>OY754476.1:5000000-6250000 GCA_963575645.1 Xanthostigma xanthostigma | reverse complement strand
AAGCGATTATATGTGTAGATCATTTGTTTTTATCTTCATGACAAGTAATTTCACAGCGACAATTAGACTGCTCCTGCATGGATAAGAACTGTAAATATATGATCACAATCTGAGTGCATTGTCAGACCGTCATTTTTGAGAATGCTTTCTACAACCCAGTTGCATAATTTCACAACCTACCTACACTTTGTGTTTAACTTACGCTCGAGTTAAACAGATAGGACTATAGACACCTGTGAATTTTTCTACACTCTTTACAATACATCCTATATTTTATTAATTTTAAAGAAGAGTATTATAGTTTTTGTTACTGAATTACAAAAACAACAAATTACAAACGTCACACTGCACCGTGTTAAATGTGGTATAATTAGCTACATAATGTATACAAATTATTATGTTTAATATCAATATCCGCCTTACAATGATTTATTAAAATACAAATTTGTGAAATGCGTATATGATTCAAAAAAAGCACAAATTTACCCTCTTCCGCTTAGTTATTGGTCTGATAGAACGGTTTTTCCGAACACCCTCAAAGACTGTTCGTAAAGATGATACTTTATCATCATTTCGTTGATTTCCATCATCATCGTCATCTAACTAGTTTGTTTTTTTTTTTAATTGAAAGAAAATAAATAAATTAAAATTTAAAAATAAAATAAAATGATAATGTCAAACTATCTAGATGAAGTAATAAGGTGTCATATATAAAAATAACTCACTTAAATAATACCAGTATTTGTGTTAAGTGTTGATTAACTACATATTAAAATTAATTGACATTAGCTGTAATCTCAAATAAAAATAGGTACGTAAACAAATCTTTGATAAACGTCTGATTAGAACTCTTCAATAAATAAAATTATCGACCAATTTTTCAGAGAAATATATTAACAAAAAATAATAATTAATACACTAACGTTTAGGTCCGGATTTGGATCTCCTTCAGAACTGATCTAAAAAATATAAAAATTGATTAATAATTAGTTTCTAATTGGTTTTTGAAAAATTCGCTTTAAGTTTTGAATTATCAAATTTGAAAAAAATTTTTCAATTTTGATAATTCAAAACTTAAAGCGAATTTTTCAAAAACCAATTAGAAACTAATTATTAATCAATTTTTATATTTTTTAGATCAGTTCTGAAGAAGGTCCAAATCCGGACGGAAATGTTAATGTATTAATTATTATTTTTTGTTAATATATTTGTCTGAAAAATTGGTCAATAATTTTATTTATTAAAAAATACGTAAATATATCGGCGCTCCAATAATCTATCGTGACCCTGATCTTTAAAAATTGCCAAAGTTTGAAAACATCAGTCTTTGAAAATTAAAGAATGTTTCTTTGCGAGAAAATTTTTGACTTGATAATCTTTTCCGAATTGCACTTGCAAAAACACGATTTTGTATCTTTTTTATTTTGCGGTACTATTTCTCAAAAATCTCCCGCCTCATAAAATCTACTGTCCTAGGCTTATTGGTAAATTCACCCCTAAGTCTTCTAGTAATTTTTCACATTATTATATTTTTTTCTACTTACATATCTTATACCGACTGATTATTAAAAAATGCTAAATAAAAAGTTTTGTTTGTCTATTTACTGATTAAAAATGCATAAAAAGATCATTTGCTTTCATGTTCCGTAAGAATAGGGTCAAAAAATCGTGTCCGAGAATAAAATCAGATTCTGATTACCACAGTAGAGACTCACCTTGAGTGCTTCTGAACTGTGGTATTAGCCCCAAAACTTATAGAAAAGCAATTTTATACATGACGGATGAGCATGTCTAAGAACTTTCTTTTTTTCATTCGTAATGACTTGTGAAATCGATTTTAGTAAATGTTTGTATCGGTAAAAACTTCATGCCTTTTAATTTTGATACTATAGTCAGATCTGTGTTTTTAGAAATACACATTTTAACTTTGTAGCTATAGCAATATCTTACGATATTGCTATAAGTAAGTATCGTACGAGGATTTTCTGACAAATTCCACTTAATTTTTCATATTTTGAAATATTATTTTAGAACATGGAAAACATGTATAGTTCTCCATACCGATGTTTTATGGGAACTGCATATCTATTTACATAATATAACATTAATAATCTTAAGCCGCTGATACATAATCAAACATGATTTGAAGGCATTCTAACATTCCTATTGATTTAAGAATGTAGCGATGCAAAATGTGTACGGCTTCTTGAAATCACAATAAGCCTGCTACAAATGCACGCACTATCTTAAGATAAATATATTTTTAATATATAAGTGGGCACGCCATGTTTATCTACTGTGACGTCATTCTTGTAGTATACAATATGCAAATAAGATCCGATATCGTATACACGAGGCTTGTTTAGTTTTTATTCACGTGTGTGTCGTGTATTTATATAGCTATAAGTGTGTTTACTACAAATCTGACATCATAATTCAAACCATCATGACGGGCAGCGTTTTTTGTCATACTAAAAAATTGCATATAATAAACCAATCTCGTGTTTCGTAAATGCAAACCGAAAATTTCTGATTTCTTATTCGACAAAATATCGTAATCACAAAATGCAATCATTTATTTTTTATAATGTCAAATACCTATTGTTAATACGTATGGTTTTGAATGGCATATTTGTCTTAAGACATGTATGACGTGCATCTGTATCGGGCTTTAAAAAGCGAAATTTCCTAAGCAAGACATTAAAAATCAAGTTTTTTTAATATCATGTTTTCATGCCATTGCTTTTCCCATTTGAGAACATTGAAATTGAAATATTTACAAATTATTATTAGAATATTTCGCCCACTCTATAATGTCTAATATAAACATTGCTGTCATAAACACTGCAATGACAATAAATGAATTTTGGATGATTCAGATTTCCAAAAAAGAAAGGTACAATAACCTTCAACGTTCCAACGAATGTTTATTTGATTATTTGTTAAGAGAAGATAATTAAAATTACTTTAATGATTGAAAGGTAGGATTTTTATGTCGAAAAATTAAAACAGTTAAAAGAATACTTTAAGAACAATATTCGGACAATGTACCTGGTATCTTTGAGGACAGCAACAGCCGCAACAAGCGTGTAACAATCCACCGACATGACTATTGGCGGAGTGTGCCGGACTTGCCATTGGTGACGGTGAACCAGGTCTCTTCGGCTGTCCATTATAAGGTACCTCCAGTTCGACGAATTCTCTATCCTGTAAATGAATAAAAATTCAAATATATCTTTTTAGACGCTCAAAGTAAGTATCAATTCTGCCACGGTTAGAATTTGATATTGGACTCAAAAGAGACATTTGAAAGTATAGTAAAATGCCTCTTTAACAATTTCAAAAATTGAACTTACGTTAAAAATTAAATTTGCGCTTTTGCGATGTAACACAATTGTCTACAACTCTTAAATATACTTCTTTTAACGCGCGAAATGATTGTTCTTTTCCTTCTTTTCCCTCGGATTATTTTTTTAACTGATTCCAATGAAAACAAATTCATTGTTAGCAGTCATTCAGATATATTATTAGCTTACCGTTGTTTTCTCTAAACACCGTAGTAAATGATGATGTTGTAATTCAAATATATCTTCCTCGCGGTAGCTGTCATCAAGTTCAATACCAGATTCTTGTGCAGCTAGCCTTGCTTCAGCCGCCTTCTTCTTGCTCACGAAAGCAGCACCGGAAGACGCTTTAGCTATCCTGATACGCGCCAATCGAGCTTTCTGCAATAAAGAGTTTCAGTATTCTCAATCAATATATTGTTATGAATCATTATAGTAGATGTACAGTAATAACATGGTTAATTTAGCGCTGTTTCACTATAGCGAGCTTTACGATTTTATATCCACGATCCCATTACAATTTCATGTAGATATTGATGATAATTCATAGAGTCCCCTATTTGACACATAAGTGCCTTACCCGTTGGGCTTTCCTCTTGTCGGCTCTTTGATTTTGGTGATAGATTCGACTGAAGTTAGACACGATCACAGGAACGGGTAGGGCGATCACAAGCACTCCACTAAGAGAGCAAACCCCTCCGACTATTTTACCAGCTATTGTTTCAGGAACCATGTCACCATACCTGCATTAAATTTGCCAGTTAGTATCACATTTATACTACTTAGTATTATATTCATATGAATTGAGATTCAATTGGCACGTTTGCAAACTGAATTAGTCCATTTTTTTACATAAATGGTGGATCAAAGACTGGACTGATCCACTTTTATACAGTGACGAGATGTTACAAAACAGGTATTATAATAAACTGCAACAATTCTATTGGTGTTGTCGTTGATTAAAGATTTGGTAATATTGTGACAGAGTAAATAATTGCAATCAATCACTTACCCAAGCGTGGTCATTGTCACAATGGTATACCAAAATGCGGCTGGAATGGATGTAAAATTTGTGCCGTCTACATTCTTCTCTGCGTAGAACATAACCGTTGCAAATATAATTATAGCCATGGCCAATGAAAAAACTAAAAATCCAAGTTCAGAAGCACACGATTTCAATGTGTAGCCGAGAATTCTTAGACCTTGCGAATGTCGTGAAAATTTAAAAATTCTGAATACCCTGAATACTCGTAACGTAACAAAAGCACCGGAAACATCATCGTTATCCTTAATACCTAATCCTATATAATATGGCAAAATCGCAACCACATCTATAATACTCATCACGCTCCTTACGAATTTACAACGATCCGGTGCAGCGAACAATCGCAGCAAATATTCTGCGGTGAATATCATCACGCAGGCCGTATCCAAGCAGAAGAACACGATCTTGTATCTCTCTCCACAAGGTAAGGTACCGGCTCGTCCGGGTCTGTGTCCACAAGGTACGGTTTCGACCACATTGGCCATCACGGAAACGGCAATGAAAAATCCCGTCACGTAGTAAAACACCAAAGCTGCAGTTGAAGTGTGGGGATTTTCGAACGCCCTCCACATCTTCTGACGAATATCTGTGAGCTGTTGGAGATTTTGATCTCCGTTTTCGGACAATTTATCATCCATAAGACGTTCGGCATTTTCTCTTTTTCTGTCCCTATAATCTTCATAACAACAGTCACCTATCACATCGGGTAATATACCAAAAAATGCTAACTCTTCATCGTAGCTTGTTAAACATTCGTGTTTTGGATAATGTAATTTTCCAGTTCGATAATAATTAAGAATATGCCGAAATATATCTGGATCACGATCGAAGAAATATTCTTTGACTTCTTCGTCATAGAAGAATTCCCGTTCGTTGGATCCCAACAGCGTGTCTGGATATTTTTCCAGAGTATTCCGCCAAGTTTCGAATCTTCTACCGGACACGTTGATTAATAATTTTTCGTCGTCGGTTTTCCTCCGATCCTTCGGTATCGGCGGCGGCGGAAGGGGATGGGTCGCAATCGGGACCCAACCTATGGCCGCCGCCCGGGCAAATGGTAGCCAAGCGGCGACCGAGGCCATGCTGTGAGGTGGAATGATTAGTTACGGTCAGCAATCACTTTCTTCTTCGGGGATGAAGTTCACCGTCCCAACACGGATGACCGCGACGGCGAAGTTCTTGTCCAGCAGGTCTCGGCTAAGTAATCTTTTCGCGGCACGAAGTACCGGATATGGCTAGGAGGATAATCAAAATATTTCACCGTTGAAAACTTTTGATTTCTGTCAACTAAAGCTCTTCGACACGCACGCCGCCGACAACCGGTCACATCAAAGCAAACGAGGTCATCACCGCCAATAAAGACGGTCGTCATTAATGAACGACCTCCTCTCGTCGATCTTCTCAACGCTGGAACAATCGATTCATCACGACATCGTTCTGTTCTCCGTACACATTTATTTACATCACATCAAATCAGTTTCTGACTACCGTCACAATTCACATCGCTTAACAATATTTTGTACTAGATTCAAACGATTGAATTTTATTTTAATTATAGATTCTCGTGAACTGTTTAAGATCTGTCTCCACACATTGAAAACAAATACACGTATGTGGGCTGTTGCAGGATCACATAGACACTCCAGAACTAGAAATTATAAACATTACACATAAACTACATGTATTGTATATTAAACTGTAATAAACACATATTATATGTACACAAATTAATATGTCGAATGTACACCGAGTCTGTTTTTGACGCCACCAATGCAAATTATAAATAATTATTTACGTCAAACAAACTCAAATATACACTGGCAATATTGTCTATTATTTAATTAGGATGGAACGAGTCTTTAAAGGCGCACTCATTAACGCGTCGTAGACTGTTCACTGCAGATCGGGCACGGGTTCAGAACGCAATCGCGCAAAGGCGCTATGTCGTCAGCGTCCACGAACAGTCGCTGCGACGTTCAATTCGACGGCGCCGGCGGGCGTCGGTCGGGGTGCGGGATGCATACCCATCTGAACGCGTTCAGATCGTTTTACTGCGCCGTCGTCAAATACTGCGCGAACTGTTTGCCGTTGAACCGACTATCACCGATGGCACACGACGTTTTCTATCATTGTACTCTATGACGTCGACGGAACGTCACCAAGTCGATATTTAAATGATCGATTCATTATAGAGTTATTATAGAGACACACATTAAACCCGAATGTCTTCTAGATCCAAATAATAATAAGCGTTTTTTTCATTATTTTCAATGATTAGGTTTATCATGACACGTTTGAAAATACATATTTAAATAATATTATATAGAATGGTCACAAGATGGTAGTTCAGGTACCAAGGAAATGTTTTCTGCGATCTAAAAAGATTAATTGTTTTCTTAAATTTGATTTTCAGGTGCGTGATAAAGTATGGGCGGCTTAAGTACAGACATTGGGCAAAAATGTTCGTGGAGTACCTATGCAAGAACGGTTTTTTTTACTTTTTTTCTTGTCCCTGAAGTTACGCTACTGTTAAATATGACGTATAGATCTTCAGGGATTTAAGTCAGTTTATAAATTACTGATGTCATAATATTTCCAGTTTCTACTAAACATTTTCTTCGGGGCACAATTTTAAAATTCATTGACGTCTTCAAATGTGTAAACATACATTTTTTATTTATTTGTGTGATTGACGTATATATACATTATGCTCTGTATAGCAGTGCTTTTTAAAGCGTGAACAAAGATGAATATTTCTATCCACTACAAATCAAGATCCGCGATAACGCTGAAACATTTTTGCTTTTAAAGTATAATTAATTTTATTATATCGATTTACATAAAACATTTCAATTCCGCGATGACAGTACTTTCAGTGTCACAGGTTGAATACTGAAATATATCCGTACTGTATATCAAAAAAATGCTCTTGTCTAATATAATGTGCAGCTAAATGACGCGGCCTGATTCGATTAACAATAATTTATAAGTCCTGTTTTAATTAGGTAGTAAAAAACACATCCCATCAAAAACATTTCATGTAAAAAATGTAGTCTTAATATCCTATTAAAAACAGAAATGTGAAAAAAGGGACCATGCTCTGTACAAAAAGTATTGAATTATTTTTTGAGGAAGATTTAGGGTTTAGACCTATAATAACTAAGTGTTCCGGCTTTGACCGGGTTCAGATCGGATTGAATCCGCTAAAAATACGGACTGCACCCGGGTGAGGCGAAACCGGACCGCCAGTATATTATAAAAAAGTTTGTACGTGGTTATCGCAAAATTTGAGAACCACTGAACCGTTTTGAAAACTGCTTCCATTGTTTAAAAGTCTATTATTTATTATAACATAGATCATATATATTATTTCACTACTACTTATACTCGGACGAAGCTGGACTCACTAACAAATGGTCAGGGCCCTCGTAAAGCCTCACGCCGCCCGCGTGCGGATTCATAATTGACGCCCCTTATTGGGGATAAACTCACTAGACGATATGTCAAATTGAAAAACGTTAAAAATCCTAAATAACTAATACTGTGCAATTAATAGAAACTTTATTTCGTTGTCTTTTTGCAAAATATACTTCTTCATAGAATCAGACATTTTGTTTTTTTCTTCTTGCCTAATTTTTTAAGTTGCCGAAATTGTGCACCCGAAGGTTTTTTTCTTTTATTACTTTCCTGAAATGCAACAATGCTTCACTTCACATCGTCATTACATTTGGACGGGTAAAAATACTAATAAGATAATTAATTTTTGAAAACAAATAAAAATGTGAAAAATGTAACAGTGAAAGATACTTTACAAATGATAGGCTAAAAGTAAAAACGAGTCAAATTTTTAATCAGGACAAAAGCGGGATGAAATAATTTTTAAGCAAAAATGATTTTAAAAAAGTCGAGCATAAAAACGAAACACAATCATTGAAACATGGAGCTAAATTTGATTCTGAAATATATTCAATTAAAATGAAACACATTAAACAGTGAATTCTGAAAATTCACTTCGTACAGAGTGAACTTCATAAATTCTCTCTTCTCGTTAAAAAAATCACTCCGCGGAGTAAACTGTTCTCTACAAAAACAGTTTACTCCGTGCGATTTTTCACGGTGTTCTTCTCCTGTCGTACTTATGAATGAGAGAAAAATTTAGTTTCACCGCTGAGCTGAGAGAATTCATTAAGTCAAAATAATCATTAGTTTATCAATTAGTAAAAAGTATTTGTTGATTGAAATATACTTTACTTCACTGGCACTCTTGCAGGAATCGACAGGAAAATAGGGGCGCCCTGTCTACGCGCTGATGTGAACTAACTATCGAATCGAAAACTGCGCGCGAAATATTTCGAATTCGAATTTCATTAAAAAATAAATAAGTACTCGTAAGAGTTTTCACGCAGGCTTGCGTATGCAAATAAAATTGATATAATATCAGCTATATATTTTTTCTATACAGTACAAAAAAAACATAACACAACTAGGCCATTTGCCGCCCCTTGAATGTGCCGCCCGCGTGCATCGCACACATCGCACTATAGGGCGCGAGGGCCCTGCAAATGGTCATAAATTGTTAGTGTTACAAAAAAGTTCCTAAATTTTATAGAAAAAATTTATATTTACTGATTTTATTCAAATTAATGTAAAAGTAATAGACGCTAATGACCTTAGTCGTTGAGCGTCTGTAATCTAGTCTGTGTGTGTGCCTCTCTCTTTCTCTCTCTCTCATGTTAAAAATGCTAGATAATTGTTTCGCCACATAGCACTTTAGTATACGTTGACTTTTCATGGTTATTAATTTAACTGCAAAAATTTAAATTACGCATTTATTTGTGTTTTGTTTTAAATAATTAATTTTCAGTGATTGACACATACGACCATTTTTGTCGAGCATCTATATGTACAATAATTAATTCATTATCTGGTGAGCCTCCGATAGAAAACTATGCTACACTACCTTTCGCTCTTTGCGTGCGCAAGAAAACGTTTATTTTGTCTCAAGATTATCACAGGTCAGCAAAACAGTTTGCTTTTGTCAGAGGCAGAATAATGAGAGCATTTGGGGTTTGACCAACACGCACTTCACACACACACACACACCAACTCACGCACACGCACTTGTTGTTTTTTTTTTGTTGTTGTTAATTTTTTATTTCCTTTAGCACGTCTGCAGCAATATTTTTGGACTCCTGCCCTAGCACTGGTCACCCAAGTTGGGCAGGATATCCTCTATGTAAGAATACATTATATAAATTGTATATTTTTTGAGGAAATAAATAAATAAATAAAAATAAATAAATAAATAAAAATATGGGAAAGTCTATATAAATATGGAAGAATTACAAAAATAGTCATTTTTCAGCTTTGTTTATCAATTTTTTTCTTTTATTAGTTACGTGGGAGAAATTAAAATTTTGCATCGAGAAACCCAGACTCAAAATTCGTGTTCAAAAAAAGTTATCATTTTAAAATAATTCATAGAAAACAGTGCAATTTTTCTTATTAACCAAGCCAAGAACTAATTTAGAAATTTAATATAAAATTTTAGGGCACCCGAATCCACTCGCGCTAGATCTCGGTATACAATATTATTAGAGTACAATAATTTCTCGACAGTCTCAGTACAAACTTATTAGGTTACTAGCCGCTACCCGCGGCTCCTTCCACGATTGAGATGGAACACGACAACGAAAACAGTAGTTGAAGCCAAACGGCTACACCGTATTTCATTACCACTTTAAATTAGTGGAGTCTTTCGGTTTAAAACACTTTTGGATTTTTTGTGCAAAATTTCATGCTTCTAGACCAGCGTTGCCAGTTTTTTTTTTTGCCAAGTCGGGATTTTGGAACTCTTTGAGTGAAAACAGCGGGATTCTTTCGTCGAAAGCGGGACATAGTAAAAAAACGTATATAATCAGAAGTTTTCAAATACCTATTCGGCCTAGTTTATATGAGAGGCGTTCAACGCGCGTTAGCCCAACGCGCGTTTACAGTTTCTATACAATTGTATATAACTGTTTACATGATAACGCGCGTTGGTGGCGCGTTGAACGTGCGTTATCATGTAAACAGTTATATACAATTGTATAGAAGTTGTAAACGCGCGTTGGGCCAACGCGCGTTGAACGCTCTTCATGTGTGCTAGGCCTTAATCTTTTTATTTGAATTAAAATTACGCGTTTACGTAACAATAGATAGCAAAAATAGCCATAGAAAATGTATTTTAATAAAAATATAATATTATAAATCAGATTTACCCTATCTTTAAATAGTTGAGTCTTATTCGTCAACAGAATAAAAAAAAAAAAAAACAGAAACCAAAATCAAAAAAGTTTTATTCATTAGAAAAATATGGCGTTTCAAACAATAGTCTGTGGAGTGAGTGTTACAAATTGCAACTTACAATAAGCGAATAATTAGTTATAAGAATTACTTATTCATGATATTTCTGTGAAGATTTAACTTCTTTTAAAGTTATCCCCGAGTTATCCCCGAAAAGCGGGACTGAGCCTGTCCCGCGCGGGACATTTAATTTTGATTTAAAAATCGGGACGTCCCGCCAAAATCGGGACGTCCCGCCAAAATCGGGACGTCTGGCAACGCTGTTCTGACCCACTGGTTTAGGCTGCGCGTTGTCCGTTAATCATTCAGTGTTAAAGTAGATAAGCCTCCTTAGGGGATGAATTTTCAAAAATCCTTTCTTAGTGCTCACCTACGTTATATAAGGAAGTCTTGTGCAAAATGTCATGCTTCTACTTATACCCACCAGTTTAGGCTGTGCGTTTTACGATCAGTCAATCAGGCTTAGAATTTTATAAGTAGACATTTAAACTTCATCAAAAAAACATTGAGCAAGTTTCTATAAACTTTTGTTAATATTAGCCATCTGAAGACAACTGTGAACACTATGTTTGCCTCCCTTCCCCCGTAATTTGTTTTTATAATGCATAGTACCTATATAAAATTACTGATACCCAAGAAACGATAGGTTTCACCTCTCGTTGCGAATAGAAGAACGAAGAATTATTGCTACTAAGCACTGAACAGTGCTAAGATTTAGGACGTTATGCGACGGCCTTATATAAATAATATTATCATCAAAGGATATTAACTAGAAAAAATAAATTAATAATACAATAAGGTCTACCTATTATTGTCAGTAGAAGAAGCGCAATCGATTTTTTCTGGATAAATATATTTACGTATAATTTCAACCAAGTTGGTATTTAGTTAATAGTTAAAAAAAAATATGTCATTACATATCTAAAATAAAACAGGTAAATTACACGTTTTTAAAATTGTAGTTTGAACTATTATTATGTGACACAATGTCTGTAAATAATCCCATTGACATCTTCAATGTGGGTTATTTTGATAAATTGAATCATACTTAATGTTTTGATATATCAAAGATTCTTTCGCTAAGATTTAATATTCTCTTTTGGTACATATTTCCATTAAAATTAATAATATTTAAAATTAATTATTTTTATGTTCGAAAATATATTTAAATATGTAGTTGTAACTCTTAATAGTAACTATTATTTTTTGTTTCCTTTGAGTTGGCGCGGAATCATAAACGTCAGACATAAAGAAAAATTAGAAGAACTTTAAAACTTATCGAATTGCAGATATTAATTCGTTCACATATGTGTAATTGTATGTATAATACATGAAGAATACTTTAAAATTTGCGTTTTCAGCAGAAAAATGGTAATTATGTACATGTTTTTGTATACAATGCTTTTTTTATTTGGAAATGTATAGGCAGGAATCTTCCTTTGGAAATATCGAATATGAAAAGTATCAACCGAGTTATTAATGAATTCTATAATATAATTTGAAATTAATTCCCCAATTTTCGTAAATAATATCGACAAATTACACGATTTATCGGCGCAATAACTACAAAATAATACATCAAACGTCAAAATTGTAGTTGTCACATTTTGCTACAACTATTTAAATACGGAATTATAATTGTATCAAACTCATATTTATAATTTATTGTATTAAATATTAAATTCGTTCTATACCAAATAAAGCAGGTTTGAAAAATTCTCAAATACTTTGAAATGTTTTTTTTGCCATATGGCACATTGGCACATACACTATTGGCGTTGGTCGTATGGCGGGATATATAGGAGTCGAACCAAAATTTCTCGACGTTTAATAGCACCTTGAACATTTTGGCACAATTTTTGAAAATGTTCTTAAATATAATATGTATGTTAGCACGATAACCCTCGTTATTTAAACGAAATTTGGTTCACATGTTGGCCAAATCGTGCTATTGCAAAGATAGATTTTGGGGGTTGAAAATATTTTTGTGTCCAAAAATATCGATAAAATTTCAGAATCGTCTCAAAATTTAAATTTTACCTTCTAGTAAAAATTAAAATATATTTTCAAAATTTTAATAAAATCGGTCCGACAGAATCGGCCTTCAAACACTAGTTTGCGGATACGGATTTACTTACCGAATAATATTGAAATTAAAAAGAAAATAATTTAAGGGATGTTATTATTTTGTCCAAAAACAAACCTCAAGTTCATAATATACTTGTCGACAGGGTTTGGCACTGTGACCTGAGTTCTTCTTTTTTACTTTAGAAAGTTTTTTTTTTAATTAGTTGGTAACAACGTTTGTAACGTATCACGGCCATTGGTTTTTTCACCGGGTAGCCATAATGAATTTAAACATTGTTTATCTACATGGTAACAGTAGAGTGATTACAAAAGTTTGAAAAACGTGAGTAATTATTTATGATTTGTTTGAATTTTTATGAAAAAATATTTCTAATAGTTAAATGGCAACAATAAAAGCTTAACTGGAGTGAACGATACCTAAAAATACATGTTTTGTGGGTTAAATGTTGCAGTTGTCAGTAGTATTTTTTCATTACATCGTTACAAGAAATTATATTCGTGTAGTAATATTTTATAAAGTATTTAATTAACTTATGTTAAAAAGATATGTCGTGTTTTTATTCAAAATCAGCATTATGTAATGTGTATTTATATGTTGACAACTTTGAAATAAAACGCTCGGTTATATACCAACGTACATTGCCGCTGTTCTTTAAGATTCCAGAACGATTGTGCGAATAACAATATTTGGGAAAATATATTTTTCATTAGTTTACGCAATAAGGCCAACTTTGTTCATATTAAAAAGTATAATGCGTTAATAACTAAGATCGTAAATTAAGCTCATTGTATTGAAAAACACCTGTTTCAAATCAGATGACAGTCATGAAAATTGTTTCGTTAACCTTTAAAACTATTTTTCACAAATTATTTTTGTTTGAATTACGATACAAACTGTTTTGAAGTCCTAACAACTGTGAGTTTGAATTTTGAATGTTATATCTAGTCTAGCTTTTACGTATGTAATTAAGGTAGTACAATTGATTTCATTTATTTTTTATATCAAAGTTTTCTTGCGATGCCGTTTTAGCATCGTTCTGATTGGTATTTTAATGTTTTTGCTTTTTGTTTCATCGTGGGACTGGACGATGCTCGACTACTTTGACCTCAAGTACGCACAATCAACCGAAATGAGAGAGAGAGAGAGAGAAAGTAGATTATAGACGCTCAACAGCCTACATCATTAACACAAGAAACTGCACAATGATTTGCTACTGCGAACTTAAATTACAGAGATTAGAGTGAAATGACCTGCGAATATTTTTATTTTTGACATAAAATGGGGCAGAATTTTTCAAAATTTGGAGTGGACTAACACTAAAGATAAAGATTCGAGTTGCAATTCTAAATTAATTAGGCATCCATTTTACGAATGAATAGCTGCGTCGGCAAATTAAATTAAAACGTCAACAAGTATTTCTATTGCAGATTAAAACTAAGTAATCTAAGACTAGATACATTTCCAACGGAACTGGGTGGAGTCCCATATGCTGGAAGAGTTCTTTCCGCGGGACGAATAGCCGTTCAGTTATTTTATGGGTTCAATTCGCACCTCAAAAAATCTGTTGATAACTTTTTCAACATTCTTGCAGTAAAGTTACAATAACATGAAAAATGCAGATCGCAGGCAGTAGTTTATGTGTACTAATAAAATATTTTCGTTTTTTGAGTCGGTAGTGCGTGGCGTCGGTTACTGGCTCTCGCGATTCAGAATGTGCGGGAGTGCCTACGTTTTCGGTCGAGTCGAGACAGTGTTGTCTTAAGGTAGAACGCTTGTATTTTTAAACAGTGCACAACATTTTACATCGTGAAAACACGCATAATTTTGGTATTGACCTGTAGCACTTATATTTTTCTTCCAAGACGACGCTGCGGGTTGATTCGTCCCCCGGCTCCGCGTTCGCGCGAGTAAGTGTTTAAATAAAAATTTAAATCATTAAATCGAAGGCTCTTTCTTCCGAACCTAGAATCTACAGGATAACGACATAACCAACCAGATTGAAGGGATCACTATCGACAATGTTAAACACAAAACTTCAATAAAAATTCGCGACTTTTAACTCGTTATGTATTTTAAATAAATTGATATAATAAAACAAAGACTCCAGTGCAGTGTCTAAAATAAAAAACAATAAAGTAACAGTATAGTCAGTGCGTGACTTTCAACTCGTGTGCAAAATTGGATCCAGGGCCCTACAGAGATTCATCATTCTTCACAAGTTGGTATGTACAATATATTTTTGACTTGTGTTGCTTTTCTTTAATCAGGCGTTTGTTAAACCTGCAATTGTAGCGATAGTTCATTGTTTTTTATCCACAATTTTTTTAAGAAGGTTAAATCATTGTATACAATTGATGCTGTTATCATTATTGATTGATAAGAAATGTATTTTAATTTTTTTTAAACAAATATTTCAAAATTGCACATTTAAAGGTATTAACAAAACATATTCTACTGTTTTTAGAAAGGATACCTTTAATATAATATAAGATTACGTACATATAAATCTTTTTTTAACTACGCCTACAGTTTTAGTGAGGGGGGGGCTCATATAGAATTTTGTGGATTTAGGCTTGTCACGAATAAATGACCTGACTTGTCATTTCGCTCTGGTGAATTATATGTACTTACTATGTCTTTTTTTCAGTGCCATTGATTATTATCGACAATTTTTGTTGGCATTTCTTCAAAAAAAAAATATTGAAATTTTTTGCAGTTTTCAAAAACTAATATCATTAAAAATATTAACTTTACGAAAAAAGTTTTGAAAGGTCAGAAAATAAAAAAAAATTGGCATTTTTCTTCTTCTTATTGTTATAAAAATATATGCTTTAAACCAGGGGCGGGCAAATCTTTTGATCGGCGGGCCACATAGCTGATGAAAATTTGACCGCGGGCCGGATGGCTGACGAAAATTTCACCGCGGGCCAAAAATTTGCAGAAAAAAAGATCGTCACATTCTATTTCCGCATTCGGAGAGCAAAAAAAAAAAAAGGTCCTCACATTCTATTTCCGCATTTTGAGAGCAAAAAAAAAAAAGTTCCCGCATTCTATTTCCGCTACTATTTTTCTAAAATGCTTCGCGGGCCGCCATTTGCCCAGGCCTGCTTTAAACAATATCAGGCCAGATTTCCGCTTGATAACATATGTTTTCATAATCAAAACGCTCTCCTGAACTGATTCCCGAAAATAAAAATTGAATTCGAAATTCCGAACGCCTTTACTATTTTTAATGTAAATAATAGAATACAAATTAACAGAAAATGTTTTTTGTTTCAGATATCAACTTGTAATGAATCTGCTTTGGTAAGTTTTTTAAATTTTTTTATGTAATCTTGAGCTTCTAGCTAATAGAAATCTATTAGTAAAAAAAGTTTTTCGATTAACTTGAAATGATGTTTTCTGTTGGCTGAAACAATTCAGACTGCAGATTTTTTGGTTATGGTAATTCTATTGGGATCCATCATTCCTCTTCTATCTTTCGCGACGAGTTAAATGTCACTTAGGGTCTCCGTGACATATTTTTTTCAGGTATTTGTCTGTATATTTTTTCGCAGTGTAAACTTCGACATTTCTTAATCACGTGACACATTCACAGCTACTATCATCAGTATTGTTTTTCAATGTTGAAATTTGCATATTGAAAATACGTTCCCTTTCAAATAGTATAAGAAATAGTTTTAAGAAGCAGTCAATGTGCATTGCGGGCTGCTCTGTAGGGTTCGTTATCCGGTCTTATTAGCATAGCTCCCCATTCTTGTGAGACCATCGCAGCTTTAGCGTTAGCTTAGCTGTTTTTTTTTTTTTTAATAGTGTAAGTGCCTTATGGCAAATACACTAATAAAGTTGTAATAAAACATTGGAAATGGAAAAAAATGAAACGCATTCAAATAAAAAATGTTATTTTAATATTCAACTTTTAATGATTTTTTTTCTTTCGACTACAATATTTCTTTTTCATGAAAATGATTTACAAATTTCCATTGAAATGATCAGGAATGATTATAACGGCTTTTCTGATTTCTGTCTGTCAAAATACATTTATTGCACAAGTGTAGTGGAAGGGATGGTCATTTATTTTCTTTTTTTCTTGATAAAATTGTATATGAAGATTAACAAATTAACTGCGAAAATATTCTTTTTATTATTATTTGTGATAATTTCATAAAATAATTTCGATTTCTTATTTCCAATCAATGAACTATTTTTAGCGTGTTTAGAAAATATATGAAGATAAACGTATTTTACGAGATTTTTAGAATATATTTTGTTTTTATAAAAATTTCTTCAAATATTTACTATTTCTAGTTTTTGTCTACAATTTTTACACAATGTTCTATACACAATTTCAATTACATAACGAAAACAAAATAAAAAAAATATTTTGGTTTTATAGAAATCGAAATAATTTTTATTTGAAGTGAAAAATATTGTTGATCATAATATCTTCACATACTTAGTATCATTATTATTTCTATACAGTACACTATCTTATACATTATTTAAATCGTTTCTAGACACCGCCGCATTACTAATCATTAAGAATATAATCACTGATTTATTAATTATACAGGTCGCATTATAAAATCTTTTCAATTGTTGTATTTTATTGCATTAACTTTCATTCCATTCGTCGGTAATACTGTTAGGCCGCCGGACGTCGCGTCGCGTCAACCTGCCACTTGGCGTAACGTCATTTACGGTTGGCGCATAATTAATCGGTGCTCATTTAAATAAACCAATCAGATGGGTTTTAAAATGGTACGACATAAGTAACACCGTGCATAGAATTTACTTGAATAGTTCAAACATTTTGTTTGCAACGTTCAAACATGATGGAGTATTGGATAATGATGTTCGGCGGATTTTTAAGTATCACCGACGCATTATTTAATTTGATTTTAACAAATCCGTATATTAACATTTCGATTTCGATTTTTGTTATAAAATAAACTTATTTAAAAAACACACACAGTTTAGAGGCATTAAATTAATTATTTACTTTTAAACAGATTTATAATACTCATTATATCACTTACGTTTTATATGAACTCTTATTACTGATCCGCCTCGAAGACCATAGTCGATTCAAAATACAGATTGATTAACGCGTTTTACAAGATTCGTATTAAAAACTGTCAGTTTCGAAGGTGTTTGTTGATAAGTTCTCAACTGGTTCTGAATTCCCAAAGCATCTGTCGGCAATACAAATCTCATCGGACACAACTGCATGTTTGTTGGTCAAAGTCCGCTGTTTGAACTTGATTCCAGCAGTTCTAGGCTCGCAGGTTTAAAAAATCCGAAAAGTTCTGAATTGCCGACAGACTCTGAGAGTTCAAACCCAGTTCAGAACTTATCTACAACTGGGAGTCTGAAGTAAAACCAAAAAATATTTTTTTTTAAACGCCCAAAAATAAATTCCAACCACATGTAATACCTATGATTGAATGTTTAAATTATTGAACATTATTATCAAGATTTCAAAAACAACCTGTATATAAATCTGAAGTAATTTTTTTAGAGTAACATTACAAAATCGACTCATTTTTTACAAAAGTAATGTAATAATATACAAATGTATTTTCAAGGTATACATTAATAATTTTATAAGGCATTTCATTATTTTTTATGGAATTTTGTTTTTTTTTGTAATTACAGTGCGTTACACTAAAAAAATTATTTCAATTTTGTCTTTTATAATATACTAACGTTTTTAAACAATGTCAGATGTAATCTGTATTTGCAAAAAAAAATCTGATATGCTATCAACTATTTGTAGGATATGTTTTATAAATTAAAATCATGCCATAACAACTCAAGTATCTTATTAATTAATAAGGACTTGAAAATTTGTTTGTTCGTTCAGTAGATTCCATTAAATTGTAGGACCATCGATTAATTGAGACAAATATAAAAAAATCCTGTCGGCAAGTGATTCTAATCTGCCCTAATTTTGTTCTGCAATTTCAAAAGAAATACAGAAATGAATGCCACTAACATCATTAATTGTTAGTTTTTGACCCCTCCTCATCGTAATAAAACATAAATACGTCTAAGAGACCCTTCGAAAGTAACGTAACATAATTATTTCTTCTGTTATGCGATTATATTTACGAATAATATTTTAATATTCTCTCCTTCTCCATTTGCAAAATAAGATGTTTGCGACCCCGCCCTCCTAAAAGTACCTAAGTACTTACCCTTCAATTTATTCCAGATCAAATTAAAATACTTTTGGTACCTACTCAGCAAATCATTTATTATTTTAAATCTTTATATAAATTATTATTTACGATAGACCTGGTATCTGGTAGTCTACTGTACTTTTTATTATAACGGTACAAATACAATACCAGGAATTTTAACACTTTTCGTAAAATGCATGACTGAAATAAAAATAATAAAATTTATATTTCAATTCTGATAGTGTTAATATATAAACATTTTCCAGTTGATATTTATATCTCAAATACTTTTGAGGTGAAAAAAAAATTACACTAAAGTTGAAGTCTTATTTCCGGTTATTTTTTTGTAGTTGAATTGTTTTGTTTTCCGTTAAAATAAATGCTAATTTTTAGTAATAAGTACAGATTACAACTGATTTTAAAATAATGTATACTCAAGTGCCAAATAAGTGCTAAATACAATAATTTCTCTCAGAAGATTTTGCAATAAAATTCAGCATCAAAGGTGCAGTTTACAACATTTTGCATTTTTTCATCAAAGTGCTATTAAAGAAAAAGGAAATAGAAAAATTGTAACACCGAGCAGTATCTACAGTGTGATTGTTATTTGTTTTGTACTTTGATTTTTTATAATTACATTAATATTTTTTCTTAAAAAATAACATAGTTTCTTTACTGAGTTTGATCAATTGCAATTTAAAAAATTAATTATGAAAAAAACTATATTTAGGCTATTTTCTTTTGATCATACAGTAAAAAAAAATCGGGTAGGTTGTGTCGAGAATATAAACTTCCGTTTTGACGAGAATTCTCGATACTTCATATTGCGTTTTGAAATTAAAAGACGAAACTTTATCGTCCATATCTCCTGTACTATTCTGATTTGAAATAAAACTACTATTTTAATTGTTCTGGGAACCTTTTTAATATAAATAATTTAAAAAAAAAAATACAAATTCACAATAGTAATTATATTTTTATAGAACAATCACACTGTGATAATTAATTGATGTATCTCTACTCTTTGAGTCAGTAGAATATAATAAAAAAAAAAATATTTTATTATATTTTTGCCAAATATAGTTTTCGAATTTTCCATTATAATGAAACGCATTTCATTTCAAAATTATTTTATCCTGTATAACGAGACATGAATTAAAACAAATCGCAAGTAATAGTGCTAAAAATAAAATTGTTAGACAAATATCAACCAACTAAAAAAATATATTTTTAAGTAGAGTATTCATTCAGATTCTGTCGATTTTGACTTTAATTATTCTCCATACAGTTTTTATTGACTAGATGCCATAAATAAATTAAAACTAGAACAGATAATAAAAAAGACTAGATTCAATAAACAATTAAGTAATTTAATTACAAAATAAGACTAGATATATTATACCCTCTTTATGTCTAAGTAAATAAGTAAAGCTATATGTTCTCGTCAGGTCAATATATTGTCCAGATTAAAATTACAAAATATTATTTTGTCAATTTTCTATGTTAAACAAACTAGCATTTCATAAATATTTTCATTGTAGAGTGGGAAATTCCCTCTTAATTACAAAAAAATCATTAGCTTTTTACAATTTTGCAGTCAGATTTTTCAGTTTCGAATTTATAAAATCACTTTGAAAAAATAAATTGTTTAACAATAAATTTTGATACCAATTACAACAAAATTTTGGAATGTTAGGTATATCAGTAAAATATATTTCACTTGGAATGTTTCTTTTTGGAATTGAATACTGTAAAAAGAAAACCCCTAGCCCCTAGGTGTTGGTTCAAATGCAATAATGTCTACATAATTTATTAACAAAGATCTCAAAATTTTGTTCTGTTGCGAAAATGTTATGGTCTCAAAAATATAAAAAATATTGGAAATATGAAAAAGGGCACTCAATATGCCACCGTTGATTTAATGTACAACTGAAAAATCATAACCCTTCATTTTTTCGCAATCTGCGGTACAAAGAACAAAAATGCCAGTTTTCATAAAATTATTAAGTATAATAAAAAAAACTTTGGTGTATTTTTTTTTCAATGGCGTGTTATGAATTTTAAATCATTTATACAAAATTTGGCTACCTGAATATATTATATTCACATTTCATTTATTTTTATTACTTTTTGAATATTACTCAATACACTTTAAAAGTACTTTTATTGCCTTCTTACTTATATGTAATATTTTTATGATATTGGGCTCAAAAATTAAAATAGGATGTAAGTTTCACTTTTTATTTTGATAATATTATTAGATTTCAATGATAATTTAAAATGGAATTAACTTTTCCGGTTGTACATCAACGTGACCTAATTATGGAAATATATGATAAAGTGGTAACACCTTAAGACTAGAACAATGATAGTTTTTGTAACTAACTAAATAATAATTTTGAGTGCCACACTTAAAAAAATATTCTATGACATTAGTTTGTTTGGATGTCGACTACTGCGGTGCATTGGAACACAACATTAATAAATAATTATTTATTCGTAGACGTCGGACATTTCCGTCTAAAAATATTAAAGCGAAAAATGGGCTTAAACATGAACTTATTTTATTTGACTAATAGAGCTGTAACAAACCATAATATGTATTCGTTACTGAGTAACGGGTACATCGCCTGACTCGAAGTAACGAATCGTTACTTACAAATTCATTTCGTTACTCGCATGTTTCGTATACATGTCAGTTCGACTCGTTTGATACGGTTATACGAACACAATGTGTTATACTTATAAGTATTCATAAAGTACGAAGTCATGACTCATGTTGTATCACGTATGCGACGCGCTTTGTGCGAAGCTACATGCTTATTGCTTGATGCTGTTAAGTACACTATTGTATGTAGTATGAAAAGTACCGAGTAACGTAACGATACGAAAGTAACGGGTACTGGTTCTTTAAATAACGAATACATGCGGGTACACAATTTCTCGTTACTTTTACAGCTCTATTGACTAATGCGATGCGCTGATTGTAGAATACACGATATATTATAGTTTGTTAGTAAATTTTGAACTACCTCCGTATTCACAAAGTGCCTGTTGACAATACAGAGCTCTTAAGACACAACGGCGTGATTGTTAATCAAACTCGAATTTTTGAACCTGGTTTTAGCAATTCTAGCAGTTCTAGGAGACTAGAACCAAGTTCAAACAGCCCGAAGAGTCTGAGAATTTGTCCAACAAACACACAGTTGTTTCCGAAGAGTTCTGTATTGTTGAAAAACACTTTAAAACTTAATCACTAAACGCACCTATTACGAACTGTACGTAATATGTGTGTGGCCTAGATAGTATGGTTCGAAAATAATTATCAGTGATTTTATACACTTATATGGACTTCACAATATAAGCAGCACAGTTTTATGCATGGGACGGGCGTGCTTTAGATCGTTTCATTGGTTTGCCGCTACATAAAACTTGTTAGTATGACCCACTGACAATTGTTTTCGTACTTTCTTTATGGTCACATTCGGTAGTGTTAGTCAAATAAATTAAACACACATCTAAGTTCTTCTCTGGTTTTAACGTTTTTGGAGTAGAATTCCCGATGTCTATTTATTAATTATTGGACATTCTACTATAAAATTAATGTTTTCAGTAATATATAATTTGATTTTTATGGGTAACATTCATTTTAAAAATAGGTGAACAAAAATTTATCGGAAATGTATTTGACTAGAAACAGATGAAATAATTATTATATTATTCAGAAATGAAACTTTTCATTTACAATAAAATCTATTTTTAATAACAATTTGTTACGTAAAATACATAAGTCATATCGGTAAATTTTAAAAGCAATGCTTTTCACAACAGAACTAAAAAGTGTTTTCTACTTTTAAATGCAACGTAAACAGTTCTCCATTTTTTGGTGGAAATATATTCTGAATTTCAGATCTAAAATAAGTTAATATAATAAATAAGACCTTAACAAACAATAAATAATAAAATAAAAACATTCATTCACGACGGTGCTCTTAAATTCGGTGCCGCGAAATCATTATTTGTTCAAATACTTTGTTTAAATTTAGCATGTTTGATAGTAACTACTTATTGCACATTACTTCATCAAAAATTACATTATCTTTCTGCTCTAAGAAAAATAGTTTTTTATTATATTAGTTTTATCACTTCAAAGTTTTTAGAAGTCTTTCTTTTTTGGAATGTTCACACAAACACATCTTTTATTAACAGTACTGGACCCACAATGTTTTTGTTTGATTTAAAATAACACTTTAATAGGCAAAGCACGTCATTATTTTCATATACAACTTTTCACCTATTCACCATGATCAGTTTTCATCGTTATTTTGTCTAGAAAATCTAAATGAAAAACGTATTTTGCCAATACAACGCAATTTGCGTATAAAATTTTAATCATATTTGATTTTTAAACAAGTTCAAGTTATGTATCATTGTTAATTCTGTTCTTATAAAAAAAGATTCAATTGTCTCGATGATTAATACAAACAATCATCTGTAAGTTTGACCGAGTCATTTTGCTCACAATAATAATAAGTGTCGGTCTCGAAATGCATGATGTCACAATACCCTATGCTCGTGAGGATCGTGGTCAATATCTTGCTGGTCACTTTCTAGATCATGATCCACATCCTGTTCTAAGTCACCATCTTGATCCGGATCGTCGTGTTCCACTTCCAAACCGCTACTTCCAGGTGATAATTGTTGATGTAAAGCCGACGCGACTGTTTTTGGATCCTCATCTTTCCATTTGTCCATTGAACGACGTCGGGCATTCATAAAGAAATTGCCCACCGTCGTCGGCTCCAAACCAAGCTGTCTCGCTATTGTTACTTGCATCTCTTTTGATGGTCGTTTCGTTTCCTGTATTCAAAAATTTATTTATAATAAAAAAAAATATGTCATCTATCGTGGGACGCCTAACAGATATGAAACATTTTAAGCAAAATTCTAATAACTAAATTTCGCCCTGTAACTGAATTTCTCTCTGTCATCTAACGAAATTTTATTAACTAAATTTCGCCCGGTCTTACGAAATTCTTAAACGTATCAACAAACGCCATGTTCGCTACTACAACACACACACAACAAGCACTAACACACAGCTATCCAACGCATACACACAGCAAGCGCAAATGAAACGCAACACGTTCCATGAGCAGCGTCGCGCCAATTGAAACGTAATACGTCATACTTGCACGGTTTAAAAACATAAAATTTGTAACAGGAGAGCTTCAGAATCAAGTTGCGCTTGGGAGACTTTCAAATATTTCATTTTAAAACAACTATCAATTAAATGAATATAGGTATTAGGTGATAGAGTATTTGGAAAGAATTCCGTGACATAAGGATCGAAAATGAAGCAATACTGAAATTTTTTTAAACTTGCATTTAATACTGACGTTTCGATACGTTTTTTATCATCTTCAGAGTTTTCAAATGCTGTCACATGAAAACTCTGAAGATGATACAAAACGTATCGAAACGTCAGTATTAAATGCAAGTTTAAAATTAGTATTGCTTCATTTTCGATCCTTATGCCACGGAATTCTTTCCAAATACTCTATCATCAACTTCAATGGATCACAGTTACTCTATTTATTGAATAGACTCAAATTCACATAGGTATTAGGGTGTTCTTTTTTTTAGGTACAATGCTAACACATTAGCCAATGAGATCGAAAAAAAACATCCTAATGTGACTAATTGCATTTTCTGTTAATGTTTCACCTTAAAAATAGCCTGTAGAGTACGACGCTGGAGGTCTGTGAAAACTAGGCGAGGTTTCTTGGGCGTAGGGAGATGATCTTGTTGGCTCACAGGTTCTTCTTTCCTCTTGCAACCTGACCAGAAAATGCATATTCGATTATTTTCGTTCATATATAAACTTATCAAGACTGTTTTTAAATAGCTCATGTTTTAATCAAAGCTTAAAATTTAAAAAGATCCCAAAGTACGATTTTAAAAAAGCCAATAAGCGCTTGGATCAATTATTATCTACTTTTATATTGAAATAACGTGATGGTCAGACTGACAAAAATATTTTATATAGTTTATACTCACTGCCTCGTTGAGGAATCTGTGCAGCTGAAACAAAAAATATGCTTTAGTTAATCAATAGGTAGATAATAAACAGTTTTATAAAATATTTCCAATGCAACATTAATTTCAGTAAAATAAAACATAAATGCTGCATGCAAAATGGTTAATCCGGATTGTATTTATTACTATTAAATAGTTTTGAAGGAATAGCTAAAATTTTAGTGAACACATCGTTACATGCAGTGCCGAATTTTTAAGGCCTAAAAATACATCAAAACCTCGTATAGCCGAAATTAGAAAGATCTATAAAAACACGCTGGAATAATGTGAAACAAGCCTTTGAAAATTTGTCAAACTTTCTTCCTATAGTTGAGAGAATCCGATATTAAAATATGATGGCACGTTTTTGTTAATTGTTGATTACTAATGATGTTTTGAACCAATTGGAAAAGAATATAATTAGCAGGATGAATGATAACTTCGTTCCGAAAGCTTTTTTTGTTTTGCGTTTTCAGTGGGTAGGGGTGTAACAGAGACAAACAGATATTAAATGTATGAAAGTGACAGAGACAGACTCACAAGCACGAAGAAGAGTGCGGTTTCCTTCGTTTGGAGTTGACTGCTCTCACATTAACATTGCGCATCTGGCAGTCTGCAATGAAAACAAGAGAGTAGTCAAAAATTCAAAATAACGAGAAATCAAGTGGCCCATTGAACAAATAGTTTTTATATGATATCTCTATGTTCACATATATGTACCTAAATAATTTTATTTCGGCAAATAACTATTCCAAATTCTAAAATAATACATATACATCAATTCACCAGTTGACCCATAAATTGAGTTATTATAATTATTTTAGAGCCAAAAATATCAAATTCCGTTTTTACAATTTGATTAAGAAAAAAACTCAAGTGTCTATTTTTCGTAACAGAATTTGGATATAGTGTTATTATTGAAATCGAATTAAATGGTTGTCAAACATACAGATATCACTTATTCTACCCTGCGTGGACCCTCTAACGGAATTTGATAAAACAATGAATGCAAACACCATGGACAAAATCAGATTTAAAATATATAACTAATAAAATAATATTTAAGCATAAAAGAACATTTACTTTTAAACTTTAGTAGCATTTATTTGGTGCAAACATTTCGAAATAAAAATATTATTTTATTGTTTCTATAGGATTAAAAATAAATGATTTTATTATTTGTTTTCATCTAGATTTCGCACAGCTGCAAAAATACTGTCACGTGTCTTTGACAATCTATGAATGAGCATTCATTGTATTGTTTCTTTAATTTGATAACAATGACAACATAATATTATGTTATTGATAAAGCAGTATTTATTTTATAGTTTGTTAATTATATTTTAATATTCTCGTTTCTTGTCTCTGTCATAAAGAAATATTTCTTTACCTCAATCTATTACCGGCTACAATTTATAAAAAAAAAAAACTAAATTGACTACTCTTTTTTGAATGAATAAACAAAATATTCATTATATTGATTTCGTCCAGAATATCGGTCGTTTTTTGATCATTTTAATATTTTCTTTAAGTTCATTGCTTTAGTTTTTGGAAAAAAACAAATTCCCACTTCTTTATTAAAAATGCATAACATATATTAGAAATCGTGTCCATCAATACAATTATTAATAAGAATCGCAGGATTGTGGACAAAAAGTTCTTTATTCAATGTACGACGTTTCGTCTATAAATTTATAGACGAAACGTCGTACATTGAATAAAGAACTTTTTGTCCACAATCCTGCGATTCTTATTAATAAAAATGCATAAAATTTATGACTTCAATTGTCGAGCGTATAATATAATCTACAAAAATGCATATGCAAATATCAACTAATAAAAAATAAAAAAATTAATAATCGGTGTTCCACTGATTATTTAATCGTAAATTTTATTTTTTAAAGAAGTGAGCATCTTTAAAAAGTTTTTGTGAAACATCTGCGAACTTGAAAAATTATAAAATGAGCAAAAATTTTCTAAACCAGCTTTATAAATGTTAAAAAACTTTTTTAAAATGCCTTTTTGGTTCTGAAATGTCTCTGTTACCATATATATTTAAAATTAAGCATATTATATATAAGTGCATATAAAATAACTATCAAATTCAAATTTAAATGTTTCTAAATAAAATAAAAAATAAATTTTAATTTAAAATTTTGCTTTGTTCTTAGAGCACAAAGTAGTCTTCATAATAATAATAGGGACTTTTTCGGAGACTCACTGTAAAATATGTGATCACTCACTGCGCATGCGTTTGTTTACAATTACATTTAACAAATTTCGTATTATTTCACTGGAATTAACGTACATTGTTATAAATTAAAAAAAAATAAATTATATAAACATCAGGCGTTATAATATAAGCTAGCATTTTTGAAAATATACATCGTTTATTGTAATAATTATTTTTAACAAAAAAAATCCTCATTTACCATCAGTTGTTTGCACATCAAAGGTGAATTTTTAGTTCATATAAATTTATGGCGCAATGAGGCATGGATATACCCACCCCAAAAGTGTTTACTATTAGTCCAGGAGGCAGTGAATTTTTTTTTGTACTTATTTTCCCAGTCGGTGAATATGAAATAGTTTGTTCGGATGGTGACACAAAACGACAATTTGTGAGCCTGGCTAAAAGTTTCGGATGGGTTCACTAGATAAAAAAAAGACAAATCCACTTATTTTCCCAGTCATAAATATTTGATATTAATTAAAGTGAATCATTTTATTAATGGAAATAACAGTCTGGAACATCCCGAGTGGAGGAAAGTCAGTCTGGCTGAAAATTTGCGGATGCAAAAATTTGACCGATTTTTGAAATCCGTAACCCTTATTTTGCCATGTTTGAAATTTAACGTATCATTTGATACTATCATAAACTATAATCAAAAGTAAGTCTGGCTGATTTACGAAATTGGCAAATGAGTCTGTCGGCATCTTGAAAATCGTAAAAATTACAAAATTTTTGCTCGTATTTTCCCGGATTTAAAAATTTGTCACATGATAAATAATACTATAATTTCATAGAAAATACACGCCTGGCTGTCATTTACAACCACGAAAGCTCAGCCAGACTCACAAGTCAGATAGTTAAAATGAGCGCGCCTGACGAGCCTTGGATGAGTCTGGCAAGGCGTCCGGGGTGTTCCACATTAGCCAGACTATATTTGCAGCTGTAATTATAATATAAACTATCATCTGACAAATTTTTTGGACTGCGAAAATAAGGGCAATGGTTTTGATTATTTTTTTCCAATTTTTTACCTGCCAGACATATTACCCATACTCACAGATTAGCCAGACTATTTTTTTTTTCTTAACTTCACTATATCTTTCACTAATAGAACTATTTTTATCACTGGAAAAAAAGTGCAGTATATTTGTACTTTCTAACGCATTTTCCGCCTCAACCCATCGGACCTCTCCCCCTACATATATATGAATTTTGCTTAGAATAACAAACCGAATAATTCTATCGGTGTTTGCTGACTGGGAAAATAAGTACCACAAATCTTCACTGCCTCCTGGACTACCTATATAGATACTTTTGATATAAATATTGTTCTAAAATTAAGAGTGGCCAAACTCGGCTTGTTTATCAATTAATATTTCGTTTCACAGTATTACTTCTCATTACAATTTTTTTTTGCATTTATTCAGCGAAATTGTGGACCGCGTTCAAGCCCGTAAATTTTTTGGTAGAATTTCCTAAACGTTACATGCAATTTGAAAAAGTGCTAAGAATTATAGAATGGAAGCATCTTCTACATAAGCAGCTTTTTAAGCGATGTCTCAAATTTTAATTATTTTTTAACCTAATATTGCGGTTTTATTCAACCCTATTCTATATAACTCTGTGCACCCTACAAAGCTTGCCTATAAACATTTCACAAACAACTAATGCGCGCAGATTTTACCCCAACCCAGTACGAGTAAAATATACAGAGTGAGTCAGACCACCTGTACCGATCGTTTTTTTGAAAACTGTTAGTCGTAAAGAGCTGTGTCAAAAATTTGTATTATAAAAGCCTTAATGAAGAATCGAATGGTGATATTTTTTTTCCCCCGGAAAGGTCGGCTTCCCTATTAGTTCGCTCCAGAATGTTCAGAACTCCGGAATTTTAAATGGCACGATAGGTCAAAAGTGGGATTGTTGAAAAGATCTTTAAAAAATGAGTCAGTTTTGTAGGACATTTTTTTTTGTTACTGTCACCCCTATTAAGTAATATTGTGTTTTTAGCAATCCCACTTTCGACCTATCGTGCCATTTAAAATTCCGAAGTTCTGGACATTCTGGAGCAAACTAATAGGGAAGCTGACCTTTCCGGGGAAAAAAATATCACCATTCAATTCTTTATTAGGGCTTTTATAATACAGATTTTTGACACAACTCTCTACGACTAACAGTTTTCGAAAAGAAACGACCGGTACGGGTGATCTGACTCATCTTGTATAATATACTGAATGTTTCCAAAATAATATTCTACTACACGAGTGATTTTCACTGTTGAAAATATGTCGAACAAGTAAAGCATTTTTTTAATGAATCATTCATAAATGAATCACAGAACCTCCTAAGATGAGAAAGGACATAATTAATAATGGCAAATGAATTTACTTTCGCCCACATTTTATGAAAGATTTTCTTTACAGAAAATTTTATCGAAGTACATACAATATTCGAAATACCTATTACAGCCGAATTTAAAAATATTTTTTAAATGACCCAATTTAAACATTACGAATTTTGAAAATTACGGTACATTAGTGATCAGTTTTGATACCAATAGAGTTTGAAAAAATTTCAAGTGAATTTTAACTTTATGTAAAAAAAATGTAACAAATCGTTTACATAGTGCTGTAACTGAATTCATCGGCACCCATGGCAAGATTCTGATTTCGCGCCATCAAAAGCATAATCTCGCTGATTGCGCCCTCCAGAGTTTGCGTCCCTGGCGCGGGTACGGTTGCCAGACCCTAGTTACGGTGGCGCTGCTTGTACACGATCATAGAACTTATTTTTTCGAAGAATATGTACAAATTATAATTTCAATATAAGTTGAGTAAGATAAATCAGAAATATGTTATTTGTTATAGACATAAAATTAAATGTTTTTGTTTAGATTGACATTTAAATGTGGCACTCAATGATTCATAACACGCTACTTTAATTGGATAATTTCATTTTTGTTTGTATACCCTTTAAAAGTATAGAACCCTCTCTCTCTGGATTAAATATTAAAATTACTGAGCAGAAATTAATCTAATGTGAATTGTAAATAATAAACAGGTAACCTTTTTATTCGCTTATGTTAATGCTAGCCAATTCCTGACATTTAAATTATTGTCGAACTATTTAAAAAATATTTTTCAAAATAACGAAATTTTCTTGTGTAATAAAATAATAATTTAAACCTCGAAAAAAATGAAATCAAATGTGAAATGAGTAATTAAAATGAATCATTCTAAGTGTTTTCAGTAATTTTGCAAATAAAAAAGCGTTGTGCAATAGAGTGTAAGTAGTAATAAAATAACAACATACAAAATGTTTAAATAAAATCCCACCTGCCAAACGAAGGGCCGACATTCTCTGAAACTCCGGTTCCTGTAACCATTTCCACATTCTTCTAAACGTCTCTCTGCCCGACTTGAGTTTCGACCAAGGTTTCGGATTTCTCAACAAGTCCGACAATGTGCCTTGCGATCTACATAAAACCCTTTGAGCGAATATAGCTTGTGGAATGCTGTATCGCTTCAATTCGGCACTGATTCTTTGTGCCAAATCTTTGGTATTAATTTCCTCCACATCGCCTGCTATACTCCCTACGCCAAGAGCATTTCCTCCGGTGACAAGACCACCCCCATTTCCACTCGTCGCAATACTTTTCGTCGTTAGTGTCGTTTGATGCGCAACTGTTTGGGCTGTGACCGTTTGCTGTTGATTATTGTGCTGCTGCTGTATTGTCAGTAGCGGTGGTGATGGCGATGCAACTACGACCGGCTCACGATCAGTTACATGCGTCGATATCTGTACGAGACCTGGCGGCGTATGATGTGCACCACCAGCACCGCCGTGCGAATGTGACAACGGCGATACAATTGCTCCATGACCCGGTGCAATTGTCGTCAATCCATTAACATTTAACGCCGCAGCGAGACCCGCACCATTTCCGGAGAAACTCGTCACTATCGTGTTACCCGGACCTGGCGAATGTAATGATGCGGACGGCGACGACAACTGCGGACTTTGTTGTTGCTGCTGTTGCTGTTGTTGCAACGACGTGCAGCCAACAACAATATCACCTCGCTGAGCATACGGCGATTCGTATCCAGTCGGTGACATACTCTTCTGAGGCGACGGTAATCCATTTTGACTGTAGGTACTCTGCGGCGACACAGGACTCGGTTGTTGTGCCATACCGAGTGTGTTACCCAACGCACCATCGGTCGGTGAATAATTATTATGTGGCGGAGACATACCCATGCTGGTCATCTTATCGTAGTTGTACGGTGAATTGACATTAACGTTTACACCGACGCCAAGTCCAAGTCCAATACCGAGTCCATTATTTTGCATAACCGCAAACGAACCGCTCACATTGCTCGCGTGGCCAGCGTACGCGAACTTATCGCTCATCGTCGATATAGGCGGTAAAGGTTGAAGCGGCGTCAACGTAGCATACGACGAACTTGGACTAAAGCCCGGCGGTGACATGCGTCCGTTAACGGACGTTAACGTTTGGTAGGTAGGCTCCGGTTGAAGCGACCTAAAATCGGCTGCGTCCATCATGCCCGTAACACCGACAGATATGCCGGACGTCGGACTCAATTTGCCCGGACTGAGAAGCTGTGAATCGCGCGAATCGTCCTGAGGCTGAACTATAACACTGAGCTCGTCTTGTTTGTCCTGCACCGTTTGACAAGTCATAACATCGTCGTTTGACAAATCGTCACCGCCGACTACTACGGCCACTTCTACACCCACGCCGCCGTGCTCCTTTTTGATGCAGTGTAATTCTTGTTCGCCGATGTCCTGCACCTGAACGCGAAGCTGCGACGGATCGAGCAACAATCTTCCACCCGACTGTTGTCTATCATTGTTGTGCGTCGTATGTTGTTGTTGACGATGGTGCTGCTGTTGTTGTTGATGATGTTGGTCGGACACCGACAGCATGCTTCTGACAACCGTTACCATTTCGCCACTGACCCTGGCGCCGGCGGTAACTGCCTGAGACGTGCGGGTATCAACCGCATCGCACGTGCCCGTTGTCGATAACTGTTCAGTGGTGCCGACACCGAGCGATTGCTGTTCTATTATTTCACCAATACTCTCCATTACGGGTCGCGCTAACTCTCGAAGGGAGGATCGGCGCTACGGTAGATCCGTTTCGGTGTTGGTGATGAGGTGTTGCGAGTGACGACGCGCACGGCTAACGTTCGCGGCGTGCTCGCAGCGTCGTCACCGAATCCGTTCTTCGACGTCCGCAACGGCAAACAACGTCATTATCACAGTTCGCGATGACAGAACAACGTTCACTTTTTGCACATTCACCAGAAGCACTGTAGTAACTGTTCGAGTCCACGGACACCATTGCGGCGACGGCGATGACGACGACCATGTTTTTAATGTATCAGTCCGCCGTCCACTTACCGCTGTCCGAGCGAGACCGACCCCTATCGCGCAATCGCACCCCTCGACCTTCCTTGTCGCTCCAACAGTTTCGTTCGCAAACTCTATCTCACTCTAACGACGCTCTATCTACCTATCTAACTCTCGCGTGAACTGTTTTCTTTTCAGCGTCGCGATGTCGCTGCGTCTATCACATTTTCAACGGTGAACTATCTCGTTTTGTTTCAGAATTCCGTCGCCAAAATGATATGTAAAACTGTTGAAATTGTATGAAACACGTCTTTTATTTTTCATGCGTCGCCCCAATACGAACAGCACCGTCACATTGTATGATAATCTTCCAAAGACAACAATATCACTTATATTAATTATTGTCAAATGCAATACACAACACAAACACACAAAAGTAAATCTGACCACCTGTCTGTTTAGAGCTACGACGACTAAATCATTAAACCGCTCATGATTTCTGCGGACGCATTTATTTTTATTCCATTAATACTCAAATAACAAACTACACACATTTCACGTCCGTTTGACAAACCCCCAACATAACAATAAGGGTGAACGGACATTGAGAAGCACATATGTACGTTTTACGTCACCTTGTTTTGTTTATTACCTAATATACACTCGCCTTATTACACTGTCGCAATAACTCGCGTGATATTTTAATATCATCACACTTTATCCCTTTTGTTTTGACGATTTATTTCAAACGTGTGAAAATTAGGCACTGCGAGGAATAACAAGAGTAGCGTTCAGAAAACGACAAAACAATTTTATTTCAAAATAAATACACAAGCAAAAATTAGATTTTTTTTTTCAATTAATAACGACACCGGACTATATTCTTTCTGAACACATTTTGTTCAAACATTTTTCAGTTTCATAAACGTCATATTATTTTGATTTCATCGTTAACGTGAAAACACTTCTTTTGAACACGTTCCCTATTGTATAATAATATGTCTGTTTGTATGTATGTGCGTGGTTTGTAGTATTATTCTATGTGTATGCACGTATCAACGATGTATGTACTTATGAACATATACCCGCGCGCATGTATATATACGTACATATTATATATATACATATATATTATCTAGCACCCTTTTCGATTGCCAATGTTGCTTCTCACAAATACGGGTCGATATCGTATGTACTAAATTGAAAAGATCAAGCCCGCCATACCAGGTGGTTTGTACTGCATGCGCGCGCCACTAACTTCTAATATCGTTTGACTTTACTGTGCCTACCGTATGAATCACCCTATCGGGACTGTCACCGTTCGCCCTCAGCCCTGCACGGATCGGGCGCAGATGGACGAAATACTCTTTATTTTAGGGGAGAAACGCTGTCTGATATACTTCATAATAGTAATATTATATAGGTGCAACTCTATCGCCGATACAATGTGCATGCATATATATACGTATAGACGCGGTCACACGGTTACGCAGAAACAGTGGCGTAGCATTAACTGCGACCCCCCAAGAATCTAAAGGCCGCTGCACACGAGGCTAGAAACACTGTTTGGACTTCTGCTGGCCGGTAGGCTCGGTACAAGGCTGGAAATGACGTCACTGCGGGCTCGCCTGCTAGCTCACAAAATAGATTTTAAAATTAAAACAGGGGCTATTTTTCTTGCTAGATCCTCTGCTTGCTCTGAGCAAGAACTAAACAGGAAACAGTATCTTGTCACGTAGGCGACATGAACAAACGCCCACAAACCAACATGGCGTCATTCCGATCACAGCCAGCCAATGGACACGTTTTGCTCTGTGTTTATATTTGAACTGTCACTGCGCGCGCACCAGATCTGTTTCACAAAACAAGCAATTTAGAAAACCAGCGCTAGAACACTAGTAATCAAATCTAGCGGCAAATCCAGCCTCGTGTGCAGCAGCCTTAATAGATTTTAGTCTGTAAATTACATCATTAGCTGAAAATTGTCGTGGATCACAAAGCGTTTATAGTTAACATCAGTGCCTAGAAATGGCACACAATTTAAATTTTTGGCTACGCCACTGCGATGCGACGGACACAAGAGGGTTGTTTATTCAAATTGAAGGTATCTATGTGAACATAAAATGTGTTATCATGTCAGGTTTTCATTATGATATCGTTCGTAGCGCTTCCTTTCTTTTATTAAAAGGCTTGACCGGTGTCAATATTGCAACAGCCAACAATATCCTAGATTCTGTCGTAATAAAAAGAATTGTTGAACAAAAGCGATTGCGATGCAGGAACTCGCATAAACAGTGGCCGCGGCTGGAGAGTTTGTACTCCATTTTCTCTGACGGAGGATAATTATCTCCCAAAGAAGCGTTATAAAACGTACTTTCTTCAGAACGTAATCTCGTAACTGCAAGAGTTGTTTTATAATAAACAAATCCTTTTTTTAGGGATACTACCCTGGGCCAGTTTCGAAAATAATCAATTTGTTCCGGTTTTTCCTGTTACCTAGTGGTAAACTCGTGTTCCGTCAAATTCGACCTTATATCGTTATTGGTTAGAGAGAAGTACCAAGTACCAACCTCGCAAACGCTTTAACCACACACGTGCTAACTTAAAAATATAACAATCAATATTTAGATTTATAAAAGCAGTTTTGTTCCAGTAAAAGTACTTTAAATAGAAATAATTACCATTATATGCATAAAGCAATAAATTCAATTTTTTGTTGCTATATATTAATAAGGAGCACCTGAGTCTTAGATGAATCACAGCTGAGATGTATTAATAAAAAAGTTTCGGAATATGACCGATATTCAAACTTGAAATTCAAAACTTTCGAATTTAAAACAGAACAAAATTATATATTATACCCTATGTCACTCCCACAATTAAGATGAATCCATCAAGCCGTTTAGACTTAAGTATGCCAAAGAAATATACACACATACATTCGAAAAACATTACCCTCCTTTTAGGGCAGTCGGGTAAAAATAGATTTGAATTACTTCATGACATATTGCGTATTGTTTTTAATTTAAAAAATATATACATTTCTATCTACTTTAAATAACCATTATACATATCAGATGATGACTTATATTATTATTTATTAAAAAAATCAATTTTAGCTATAACACAAAAAGTTTACATAAAAATGTATTTAAACAAATATGTGAGGTAAAACTATTTAGGTCAGGATGGCAGAATAAATAAAACGTACAATATCTTGTTATAAACATTTATTTGTAATAAAATTACTGCAATCGTGTCTTCATAAACTCACAAATTTTTTAAACAACTATAATCTTTTCGGTATCACTTACATAGCAAACTAATTACTGTTTGGCTTGGTTAACCCGAGTATTTCGAATAACAGCGTTTTGCTCGAAATACTCGAAATTATACGAAATACATGATCATAATATTCAGGGGAAAAAAATTAAAAGAGTATTTTTCTCGACTTATTTCTAATTGGAGTGTTTTCGGAGGTGCCCGTATCCTTCGTGTAACTTCTACCCTCGTTTTCGGTTCTTACTACGCGAATATCGAAAATTCGAAACACGTATTCCTTTGATTTTTACAAAGCAAATTCGTGTCAATTGCGTTTCTAACAGTTTCGAAAAAGCTTAATATATTTTTTAACATCATTTTTCAGCCTCTTACGGGTTAATTTTCCAAAAATGAGTATGCACCCCCATCTTTACAAAGTCAGGGTATTAGGCTCTGCAGTTACGGTTGTCATAATACATGGTACATAATATACTCTCACTTTTATATAATAACATAATATATAAATTAAAAAAAAAAAAAAAAAACAAACACACTTAGTTGTAATAAATTTTATACAGTAATTTAATTACAAAAAAAACGTCCGGCAAAATAATTTAGATCGATAATTATTTTGCAATTAATTTATAATATGTATTTTTACTTTATAAACTATTGGAAACTCAGGTTCAACATTGTATAAATTAAATAAATTAAAACATTAAAAATTATTTGGGAAACATTATTTGGATTGATTAAAATTTATAAGATAATAAATACAGAGAAAAAAGAAATAAAAAATATATGAAAGAATAATGGCAAAAATTATAAGATATATAAATCACATAATACTATATTGACATGTTTCCCAAAAAACACCTTAAGCTAAAACTCCGTAATTTATTGTTCCATTTCGAAAAACAAAAAAAAAAAATAACAGAAATTTTTTAAAACTTGGTCAAGAATTTTTTATTCTTTTTTTAATAAAACAATATCTAACACTTTAATTTTCATGTAATATAAATAAAATGTTTATCGAGATTAAAATAGGTTTCAATTGTGCCGTAGAAAAAATTCTAAGAAACCCTATTTAATATTGAATAAACATATTAATTTTTTCGGATCAAAGTCAACTCGTTACTTTCAAAAAAAAATTCTCTACCCGACTAAATTTAAAAGTTAAGTGTTGTTTCACATTTTCAAATTTTAAATAAAGCCATTTTTAGTACTTCTAGAATGCTTTCTTTCATTTCACTGTTTTCTTTTTAATTGAAAAATAAAAAACGAAGTTATAGATTGAGGTATTTTTTTAGGAAGCGCCCTGTACACCTAAGTAGTCCTAAATCCCGTCTCTGTATTCAGTTATTAATTACAAAATAATTAAATGATGACTTTTTACATTGTTTACTCCCGTGACTTAATAGTCCACGCGTCGGATGCGTCAAATGTTACGTCCTGAAATAACACGACCGAACCATCCAAACTTTTAAGCTGACATTAGCGAATCAAAAAATTTAGTAGCAATTTAACCAGGTCTGCAATTTGTTCCGTCAGGAAAAATCTATTCAGACCAGGGCATTCTTGCACGCGGCATTACCCTCTGCTATGCCATACTGTGTTATGGCGTCAGGTATTTGTGAAAAACAAGACCGGAAATTGCTATTTTTTTATAACTTTCTGTCAGGAATTTGTCAGACAGACATTGCATTTTATATGTCTTCCTTAGACGAATCGGCGAAAAAAGATTCGGTCGTGTGATTTCATGACGTAACATTTGACGCATCCAACGCTTTTAGTATAACCGATCGTAAAGTTATTTTACTTTTCTGTACAATTGGTTATTTCAAAATCCAGGACGTTTTATAAAATGTGTAAAATAAATCGACCTCTTTGCATCATTTGAAAAAAAGCAACATTAAAAAAAATCATATAATTATCTTGTATATCACGTTTTTAAGGCGTTTATGGAGTTTTCTATTTGAATAACTTCTCATTACTTATTTGGAAGCGTGTAAAAAATTATATTTCGTTAGTTTCTACAAAAACGATAGAAAACTATAAAAAAACGAAAATATTAAATATAAACATTTTCTACTTTATATATCGCAGAAATAGCATGTTAAGTAAATAAATTTTATAATATTGTCGGTGACTTCGCAAAACTGCTGAGCGCTCTGCAATATGACTAAATGTTGTTGCAGCACCATATAAGACGTGATGTGTTGGAATCAAAATGTTAGGGTACAAATATTTGAGCAAACTCAATGCGAGGTATTTTATTATACGATTTCAAAGCCGCTCCGATTGGCTAATTCAAACGAACATGCACCGATGAGGTACGAAATCTCAATTTTCCTACTTCAAATAGCTATGCAGACATTAGAGTGCCTTCAGCTATTTTGCAATATCACAAACGAATGACGATATGTAAACAATTTTATTAAATATTTCATTCATAAAACAAGTGTTTATATGATGAAAAGAGATTGATAACAAAAACTAGAATCTTTTGTACCTATAAATACGTACTCAAAAAAATATTCAAAACACGTCAGTAGAAAAATAATCGCACAAAACACAAAATGTTCATTCAATTTTAAAATATTTTAGTTGATCATTTTACTACTTAGTTTCGAATATTAATGACTGAATTTTCTAAAAATCTTAATATGCAGTCTTAAAGAGTACCATGAAATTAGTTTTCAAGATTATTTAGTCATTTTAAATCAAATAGTATTCTCATTATGAGATAAAGGTTTTATAACAATAGTTGATGTATTTTCCATTGGACTATTTTGACTATATATGTACGTGCACTCACCAGTTTTCCGTTTTTTATTTACGTTCCGACTATCCTCCGATCCCGGGGAACATTCCGAAGCTAGTCTCTTTAATTGTACTCTGGGCAACATAACATTTAAAGGAGGCCCGCTAATTTGATTAGATGAAGATTGACTATTTCTAGATGTTAAAAAAGTTTTTGACGTTTTACCAATTCCGCCACCGAGAATCCCACTACTGAAAGACTTGAGCGGATCGTATAAGACTTTAGTTCGCGATGAAGCGAAACCAGAAGTTGCAGCCGTAGCAACCGGTTTAATTATCGAATTAAAAATACCTCGAATAACGTTTTTTTTATTATATTCTCTCTTTTTTCTTTTGACTTTATTCGAATGCAATATTAAAGGTCTCGGATGTCTAGAAGTTATTTTCAATTTTCTATTGTCTATGTACATGTCTTGTTTTATTTTCGATTTTATATGCAATAATGAATTATCACTTGTTGGTAATATATTTACAGATTCTTTATCACACACGTCTGAATTAGCCGACAATAATTTTAAAATCGGAAATTTATCAAACATATTATTTGGAACTAGTAGTTCCTTCGGTACTGTAGAACTTTCAATCGTAGTACTCGGCGTTTCGATCGCTATTTGTTCACTTATTTGTAACGAATGCGAATTAACAAACTGATTTTGACTAATGCAAAAACTATCATTGATTTCGTTTTGATTTGAAATTTGTGATGGTGTCGTTGCACATACTAAAGAATCGGTACTATTTTTCAAAGTCGTTACAGATTTCAATGCAACATCTTTATGACTGGCTGTAAAACCCAGTAAAGGTGACGTTGAACATCCCGAGGAACCTGATAAATTTTGTGGATCTCTAATCGATCCAGAAAGATTATAATTCGGGGAATTTAAACTAGATGATGCCGAGATCACCATATTCACAGAGGATTCACTATTGGAAGCTACAAAACTAGATGATGAATCTAACGGCATCGTTTCTTTCACAACCTCATTATTACTTGCTAGTGGTAATGCTATAAGTGATAAATTGTATAAACTTTCTTTGTTCGTACTGGGTATACTAACACTTTGGGAATTTTTTATTAACAGCGAATTTGATGATACACTATCTCTTTTATTATTTGACAACGGTGGCGGTTCTTTGTTATTATTAAAAGAAGTAGATGTCAAAGATGGCGGATTTACATCTTTGCTGTTAGAAGATAATCCCAAAAATGAAGTAGATGTCGATGTAGGACATGACTGAATACCTAGGGGATCTTTGCTTGTGGGATAACTTTGAAATCTCGTTGACTGTGTGGGGGAAGTTGGCGACGCGGACCAATAATCTGATTTTGGCGACCATTCAGACATTGGTTCTGAATTTTTCTCGCTACCAGAAACATGTATAGCACTATCGATGCTAGAGACACTCGACTGCGAATTTGTTAATTGTGGTAGTGAACTGCCAGAACTAACAGTGACAGGCGCAGCAACTTCTGATGACTGTAAACACCATTCTATCGAATCTGTCGAACTGTTACTTCCCGATTTCGAAGTCGATGAAAATTCGTATTCCGTTTTCTTGGGCTAAAGAAAAGAATTATTGAAAAGATAATTATAGTCTAAAAAAGGTCAAGCAACAGTTAATTAAACGTACCTTATTAGTTTTGATAGAGCTAGGCTCGGTACTACTACGTAGTCCGGAGGTTTTGTGTTCATTTATTAATTCATCGAATGGTTTACTTCGACCTTCCACTTGTCTTCTTAATGGAACCGAATGTTTCTTGCAGGTGAGTGAATAAGTACAGTGACGGTGTGTATTTTCGGATATTACTCCACAGTGGCGATCGGGGTCGTACTTTCGTTCTTTTATCCGCGTTGTTCTCCGATCAGATTTACTTGATTTATTACTCACATTATTACTACTACTGCTGCTGCTGCTGTTGTTGTTACTGTTGCTGCTGCTGTTGTTACTGCTGTTACTACTACTATTATTATTATTATTGCTACTATTATTACTACTACTACTACTGTGTTTTTGAATCGAAGTCTTTTCTGTTGATTGTTTTTCCTTATCTACACTAGGAATGACTGGAACGCTATTTGTAGTACTTGAAACCGGCGTTGAAACAGTTGTTTCAGTATTTTCAAACGGTTTTGTGTGATTATTCGGAGTGGGTGTATCCTTATGACTTGATTTATGGTGTTCTAACTTCTTTCCTGGCTTATGGTGTTTCTGTTTACTACGGCTACTATTTCTATTTGGAGGCGCCAACGGAGCACCCATCGAACCTTCCTTAGTTTTAAAGTTGGACGGTAAACCAAATTTAAAAAGGCCTTCGTCTCGTAATATAAAAGCATATTTTTTCCCACTGTCGCTTTCCGATGTACCGACAAACATTTCCGTTATAGGTCGCGTTCCATATAAATCCTTATCACTGTAAGGAAATTTATTAACTCTATCGTCAATCGGTTGTTCATCTGTAAATATCATTTTTTTGTGAAAACAGGACTAATAATTAAAAAACAAGAAATTGACAGATTCCGTTCAATTCAGATAGTTATATGTGCAAACACGTAAATGTTTTGAATTAAGATCTACGATCATATTGACTATCAGTAAAAACAACTGACACTATTTTTTCTCTCTATTTTATTGAACAATTGAACTTTACAAAATTGCATGCTTATTAATTAAATCAAAATAAATAATCTTAACTTGGGCTAGGTTTTCCAATTCATCATTTGGTTCTCTTTCTAAAAATGTTGTCCATGGTTCACCAATAGAATGAATTGTCAGTAATCTTTCAACTTCTGTGGTATTTTTATCTCGTTCCGATTCCATTTTTTAATCCTTTGTTAAATGAATAATTAATTTTGCTGTAACAATGTAAGCATTTGGTATTTTTTCAGACTACTCTAATAGCAGATTAATAATAAAAACCTACCTAGACACCTAAATGTTTTAAAAGAAACACAAAATTTGTTACTTGAGACAATTAATTATATTTAAGTAAGGTTCAACTAATTATAAAAAATTAAAATAAAATCTTATACTGGGGCACGACTACTGATAAAACAGCCATGGACACGCTGCTTCAACACAAACCAGTTTCAGTGCTTCTTAATGTAGTTAGGAACCTTATTCTCCTGGCTCCTCGTAGCAAATGAAATTTTATTACAATGACATCAGGGATACCATATTACAAATAATGATGTGCATTCAATTTTACAAAAATATTTTGTGAAATTCAATACAGTTTCGTATTTGAAAAAATTAGCTGTAACATTTATTATTTTTTTAATTTTATAAAATCTCAGTAAATCAATAACAAAATAAATTATAGGCATTAGTGATTTTCTATTCCATCTACCTTTTGTGGTTGTCTGTGGCCATAGGAATAGTTCACGTACGAGAGTATTAACAGAGTTATTTAAACCATAGATACCTATATATATATTAATAGATTGCGGATGCCTATCCTTAAGCATTGTGCGGATTGGTTCCAAGAAGCCATTTTGTATGTGGAATACGCCGTAAAAAGCGCGCGAGATTCAAAACGAATAAATATTCTATAATATGATGTTAACGGAAAAACAATAAAACTCGCAGTAAACAGTGATATTTCGCTCCAAAACCTATTTTTATATTGAAACGTTTAAAAAATTACAGAACTGAGCATAAATATAATATAGAGATTGACAATATAAAATGTTCTAAGCTTTTTTATTATATTTATGCTCAGTTTTGTAATTTTTGAAACGTTTCAATATAAAAATAGGTTTTGGAGCGAAATATCACTGTTTACTGTGAGTTTTATTGTTTTTCCCATTAACATCATATTATAGAATTTTTAATCTTTTTGAATCTTGCGCGCTTTTTACGGCGTATTCCACATACAAAATGGCTTCAAATTATAGGGACACGAGCATGAACATATTCCTATGTTCATGGACACGAGGCGCTAGTGTATCCGCAATCTATTAAATATATATATATATATATATATATATATATATATATATATATATATATATATATATATATATATATATATATATATATCTATGATTTAAACACTATCTGTCAAATGGTTAAAGAACTAAAAATAGGGATTAGGCAAAAGGAATGACATATTCGAATTCTAAGGCCGCATTTATGTATAGCCGCATTGTAGATTTATTTGCAGTTACATTTCATCTAATAATTTTTAATAGCATTTTATCATGCGAGACTTGAAAATATTATAACAACGGAAATTATATGTTTGCACTGCCGTATAAAATAGCATTTATACCATATATTTAATAATTTACTATATGAATCATTGTCTATCTACTCAATGTGCGGTGAGTGAAGGCAACAAAGCGTATGGAAAATATATCTGCGTCTCTTTCTTCAATGTAATTCCCTGATTTCTCCGATGATAGGATTGGTTGATGTACTTGCATTCAATCTGAATAAAGTATCTCTGTTTCAAAAACTTTGTATTTTTCTATGACGTTAACATGGGCGTACCCAGCTTTTGGCCCAGGAGGGAGCAAATTAGAAATTTCTTAAGCCGGGTTCCTCGTGCTTGTTTTGCCCTCCTGGATACGCCAGTGCTTACGGCGTAAAAAAGACAGAAATATATGTTTACACCCTAATGGTTCGATTGCGATTTTATTCCTATGCTCAGTATAGAATAAAAGTATATGATTTATACAGACATAAAGTTACCCATTACGCACTAGTGCGCTAAAGTGAAAAAAACGCGATGTAACCTACCAGCTATCATTAGAAGATTAGAAATATATGTATAACAGCAGGCGCGTTAACAATTTTCATGAACAACCTAATAGAAGTGAAATTTGTTACACAATCGATCTCAAAAATGTTACAAATAAACTGAATATGAAGTGAAAACCAGCTATTTTATTGGAGATACGTGCAAAAAATAGCAAGTAGAAAGTAGATATTGGTGTTACGCAACTCGATATACAATCTACATTATGTATTGCTTATTTTTATTGTTGAGGAGATTTCAAATGACCGTGAAACTAATACTTCCACCTAAAATATTAATGCGTTTGTTTTGTTATATTCAATTCCTTAATACTTATTTGTTATTTTATTCATGTGTGTTGAAGGTATAGTGTTGTATTGTTAGCTCATTCTTTCTAATGCGTGCCTCTTCTAACAGCGAAATAAATAAACTTGCTATTGAGATGCTGTAGCTGCTGTACTGTAGCGTCGAAGTCTCTGGTCGAAGTTTGTGTATTTGACTTTCAGAACAGCGTGAATCGTGATGTTTCAAAGATGGCAGTTAAAGTTAAATGGAAGTGTCATGTGTTAGAATTAAATATTATTTTTATTATCTTATCAACAATATTTTTTAACGAAATTGTTGGTTTAGGACCGTGCAATCATGCGTATCCTAAAGCACATGAGGTGATTATTTATATCCTTTATTCTATTATTACATAAATTGTTAAAATTTCCATGTGATTGACGAGTTAATTAAACGTCAAATTTAATACAAATGAACGAATTACTTTGAGTGTATGAATAATTACTGTTTTTTTTTTTTTTTTAAATAGACATTTTAACAATTGTATTGTTTTTGTTTAAATGTTTATGTCGCAAAAATTTTATATTCATTTTAATTAATTAGAAAGTTGTTTTTGAATTATTTATATATTATTATTAAAAAACACGATTGATTTTAATAGTGAAATTTCGTTTCTGTAGTCGTTTGATGTTTTTGTTTTCACAATTTCTAAAGACCGTGAAATGACACAGTTGTTAAATTATCTGTAATGATGCACTGTCACCATAACCCATTTTTTAAACGCTTTATATTAGTTTGGGTTGTAACTAACTATGTATGTATGTATGTATGTATTATGTATGTATGTATGCATGTAACGGAATCTTTGAGCATAATTTTCACCAATTTCCCGAAGTCTGATTAATTTGAAACTTTGCATACGTATCAAGGACCGATGACAATGCAATAATTTGATAACAGTTTCCCATTATCCTTATTAGGACCCCCAGGATTAATAAATTCTTTTATAGATCCTCTGTAGTAAACGCTTTATTTTCACCAATTTCCCGAAGTCTGATTAATTTGAAACTTTGCATACGTATCAAGGACCGATGACAATGCAATAATTTGATAACAGTTTCCCATTATCCTTATTAGGACCCCCAGGATTAATAAATTCTTTTATAGATCCTCAAACTAAAAAGTGAAAAATAAAATATAGTTTAAAAAAAACTAAAAAACACGCTTTATATCGAACTAAAAAGTAAAAAATAATTTTTTTAAAATAAGCTTAAAAAGCGTTGGGCGCTTTGTTCCACATTTTCGTACATCGAGCGCCCAACGCTTTTTAAGCTTATTTTAAAAAAATTATTTTTTACTTTTTAGTTCGATATAAAGCGTGTTTTTTAGTTTTTTTTAAACTATATTTTTTACATTTAACCTTAACTGGAAATAGTTTGGTATGCATATCAGCTATGTACTTCGTGAATTTTTGTCAGTTTTCACTTGAAGACATTGAAACTGCCTACACAGAATAACTATTAGTACATACTTCTAATTATTTATTGAAAAATCAGTCAACCTTGTCCCTTTATATTCTGTATTTACTTACATATTTATTTTTGCTTATTTATTGCAAGCATCACTTCAGTCCATACTAATGCTATAAATGCGAAAGGAACTCTGTTACCTTTTTACGCCGAAACCGCGGAATAGATTTCGATAAAATTTGGCAGGGAGACAGATTGCATCCCGAAGAAAGACATAGGCTACCCTTTCTCGAAGACAAACGAGAGGGGGGTGAAATACGGGATGAAAATTTGTATGGGAAACCCATCATTTCTCAAGTTAGGAATATGAAAATTCATATTTAGGCGTTTTGGATTCACGTTTCAGCGTTTTTGCAGAATCATCCCTCCAGGGGGTAAAATAGGGGATGATTTCAAAATGTAATATATAATATAATATATGTCATGTGACAATGTATTGTTCAGTTATCCAACATACTAGTAAATTACAAATTAAAATATTAATATTATATTATAATACCTATCTAACGTTCGTCTGCCGTCTGTCTGTCCGTCTGCTGGGGACCTATGCGTTCCTATACCATTCATCCAATTACGATGAAACTTTGGTAAGCTGTGCGCGCACCCGCAAAGGCTTCTGGTCAAAAAAATTAAAGTGTATAAACATTGTGTTTTAAAGTGGGACTGGAATATGGTGGAGCCAAAGCCTCAAAGGCTCCACTAATGTTGTTGTTGCCGCGTTTCATCTCAATAGCGTGCGGAACCACGAGTAACAGCTAGTAATTTTTATAATTCAAGTATCAATTTCTGCTAATAAAAGCTACAGGAATTCTGACAGTACCATACGTACAAAATTAATTATTTTTTTCTGAATAAAAATTCAATTTTTTTACATCAATATGCAATTTAATTAAATACATACTATTGATAATTATTTCATAATTGTATATGAATTAACGTAATTTATTTTATTATTTGTAAGGTAATTCATGGTGTACAAATAGACCCAGCACACATAGTGCATAAAAGAAGCATTGATCAACCATTAAGAATTCTCTTATGGTATGACGAAAGTGTTTATAGGTATGTAGGTATTCTTAGATAATAAATTTTGTTTAAATAAATTTAATTTAACTTTTTTTTTGTAGACTGGATAATGAAAAATTTGAACTAATAAATGTAAGTGTACACATATTTGTACTATCGGATAAATTAATTTATGAACTTAAAAATTATAATATTTATATTTTTTTAGAACACAATTCTTCCGAAAGCTGTAAGTTTTTGGGAAAAAGCTTTAATGGTACGAAAATCGGAAAATGTAATTAGGCTTAATAGGTAAGGAAAAAAAAATTTTTTCTTCAGAATACTTTTTTAAAGTACCTATGTATATTTTTTTCTTGGAACAATTTTTTTTTTAGGAAATGTGAGAATAGTCAAGTTTTCAACATACGTTCAACAACCCACTGCATAGACGCTTGTCTTTCAGAAACAATGTGTGGAGAAGTAAGAGTACCCGAGAAACATTTGGATGTAATTATTGTTTTTTTTTTTTTAAACATATTATCTAGTTATATCCGTGAATAAAAATTATTATTATTTCTAGGTTTGTCGAATTTGTAACGCGACCGGTCAGCTTTGTCGAGAAGCTCCCGATTCAGTTCGGGGGCCCGGTATTGACAATGCTGATTTTATATTTTATGTATCGGCCATGCAAACAGAAAGGTGCAATAAAGGTTTAACAGTAGCATACGCGGCGCATTGCCAACAGGAGGCCGCTTTAGATAGGCCGATAGCCGGACATGCAAATCTATGTCCGCAAAGCATAAGTACAAAACCCCAAGAAATGGAGACATTGTTGTCAACTGTTAAACACGAAATTACGCATGCACTAGGTTTTTCTGTTAGTTTGTACGCATATTTTAGAGATTCAAACGGTAATCCTTTAACTCCGCGAAAAAGTGATACCGGAAAACCTCCATTGAACGAACGACTACAAACTTATCAGTGGAGTGAAAAGGTACTGTTTCAAATATCCTCCATTATAATAATAATAATAACTAGTGATGTGCCGGATATCCGTATCCGGAGAAGAAAGATCCGTATCCGTTAGTTTTTGGCGGGTCTTTTACCTTATTAATTTTCAACTCATGTATGAAATTTTATATATATAGGTGATTAGGTAATAATGAAAACCTGTTAAATTCCATTCAGATTATTTTTTTAAATCGTATTTGGCACCTTTATATTGCAAACATTTATCGTAGTGAGTACCATACTAATATAGTACATAACTCAAAGGTACTAAATCAACTATCTTTATAATGAGATATTGCACATTGATCTTTGGAAAGAGACAATCTGTTATAAGAGTTAACTCTTAAAGAGGTCAATAACTTTTTCCCATAACAGATAGTCTCCTTCCAAAGGTCGATGTGCAATATTTACCGCCGCGTACTCTAAGAAAGTTAAGATCCGATCCGCGGATCTTGAAACCAAATATCCGTATTCAGATCCGTATCCGCGGATATACATTTTTAACGATCCGGCACATCACTAATAATAACTCTTCTTACTCATGCTAATTTTTAGGTGATTCGTACGATTCAAAGACCGCATTGGTTGATTAGGGGCGGTGCAACAACAAGAACAATGCATATGTTGGTTACACCAAAAGTTACCGCTGAAGTAAGATCTTACTTTAAATGCAATCAGCTCGAAGGTGCTGAATTAGAAGATCAAGGCGAAGACGGAACAGCGCTGACGCATTGGGAAAAACGTGTTTTTGAGAACGAAGCAATGACCGGTACCCATACACAAAATCCGGTGATTTCCGGTATTACGTTGGCTCTTATGGAAGACACCGGCTGGTACAAAGCTAATTATTCAATGGCGGAACCAATGACTTGGGGTAAAGGTCTTGGATGTGATTTTGTAATGAAAAGCTGTAAAGAATGGATGACGATTAAATCTTCCAAGTAAGTATAATATTCTTAGTATGGGAATCAATATTTTATATTGTTTCTAAACTTTTTTTTGTAATTTAACAGTATTTCAGACGATGATAATAGACAGTAAGTACTTAAAAAAATTATAATTATGTCGCAAGTCGAATGTGCGGAATTTTTGGCAATATTTTTTTCTTTTACAGCTTCTTAAATGACGACTTTTATGGATATGAAAGGTATTTTTAATGGCTGTCCGTTTCTGTCATTTATAAATTTAATCAAATATATTTCTTCTTTATTATATTTTTTTCTCTTTTTAATACGCAGTGCTTTTCATGATGATGAGATTGTGACTGATGGAAGGTGATTTATTAAGATATTGTTTTGTTTTTTGCGTTTTTATTATATTTTGTTTTATCTGCATGTATATTATGTAAAATCATTTTTTTTCCTCACATCATTTAAAATCTATGTGTGATATATATGTGTTTGCACCGATTTTATTATTTTTAAATGAAAATGATATTGCTTGTTGGCGAATTTGTGTTTATGGTGTATTATTTAATTTACATTTATAATTATTAACACCGACATTTTGGTTTTGCCAGAGGATTATCGATACATCCGTTCTGTGATAAGGTAAAAAGAGATCCACTTCAAACAGGATGTACAGATGATAGAACATCAGTTGCTCTTTGCAATCTTATTGAACATGAAAATGAACTCCCAAAAATGTATCAGGTTTGTCATATGTCTGCGTCTTTGAAAATGTGTTGTATTTGAATTTTAATAATTGTTTTTTTTTTTCAAGAATTTTGATGTAATTCGCCACGTAGAACACGGCAAGGAAGGTTTTTACGGGGGCTCTGTATCACTTGCTGATTATTGCCCGTATATACAAGAATTTACATGGCGTTCAAAAAATATTTCCATAAGAGGATCGCAATGTCAGTATTCTGATAATACTCCGCGTAAGTACTGTTTCGAACACTTGTGATATTTTAAAATCGGAGTCATACAAAGTACATTTATCGATTTGCTTTAGATATTGATAAAAATTTTGCACTCGAAACTTACGGCAAGGATTCGAAATGTTTTGAGCATACGGACCAAATGTGGGAAGAACGATCGTGTAGAGAGGTTAGACAGTGGTTACACTGGGGATCGGGATGCTATGAATACCATTGTGCAGATGATAGATTACATATTATGGTATGAAATTTCACAGTTTATGTTTAAGTGTTTGGGAATATTTTCCAGAAATTTGAGTGTATTGTGTTACCAAAAATAAAACAGTACCATAGGTTCTAAACATATCTTCTTTGCACAGTCTATGCTTGGTTTGTGGCATGGCAACAAGAAATTAAGTATTAAATGATAATGTTCTTTTATTTTTATTAAGAATGGGACATAGAACAACCGCAGATTCTCCAATTCAAAATAATACGATTAAGCGAAATATGCTTAGATAAAATGTTACTCGCTCTACCAGTGGCGTACGGCAGGAGTAAGTAATGCGTGTACCCCTTCTAAATGTTACGCCGCTGTCTAAATTTTAATTTTGACTATAATTTTAATTTTTTTGATATTTTCTAAGTCAATAATGTACACTTGTTAGTTTGTTGTAAAGTCATTGGTTTTCGAGATATTCGCAGTTTTTTTAAGACAAAATTGTAAAAATGAATATTATTAATAAAATACAAATAAAAAGTACATGTCTATCTATCTTTAACTGCGAATATCTCGAAAACCAATGACTTTACAACAAACTAACAAGTGTACATTATTGACTTAGAAAATATCAAAAAAATTAAAATTATAGTCAAAATTAAAATTTAGACAGCGGCGTAACATTTAGAAGGGGTACAAGCATTACTTACTCCTGCCGTACGCCACTGGTAGAGCGTACTGAACTAATTTTTTTATTGTTAGGTGCATTTTATGATATTTAACAAGTGTGCCAATTTGAGTAAAATTATACGGTGTATTAAACAAATTATGGACATTAATAATTTTTCAGTTTTCAACTTCAACACCCCATATTTCGGAAACGAGTAACATTTTATCTAAGCATATTTCGCTTAATCGTTTTATTTTGAATTGGAGAATCTGCGGTTGTTCTATGTCCCATTCTTAATGGGACACCCTGTATATAATGACAACTGTCACTGGATCTAGAGTTGCCCAACCTTGCATACTGCTGGGGCGGTCAGATTATTTCTTGTATTGTTAAGGGACATCCTAAATCTACTTTAAAAGTGCTGTACATTTGTTAACACGTCTCCAATTTTCTTGAATATATTTCTCAAACAGCCTGTACATAAATAAGCTATCATACTAGACGGAAACATGTTTTTTAAAATGATTGTTTTTAAATTTAGGTAGCTAATTATACGTATACCTGCTATTTTCCCGGTCAACATTTACTGATTCGAATAGTTCGAAATGGTTGGTTGCATAAAGGAGCACTGATTTGCCCACCGTGTAGAGAGTTATGTGGTGAATATTTTCGCAAACAGGGTAGAGAATGCAAACCAAATTTCGAGGCTCCGCCTGCAAATCAGTATTCTCATGATGATCTTCATTGCCGAGGGCATATATTATTTTCCGAACTACCAGTGCTACTTTTAATTTTAAGTTTGTTTATCATTATTAGATGACCATCCATATTTTACTGGTTTCTTTAAAAAAAATAGACTGAATGACATTCACATGATATTTCAGTTTTATTTTGTGTTTTTATCATAAATGTTCTGAAATGAATATATATCTGTTCACACTGTTTTATACATGTTGATAGAGAATAAAAAAAATACATGCATATCATTCACATTGGAGTTCAAAACCAAAGCAGAAAAAAAAACGGTAGCTATAGATTTTTTTGGTAGTAAGTAATTTAGACGGTTGAAATATATATAAATAATATGTATAAAAATCTGTGATATATGTATTTAATTTTTTTAAAATACAGTAAAGCTTAACTTTCTTAAAAATACGGTCTTAAGTACTGCTCAAAATATTCTTATTTGCTGCGAACTCCTGCGTTGTCAGTTTTATCGCGTTTTCAGTCTGAGAGAGACGTCAGGCAATTAATTTCTTCTCTTATTAGCAAATTTGAATGAAATATTTCAGTATAGCTATGGATACCGATATTGATTATAGAGATTACTGTATTTTTTTTTTACTTTTTTTGTAGTTTCATATCTAATTGAAATGTTAGTTATAGATTTGTTTTTATGAATAACTCCGACATGAATGACTTTACAAACTAACCTGAATGTTTAAATTTTTGACTGTAATTGAATGTCACTCAGTGTATTTCTTCTTTCTTAATGTGACTGTGATTTCAGAATATTATTTTCCAAGAATGCTCACTTGAAAAATGCATAATGGGAGACTAAGCTAATTTTGAAAGTACTTACATTACACATTTTCTTCACTTAAAAAAATACAAAAATTATCAACCAAGCTAGTATATTTTTTTATTTGTAATAACAGACAAGTTTTTCTTAGTTTATTTCTAAAATTGATTCCGAGGAGTGTTTTGATCTGTTGTGTTCTCCCATTGGCCTTATTGCAGCATGTAACATTTTTTGTTTATGTTTTTCTTCTTAAGCTTTAGTTGTATTGTTTTTCCTAGTCCAAATTCATCACCCTTGAAGAGAACTTAATTGATTCCGTGCCTTCCATTTTCCTATTTTATAATTTTTAGTAAACATAATATTATGGGTCTAAGGTTTAAAAATGACTGTTGTCAAATCAATAATAATATATAAATTCAAATTTTTCAACGAAATGAAACCGATAAAATAAATAAATTTCTACATGTATTTCAATATTCTTAAATTTATAACAATTTTACAGACTGGCTTATTTAAGTAACTAGTAAACTGTAAATTTTTGTAGTTAATTATTTCGCTGTGATTATTTCTTGAATATTTTCAGCAATAAAACAATTTTTTTTTTAATTTGCGTATAAAATAATTGTAAATATTTATTTAGCATTTATTTTTTTGAAAATTGTTTTACATTCCATTATATTTATATATTTTATTATTTATCACTTTTATACATTGTGTTTTATATACTTAATAAAATGCATTCAACTGTTCGTCCACTGTTTTTGTACTTTCGAAATAATACATAACAGATAAAACAGGTAAATTATTTGAGAAATAATTTTTTTTCGAGTTTTTTCAAATGATACATGAAAGGTTTTCACCGTGACTACTTTAAAGGCATACTTTTTTTCAAAAAAATGGGGAAATCGTCAGCTATTTAATGCTTATTTTTAAATGTGATGTATTTAACTTTAACGGATGTGTTTTTTTAAAAAAAAGTAAGTATATTTCTTCCAAGATATTAATACCATCATAGTGATTTTAATTTTTATTTAATGATACATACGTGCATTGAATTCTACATAAAGTCATAAATTGATAAGTTATTAAACACTTTAATTCGAATCTAAATCTGGTAAATTAAACTATTTCTTTAACATTAACAATAAACTTCATAAATTGCATTACTGTAAAGTAACAAAACATTTATAATATAGTATAGTAAAGCATGCTAACTTTAAAATAAAAATATTTACCGATTTTACTTCGATAAAATTTTCTTGCTAGTTTTGATTTTAGTTTTTAACCGTACAGTTTCGAAAATGTTTTTCTACATTTTAAAATAAATTATTCTTTAATATATACATCAAAGTGGAATCAAGATACGATTTAATTGTGCATAGTAATAGTAGGTATACTTTGGTGCAGAAAGTGTTAATTATCTTAAATTTATTATTAAAATCCGAAAAGTCTGAACATATTTAGAAATATTAATTTATATACTCTGCGGTTTTTACTGTATTCGTGCATTGTTTTTATTGATATAATTTAGCAAACACTACTGTGGATAATAAAGTTAGTATAAATAAACTTGAACGTCGCGCTGTTGGATCACCACCTGAAAAAAAAAATTCAATTCAATTTTTTTAAAGAACACTGCAGGGCTCTATTTTGAATCATTTAAGTAGAACATTAAAAAGTTTTTCTGCTGGACGTTAAAATAACACACGCCATACTGAATATTGAACGCCATCTGTTGAACGTAACAGTAACACACGCAAACCAGACTGAGCCGCTGCACACGAGGCTGGATTTGCCACTTCTAGTTTTCTAGCTCTGGTTTTCTTAATTGCTATTATGTGCTCACTTCACTCGAGACGTATTTTACAAGCTTGCTCTGCAGGTAGATTCGGTGCGCGCGCAGTGATAGAACAATAACAAAAGTGCATGTTTATTGTCTCTGAACAGAACGCACACTATGGCATAGTGTTTGTTTGTTGGCGTTTGTTCAAGTCGTCCACGTGGCAAGATACTGCATCCTGATTAATTCTTGCTCATACCTAGCAGCGGACCTAGCAAGAAAAATAGCCCCTGTTCTAATTTTAAAAGCTATCTTGTGAGCTAGCAGACGAGCCCGCAGTAACGTCGTTTCCAGCTTCGTATCTAGCCTACCGGCCAGCAGAAGTCTAAGCAGTGTTTCTAGCCTCAATATTAAATATCGAAAAGATTCCATGGCGATTACCTGTCGAACTTCTGTGCTAACAAAGTTGTCTACATTTATTAGTTTAGTTGAAATTTAAAAACGTAGAAACTGTAAGGCTAGGTTTACATGAGAGACGTTCAACGCGCGTTGGCCAAACGCGCGTTTACAATTTCAATACAAATTATATATTATAAACAGTTATATACAATTGTATTGAAATTGTAAACGCGCGTTTAGCCAACGCGCGTTGAACGCCTCTCATATAAACCTAGCCTAAAAGTGGTAAATGGAAGGGTTTGTATGAAAATGATAAGAAACGAACGTTAAACGCATTTACTGCGTAGGTAGGTAGTGTAAACTAGATGGTTCATTAAAATTTTTTTTCCTCAATATATCTCAAAGATGAGTTCACGAATCTCCTCGGACATACTCACGGATTTCAGTTTAGGAAACTCTGAACTAAGGGATTCGCTAGTTTTGTATTAATTCGTTTAGTTCGACCATTTTGTGTGGTGTCGCATAGTTTCATATGCTAATCAAGTTGTTTTAAATATGCCAATCACGCAATATTTTATGAATCTTATCATAAATTGTATTTTATACATGGTTATATTAAAATTACGTTTTTCTTAACAGATTTTGATAAATTATAATATGTATAATATACTATTCGTAAATGAATTAACCTATTTTAGTCACTGTATATAAGTATATCTAAAAATAACGCGATTTATAATTGTTTTAAATTGCTTACAAATAATTATTCCTTTACAACCTATAAAAAAATTATGTCTGGTAACATGTTTTGGTTTGTTAAAATTAGTAAAAGCATTTTGTTAACAATCAAAATCTTGTATGGTATTATTCTCATACTCTACTTGCTGGACGGAAAAAATATAAATTGTGACAGGACCGGATCTATTTGTTTTTTCGATGTTTTTAACGAAGCATTAAAGATTGTTTAAGATGCCGCGAAATATCACAATGGCACATTTTTCCTGCGCCTACTGTAATTTTACGTTTATTTATTTTTATTTCGGCACCGCGCTAAGAGGGATCCAGCCTCCTCCCTCTCGCCTGTAGGCACACGCTTTTTGATCTGATGAAAGATTGAGTGAAATTGAAGCTGATTGTCCTTTTTTGGGGACGCCAATGTCATAGAGCAAATTTTGAAAATGAGTTCGGATCGCATTATTACACGGTTTTTTCATTTGCTCTACTGAAAAAAATTCAAAGTCCTAGCCACATAATTTATCTTTAATTTAAACTCAAAACGGATCTTGCAAGTTCAAAAAAAAAGTCGACGGAGTAAATAGTTTCATCCGAAAAATGATCGAAATCGAATCCTTTAATTCTAATATCTTCCGTTGTTAGAACGAAAACTAAACAACTAGGTATATCTAACACAGCATTAACAGTGAAGTAGCCGTTTCTCTACATGTAGGAAGTCATTTTTGTTCGGTTTTCCGAGCTCCTGATTGGTTCCCTTTTCATTCGCGAAGTTGCTTGCAATTCGATCTTACAAGGATATCTCAAGCAATTCACTTACAAATCTTGAGTGTAGGTACTCACCACTATAAAACAAAGATTTTGCGTGCAAGCCATACTAGTGTTATATAAAAGTCAGTCAGTCGGACAGTAAGTTGAGACTTGCAAATTTTGTATAAGTACTAAATGACGCTATATGCATATAATTAAGTACGTAACACTAAAGTCGCAATGGAAAAGCGCCATGGTTTACTATATTGATTATTTCTTGTGGATATGTAGTCCTTTTCTGCTTGACGGTACATACGACATAATAAACAGTATACATTTTATTGTTTCTGCTAATTATTATTGTCGCGCGTGCTATTTTTAGAACTATGTTAATTCTGCATTTTTATGCAATTTTATGGATTATTCTAACCACGGGGCCTTGAGTGACTATACGAAATATTGGACTTGCAGTTAGCGTTACCAGACGTCCCCACCTTTACGGGACCGGGAACGTTTCGAGTTTTTAGTTAAAATTAATTGTCTTGGACTGATACCTAATTTTACAATTTTTCAAAAACATTTATTTTAGCAAATAACTCCCCAAGAAGTAACATTTTGGGTTCTGAAAAGAACTAATGATGTGCCGGATATCCGTATCCGCGGATATCCGAGGGAGAAGAAATATCCGTATCCGTTAGTTTTATAGCGGATCTTTTACCTTATTAATTTTCAATTCATAAATGAAATTTTATATATATAGGTGATTAGGTAATAATGAAAAACTGTTAAATTCCATTCAGATTATTTTTTATTTCTTAAAATCGTATTTGGTACCTTTATATTGCAAAAATTTATCTTAGTGAGTACCATACCAGTAGTACATAACTCAAAGGTACTAATAAAAAACTATCTTTATAATGAGATATTGCACATCGATCTTTGGAAAGAGACAATCTGTTATGAGAGTTAACTCTTAAAGAAGTCAATAACTTTTTCCCATAACAGATATAGTCTCTTTCCAAAGGTCGATGTGCAATATTTACCGCCGCGTACTCTAAGAAAGTTAAGATCCGTATCCGTATCCGCGGATCTTGAAACCAAATATCCGTATTCAGATCCGTATCCGCGGATATGCATTTTTAACGATCCGGCACATCACTAAAAAGAATAGTGGGCCGTCGAAAATTTCATGCCCGAGGGAAATCACACTGCCCCTCCCCATTCTCGTAGAACTTGTATTTGCATCCAACAATGTGGTCTTTACTCATTGAATTGACACATCTTGCACTGAATCTTTTCGAAACGATTGTTTTGGAAGTGCAACTTTTTTAGGCGCGCTAGGGGGGGATATTGGCCAGGAACAGACAAAAAGTGAAACGCTTCCCTTTTTCCGATTTAAACCGATACTTGAGAAAAGAGTGGGACAATCGTTTCTACTCTCTCTGTCAAAGGGTCTTACGCACTCTACACGCATGCGCAATGCGTAGTGTGTGTTTCATTAGTCACGGTAAAAAATTTCACATAACCATTTCCTAATCCTGAAATAATATAAAATCGTCAACAAATGCTAGAAACTAAGAAGTTTTACTTCGAACGCGCGAGACTCTCACACTTTTTTTTTGTAAAGGATCGTGATAGCTAAATTGTTTATTTACGTCAAAATAATAGACAATACCTTTATTTTTTTATAATAAAATGTTAATGCGTTGAACTAATACCCTACTGAACTATACTGGTAACGAATTTATATTATGAAATACATAGTATGTAGACCACTTAAAACTGTTACATACGGCACACCTACTTTATAAGGGAAGCTATTTATTATTTTGAAACAGGGCAGACTCAAGACTAAAAAATATGCAGATTTTGATGTTTGATACACAATTCGTATACAGGTTTCCTCACATTGTGCGATACCAATATTACATTAGTAGTTTATATTTACCTCCACCTTCCGTAAGGAAATGGAAGTATGATGATAAGGTCGAGACTACTACACGCCAGAAGCGAAACTTCTTAGATTAGAAATGAAAATCTTGCGGGCTCCAAAATCTATTAAATATGAACGATACAATTTTGCAAAATACACAGATAATACGTCCGGTTTAGTAAAATGTTATAATGATTTTAATTTTTGCCACCCGATATCGTCGAATCTCTCTTGCCGGAGAATGGATATACCAAAAAGTAGTGTAAATGCCGCTGCACACAAGGCTAGAAACACTGCTAGGAGTTCTGCTGGCCGGTAAGCTGGGTAAGAAGCTGGAAATGACGTCACTGCGAGCTGGCTTGCTAGCTCAAAAGATAGGTACGCTGCTAGGTATAAGCAAGAACCAATCAGGAAGCAGTATCTTGTCACGTGGGCGACTTGAACAAACACCCACAAACCAACATGGCATAATTCTTCTCAGAGTCAGGCAACAGACACGCTTTGCTCTGTGTTTATATTTGAACTGTCACTGCGCGCGCACCAGATTTATTCACAAAACTAGCTTGAGAAGTTGTCTCGTGTGAAGCGAGCACATAACAGCAATCAAGAAAACCAGCGCTAGAAATCTAGTAGGCAAATCTAGCAAGGAATCTAGCGGCCTTAAATCGAGGAATACCTGTATATTACACATCTATATAAAACATAAGTGTATACTTTAGAATTCTCACTGGCTCATAAGGTCTCGACTTCTTTAATACCTAGTTTCAGTTCGTCGACCTATGGGTTATAATTATTATAATTAAATAAACATGAACAAAACATTTACCTACGGAATATACCTATAGTTTGTATGAGAGCGTTTGAGGTTTGGAAGGAAGTTCGTGAAATGTTACCGTAACTATGCTATTGTGTTTCAAGATTGTTGTAGTAAGCTAAATATTCCTACACACGTTTAAAATATTACTTTGTTGTAAAGTAATAAAGATTAAAGATACATGTCCTGATAAAAAACCTAAAAGAGATGAGCTTTTTGGTCAAGCCTTGGTTTTCTAAGACAGCGATACCGTAATATGACGGTGAATGACGTAATAAAAAACGTGCGCATGGAAGTAATTGAATGTGGTTTTCTCGGTAGCGACGACGCCACCGTAACGTTAAAAAAAATGGCATCCATTTACTTCTGTGCACACGCTTTTTGTTACCTCATCATCGTCATATTACAGTATCGCTATTTTAGGAAACCAAGGTTTGACAGTAGTTTCGTGTTACCAAACCTGAACTGAACTTCTTTGATCAAGGCAAGTTTTTTACAACGGTAATGGACACAAAAACATTAATTTTTTGCAAATTGTTTATCTGTTCAAAACGTGCTTCAAGTAGATTAGGAGAAGTCAAATTGACGGCCCGAAATGTAATAAAATAAAAAAAAAGACGGGTTGCACTCTGGGAGTGCCGGCAGAAGTGAAAACTCGAATATTACCTCTACTCTCCATCCGTCTTACGAATTTTCGATCAGGTCACGTGTCCTGACGCGAGTTTAACATTTTTTACCCATACCTCTACTCTCCAACCGTCTTACGAATTTTCGATCAGTTTACCCATACCTCTACTCTCCATCCGTCTTACGAATTTTCGATCAGTTTACCCATACCTCTACTCTCCATCCGTCTTACGAATTTTCGATCAGGTCACGTGTCCTGACGCGAGTTTAACATTTTTTACCCATTACAAAAAAAGTGTACAACGCCGCTAAAGAAGTTTTCACTTCAAAAAAATGTAGAAAATTAATTTTACTCGAAAACTATAGAATAATCTATTTTCATATGAAACGAAAATTTTTACTACTTATATCTAATATACACTTTGAGATTCTTTACTAATAATTTGGAAAATGGTCAGCTGGTCAAATTATTCTGACATAGGTGTAATAGTAAGAAATCAGCTCAATTAAAATCAGAGGAAAAATACTATAGGTACAGTCCATTCCCCTAAAAATGTATTTGAAGTACCTGTTACTTATAGTAAATATCTTACCATTACAATACGGACCATCTTCTTCAAAATTTTCTTGACATTGACATATATTAATTTTTCCTTCGATTGTAGAGTTGCCTGGTGCGCACATCATATTTTCATGACAATTTTCATCAGTGTCGCAACGATGTTTCAGATCTGAAAAATAAATTTCAGTTTCAATATCCTAGTCTTGAAATTAAAAACGATATTGGGCCATGCCACATGGCTCTGAATAATTGGTGACTATATGGAATTTTAAGTTAGCAATCAACACTTAAATATAACAAACAGAGAACTTGCATGAAATCTAAAATTTATTTATTTATCCACTCAACAAACCTAAGGTCCACTTACAGAGTGTTATAATCTATATCTATACTAATATATAAAGCTGAAGAGTTTGTTTGTTTGTTTGAACGCGCTAATCTCAGGAACTACTGGTTCAAATTGAAAAAAAATTTTTGTTGGATAGCCCATTTATCGAGGAAGGCTATAGGCTACATAAAATCACGCTACGACCATTAGGAGCGGAGCATTAATGAAAAATGTTGCAAAATGTATCTCAAAAATAAGCTTCTATTCAGGTGAAATGCACTAACTAAATATACTCATATTAGCGTTGCCAGAATACAACGCCGGCTAGCTCAATCAGTAGAGCACACGACTGTCAATATCAGGGTCGTGAGTATATATTTTTATTTTTTTTTTTATTTTCTACATTGTTTTCTTCTAAGGCTTACATTTAAATTTATTTTAATTTTATTTAATTAATTTAAAAAAATTATTAGTTAAAAAAAGTATAAATACTGCTTTTTATCGACAAAAACTTTTGAACGGTAACTCCGATCATCTTGAAATTTGGACACAACATTCATCTCGGTAAACTAAGATGAATGTGTGTATTCATGTTCCTCCCTTCCCCATTCGTTCTTTTACACCCGGGTGAAACCGGGCGGGACCGCTAGTATAATATAATCGCATACACATATAATTCAACTTTTTAATGATTTAATTTTAATTTTTATTACTTCAAATTACTTTTTTTAATTATTTACTGCAAAAAATATGTAAAATACAGATATTTACATAAATTTATTTTTCCTAACCTAACTTTGTACAAAACATTCAAGTAACATTAAGTAAAATACTAAAATAATTAATAAATAATAAAAAAAATGATTTATTTATGCCTTTATGACCATAATTTATTGGTTTCATCGACCTTTTCTAAAAATGTATTCTGAAAAAGTTCCGATTTAGAATTCGACTTACTTTTGATTGAGACTGTAATGCATCAACCTCCTTAAATCTATACTTTCCGCAGAAAAAAGTATAAAGTCCAAGTTCTCTATTGAATTATATTTGATTTGGGTAAAAAAAAGGAAAGGCACATCTGTTTTTCGTTTGCCGGTTGCCGACATAAAATGTTAACTGAGTTATTTGACTTGTACATATTATTGATAGAGAATTTCCGTTTCTTTTTATCATTGCTTTAACAAAACAATCCGCCGTTGAACACGAATTGCTTGCTTTCATATGTTTTGTCGCATTTTTTTTTGTGTCACGCACGAAATGAATCACAATAAGCACGCTGCACGCGTTTCATGCAAAGATTAAGTAAATAAGTTGCCGGCTGGTGGAAGTGGAGGAACACTATACCCGTTCACACACCATATACAAAACTATAATTCAATTTGAAATGCTTTTAACGAGGAAAAACGATTTTACCATTCATTTGAAAAAAATCCTCTAATTATCAATTGATTTCACGTCGACGAAATATCACACACCCAACGAAAAAATATAGTAATACTAGCGGTCCGTCCCGGTTTCACCCGGGTGCGATAGATATAATTCTGCAAAATGTATTTCGTTTGCGGTCCGGCGTCAGAACAAATTCTACCAGATTTGCCTCTGAACTTATATCTTTTAGCGAATTCTATCAGATGTCGCTACTTGGTATTAAAACAGTTTTTTTATTGCTTCTGAACTAATAACTTTGAGTAATTCTATCAGATGTCGTTACATGTCACTAAAACAGTTTTTTTTTTGAGAAAACAGCGTATTTTTTTACAAAACATTTAATAAAAACTATCCTATAAGTTGCACCAAGCAAGACACATTTACAAAATTTCATTAAAATCGGTTCTGTGGTTTCGGAAAATAGCGCGGCCAAAATTTTGACGCGAAAATTTTATATATATAGATGTCCCAAATCAAATTATTGTTCACATTAATTTCTTTAAACAATGTTACATACATTTATTCTATACTAGCCGATACCCGTCCGCTTCGCTGGACGTAATTATAATACTTCCTTATTTGAATCGGATTTTGTTCACGATTCCATGGGTTTTATTTTTTTTTGCGCGGAACCCCAATTCTTTTTCTAAAATAAAAGTAGTCTAAGATACTCCTTATAACATCAGCTATTTGCCAGTGAAAGTCTCTTCAAAATCGGTCCAGTGGTTTCAGAGATTAGTCGGAACAAACAGACGAACAGACAGGCATAATTTTAAAAATTGTTTTTTGTTATTAGTACTCCGGACCGAAACACCATCTATTGAATTATAATTTTATAATTTTTGTCAATATATAGTGTGGAAAAATTGGTCGATAATTTTATTTATTTGAAGAGTTCTATTCAGACGTTAATCAAAGATTTGACTGTATAATGTATATAGGTACTTTCATATGCATTTAGTCAAAAACTGTTATTTTGAATATAGAGACACTTGTACAAAATACGGACGTATGACCGGATTAAAAGTTTTATTAAAAAAAAAAAAAATAATAATGCCAATCGTTATTCGAGAAACAAACGTTTTTCGTTGCAATTTACAACGAATTTAAGTTTAAAATTTTTAAATCAATATTTTAATAAAAGTGTTGCATTACGGTTTCTTGAAACAGAATATTTATACACTTATAAAGTATATTTTTAAAGGTGTATTTGCATTCTTTTTTCGAATATAAATCAGTACAAAATAATTGGTATTATTATATTCGCATTTTATGGTTCTATTCTGTATGGTCAATGTTAGAACGTTTCTGTCTCACTTTACCGTACGTAATGTTATATTAGTTAGAAAGTGACAAAAATTTAACATTTTGACTACAGAATAGCGTCATTATACTAGTTAATAGTAAACTGCAACTGTGAAGCGTTCATAGAAATGATGTAAGGCAAGAAACTTCGTAACTTTTGACTGATCTTTTGTAAAATGTGATAAATCAACTCTAATAATTGTTAACGATGATTTTTCTTGTTTTAACATTTATAAATAAATATTTGATTTAATATTTCAATTGATACTAGAGGAATTGAACTCAGGATCATTTATTCAACTATAATTGAATTGTCTTTCTTCCTAAGGCTAAGCTTTTGAATTGATTTGTAAATATTAAATGAAGTTAATTTTCTTTCCTGTCTATATAATATATACTATGTGTTTTATCGTGTGTGACGGCATCGTGTTAACACATATGATCGTTTTCCTCTACCGGTACATTTTTGAAATTGCATGATGGAATCCCAGATTGTTCGGCCGAAAGAATTTTCAAATATTACAAGATCGGTAGATACCCTTTATATCAAATGTATTTCAAACATGCTAGGCCTATCGCGTTATTTTCTTATTCATATTATCGGGAAAACCGCATATTAAATTTTATTAAATCTAAATAGTTTGTTTTCGCTATACGAACTAATGTCAAAGGCAAATTACGAACGTAACTTAAAATAATATTATTATCTATTATATTTATATAGCACAGTGCTTACTATTGTTGTTATATGAAACACAGTCATTGATACAGTTACAATGCTATGTAAGAAAAACTTACTTTCAAACAGTGCCACTGTAGGGACTTAAACCCGAAACTTTCACTATCGCGGCGGATGGTTTGATCAATTTCTTCAATGACACATCAGAACAGTCGTTCTCATAATAAAGCGTATTTGCAACTGTTTCCACATACTTCAAGAGCTAATTTTACATTTAGGCATCGCAGAATATAAACCTTCGCTAGAGCGAGAACTACTTTATAAGTATGACACCGAATTAAAACTTTTATCAGTTCTTGCAATCCTCACAAAGAGATGATCGATTTATTGAAAATAGTCACGGCTCTCAAATTTGATGTTTCGTGAAATAATTAATAAATTCAGTCGTCATAAATACAAATAATTTTTTAATAAAGCAGTAAATCAAAAGCTAATAATTTAGAACTAGATTTATAACTGCGAATGACAGTTGTACGTTTTCTTCGTTATAGATGATAATAATCTTTATAGTACAAAGCGTTGAAATACTGACGTATAAAAATTTACATTCAGTTTCGGCTATAAACTAACAACTATGTATTTATATCATATGAAATCCTCGACTGTCCGAAGTTAACTTATTGCATTTTCCGTAATTCATTTCCTTCTTTAGAATTCAAATATTAGTTGTGGTATCTGGGTGCACGGCAGTGCACCCGCCAAGGCGAGCACCTTTTCTTTTTCAGCCAAGTATCGCGTTGATACTAAAATGTCAAAAAAGGGGCAATACTCGATACAAAAAGAACTGAGACCTAAACAGGTGCAAAGTTTTCATGCCTTATTTTATAAATAGCGGCCCGGTCCGGCATCGCCCGAATTTGAAGAATGCCATCGTTTTTTCATCGACTTAAGTTGCGAACTTGGTCTCCACGAAAAGCAATAATATATAGCCTATGTCGATCATGAAGTTTTGAATATTTGTGAAAAAAAATTTTGAAATCGGATGAGAGGTTTCGAAGATTACCTCTTACATAGAAACTTACAAGCTTTACCTTTTTTGTTAGTATAGATAAATGACTCGTGTGTGATAACTTGGCACCTTTTTCAATTATTCTTGTATCTTTTTCAATTATTCTTGTAGTACATTTTTAGTGGAATATCAACACGAGATTTGGCTACATTTTTACATAAAATGTTTTTGATGAGATCTGTGTATACCGAGTGCTTTACATAGAACAGTTTTGAAATCAAAGAAATGAACTTGTTATATCTCAAAGTGATGTTTAAAGAAACTACAAAACGTAACTATATACTGGCATTACGTAAAGTTTTTTAACGAAAGAAAATGTTTTTATTCCGCATAATGAGCTAATAATAGTAAATAATACATACATATTATGATTCGACAAAAAATGTAAAATAAACAAAACTGGTTTTGGGTGATTTTTAAGTAGTTTTCGTGGTGTAATTGATTATTGAACACATGGTATTTTATCAAATTAGCTTTTATTATATACTGAATTCATTAACTTAGAGAATAGACTGCGCAACACACTAAAAAAAATGTCGCTTTGAAAAAAGGAAAAGGAATAGCTACTCTCTTCATTTCCTTTTTTAATCACCAATCAGACTCGGATTAAAATAATATTCTGTAATTTTTATCTATAGTACCAACTTTTAGCTTTGTGTATGCGTTGGATTATAACTTGGCTTTTGTTAAAGACGGCAACTAAATGACGGGGCAAAATTTAGTTACTAGAATTTCGTTGAAATTTATGTTTCGCATCTAAGTATCAAGCTCACATTTTTTTTTCCCAGTTCACACAATCGTGTTCACTGAGACAGAGATTGCGCAGTCAATTTTGTAAGTCAATGACTGGAACAACATTGGGGGTGTATGTACCCATTTACATATTTATGTAAATACAAAATCCTATAATATTATGTACATCAGTTTTGCCGTATAATGCTTATTTATGTAGTGCCCCATCTTATAAATCAACATGTTTGATCGACATGTAAGTGCCTTGTGATGGTGGTACGAAATAAATTACGCTATTATTGTAGTCTTTGTCGGTTCTCCTTAAAAGATATATCAATAGTAAATACCCCATCAAATAATTGTTTGGTAAAAGATAAACTGTCTTGAATACATTCCCATTTCTACAAAGTTGTGACTTCAATGACTGTTTCCTAAAGAAATGTTCTCCTATTGATAACATTAAAGAATGTCACAGTTTAGAAACGAATGAAATCGGGTCAGCTATCACATGAAAGAAATGTTTACTTCGGATTTGTCAATGGGAATAAACGAATAATGTAAATGAAATAGGAAGTAAATAGGATAAGTGGAACTTGGATTAATCCTGGGTTGCAGAAAAAGTTGTCAAAAACTCTGATTTGACAACGACCTTAGATTGTTTTAAATCGATTCTGCTTCCAAAAAAAAAAATGGTCGATATAACATATATTTTCTTTCAAGCAAAATATTCGTATCAATTTTGCGAATGCTAATATTCCTTACATCACTATAATACGCGCCACGAATTTAAACGGCTGGGAAGTTAGATGCGAATGCGGGCTTGCGCTTGTACAGTCTGTTGAAAAACTACAAACTCGCAACTCAACAAAACTAAAATGACAATAACAACTTGACAATAGCGTACTCGACTGTACTTTAAAGCAGGAAAGCGACAAGTGACAAAGGCAACGAGCGATCACGGCCAATCACCGACGAGCGCACGTTCCGTGCAGGTAGCTGGGAAGTGATGGGAGTATCAACGGCTCTATAAAATGTGCCTTTGCGACGCTGTTTGTGACTAACTTCCGAACCTTTTAGATCCGTGGCGCGTATTATACTTTACAGCATCCGGCCGCAGTACAATTTTGTCCGGCCCGCGAAGCATTTTATAAATTTTAGAAAAATAGTAAACAAATAGCAAGGGCCAAAACAGACGAAAAAGAACCAGGAGTTTTTTTTTGCTCTCCAAATGCGGAAATAAAATGGGAGGACCTTTTTTTTTGCTCTACGGAAATAGAATGTGAGAACCTTTTTTTTTTGCTCTGCAAATTTTTGGCCCGCGGTCAATTTTTCATCAACTATGTGGCCCGGCGATCAAAAGATTTGCCCGCCCCTGCTCTACAGTGACGCTATTTTTAATATGATAATGTAATCATGAATAGTATTATGAAAAATAAATTACAGATTTTCAGATACTTGGACAGTTTAAATAATAAGATATTAATTTTTCAAATTTTTTGCTACGTTTCGTTGATATTTTTCAACTTCTTCAGGCAATCTACAAAATAATTACAATATATAATATAACACATAAAACAAATAGATAGAATTTATATCATTATTTACATTTGAATGGAATATCCTTAATTAAAAATGTTCGTTAAAAAAAACTGTCCAAGTATCTGAAAATCTGTAATTTATAAATAATAACATGGACGAGAACAACAACCATAATTATGAAAAATATTTACATTTTCTGGCAACGTTGCATCCTCCATTTTTGGGGGCTTTATTGTCTCCGCACAAACAAAGCATCTTTTCCGATTTGCCAGATTGGACGCAACTAGTGTTGACAATATGACAGTCCTTATGTTTGGTACATTCTTGAGCTGAAACTGAAACCAAATATCCATTTTTAATCGAACATCGAGCGTCTATACAGTTAGTACATTTTAATCGAATAATCCTTGACTCACAAACTTATAAATTTTAAAATAGTGTATTCGTGCGCATCGAAACGAATTAATTTTTTTTTTGTTCTTGAGAAAATGCAATTTAAAAATGAAATGTCATCTCTAATATTTATCCATTTTCATTTACGAATTGCATTTCCTCAAGAATGGAAAAATATTTCGTTTTCATATATATACCATACATAAAAATTTATAGGTTCGTGTTGTATTTTTTTCTTTTAAAAGTCAAGGATTAATCTATTTAATTGTTTATCATTCTGTCTGACAGACAGTTATATACCTATACTAAATTTGATTTACACACCTAGTAAATAATTCTGGCACCACCGATTTTGCCTCGCGAATGGCGATGAATTTTTTAAAGACGTATTAGTAGAAGTAAGGAATTTACAACCATACTCCCTAGGGGCCCTTATACAATTGAATTTTGTCCTATACAATCTATTTTTCATACAATGTTTGCTAACTGAATTTTTATGTCCTGCAGGTGGCCCCCGTGAGGGCCCCCTAGAACGTTTTCAATAAGTCAGAAATATTCGACAAATGTTGAGAAAATCGTAGAAGTTTATATAATACTTGACATATTACATAGTACATAAATCATTTAATTTCTTATTTCATTTATTAATATTTCCACTCATAGTGTTTAGATAACAGGGACCCCTAAGAGCACATCTGACTTGTTTACAAGGGACTCTCAAACATATTTTTCAAAAAATAACAAAAATCGAAAGTCACTTTTGGCAAGAGGGGCCCTTAATGCGGTCTGTCGGGGACTCAGTGGGCAAATGTTTCTTTGCCTACCTGTTAAATCCGCCACTTTACTTTGGGCATATTTAGCTTGTTATACGTGTTTCAGATCCAGTAATTATTATAAATATTATTTTTTAAGAAGATAATGAATCAATAATAAAAATAAAAATTCCAACATTTCCGTGCGAGCCGCTGGATGAGATAAACACTATTTCGATCCCTTGATTTAGCGTAATTTTGTCGTGACGTCGTTAAGCGAAAATAAAAAGTTTTGGACGGAATTCATAAATTTATACAGAGAACAAAGGGCTCTTTGGGACGTAAGAAGCAAAGAGTACAGCAAATATAGTTTTTAAAATCTTGCGGCTCGTTATCAGTCAATTCTTTTAAAAGTGCCATATGACTTCCGTTCTTGAAGCCATTGTTTTGTCCAAACACGTCTGGGTTTTCTCCTTCTTCGCTGGTCTAAACATATAAAGCTACCCACAAACGCTGTCGTGGTAATAAGATCCATTAAAAATACAGTCGATGATCAACTGATGTTGAGTTGTGAAAATGGTTGAAACTTTGGTTCGCACGTGTATGGAATCAATCGAACATGCTCGGTTTGAAGTAAAATTGGGCTCGTGACGAGCCAAGCATGCTCCAGCGTGTATAGGGGGTTTAAACCGTAACGTCGCGATTGAAAATATTGCTTAATAGCATTTTTATTATTGATCCATTCTCCTCTTAAAAAATAATATTTATCATATTTAGCTTGTTATTTTCTCACTAAGAGTTATATTCAAAAATAACGTTGCATGGATTGTTAAAATAAAAATAATATATTGCGATAGCATGGGCTATATCGATCAGGTACTTTGGTATTTCGTGCAATAGCGCAGACTTCAGTAACTGATTGTGAGTTACCCTTTTTACTTCTTTATCGTTGATTTAATACAATTAAATGCGTGTCCGGCCAAGCACAACTAAATTTACTTTTCATTTGTATTATTTACCTCTATTTTACTTTTAAATGAGTACATATAACTAGAAACTGAACCTTGAATAACATTTATAACGAAATAACAGTTAATCGTTATTTTAAACTATAGATAAGAACAGCGTTTCTTAACCTATAAAGTACGCCTGCTTGAAAATGTATTGCAGTTTTCCTATACTCCTGACATTTCAAGTTCATTGGTTCGGGAAATTTAAAACGAATCCAATTTTTTAATTCAGACCAAAAAATAGAAGTTCGCTTCTACACTTTGAAATCAGTGTATCTTTTTCTACAAGCATAATTTTCAGATTTTCAGATTTCTCATCTTTTTACGCGATATCGATAAAGAACATTTTTTTTACATCCTTTTTCAAAATAAGTACACAGAAAAAGGCCGCTGATTTCAATGAGAACAAGCAATTGCCTGCAATCTTGTATCTAGTTCGTTTAGAAGCTATTGTATATTCAAATTTTTGTAGTATTCGACAACTTTAAACGTCCGTAACTCATGAACTAATAGAAATACATAAACCCGCGTGCGCCTATTGGAATTAACGTAACGTTTTCAGTTAAAAAAAATTGGTTGTTTGTAAAGTCGGTTTACGGACGATAGTTTTACGTGATAACGTATTCCGCTTGAAAATCATATTTAATAATACATAACCTAAATTTTAGTAGCTGTCAAACTATATTTTTACCGACTAATAATTTGATCAACCAAAGCAAAATACATATTTTTAAGCAATTATAAAAGACATTTAAAAGAATGTATATATATTATATATTTGTTAACAAACCGTATAATTTATCTGCTGTTATGAAATGCAGATTAATTATCGTGCGTTTAGTTATACTTTGGCTTGGATGAATCGGTAATAATTATATGACACAAAAAATATCCGTGCAAAAATGAACAAATAACGATGTATTATCTGAAAAATTGCTTTAAAAATTCGATAATTTATGACATTTTTATTAGATTTCCACGGTTTATAAAACAAAGGCCATCTGTCAGATGTAGCTTTCGCTGGAACAGTCGAAAAAAATGTTGAACGCACACTACTCTCTGACGTCACGCGAGAAGAGTGAAATGCGTACAAGCCGACGCCGATCGTGCTTCTCTATCGCTTATAATGCGCTCTCGCTTGCACGCACAGGGTCAGGCGCAACGTTACGGCGTTACACTTTTTCGTGCGTGCAGCTGGTGTTTTCATCAATTTATAAGACGTTATCACGTCAAAAGTTTAGATAGAAATAAAAATTCCGCTGATTTTCGCAATCGAACGTCTGTATCTCTTTTAGTTTAAGAGCAATGAGAATTTAAATTTTTTTGTAGTTTTTTTGAGACCGGTATAAGAATGAAATCCGGATTGGAAATGTGATCCAATTTAAAGTTATGAATACTATCTAATAAACCCCTATTAATCAAACAAAAACCTAACGAGTATTTAATGTCTACATCACTATATCCGGCCTATATCCGCTACAATCATTGGCCAGAATATCAGATTATTTATAGTGCATTTATACGAGGTATGGTTCAAAGTTACACTCTGAAAATTTACAATGGGAACGGAAAAAATGTGGAAACCGGCTGACAAACCTTATTATTTCCCGTTATGTGTGAAACACGTTACAATAAATTTATACTTATTATGCAACAAAAATATTTGAACAACCCTGAAACTTGCCGTTGTTTAGAGCTCTTTATCTATGTGTGTTTTATCGATCTTTCGAGCTCAAAAATATTAGGCTAGATCTCGGTTATTTTCATTTTCCACTTCGGCAATTGAAAGAGCCATTCATAACTTTAATTTGATCAAATTTTGAGACTAATCAGTCAAGTAGATTAGCAGGTAGGCGACAAAATGTTATTTCTAATTTTTATTCTTTGAATAACTTTTACACTACTTGACCGATTAACTGCAAAATCTAACCAGATGTAAGTCTCGATAAACTTTTTCGAATGCCGCAAACCCGATCTCAGTCGGTTTATTCGCTCTGCAGATATCGTACGACAAACATTTGTTTATATATGTACACGGGTGTCCATTAAAATATAGTCGGAATAGCTTCCTAGGATCCCAAAGCGTCGAGATCTGATAAAAACTCGATTTTAGAAAATCGGACCGAAACCATTTTTTTGACGTGATAACGTCTTATAAATTGATGAAACACCAGCTGCACGCACGAAAAAGTGTAACGTTCCGCCTGACCCTAAATATGATATTCGAGCGGAATACGTTATCACGTAAAACTATCGTCCGTAAACCGACTTTACAGACAACCATTTTTTTTTTTTAATATTTCAATGAAAAGTTTTAATGATTCTTCTATCTTTATAAGGGTATTTTTCTGTATCTATAATGAAAAACAACTCATTACATCGTTGTGTAACAATATGATTTTATAGCGATATCTGCATTAACGCCCAGCCATTGAAATAAAGGTTAACATGTTATATAAATTAGTCTAATTTTAAACCCGTTATAATATGCGATATGAATATTAAAATGGCGATTTGTATTGTGTGAAATAAAACTTGTATAATAACATGTTTGCTCAATTTTATAGTGTGTTAGTCTAGCAAGTGGCAGGCATTTCAAGCGATATCTAAGTATTTAATTTTAAGGATTCTTATTATTATGTCTGTCTGTCTATGTACCACAGCCTTTTAGCTCCTCTAAATGTATTACCTACATTCTACAATAATAAATGTGTTGATAATTTAAGCCCAGACCAATACCATTTTTTATTGAATTTATACTTAGGGCAGTGATGGCGAACGTATGACCCGCGGGTTAGACACTGTCCCACGAGGGTTTTTTTTTAAATGATCCACGTGTTTATTTCTATAAACTCATTTTCTATATCATCAAAGAGAGAACAGTCAATAATACTAAAAAAAGACGGACAAATGCGAGTAGAACTCGCGCCCTGAGTAGGTACCGTTATTTCATAAAAATTCAATTTTTGCAATTTCTGCAAGGCATACCCCTTTGAAGAAATGCGATTTTTGACGTAAACCCAAAGTTTTAGGAACTTTGGCAAAATCATCATGCTTATGGAAAAAACGCGCTGAATCCAATGAGCACAAACAAACGTCTGTATGTCTTTTGGTTTAAAAGCTATTTGCGATTATATAGTTTTCTGAAAATCATATAAAACCTTCGAATGGCCGTAGTTTCCAAACTAAAAGAGATACAGAGAATTCAGCGTATTGTTTTCTGTAGGCATTCTCAATTCCAAAAGTATATTAAAGTATTCGATTTTTGCAATTTTGTCAAGGCATACCCCTTTAAAAAAATGCGATTTTTAACGAAAACCAAAATTTTTCGGAACTTCGCAAAATCATCATGCTTATAGAAAAAAATACACTGAATCCAACATGGTCGTATAACGTCGTTTGCCGTCCAAATAAAGTTTCGAACTAAAAAATATAGTATTTAACCATCCCCCCTCTCCCTTTACAAGTAACGTCACTGACTTAGTTGCCCACGAGCTAGTACTAAAAAAAATAATTAATAAAATTTGACCCACTTCTCAAAAAGGTTCGGATTCCCTTACATCGAAAAGAAGCGAAGTCTACATCATTCAAAATCTCCTTATATATCACTCTCGTGTCTGCATGTCTATCCGTCTGTCCAAGCTTATTCTTCTCTGAATCTATTGGACGAACTAAGTTTAAATTTGGTACATATGATGAATTTGAATGGCTAATAATAATCATTACGATTAGATTCCAGTTACAGCAGATTTTTTCACTGAATTAGTGAAAGCATAATAATATTAAACGATTATCGTCATAATATTTTTTAGAAGGCTTATATATAAGAAAAATATAAAAGTCACTGTCGGGACTTGAACCCGAAACAACCAATTTCGCGTTGGCTGAGTTACATTACTCTACAGTGCCTACGACAGCTAATTTGGACTTTAGAAGTTAACTTTGGGAACAAGTCAAGAAATTAAAAAAGTACATCATTCAACGTATCAAATGAAAGGATTCGTTATGGGAAAAGCAAACAATATATTTTTTTTTATAATTTTGAAACAAATAGTTTAAAAGATATCAAAGAAAATATACGAAAATCGAACATCCTCCTCCTTATCTCCGAAACTACCGAACCTTTTTGAAGAAAATAGTGAATATAGGGCTTTACTCATAGTTAAAACCTAAACGAAAATCCGAAGTTATAAAATTCTCACGGAAAACGGAACAGTGCGGAACTCTCTGCACGCAAGTTCGGTTCGCACTTAACCGGGTTTTTTGAAGACGGCGTGATTTTATTATTTGGCGTTCTTTTCAAGATAATCGTTTAACTGGATCAGGACAGACTATAACCACGTTGCATGTTAATTTTGACATCAAGAAGAAATGAATAGATATGAAACCGAAAAAAATCGCAGGATAAAGGTGAAATATAGCGATAACATCACCAAGTTGACGTAGCGTTTTCAATGTATGTATATATATGTTTAATTATAATATAGAGTTCACTCGATTGTAGCGCCAAAGCTCGCGCGGTGGCTAGTAAAAGAAACACATCATTCGTATTTTAAGATATATTGCTTATAAACACGCGCGTTTAATTTTTCTTTTACTAACGTATATCTTTTATCTTTTTCTATTAATCACTACCCTTTTCACTTTAAACTGTTTGTTAATATTTATTAAGCCTGCAATCTGCAACAGTTCCAATATAGCTCTACTTGTAGAATATACAGTCTTTGTAGATAAAAAAAAATATTTTTCTCTTTGTTTTGCAGTTATTTTTCTTCTGTACATTCAACTAGAAGCCAGCGCAAATAAGCCACGATAGCTATAATAAAGAAATAATCATTTCAGTTTGAATGTAAAATGAAGGGAAACATTTTTTTATTATTAAAGCTTTCAAAATATACCATACTGTTTTCTACATTGTTAAGAAACACCCATTGTAACATCGTTATATATTAGAAAAATGTATCAATCAATCACAATGTCACCGTCGGGATACGAACCTCAAATCTTTCCACTATCGCGGCGGACTAAGTTACCTTACTCAACAGTGACACAGCGACACCAATCTGCAATCGCTCTAATATATAGCAATGTGTAACTGTTTATTTCACATCATGCGAGAGCTAATTTTTATCTTAGGTGACGCTAGATATGAACCTTCACAGAAGTGTGAACTATGGGTGTATCTGATGAAATTGTTTTCCTTCGTTATTTTGTTAAAGGCGACAGGGCAAAATTTAGTTACAAGAGGATATTTAGTTACTAGAATTTCGCTTAAATTTATGTTTCACATCTGCCAGGCGTACCACGACGGATCACAGTTTTTTTTTTTTAAATTCTGAAGTACAAAGCCCTAAAAACTTCGACAAATTAACAATACAATTGATTTATTAAACGGCTTTTTTATAAATGTGTATTCAATACCTATAATATAATGCTTGCTCAGGACGCTGTAATATTCTCTAAATGAGAAGTTAAATAACGGACGTGTCAATATCATGCAAAAGATATTAGTTGTGTATTATAGTGCTCTGCAGTTAATTAGCTTTCAACATGCATTTTTCGAATAGATGTTATAAAAATTTCAGGGTATAATAACTTCACTATTTGAACAGTTTTATAAATTTACAATGTGCTCCGCCATACTTTTTCATGGTGAATCAGCGTACCAAAAATAATTTATCGCTTTACACCCATAATAACTTTTTTGTAAATTTATTTATTATTAATGAGTTACCTTTATTAATTGTTGACAAATCTTTTTCGGCGAGGAAAGATCACAAGCAAAAATACACGCTTAAAGTAAATGCAGTTTGTAGTGGAAAATTAATAAAGAACGAAGATTGATTTTTTATTCCTACTTGTATTTTTTTACATTATATATTTACATTTTTCGTCAAAAAAATATTTAGTACTAGCGGCCCGGTCCGACTTCGCCCGAATTTGTAGATTTCCACTGTTTTTTCATCGACTTAGATTGCAAAATTGATTTCCTTTTATTTTAACGTGATAATATATAGCCTATGTCCATCCTGAAGGTCCATTCAAAATATTGGTGAAAAAAATTTTAAATCGGATGAGTGGTTTCGAAGATTACCTCCTACATCCAAACTTACTGACTTTACCTCTTTATAATAGGTATTAGTAGGTATAGAAAATTGAATAAGACACCTTGTTTATAATATTACATTAATTAGTACGTGATACAAGGCTAAACTACAAACAATAGGTATTTATTCACTAAACATACTTAATAATCAGCGTCTCGACAAAATGTATTCCTCCCTCGAGACCTTAAGAAATAATGAAATTCTTCATATCTATTACTTAATAATTAAAAATAATAAAATGGATATTTTTAAATATTTATAATCTTTTAAATAGTATAGATGAAGAATATTATTATAGATTCTGAAGAAGAGAATTTTGCAAAAACGTTGATCATTAAATACGTTTAGCCAGTGGCGTAACTAGCTTTTTATGCGCCCGGGGCTGCTTCTATAACTGCACCTTTGAAAAATGTTCTGACATTTCTGCGCCCCTCCAGGATCTGCGCCGTGTGCCTAGGCACCGCTAGCACAGCCCTAATTTCGGCGATATGCTTAACGAATATTGTTAATGAGATAAAATATAACGGTCAAAAATGTTTAGAATGGAGATAACGGCGTGATAGTTTACCTTTTTTTTTTGTTAAAAAAAGGGTTGGTTAATAAGTCTTTAAATTTTTTGCAATAATTATTAAATATCGGATTCCAAATTAATATTACACTATTTTCTGTTACGTTTAACAGGACATATTGTACTAATTTATAATTACAAAATTGTCCGTTTTTCAGGCAATACCAAAATTATTTAATTCACAGTTTAAAAATATGTAAATATATGTTTTTAATCCTTGAATTAAATACTTTTATTCCGCTGTCTATATGGATTGGTATAATATTCTAAACTTCTAAGGCGAGCAAAGTTAGCACTAATATCTGCAGGAAGAGGATGAGATAAAAAAGTTTGTCAATAGAAGTCTGGTTTTGACTTTGTATAATATGTGGTTTAATATTATCTTTACGCAATGTGCGAAAACCAAAATCTTATTTCCGTTCTTTTCAGGAAATACCAAAATTATTCAGCTCAAAGATTATATGTAAGTAGTTATTTTGTTTTCTTGGAATTAAAAAATGTTGGGGTATTTTCTAAAAAGTACGGAAATAAGATTTTGTTTTCGTACATTGCGTAAAGATATTGTATAACATAAAAAGGCAAAATCAATGTATAAGAATACGCTAGAGATTCGTTGGAATTTAGCACAGAAAAGAATCTCTCACGAGATTCTTCGATTATAATAATAGTATGCTCGACTGCAGTGCACTCTGATATAATATACATGTTCGAAAACATTTGTACGACAAACTTTTTTATCTCGTTCTCTTCCTGCAGACATATTTCCATTCTTTCCATTCAAAAATACGCAGTCTTGGGAATTTTTTTATTCCTAAAAATTCTCAAAAAGTGAACGTTGACGAGAAGTTTTAGGGTTGATCCACAGATCAACCGGTTTCCACATATTTTTTTTATTTTTCGATTAAAAGCGCAAGACGGGATTGTAGTACCTGTGGAATGAACAAAGAAGGTACATAATATAATATAGTTATATATTTTCTAAATGCATGTCATGTTGTATTGCACAATATAGGTGCATACAGATTAATACTGAGCCATAATTTATTATTTTACAATGCATCTACAAATGGGGTATGATTTTAACATGCACAAAATTTGCATGAAATTGTTTCAATTGCTACGTATTTTGCATTTTGATTTGAAAAGGTTAATGCTGCACAGATTTCTGTGTCGACTTTGAAATCATAATCATATTTATTTATTTAAAATTAATTTTGCATTATTATTTTCCAAATCAGTTTATGATTTGAAATAAGATTATTTTAGGTCGTTTTATAAGCGATTGAAATATTATGATCAGTTATTTAATATTGTTCGTTGCAAAGTAACAAAAATTTGATATTATTTTTATATGGAAATTTTTAGCGTTTGTTAAATTTTTACATTAATTACAATGCTGTAACCCCATTGTGTTGTGTCCACAGTAATTATTTTTTAAAAATGCCACCTTAGTCAGAATTTAAGAATAGTGAGTGGTTGGTCCCTTTTCTTATTCTACTTTTAATTATAGATTCCCTGTGTAATTTCAATGTAAAATATGCTAATAATCCTTGCATAATATTACTTATATGACCTGTATTTTCTTTTTGTCAGTCACCAAGTTTTCTTTAATTTACTACGAAATTAAAAACACACTTTTTATTTTAATCGTATCAAAAAACCTTGATTTTGATTTTTGCTAAGACATTTTACTTTTAAATGTAAGTAACTGCTGTTCAGTCAAAAATCAGTATATATTTTAAATAATAGTGCACTTGACGCAAAGTTTTGGCAATAAAAAAACAAACAATAAAAAAAGTTGAAGCGGTTTTTTTTTAACTTACATGTATGCTGCGTCGGCTGCGATGGCGGGTTATTTTGCGTTTTTCCAAAAGTCGTCAAACTGTTGACACCTTGAATACTCAAAAGCGTAGCAATCAATGCACAAAACTTTATAATACGTTTCATTATTACTATTTTTTTTTTATTTTGTTACAAGAAAAGATATTCCAAATTGTTATTAGAAAAAAATATCGAAAAAATATTTAATGTATATTTTTCATAAATTTATTTTAGTCAGTGATTTATTTTAATGTATGGAACTTTGTATATCGTTTGAAAATGTCGTAAATATTGTTATTAACAAATCACAGCCTGATCTGAAATTACTATGACCTAAAACTGTTAAGTGAGGAGTATATTTTCTTGTAACTGTTTGTTATGGTAGAGATTTCTACGCGGCATATGTACTTGTTTTCCAACAATCAAACCGCGCCTGCGCAATTCCTTGCGAAATAAAGTGTACAATTTGTACTTTATATCAAATATAAAAGTATATTATTCTATAACCGCGCATATACAGAGTGTAAATAAATACAAACATGACAAAATTAGTATCATACTAGTAAATAAAATTGTTATAATTATTTTGGTGCGTTATCTATCTATATATGTATATAAAATTCCCGTGTCACAATTTTGGCCGCGGTAATCTCCGAAACCAATGAACAGATTTTAATGAAATTTTGTAAATGTGTCTGGCTTGGTGCAACTTGGGCTATAGGATAGTTTTTATTAAATTTTTTGTACAAAATTACGGTATTTTCGCAAAAAAACCTTTTGAGCCACATAGCGCCATCTATCTGTTAGAATTCGCAATTTGCTCAATGGTATTATTAATTCTACGTCACATGTATTTCATAGACAAACAATAAACACAGCTAAGCAAACACACAACTGTTTAAGTAACTGCAATTAGCTATTTTCAGAACTACTGGTTTGAATTGAAAAATGTTTTTTTTTGCTGGATAGCCCATAGCCCATTTATCGAGGAAGGCTATAGGCTATATAATATCACGCTACGACCAATAGGAGCGGAGCATCAATGAAAAATATTGCAAAATGTAACTCAAAATTTGTCCGTTCGACAAAAACTTTCGAACGGTAACTCCGATCATCATCTCGGTAAACGAAGATAAACATGCGTAATACTCATGTCCCTTTTCCTCATTCGTTCTTTTGCACCCGGGTGAAACCGGGCGGGACCGCTAGTATGTATATAAAAAAGTATGTTTGATACTCTCGCGCGTTAGAAGTGGAACTTCTTAGGTTCTAACATTTATTGACTATTTTATTATGTCAGGATTTAGTATTTACTCCTCTAGCGCGCCTATAAAAGTTTCACTTCAAAAACCACATGCCTTATACTTATTATTATTATTTAAATATTACGTAAAACTATATTTAGTCCTTCATTTTTAGTTAAATAATTTAATCTTTGATTAACGTCTGGTTTGAACTCTTCAATAAATAAAATTATCGACCAATTTTTCAGACAATATATTAACAAAAAATATAATTAATACATTAACGTTTCAATCCGGATTTGGACCTTCTTCAGAACTGATCTAAAAAATATAAAAAATATCTAATATTTAATTTCTAATTCGCTTTATATAAAATTCTTTCAAAATATTAATTAATATCAAAATAATTTACGTTTTATTAAGATCAAGTGTCTTTCTTTGACATTTAGTTTTGCTTTTTTTCAGGGCCTACTCACTAAATAACCTTATTTTAAAACATCAAAAAAAAAATTAAGTGATTAATTCGATAAGAAAACAAATTATCTCCTAAATGACACCTACATTGATTGTTTGTTCCCCAAAACCCAGTTTCAGTAAATTTCATCCAAATCGTTAGAATCGTTTTCGAGCATAAAAAGCGTTTCACTTTTCGTCCGATCCAAGTAAATGTACCCCCTAGCGAGCCTAAAAAAGTATCACTTCAAAAACGTATAGAAAAAATATTTTATTTTCTTATTCAAAATGCGCCCTTTCCAGCAATTGGTCACATGCAAAATTTTAGAAATCGAAATTCTAATTTGTTAGTCGCACTGGACACAAAAAATATGTTTTTATATAAAACGATCCCCGAAATGTCTGGGGAACAACTTCTTTCGAATAATATTTCAAATTTTATCTTTCGACGACTAGCCGTTTTAATGTTACATGCCTATAACAGACGGATATACAAAGGTATACCGCCTTAGGGGTTTCATACCATTTTGATACGGAACCTTAAAAATCGTGTACTAATTTATATAATGAGATAAACAAGATCTTCCTTCTGAAGCTTGTCTATCACTGGCAGCGTTGCCAGACGTCCCGATTTTTAAATCAAAATTAAATGTCCCGCGCGGGACAGGCTCAGTCCCGCTTTTCAGGGATAACTCGGGGATAAGAAGTTAATTGTTCACAGAAATATCATGAATAAGTAATTCTTATAAATAATTATTCTCTTATTGTAAGTTGCAATTTGTAACACTCATTCCACAGACTATTTTTTGAAACGCCATATTTTTCTAATGAATAAAACTTTTTTGATTTTGATTTCTGTTTTTTTTTTGACGTGATAACGTCTTATAAATTGATGAAACACCAGCTGCACGCACGAAAAAGTGTAACGTTCCGTAACCTTCCGCCTGACCCTGTGCGTGCAAGCGAGAGCGCAGTAATGTATTATTAAATATGATATTCGAGCGGAATACGTTATCACGTAAAACTATCGTCCGTAAACCGACTTTACAGACAACCAATTTTTTTTTTATTCTGAAGACGAATAAGACTCAACTATTTAACGATAGGGTAAATCTGATTTAAAATATTATATTTTTATTAAAATACATTTTCTATGGCTATTTTTGCTATCTATTGTCACGTAAACGTAATTTTAATTCAAACAAAAAGATAAACAGGTATTTGAAAACTTCTGAATATATACGTTTTTTTACTATGTCCCGCTTTCGACGAAAGAATCCCGCTGTTTTCACTCAAAGAGTTCCAAAATCCCGACTTGGCAAAAAAAACTGGCAACGCTGATCACTGGGCTGTTTTTATCAAATATCTACCAATTAAATCACATATTTTGACATTTTTACGTGGTGCAGTTTTTCTAAAAAAACGTCTAAAGTATATATAAATTTTATAATAATTATATAGACCATGGTTATATATTATAATAGACTAATCACTTTAAAGTTACAAACTTACAATGCACCATATTATAAATACAGACTAATTTTCAGTAATGCAGAAACAGCCCGGTATCCCTTTGTAGTATAGCCAATGATATTTTCACATAAGAATTCGCTCTTTGTTATTTAATGATCAATTTATCAATCTCCGGTTGAAAACAATACCTATATATTAAGCCTTATATGCATAAAGTAATTAAACTAGGAAGTTTATTCTTTATTTTTGTTTCCAAATGTCAAGTATATACCTCTCAGAGTTTTTAAAAGATTTTCAGTCGTCATACACTGATCTCCGCAAAGACAGAAGCCAGGCCAAAACAACATATTAAAATTAAAGTTTAAAAAACATTTAGTGGCAATATTCGCATACACTCATCTCAGAAAATTGCCTGATATAGTAATCCCAAATGGACAGAATTTAGGCTTCAGCAATTTTTCATGAATATTTCGTAGTCCAAGCCAATTTTGGAGTAACGCGTGCCATCAGATTTCAAGTGCAAATTTTTGATCCGAACATTAAGGCCTAGCACACATGAAGAGCGTTCAACGCGCGTTTACAATTTCTATACAATTGTATATAACTGTTTATATGATAACGCGCGTTGGCGGCGCGTTGAACGCGCGTTATCATATAAACAGTTATATATACAATTGTATAGAAATTGTAAACGCGCGTTGGGCCAACGCGCGTTGAACGCTCTTCATGTGTGCTAGGCCTTAGTAGATACGAATCCTGCATCAGCCGCAAAAATTGATCATTACATCCGGTGATGGATCATAATAAGGCACACTAAGCACCGACCTAGGGCACCACCTTGTTCCCTAGTTAGAACTGTTTTGGTTATTAGACTTCTGATTAAAAATGATAGATTTTGCACAGGACTTGTAACATTTATGATCACTCCAGGAAAATGTCGATGGCGTTTCTTCTGAATCGGCTATTATGAAAAATAGGGAAACTTCCAAAGGCGAAACGCACATAGTAAAAATATTTTGACGTGATAACGTCTTATAAATTGATGAAACACCGGCTGCACGCACGAAAAAGTGTAACGTTCCGCCGTAACGTTCCGCCTGACCCTGTGCGTGCAAGCGAGAGCGCAGTAATGTATTATTAAATATAATATTCGAGCGGAATACGTTATCACGTAAAACTATCGTCCGTAAACCGACTTTACAGACAACCAATTTTTTAACAAAAAAAATTGAACTGACTTCAAAATATGCACTAAAAAGTAAAAAATAACAATTATTGTTATTTTTGGAGTCGGTCTCACATCGGAATTCGAAAGTAACAATTAAAATCTTACATGTCTCTAGTTCTCGGAATAGATTTCATTTTGGCTGACACCGACTCCAAAAATAACAATAATTGTTATTTTTTACTTTTTAGTGCATATTTTGAAGTCGGTTCAATTTTTTTTGTTAAAAATCTTTTATTTTTCTCTTTTTAGTGTTAGATAAATTATTGCAATGGGTAGACCAAGTATGCGTGCCTTTGAAATTTGAGAGTTTCCCTCGATTTCTCCGGATTCCACCATCAGATCCTGACTTGGTTCCGATGGGACCACCTCGGAAGTGCACTCTTTCGAATAAAAAAAAATTTTTGAAAATCGGTCCATAATTGACGGAGAAATCGGTGAACATACATTTAAAAAAAATATATACAGTCGAACATAGAACCTCCTCCTTTTTTGAAGTCGGTTAAAAAGAAGACGATACTGATAAAAGTCGAGATCCTGCGTTATGAATCAAAATAACAAAAAGTGAAAAGCTAGGGTACCAAAAAGTTAAATCCGGCGCTGATTACGTCACTAGCATTAATTTAATCAACGTCTTCGCCATTTTGGCATCTTCAGTTTCTCCTTTACTTGGAATTGTTAAACTAATTTTTATTTGTTTGTATTTGATTTTAAACAAACATGTAAAGAACAATTCTTAGATGAAAATTTAAACTATAGCCTTAAAACAGTGGCTAAGAGGTGATGGGTGGAGTTTGCGCACACATATAACGATTTGGTAAAGGTTTACATAATCATACATATATGTATATCACAGGTGCAATCAAGGGTCGTAATTAGGACCTCATGAAATAACCGAACTTTTAAAAACGACTCCTATAATTTTTTAAGAATGCCTTCTTTACATTAATAACTATGTGTGCTACATGTGAAAATTCGATGAACAAATGTTTGTTCCAATGCTTTTTTCACATAAAAAATTATATATGTGATCAACACATCCATAACTTTATAGATAGCGGTCCGTCCCGGTTAGATATAATTCTGCAAAATGTATTTCGTTTACGGTCCGGCATATGAACTAATAGCTTTGAGCAAATTCTACCAGATTTGCTTCTGAACTAATAGCTTTGAGCGAATTCTAAAAGATGTCGCTACTTGGTACTAAAACATTTTTTTTACATATTTAAGATTTTTTTAACTGAATCACGACTTTGTAGAGAATTCAAAAAACTAAAAATCAGTTGAATTTTAAAAATAAAGAAAAAATTCTTAATCCAGCTCTTACATTTGCGTCGCATGTAAGAACTTAGTTGACCAGAAGGCGATATATGTTCAAACATTGGTAGGAGGGGTTTGGCGATGTCATGGGGCTGTAAGGTTGAAATAAGTGAAGTATAGCTTTAGGATATAGTCGGGTAAAGGGGGTTCTAGTAAGCTAAAACCTGTCCCTTTACTCTTCACTTCTCAACAACAGCCTTAGATGTTATACATCTTATAAAATGTCCAACTTGCACGCAAACGATTGCGTCACAACGAAAGGGTTAAAGCTTCATCTAAAGTTTTATTTTGCATAGTTAAATGTTTTCTTTTTTCATAAGCAATATTCGTAGTTTGAAATTTTATTCAATCATAACTGGAGATTAAAAATTCTCTCAAGATTAATAAGTTGATTCAGAAATTTTCAGTTTCAGGGAGCAGAGATGTCCTGCTCAGGTTCAAGCATTTTCGAATTTTTCTATTTCATTTCTCTCTAATTGTATGAACGAACTCTATCTGATCTAGTTTAGATTTAGATCGCAAGAGCTGGGACCTAGCCTGCGCGGGCCCCCTATCCTTCCTACCGCCTGGCTTGCGGCAAGTTCCGCAAGCCAGATCCGTGGGGAGCCCGCGAAGGCTGGGGCACGGTTGGCAAACAACACCTCGACTATATGGGCAGTTCGACGCTGGAACGGCCATTTAACTGGCTACAGGCCGATAAAACAACATGCATGTAAAAAGAGCCTTAAATTCGAGCCTTTTATCAGATGAAAGTGTGGATGTTTCTTTCCGCCAGTAAAGGTGTAAGGTTGTAGTCAAAAGCACGATATTGTATACTATTTATATGAACGTACCTATATAAACTATATGACACGCACTTTTGCCACGAGCTCTTTGCCTCTACAACTGCCGCCAATTATTTTATTTGAAACAATTGTTTCTCAGTATTAACGACAATTAACGCAGCTTTTACTTTTCAAGTTTTCCAACTTAAGAGGGTGAAATAACTTCTGAAATAAAGACAGCTGATTTCACATCGTTTTTAATCGACTATACAAAAATACTTGTATTTTTTATTCATTATTGTTTTAAGCTTATTTTAAAAAAAATATTTTTTACTTTTTAGTTCGATATAATAGTACTAACAGACGGTCGAACTTGGTTCGAAGCGGACAGCGGATCTGGTCCGCTCCGTACCAAATCTGTTCGTCTGTACAGTAGTCTGCGTGTCCGCCCGGTTCGATGGGAACAGATTCGGTCGTCTGTTGCAAGATCCGCCGTACCATGTCCGTTGTCGGACCGGACCAAGTTCGACCGTGTGTTAGCACTATTAAGCGTGTTTTTTAGTTTTTTTTAAACTATATTTATTATATTATAATTAATGCAACGTTCTTCTTCAGAATTATTTTAAACTCTATGAGACTTTTTAAGCAAGTACCTACGTTACCCCCTTAAGCATTATCACAATACAATTGTTTGCAGCATAACTATACAGAGATAAAATCTTTTTAGTACACCAAATCGACTACAAATTATTTTTACAAGTTCCTGCAAACTTAGTCTACCGACCGACTGTCGACACCATTACCTCAATATTCTGCTTATTGTAATGAAAAATTGCATCATTCGTGTATACACTATACATTAATGAAAAAATTTGTCAGTCGTCTTATGCATTGATGCATAGCAAACATGATTTACCGCTAATTTATGAATAAAAAAGAGGAGCCTTCGTGGGACACCTGGCAGATGTGAAACTTAAATTTAAGCTTGTCAAATGCAACTTTAAGTTACAAAGCCCTATGGACACTTTACGGACACTTCCGAAACTCCTGTGAACTCTCTACGGACACTTCCTAAAGCCCTATGGACACTGCAACTTTAAGTTACTATAGTGACTTTTCTAGTAACTAATAAATCTCAGTTAGATGTCGCCGTCAATAAAAGCCATGTTACAATCCAACGCATACACACAGCAAGCGTGTAACGTAGTGGAATAATTTGGGCTATTTTTGATAATCTGTCGACGTGCTGGGCCCACCCACAACTCAAATTACCGTTAAAATTTGATATTAGTTATAGACAGTAAGAAATTAATCAGAATAATATAAACCATGTATTTATTTCACAATAATTTTATAAAACGAAGATAATAGTACAGAAAATAGTATATTGTGCGACTAGTGAGAGAAGGAGAAGATTCCATGAGTGTGAAATTTGCCGCACGAGCGGTAACACGTGGGTGAAATATTCTCCTTCGATCAATAGTCGCACATAATACTTTATTCAACTAACACGAGTAATATGTAATTGGGGCCCTGATAAAAGAGGGAGAAATAATAAATCACTTCATTGATTGACGTACCTACCGCCCTCGATGCACACAAGATGGTCCAGAAACTATGCAGTAATATATTACCGTACAATTTCGGCTCATTATTCGCACTCTACGCGTCAACATGAAGTAATTTATTATTTCTCCCGAATTTAGCAGGGCCCCGAAATTATATATTATTCACGCGTGTTGAATAAAGAATATTATTGTGTATCGATTAGCGTCAAGATATTATGTTTCATCCGTTAAAACTAAAATTGAATTAAAATGAATTTCAAGTGAAAAAATTCTCTGCGACTTTTAATTATTATTTCATCTTGGCGCTTAACCTCTACACAATTTTAATTTTTGAAATTACATAATACAAAAATACAACTAAAGCCCGATTCACATAATTCCAATATCGACAATGTTACAAGCGTTATGCACTGTCATCCAACGAAATACTAGTAACTAAAAAACGTAACGACGTATCATCAGTGTCGCGCCAGATGCACATTTTTACTCCCATCTAAACACGCGATTAAATGTTCAGATCAAAAATCAGTACATATTATGAAGGAAGTTGTAAAATCTATGTCTGTCTATTAGAGGCGGCACTCGAGAATGGTTGGAGCGATTTTAACGAAACTTAGTGTACCTATCTGTCAAATGTGATGATTTTATATTTTGGTTAGTCGTATTTTCTTTGATCTTTTATTACTTTCCAATAACACGACTTCTTTGTTTTCCTTTGCCTCCCTGATTACATTACAGCAGCTAGTAAACTTGTACCTATATACGACCGTTCTAGACAGCTTGTAGGTACTCTCAGAACAGATCACAGTCGGAATTGTTTGAAGAGTTCTAGAACTTGATCAACAGACAACAAGCACCTCTACTCTATTACATCATCCCACCTCTAATAAGTCAAAAAATTGACATTAGATTAACTTGTGCGAAGCCGTGGTTGAAGACTATTATATAAATAAATTAAATGGATACGAATAGGATATCAAGCAGTTGTGGGCATTTATTATAATTTAGTTCGCATTTAGGAAGTTTGGTCAGGTTAATAGATGTGATGACCTAGATAAGGTCACATAAGATGTTCAGCTTTGAACTTCTGACATTTTGATAACCACCCTTAAATACCACACCCCTTCTCCTCTCCGTATTTACATACGAAACTGCATTAGTATTCTGACGCTTTGACCATCTGCTTTCATTGTAATCGTCTATACTGGGTGTTCCAGACGCTCACGTCGAATTTTTCTTTACCTATATCTAAAAAATACATTTTATGACCGTTTTCGAGCTACGTACTTAAGAATGAAAAAAAAGGGGTCCTTATAGAATTACTTTGTTGTCTTGTTCACCTGTCTGACCGTTTTTCGCAGAAACAAATGGAGATGCAAAGTTGAAACTTTATATCAAATACAATGGTCCATAGTAGTGATGTGCCGGAACGTTAAAAATGTATATCCGCGGATACGGATCTGAATACGGATATTTGGTTTCAAGATCCGCGGATACGGATACGGATCTTAATTTTCGTAGAGTACGCGGCGGTAAGTATTGCACATCGACCTATTTGGAAAGAGACTACCCGTTATGAGAAAAAGTTATTGACCTCTTTAAGAGTTAACTCTCATAACAGATTGTCTCTTTCCAAAGATCGATGTGCAATATCCCATTATAAAGATAGTTTTTTAGTACCTCACTACGATAAATGTTTGCAATATAAAGGTGCCAAATACGATTTAAAAAAATAAAAAATAATCTGAATGGAATTTAACAGGTTTTCATTATTACCTAATCACCTATATATATAAAATTTCATACATGAATTGAAAATTAATAAGGTAAAAGATCCGCCACAAATTAACGGATACGGATCTTTCTTCTCCCTCGGATATCCGCGGATACGGATATCCGGCACATCACTTGTCCTAGCTACAGAGTTGTATGAAAAATACAAACTTCTAACTGTATGCAATAAAAAGATATCAAATAAATCACGAATTTTGTGATAATTACGACCGTAATCAAAACTTTAAAAAATCAAAGTGTAATAAACATTGCGTTTTAAGGTTGTGGCAGACTCCACTACTGTTGTTGTTGCCGTGTTTCTTTCCAATCGTAAGCGAAGCCGTCGGTAGCGGCTAGTAGATAGATAAAAGAGCTGATGAAGGTAGCATGTGTGCAGTAGATCATTTATAATAAGAAATAAGAATGACTTTCACAGCTTTATCATTAAAGCATTAAATATTCAATTATTTGCCACAATGGCACTATTGATATGATAACACAAAAGAAAAATTATTATTGACTCGCATGTATTGACTCTTCTTTGGATAGTAGATATGTTTATACTTTTTTCCCATGTTATCGATCATTAATATAAACGAAAATGTGATGGTTTCTATAATTACATATATTTTGCATTTTTTCAATATGGAAATTCTGTCCTTTGTTGAATGGGACATTTCCCTATTTAATTACTCTGTCTAAAGTGTCTACATCCTGAAATCGCCTCTATTTCGGCATATGTGTAGAAGTCCCATATTTATACATTAGGAATATCCCAATTAATTTTTTTTTATGCTAAATTCCCTTCAGGGAAGGTATTTTATATTCAGCATAATTAAATAATTAATTAGTATTTTGCATTACACTATAACTAAAAGAAAGATAGCTCACGCGCAGGTACTACTCTGTCTCTAGTGTTTTGTCTCTGGGTGACGTCACCACCCGGAGACAAAACGCGACTGTTGAAATCCATATACAATTACGTTGAAGCTAGAAACTTGAAATTTGGACAGTAAATGTAGTAATGTGAGGGATTTGTAAAATTAGCTTGGGAATTAATATTTTGCTAGACACCTTCCTTCGTGGGTATTCTACTGTGATATTAAAAAAACTTTACTCCCCCCTTCCAGAAAAAAATATCTACGCCCTTGCAATGGATCGCCATAGGTACGTAAAAATATGTAATAAACCATACCGCTATAATTTTTGCAAAAATAGCATTACAATTCACTATAAATATATTTTAATGTGTCAAATCCAACTAAAAATATGTTGGAAATCTGTTTAAAAGTATTTTGAAATGGATAACAATTACATTTAATCATTTAATGTACAACTACCACGTTCTTGCTAGTTCAACTAACGTCTAAAGGCCGCTGCACACGAGGCTAGAAACGCTGCTAGACTCCTTGCTAGATTTGCCTACTAGTTTTCTAGCGCTGGTTTTCTTTTCACACGAGACTATTTTTCAAGCGAGTTTTGTGGATAGATCTGGTGCGCGTGCAGTGACAGTTCGAATATAAACATTAAACACAGAGCAAAACGTGTCTGTTGTCTGGCAGAATGACGCCATGTGGGCGTTTGTTCAAGTGCCCAAGTGAAGATACTGCTTCCTGATTGGTTCTAGCTCATACCTAGCAACAAATCTAGCAGGGAAAATAGCCCCTGTTCTAATTTTAAAACCTATCTTCTGGGCTAGCAAGGCAGCCCGCAGTGACGTCATTTCCAGCTTCGTACCCAGCCTACCGGCTAGCAGATCTCCTAGCAGCTTTTCTAGCCTCGTGTGCAGCAGCCTTAACAAAGAAACAAAACCTCTCTTCTCTGTGCAGATAAACTGTCATCTACTGATGTACTCTAAATACTTATGTGCACTCCATGGATGTATAGTCTAAGGTGTACACGTTTTTTACTACAAACCACTGTGGATAAAACCTCTCTTCTCTATGGATAAGACTAACCTTCTGGAAACTAAAAATTGTCTCTGGATTTGATTTTGAGAACAATATTTGACAGAACTAAAGTCTTAGGTCACGTGCTTGTCGAATGTCGCGTGACTTTCACATTTCACAATACAGCCGTGTACAAACTATATAAAAGGGTAAAGAACAGCACAAGAGTTTGTACAGCTGCGAGTAATTAATTTGTGAAATAATACTCTCTAAAAAAACTGTTTTTATAAAACACATGCTGTAGGCGCCCATATAATTAATTCAAGTAAACAAATACTCTCTCCTTAAATTTAATCTGTTTTTTTGCACACATATGATATTGTTTTGCATAGCCATTCGTATATCTGTTAACATAGCAACGGTTTAAGAGAATGGAGACTACTTGTTGCTAATTTAATTGTTTTTATGTTATGACAGTTGAAAGTTGAAACTTAAGTTCTTCAATCTTCATGGTTATTTTTTTCAGTATGTGCAGTGGTGTGTGTTTAATTTCTGTCAGAGAGAAATCTGTCTGACGGTAATGTTTAGGAAATATAAGAAATATGTTGCAATTCCATAAAGATGAATTTCAAAACGCCAACTACAAAAATGAACATAATGTGCGGGTTTCTAACAAAGGTGCTATAGTGGATAAAAAAATTACGATTTCAATAACAAATTCAGTTCATAATTTGGTAAGTTTTTTTTTATTATTCATGTATCTGTAAGAAAATTTTTTTAACATAATTAATATTTTTTTTTAGAAAATAAATTTGTCGGATGAAAGAGATGTGTTCTTTTTATATTCTTTGAATATAAGCCATGAAGATTATTTACAGCTTAAAAATGAACAAGGTTTATTAATAAATTTTTCAGAATTTCCGGATCAAATAATAAATTTGCTTAAACAGTGTTTCACTGGAAAAATGTAAGTTTTGTCACAAGATGTGCGGTGTCTGTATTTTATTTTATCAAAGCATTTATTGCAGGTTCCTTCAGTTATTGTCCACCAAACCTCAGGTTTGTAGTCTTGAATTTGTTGAACGAAGTGATTTTAAAAATTTAGTACATTTACGACTTGATTTTGTTGCTTGTGAAAATGACGAAATTATGGAAAATATTTGTCATAAAATGAATTTGTATAAGGTATTTTACCATAAAAACATTCTTAAAAAGTTACTTTCGATAAATTGGTACCTGAATTTATATATAAATGATCTTTTTTAGGAAATGATCAACAAGCTTGAAAAGAACAATGACTATTTAACAAAAGAAGTGTCAGTGCTAAGTGGATTAAATGCGGAATTAAAACAGATTAAGGCTAATTCTGAAGATATATTGAAACAGGTGATTAATTAAAAAAATGCTTGTATGTTTCTTTGGATATTTTACGTATTGAAATTTTGTATTCAGGAATATTCGGAATTAGTTCGTAAGAAAGAACAAGAATATATGATTCGAAATAGTCAGTTGGAAAGTGAATTAAACCAAAATAGAAATGAAATTAAAGATTTGAACAGTCGCGTGAATGAGTTAAATTCTTCTCAAAAAAATTTAAAAAAACAAATCGCAGATTATAAAGAGGCCATGAATAATATGACAGATGAAATGAATAAGTTACGAAATGAAAATGAAAATTTAAAGTTCAAAAATATCAAATTAGATGAAGACTATCATAAAAAAGAAAAGGATTTAAATATAGCACACAAAGAAATTGCTGCCTTGCAACAGGTAAATATGTAATTACTGCAGCGAAATAATTTTGTTGTTTTTACTGATGCGTATTTTTGTTTTCAGTCATTAGCGAATAAAAATGATATAACTTCTATATTGAAAGAAACTCTTACTAAAGCTGATAATGAAAATGTAAGTATTAAAAAAAATATGAGATTGATTTTTAAATGACTTTAAAAATAGGAGCTTCTCACCGTTTTTTTATTTTAATTATTCTTGTTCTATTTAATTTTTTTTTTAATTCTAGGAGACGCTTCGAAATAAATTAGTTACAACCACGGATGAATATTCTAAACTGCAGTCTGCAATTCAAAATATGTCTACAGACCTAATGAAAGCGAATCAAATTATTGCTCAAAATACACTCAAAAATGATGTTCTTAAAAAAAAGGTAAAATATATTCGCTTTATAGTCAACTATTGTGAATGTTTGTATTTGAAAATATGTAATTTTTTAGTTAAATGTTGTAAGCAAAGTGTCAATTACCATAGAGAAAGAAAAAGAAAATCTTCAAAAAGAACTGACAGAGAAAACGGTTGCTATTGATAATTTGAAAAAGGAACTACAAAATGAAAATTTACATTTAAAAGAACTACAAAAAGAACAGGATAGGCTTTGGAAAATGATTAGTTCGAAAGATGAAAATATAAAAGAGTTAAAAAAAAGTGAAGTGCAATTTCATGTGTTCATTTATTTATTTATTTTTATAAGACTATTCTCAATTAACATTAAATATTTTCAGTAATCGAAAGTCAGTATAACAGACTCAAATCAGAACCTGTAAAAACTAATCACAGTAAAAAAGAAAAAAATTCGCCAACAGATACCCATATTCCTTTTTCTGAATGGAAACCTCTTCCAGGTAAAGTAAGTCTTACTCCAGTTTTTAGGATAACAATTTAACATTTTTTTATTGTTTTAATTTCAGAAGTATCAGTGAGTGCTGATTCATTTCGAGAATCAGATATAAGACCTAATCATGAGTCGGTAACAACTGTACCCATCGAAAAACCAAAATTGGGACAATCAATAAAAAACAGTTGAGTATTTAATTGAAATTGAAGCATAATAAGAAAATTAACTCAGGTTCAACTAAAATTGCAGATACTATATCGCCAAATGTGCCTATTTTAAAATTAAACACAGTGTCAAGTCGTCAAAAAACAACTACAAAACCATCTTCATATTTTACAAAAAAGGCTTATTTACGGGACGAACCAAAAAAGTCTGACTGAGTGGTAGATTCTTCAAAATAATTCCCGCTTCAATTTGGAGAATTATTCAAAGAGAAGTAATATAGAAAATGTTACAATTCATCTATTTTTATATTTCATGGTCATTTCATGCTTGAATCATTTAATAAATTATTTTTTTTAAATAACATGTTTTTTTATATCCCAAATTATGTAATGTCATACCGTAAAGGAACGTTGCCAGACGTTCCGATTTTTGCGGGACGTCTCGATTTTTTAAGGTAAAATTTAAAATCCCGCGCAGGGATAACTAGTTTCACGGTTCACAATGTGAGAGAGGGTTACGAATATTATAAACTCACCTTAGTCATAGTTTAAAAGGTGCCTGAACTTAAATAATATTAGCGAAGCTATTACAAAAATTTCGCAAATAACAAAATATATCTTTTTTGATTGGGTCACTTCACATTCGCATAAATTTTGTTTGTGACATTATTGTTTTTTGTTATCAAACGTAATATATAAAAACTCTAAGAGAACAAATTGTACCAGGCCTGGCAACTAGCGGGTCTCATATAATATATTTATATTTTAGCAGACCCATGACGGATAATAGCAACCGAGCGACGGTTAAGCAGGGCTCTACTATAATAGGCTATAGGTACATACTTTGATCAACTGCCATTTTAGTTTTTATTATATAAAAATGGAATATTTGTTTATGTTGACGTTTATTTTACATGTTACTCAACATTAGCTATTAATAAATTTTAATTTCGTGTTATTTTCTCTATTTCATTTTTTTTTATTTTACTAGTTTTACGTATCGGTTATTTTATGAACGCACTGTTTTCTGAATTTTTTTTACGTATCGGTTAATTTATGAACGCACTGTAGTTGTACCGTTTGACACGCCATCGCCCATTGGCGACGAGACGCGAAATATACCGTGGAATCTATTAAGACCGTTGTCAAAAGGTAAAGAAGTGACTGGGGCTTGACCCACGGGCGGTGTACTCTCGTTTTTGTGTAAATAAGTGTTTTAAAAAACAGTATACAAAAGCAAAAATGGGGTGTGCAGTAAGTACCGGTGACAAAGAAGCATCAGAAAGATCTAAAAAGATCGACAGAGATCTAAGAGCTGATGGAGAACGAGCAGCTAGCGAAGTTAAATTGTTGCTGTTGGGTGGGTTGAGAAATATTTAACATTATTTTTAAAGAAAATATTTATTTTTGATATCTGAACAGATCTGGATCATAACAAATTTTAAAGGAATTTGAACGATTTGTATTTGCGTTTTACGAAGATGTTTTATTTAGGTTAGACCAGCCCCTTTCAGATGTAAACATGTTAGTTGTCCTTGTTTAATTATTAGTGTTATGGCCTGACTTCTAAAAAATACCTTTTAAATGTATTTGAAATACAAATACTAGAAAAGTATTTGTATTCGTATTTTGAAATACTTTACAAGTCTGGTTATGGCCTATAGCTAATGAGCAATAATAAATACATATCTATTTAAACCAGTAATATTTTTTTTTTATTATTTAAATTTACGATTGTAATAGGTGCTGGAGAATCGGGGAAAAGCACAATAGTTAAACAGATGAAAATCATACATGAGGCGGGTTATTCTGATGAAGAATGCAAACAGTATAGGCCCGTTGTCTACAGTAATACCATTCAAAGCCTTATGGCGATCATAAGAGCAATGGGTCAACTTCGTATCGATTTTGCAGATCCTAGCAGAGCTGTAAGTAAAAAAAATGACTGTCCTTTCTCATACAATCCTAAACAAATAGATCCAGTAATTCCTTAAATTGCCGCTTTAAATTTTCCGCTCACTGATCATCCCTTTCTAGTGGAAATCGGTCCAGTGATTCGTAAGATAATCGCGGTCAAGTAGATACAAATCAGGTTGGCTTTAAGACGGTGCCAAATGCAGTTTATATTATGATCAGCGGAATGTTTTTTTTTAGGATATTGCGCGTCAATTTTTTACATTTGCAAGCGCAGCTGAAGAAGGCGTTTTGACGCCGGAACTTGTAATGTTGATGAAAAGACTGTGGCAAGATGCTGGCGTTCAGCTATGCTTCGCGCGTTCAAGAGAATATCAATTGAATGACTCAGCTGCATATTATTTAAATGCGCTAGATCGTATATCACAACCCAATTATGTTCCTTCGCAGCAAGATGTTTTACGCACAAGGGTTAAGACAACGGGAATTGTGGAAACCCATTTCTCGTTTAAAGGACTTAATTTCAAGTTAGTATATTTTTCAAATTATTTTACGAACAAAACAAATTTTAATTGATCTGTGCTTTTAGGATGTTTGATGTGGGCGGACAACGGTCAGAAAGAAAAAAATGGATTCATTGTTTCGAAGGTGTAACCGCCATTATTTTTTGCGTCGCATTATCGGGTTATGATCTGGTTCTAGCCGAAGATGAAGAAATGAATCGAATGGTGGAATCGATGAAACTGTTCGATTCGATATGCAATAGCAAATGGTTTGTCGAAACATCTATCATTCTTTTCTTGAATAAAAAAGATTTATTCGAAGAGAAAATAGCTCGCAGTCCTTTATCGATTTGTTTCCCGGAATATACCGGTCCCAATACGTACGAAGAAGCGGCAGCATATATTCGAATGAAATTTGAAAATTTAAATAAACGAAAGGACCAAAAAGAAATTTATACGCATTTTACTTGTGCTACCGATACAGGAAATATTCAATTTGTTTTTGATGCTGTCACCGATGTTATTATTAAAAATAATCTTAAAGATTGCGGACTATTTTAATTTCAGTAATGTGTTCCAAAAATATTCGCATTTAACTCAATAATCAAACTTTCATCGCCATTGATCATTTATTTTCCCGGAAAATTAGAATTGGCAACCTGTTTGATCCTTGAGTTTGTATATATTTTTATTTAATTTTTTGTCATTATTTTTCATTCAGTTGCGTAAAGTTAGGAAGAAAATGTGATAAAGAATATATTTACTGTTTTCATGAAAATGCATATATGACAACGAGCTAGTGTCAATTGCTTCAATATTGCCTTTTATTGCGAGACCGTCTATAAGCAGAAATGTCATTGATTATTATGTCAAACTGTCACTTATTTAAAATGAAATTCAGGTAGATTGCATAGCTTGATTTAAAAATGCACTTTTGCATTAATTGAAATGATATCTATCAGATTTTTAATTTTTTCCGACAGTTTTTTCCATCGTCAATTTTTTTTTAATACTTCATCCACTAACAAGTGAGTGAAATAATAAAATGGAATTTTAATATTAATTTTAGATGCACTTTATTCAAATTTATAGTCCAGGAAAAATAGACACAAAAATATTCCCTCCTTAGAAGTAATTTGTAACAGACTCCATTTTACATACACAGTGGTATTGGGGTTCCTCATTGATCCCATATTTGCAGGAATCATTACGCGGGATCAATGGGTCAAAGCAACCAAATCGAAGTTGTATTAGTGTAACGTTTGTAGTAAGTGTTTCTTCTACAGCAATTATAATCGTCGTAAACATATACATACTGATGAGAAACCGTAGAAATGTCTCGTTTGTAATAAGCGTTGTTTTGAGGCCAAAAATAAAAACAATTTTTATTTGCTTATTTTATTGATCAACGTTTCGGCATCTAATTGTGCTTTCTTCTAAAATTATTAATTTAAATTAATAATTTTAGATCCTGAGGAGGACACAACCAGATGCCGAAACGTTGATCAATGTAAGCAAGTAAAAATTGTTTTTCTTTTTGGCCTCAAATCCTGTATTTTGAATTCATTAAAGATACCGAGGTGACAGTATGAGCAAAATAAGAATTGTTCACAGCTTTAAACATTCCCAAACGAATACATACTGGTGAGAAACCGTACACGCGTGACGCTTGTAATAAACACTTCACTCATCTTGACAGAACTGCCACTGTATACGTGTGATCTTTATACCAATACAATAGTTCTGCAAAAATTTCAAGGTTGATGATCTATTTTTCCTCAACTATTTACTGCCTTTTATGTAATAACATTAAATTTACCAAAAATGAAAAGTTGTTACTTAGACGACACTAAAAAAAATGGAAACAGTTGCATCCCAATAAAAGATTTCGATAGATGCTTCCGCAAAAAAATGTGATTCCCGAACTGTTAGCCTCTCAGAAGGAATACAGGCAGTTCCCGCATTGCGTCTTTCGCTTTAACACTTTTTTTTAATCTGTAAAATCAATAATATGATTATTGCAATAAATAAACTTTAAATATGGCATTTCAAACTACACAAGCGTAATTTTTAACATGGCGATCGTGGGAATTATCCACGCAATATGATTGAATGAACGCGTAAAATCGGGAACTACTTGTACTTAAATAAGACGTTAGCTCAGTTTGCGTTGCCACTGTAACTTATTGACATAGAGTATAGACCGTCAGATTGACGAATCAAAAGTAGTGCTAAAATCTATGGTCTACCAGCTACGTCTGCATTGGCTACTGTGTTGCATTTGTTTTTTTGTTGTCTGTTGATTGTAATATCAATGACTAACATTAAAATGTGCATTGTAAATGTATATTTGTCCAGCTATATGTGTATAATATGGTTCTATAAAAATGCATTCCACTTTTAATGCATTTAAATTTATTATTTATAGATACGAAAATAAAAGCATTGTGTTATTTCATTGTCGGGACAATGACTTGAGTAATCAAATATGATTTAATTGATACGTTTTTAAAAAATATTCAAGAACTTAAAATATAGCTTCTAATAAATAAAAACATATCTTGATTTTGAAAGTTGTGTAAATCATTTTATATGTGGGCTTTTATATTATCGCAAATTTTACAAATCCAAAATTTGAGTATTATTTTTTAAAAAGGAAATAGATTAATGTATTTTTTATATCGATTTATTAATAATTGAAAAATGTATTTTCTACATTTGTCAAAAGTAGGTGAACAATTGAACGGATTTACTCTGTTTAATCTGCCACTTATTAATTAACTTCGTTTTGAAAGACAGAAACATTTTCATATTTTTGTAACTGGGAACATTTTTTTCGATATCCTGGTCCCTAACCAAAATTATATTGATATGTGTGCCTTATCACGATTGTTTTTGTAAATATATAACTAAGCTTTACAAAAAGATCGGTCACAAGATTAATCTGATTTTCAGGAAGCCAAAATTTTATGCCAATTTTGAAAAAAAAAACAGATACGTAAAATACTAATTTATAACTTAAGTTAATGCACAAAAATAATATGTGCCTTCTATATATTTAATAAAAGAAGTTTATACACGGAAAATATTTATTTCCGAAACAAATCAAATTAGACATGAAATTTAAATTTTTAGTTAATTATATTTATTTCGAACAAAAATGAACTGGCCTCGAATGAAATTTTTTTTTTTTTTTGGCAACAAAAATCTCAAATCTTTTTATTTAACTTTAAAAATATGTATTTTACTATTAAAATATTATGTAGTTCTTTGGTAATAAATATTTTCCTTTAATATTAATAAGTAACTGACAGTTTATTTTTTTAAGATCAATTTTTATACTTTATTTATTTTTAATATGTATATGAAATGTAATAACAATAAAATATTACTAAAACTTATGAAATGCGGATTATAATCAATATTTTTTAAACATTGATATTATTGTTTTTATTTTTTTCTACCTACTTTAAAATAACGGTGAAGCTGATACAGCTTGACACCTATTGTTTCAAAATCGTATTCATTATTTTGCCCGTTTAAAACTAAACAAAATTTGTTGATAATGAAACCTTTATTTTTAATTACAATTATTGGTCTTTTCATCAGTTTAATTCATATTTCAACCTCTCATTCGGTTCGTAAGTACGAATTTCAGTAATCAATTTTATTTTCATACTTTCAACATTGCGCCGGTTTTTAATATGTGCTGCAGGAACAGAATGACCAAATGGAATTTGCGGCAACGTATGCTTATGTGGCCCCAGAGGTCAAAAGCACTGTCAACATAACCCTTGCATAAGGCCTAGCATACATGAAGAGCGTTCAACGCGCGTTGGCCCAACGCACGTTTACAGTTTCTATACAATTGTATAGAACTGTTTATATGATAATGCGCGTTCAACGCGCCACCAACGCGCGTTATCATATAAACAGTTCTATACAATTGTATAGAAACTGTAAACGCGCGTTGGGCCAACGCGCGTTGAACGCCTCTCATATAAACTAGGCCTAATAGTTGAGGATAATCAAGGCAATGTACAGGGCCGGATTAACCCTGTCCGGGCGCCTAGGCAATGCAATCAGGTCTTTTCAAATTGATGGGATGTGAGTAACTTCCAGATGATCGGCTCCAGGAATCCTGTTACTTCAATGTCTTATGTGATATTGTAACAACATGATTACTTTGACTAGATGCTGCAGCATCGCTTTACCTGACTCGTTAGCTTTATTGAAATGGTCTTAATGAATAGGTTATAGATAATTGATGATCCAGGTTTTTTGATGGGTCAGGAAAGAGAAATAAGAAGTGACGCAGTTATTTTAAATTTTATCTTGGATGCAATAAATTACAATAAACAACGATAGAAAATAATATTGTTGTTGGAAAATTTCATACAAATTTTCAAATAAAATTTTCGTTCCTTAGGCAGTTGCCTACTCTGGCTAATGATTAATCCGGCACTGGCAATGTAAAAATATTTCAAGTTTCCGATCAAAAAGGAATATTTAATCGTGATGTTACGAAAAATATTGACTCTCTTATTGTTAACAAGCCAAATGGTAATTATTTACTTTTAGCCAATTTTATATTACATCGATCATAATAGCAAATTATGCAACAAAATTTTAATCTCCTTTTATCGTAGTACTTCTGTATATTAATATACGAAAGGTTATCAAAGATAATTTACGAATTTACAAACGGTAAAATAACGTAATTTGACCTTCAAACATGTTTCATATTCAGATAGCTGCTTTTATTAATGACAATATTTTATTTATGTCATAGTTCATTCACAATTATGTTTTTCTCGCTTATAATTAAAACGATATTAATTCACTGGCGCTCAGAAGAAGATTAGAGTCATAATTAATGTTAATATAACGTCTTCTTTCTATCATTGCAATGATCTATGAAGTATATATATTATCTTCTCTAAATATACGTACCGGAATACAGTTCTGTTAGTAGGGTTGCTGCAACTTACGAACGGCGTCGGTCTGGCCTCAGGGGATACCGGGACTTTTCCCGCTGGGCCGCCGGTCCTCCGTGGACCGTCAGTCCGTTTCGGATTTTTTTTGTTCTTAGTTACACGGTCTCGTAGAGGCGTTTGACAATTTTCCCTGACCGACCCTGCTTACGAAAGAAAAATGCTTCAACAAACTTTCCCACCATTGTTTTATTTATTTTATGTGTATTTGGACGCCTGTATCATACATGGAATTACATTTTTAAAATTGCCGAAAATTTATACTTATAAGTACGCGACTTTTGGAGTTTTATAAATGATAAACGCGGAACCCTCATAATGAAATTCGTTCTATTCAAAAGTCGCCTGTTAATCTTTCTTCCAAGATATGTATTGATTTTCATCGCTGTTACAATTCATGTCATCTTTCAATTTTTTTTGTGGTTTTGTTTTTAAGGTCGTAATCAAAGAAAAATATTTATTAGATGACGAAGATGATGACTAATATATAGTTACTATAAACAAAATCCATTTTTTTCCTTATTATTTTTCATGTAATAATAATATTTCATGATAACAATACTACAAATGTTTTACTGAATGTGTTCAGGATCCCATTTTCTCAATCTAAAATCGATTTGAATATTTAATTGGGATGCATCTATCGGCGTTTGTGTAGACAGTTTTCAACGTGAGAGGTGTCGAGAAACCGTTAGGCATATCTCAAAGCATTAGTCAATCCACCCCACTCCCTTTACTTGTTCACGATACAGAGCTTGCAATATTAAATAATAGTAGTCCTGACTTACAACCATTCAGCTTACGTCCTCCGTCCTTACCAGAGGCAACAAAAAGTCCGTACTTAAAATAAATCATATCGTACAGAGTACGTCGGCCAAGTTTTTGCAAAGGACTTGCATTGTGCACTGTTTTACGCGGACCATTTCGAGCCCTTTTCGACACCCACCTCTATCATCAAGGCTAGTTACGCTAAGGAACTGATTTTTAGAGGGAGGTGATAAGGTTACCATAAATAAGCAGCATTCCAAATTTCATACGTCTAGGTGAAATAGTTTCCACGATACGAGTGTCCAAAAAAAAAACGATTTTGAATGCTAACTGACTATAAAGCCCATTCTATTTTTTGTATCGAACTTGGCCCTTCTTTACATTTATGTCTTTGGTAGGTTCAAATCTACTTGCTCATGTCCAAATTACTCATGTAAATATAGCATACTAGCGGTCCCGTCCGGTTTCACTCGGGTGCAAAAAAACGAATGGAGGCGAGGGACATGAGTACGCGCGTTCATCTTTACCGAGAAGAATGTTGTGTCCAAATTTACCATTCAAAAGTTTATGTCGGACGAACAAATTTTGAGTTACATTTTGCAACATTTTCATTGATGCTCCGTTCCTATTGGTCGTAGTGTGATATTATATAGCCTATAGCCTCGATAAATGGGCTACCCAACAAAATTTTTTTTTTTAATTCAAACCAGTAGTTCCTGAGATTAGCGCGTTCAACCAAACAAACAAACTCTTCAGCTTTATATATTAGTATAAATTCGTATACTTCATATAATATATTTTGTGTTATCTGTGATCATATCGTATATAATTGTACGAGCAGAGATAAAAAAATTATCGCCTAAATTTTATGGCTTCGACATTGATAACCTTTCTATAGTATCTAGAGAGAGAGGATATCAGAATATCAAATAGAATGGCAAACTAATGGGAAGGGCGGTCCACCACGGCAACGAGGGCTTCCTCCATGATGGCATATATTAATATTGGCATGCCATTTTGACGTCAAAAAAAGAAACTTTTAGAAAAAAATTGAACCTCCTAAAAAGTCACTAAAAACGTAGAGTAATAAATTTTTGAGGTCGTCGCCAATTTAATTACTATAACTTTTCATGTACATACGTACTTTCATTAAATTTGCATCGACCTCAAAACTTTAATATTTTACGCTTTTCAGTGGCTTTTTGAAGTGAAAACTTCTTTAGCGGCGCTGTACACTTTTTTTGTAATGGGTAAAAAATGTTAAACTCGCGTCAGGAAAAGTAAGAACTGGGTGAGACTCTCTAAGTGATAGTAATTGCCAGATACTTTTTATACAACGTTAGACATCTAGCGTTGAAATATCGTACATAAAAATGCAATCTATGATACAAACAATTTTATTTACAAGTGTTGTCAATAAATAAACAATGCTTCTAAATGCAAAAAATTAAGACGTTAATATTCAAGTTTTCACTTGCGCCGGCACTCCCGGAGTGCAACCCGTCTTTTTTATTTTAAAGAAGATTCGTATATATACGTATGTATCTAATGGAGTAATTCAATTCAATTTTCATCCAGCTCAAGACGTCTGAATAACTTGAAATATTGCGCATAAAAGAGTATTTTTTTGAGTTTTATAAAACTCTATTTTTTTAGAAATTCTCGGAATCTCGATTGCAGAAACTACTTACTTCAATGTTCTGTACGGAAATGAAAGTATATGGTGATAGGGTCGAAATCTGTGGAATTTTATTTTGCTCGACTAAAATAAAATATAAAATGTTACAATTTGTAAGAGAATATTTAAATAAACCTAGAAGTTTTTTAAACGACTAATGCGGAAATTAACTTGATGACAAAATTGTTGTTTTCTCCATTATTTTGGGAATCAATGAGCTCAATTTTATTTTTGTTTTCAATGACGCATACAATTGAAAAATGTATAATTACGTTCTTATCGTGAATTGTGTCACATTTATACATACCACAAGAACTTTTACAAACCTTCGTTAGAAACTGCTGGCTTTAAAAATTCGGTTCTCTATATTAACTTTAAAACGGCAAATGCATTAGAACGTGTTAAAATAAGGACATCCCGCATTTTATTATTATTATTTTTTTTTTTTTTTTGAGGATAGGAAACTACATTACAAATAGACTGAAAATATTTCGGAAGCTTTTTCTTTAATAAAAAAATTCCCAAAAGTGTGTATTTCTCGAAGTAATTTTAAACACGGAAATATGCCGCTACGAAAATGACTTTAGCATTCGGCCAGCTTGTGATGGTCTGACTAGTATTACCAGAGATGTATTACCAATTACCATTTATACTTTTATTCCATACCGAGCATAGGAATAAAATCGCAATCGAACTATTAGGGTGCAAATATATTTAATATTGAAAATAAAGTAATAAAGAAACTTAATACAAAACAACTTGTGTTTTATTTTTCTAGTAGAAAAATAATGTACTACGTTCTTTACGTTATTTAAAAACAAAAATAAGTACCTTATAGGCAACTAACAAAAATAATATCCATATATTTTTGTCTTTTTTTACGCCGTAAGCACTGGCGTATACAGGAGGGCAAAACAAGCACGGGGGACCCGGCTTAAGAAATTTCTAATTTGCCCCCTGCTGAGTCAAAAGCTGGGTACGCCCATGTTAACGTTATAGAAAAAGACAAAGTTTTTGAAACAGAGATACTTTATTCAAATTGAATGCAAGTACATCAACCAATCCTATAATCGGAGAAATCAAGGAATTACATCGAAGAAAGAGACACAGATATATTTTCGATACGCTTTGTTGCATTTACTCACCGCACATTGAGTAGATAGAAAATGATTCATATAGCTGATTAATAGATATATGAGTATTACGCTCACTGTACTAACCGCGATGAAGGTAATTAAGATACCTACATTGCTTTCTATAGACAAAGAAGTGTGACTAGTCTTCCTAAGTCATCGTATGGTGATTTATGCCCAGCGTTAAAATATATATGCATTTTTTTAAATTCTTGTTTGCAATTAAGAGGAAGGATAGAAGAACAAAAATGTTATTTTACATTATTTGTTTATGTATAATGAATACGAATAATGTACAAAATTATCAAATTTTGATGCGTGAGACGACCTCATTGTAGATATGCAAGAAAACAACAAACTTTCTAATGGCCTTTAAAAATCGAGTAAACATGTTTACAAAAATCAACAAACAGTTTTATATAATCTTCTCTGCAAAACTTATTAGGGATGACTTTATTATATTCGTAAGTAAAAAATACTGCAAGAAATTGTCGTTTTTTGACTCTAACTTTTCTCACTATTTCCGGTCGATAGATAGATAGACTGTATATAAACGCTCGGCTAAGATCGTTGGCGTCTATATTTTTTCGCTCAAAAATGTAAAAAGTAATATTTATTTTCAAGTGAATCGTTCGTTAATTTTTACGGGGCAGGTTTTGAAGTTAACTGATTGTCAAAATCAAGTTTGGATTTAGCTTTAGTGTTGGTTACTGACAGATATAGCACCATTTACCATACGCCTACCTGCATTTCGTAAAATCAAAAGGTAAAATTTTATGCATCAACTGTCTTGTCTGCTAGTTGTCACCATTGTTGTTTATACATATTATATGATTCTTTTAAAGAATCGTTCAAAATCATGTTTACCACCGAATTGAAAAGAATCATTTTGATGTTAAAGAACTCGAAGAAGTAACATTACTTTCAATTTTCCCACAAAAACATTCAATAGTTGTAATTTTCTGAATTTCTATTGCAAAAATGCAGTATATTTAACTAAGCATTTCAACAATTAATTCACGAAAAAAAACACCAACTGTTTTTGGAAATCTATTGACAGCTTTCGAAATACTCCATCATTTTAACTAAATTAAGAACGGAATAGTTACCATGCCAGTTAGTGTGTAAACGCTGGAATGGTCCGTTTTTGATGTAACAGAAAAATGCTACACTACTGGTGTGTGATATTAGATATTTTTTTACACGTTTCAATCGAAGTCGTTAAAGATAACCAGTTAGATTTTAACATAACTTAGTATAAGGGAGTTTGGGGCTACTTTTAACAGGGGTAAATAGTAACCCGAAATTTTCAGAATGACTTTCTACATTTGACTTTATATTTTCGACTTTGTTTGCTCTTTACAATATGTCGCATTACCTAAAGAGAAATTAGCGTCCCGTTGGACTTCACACGAAAAAATGGCGAACGCATGATCCATCTGTTTTGACGACATTTTGATATGCTATTTGGCTACTTTTCTTATTCTGTCTGTACAGTAAAAGTAAGAAATTATTTAGTTGCAAAATCATTTGTAAACTTTGCATTTTTATTTGCAAATTAAATCTTGTTCACGCTTACCCCGAGTCTGTTACGAGTTACTCCAAACTCGGGGTAAGCATGGGCAGAGGGGGGTAGTTGCCCCCTCCTGAATTTTGAGAGACGTCATAAGCCGTTTTGCTGAAGATCATCGAAAATTACTTTTAAAATAGATGTCCAATTTAAATTTAATAAATGCATATTTAATATTTATTTATTTGACTACATTAACCTATCCTGAAATGACCAGTGCTGGAAGATTAACTGTGAATTATTTCTCACGCGTCGGACTTAATAAAACATTTAATTTAGTTGCTTCATCTAGATACTTCTCTTATTTTATTTTAGAATTGTGTTTGCTATGATAACAAAAGAGAATTTTTTAAAACAAAACCGTAAATATATATTCATTGATTAGGTAGGCCTATGGAAAAGCAATAAAATTACATCTTTTACTTGGTGCCAAGATCACGAATCCGTCGGTAGGCACATCAAAGGTCAGGCCTCCGAGTTATGCTTCTGGTTTTTATTTATTCGTGGTTAGTTTTTATCATTCTTTTTGATCAAAAATGTTACAACTAGCCCCCTTCTCCCCTATTATTAATCAGTACTTTTACAATCGGGTTAAAATAAAGTTCTCGTCAAAACTGGCATCAAAATAGATGTTCCCTTGAGCGAAGCCACGGACGAAAACTAGTAAAGCTAGTGAATCGTGTTTCAGGTTTGGTTTTTTTTTTGAATAAACGATTGTATAGGGTTGAGTCGTATCAGACGATTCGTGTTACCTAAATCCATCGAGTTGACGGTGTGACATCCCGACATCCACGCTCGACGCTGCCAGCAACTGTCAACCAACCGAGAGCCGATTTGCATAATGTACGAGATCAATTTGCGCTTAATTGTATCTACATGTTCCACAGTTTGCACTTTAATGGATATAAATCATAAAATTAAAATGACTGCATACTCGGCTCTCTCGGAATATCAATTGTTATCATTAGTTAGATAAAGATACAAAGCTATATAATATATGTACATATATATAATATATTACATAATAATATATCAACGATCACTAAATAATGTGTAAATTTTGTCCCCAAAATATTCTATATTATGCATATAGATAGTCAATGTTCTACTTCGATTGTATTGCAACTTCAAAATTGAGGCTTTGATTGGCGAACGTAGCAAAGTTTAACTGTTCAAACTTTTTGCACTTTTGTCTGAGCTATAACTTTTTAATGCATGTTCGAAACTTGACCATAATTTTGCACACGTTTGTAATCGCGAAAGCTCACTCGCAGAGCCGTTTTAGCAATTCAATGAACCTTATAGGCACACCAAAATCAGAGGTTCTATTATTTGAATTTCCACATATTGCGAATTGAGAACCAAACAGTAGGATTGCATCAAATCAAAAAATGTTGGGTACAAAAGTGATTTTCTTTGACCCAAAGAACGAAAATTCCAGATAAAAAATATGGGTTTCTATTTAAAAAAGTGGAGGTGACACCTCCACCAAAATGAACGGCTAACGTGACGAACGGACATAATATAAGCGGCACAGTTTTGTGATCTGCAGAAAAAATATGCCGCTTACATTATATTGAAAAGCGTAACTGTGGCGTCACTGCCAATCATTTTGGAACCGTCTATAGTAAAAATAAAGTTTTGAAGTAGCTTCAATATTTAATGAAAGCATTATAAAAGATTAAAGAAGTGATTCGCTTGTGAAGTTACTATTTTATAGTTTTACTTCTAAAAAATTCTTATTAATTTAGAGAATACAGATTTGTGAATGATATTGTAAACTAAACAATAAAGTAAAACAGGATGGAAATAAATGCCATTCTTTTATCAACACTATAGTTGAGGAATTGGGTGCAAAAAGAACGTAACTGATGTTAGATTTTCAACAATTAATCTTACTCTTTTAGAAGGTTTGAAACTGGATTTTTACACGACCCCCTAAATATACCTAGCTAAGTACCTGTAAAGTACCTTTAGGTACTTTTAGTACCTAGCTGTTTTTCATATCTGTATAACGGTAGTAAAATGATTCGTTTCGCACTAGTGCGTAAAATAAATAAAAGAAATGCGAAAGTAGTCGTACTATCATTTCCATTGTAAATGTATTAAAATCCTAGTTTTCACGAGAAAAAGTTTTGAATCTAGAAAATCTTTATCTTCCAGGTCCTCGATTGCTAATTTAAAATTAGTTTTTGTGAAACGAAAAAAGCTTATTAATTTTCAATTTGAAGCAGAATAAATGTTTAAAAATGTTCGTTGTATTTTTATTTTCAGTTAGGTAAAAGGTTTTTATATCACTGCTAATAACTTCCCTGTTTTATACACAATGGGGATACTACATTGGATACCTTTCAGATGCATATAGGATACTGTCGTCACTTTATTTTGTTTTTTTATAATATCTATTATAAAACAGTACCTAACAGTTACCCCCATTTTTCACCTTTTTACAGGTATATAATATTTTGTATATAATGTACTCAATATATTATATACTTGATTTTGTGTGGATTTTAGTGAGCGGTGTGACGTACAGACAACCCTTTGTTGAAGGGATGATTGCGCAAGAGTAAGTGAAATAGGTAGATTGTTCGAAGGGGGTAGGTAGGGGTTTGTTACAGGATAGAGGAGGCAACCCAATTCTGTATATAATATGTATCCTACAGGCACAACCCCCAAATATTTTAAAGTTGATTCAGTTCGGATCAAAAGCCAATTTGATAGTCTGCTTCTCTGAGTTCCGCTCAGAACTTTGAACAATGAACAAGTTCCTGCGATTAACCGATTTGAAACAATTGATACTTCAAATAAACTTGAATAAAATTTATTCAGTATACTTTTTTATTACGATTTGTGCGGCTTCCATGAAAATTAACAAATTGACGAGAGAGAAAACGCCTTAGATGTTATATTTTAAATGTTTAACTGGTTTTCAAATAGTGCGCGATTTCAAACAGTGGGCATACAGTGCGCAAAATTTGATTGGAATTTTTGAGAGTTGGAATAGGTTTCGATATTATTTTCACGAAACAGATAATGTTAATTTCTTCTCACTGTAAAAATTATTCGTTATGTTTTGGTAAGTTAAAGTTAGAAAGTTTAACTTTTTTACAATAATAGTTTACCTTGTTACTTAGCTTGTTTGTTTTTTCTTATTTAAAGATAATTATGTTAATTATTATTAACATATATTTTCTAATCAACATTATTGATAAATTTTACTATAATTATGAACTACTGACATCATTATATACAAAAACCGTATCACTTATAATACTAATCAGTAAAAATAAAATATGATTTGTTTACATACAAAATATAGATTGAATTTTTGATATTATATTCAAGTTATGAAGAAGTCGGGTTTTCCGTTATAACTTTTATTCAAATATGACCTTTTAAACAAAAATGTATTTATTTTACAATAATTGGATTATGCCTAATATTTTTAAATGTTTCTTATATTAAGTGAAATACGATTACTTATACTGTTTACAAGAAGTACCTGGAAGCTACAGGGTATTACTTATACAATGATCGAATCAAAAGTGGCTTTTTAGTGAAAAAAAAAAAACACTTTTATGATATAGATTTGAATTTGAAATTTAGAAAATTATAGACTCTTATAAATGCTAACATTGCATTGTTAAAACTTGTATATTATAATCTGTGTAGGTAAATATTGGATTCATAAATTAATTTTCGAAAAAAGTTTTCTTAGGGATTTCTAAATTATGATTTTTTACGATTTCCCAATAGCGAAGTTATAGGAACAAATAATATTCTTGATTAACTTGAGAGAGAGATTGAAAATTGTAGACGCTCTTCAACTAAAATCATTAGCGACTTAAATAGTTTGATAATATAATAAATCTTGCACAACTTTCCTTGAAATAGAACTAAATTTAAAGATAGTATGATTCAACGATAAAATAACGTCAACAAAGCTTAAAACATCATTTTTCATATGATTTTATAAGCATTTGAGGTTGGAATGGAGTGATTATAATTATTTAAAGATATTTTTAGTACCTAATACATTTATCTATCTCTTGAGGAATAAAAAATTGAAAATTAATATCGTTGACACATAACTTCATATTCCAGTGATTCAAAATCGCTAAAATTGGCTGTTTCTTGTTTTCTATAATCGTTGAATTATTGAATCTTTTAATTTAGTCGAGTTTTTTGAATAAACAAGTCATTTTTGCTTTTAGAAGTTAACACTAATGGAAAAGCTAAGTCGTTTTATATAAAAAAATACAATAATCATAGATAGAAAAAATTTGTAAGCTTTACAATGATGTTCACAGAATTTAATCTGTAAATTGTTTTATCTCGAATTATTTTTCAGTTTCATTTATACCATTATCTTGAAACAAAAGCCATAAGACTGTGATCTTTCACTGCATTGAACATTTCAAAATTCATCAACTTACTTAATTTTTTGCCAAAACTTAAAAGTATTGTAATTTACCTTTGTTTTTCAAATTTGAATTATACATACTATTTTTTCAAATTGAACTTTTGCATTGTTGAAATTCATAGTTCAATTTAAGATACGCCGTGGAGGTTATGTTGTTTCTATTTTAGAAAACACTGAATACGTAAACCAAAAACTCTAAAAAATTAATAAATATATTAGTAATGTAACTAAATATTAACGAAAAAATCGTTAGAATTATACAATTTGTTACTTATTTCTTTATAAATTTGAATTACAACTATTATTGTTAAAATGTTGCGCATGGACAGTTTTCATAACAAAATGGTGGAAAACGTCACAAGTGTTTAATTTCAAAAAAGGAAATTAAGGTAACTTATAAAATACCAACATATCTAACTTTTTAATCGTGTTATTTGGCTGATGGGAATACGTTTATTGCTTTTTTGGTTTTAATATAGATATTTATAATTATTTCTAATTTAACAATTGGTATTTTGCCACGTGTTAACTGTATGCATATCAGCTGATTTTACTACTATTTATTATAGAAATTACTTGAACTATTCACGAAATTATGTATATGATATATCTATAAAATCTGTATATAGAACATTTGTATGTTCCGCAAGCTCTTTCGTTAGCAATCGTATTTTTATTAGATATACAAATATATTTTTCGATGATCAATTCGAATGGCACCAAAATATTACATTAATCTCTAAATTATAACAATTTGAGGATAAACCTAAAAATCTATTCGGTTCCTTGTCTTCCCCGTTAACTAAAAAAAATGTATTTTAACTCGGTATACATCTGATTATATTATAGTTAAGAATATTAAATCTTAACACAAAAACTGCGTGAGTATATGCCATTTTATTTCAAAATAACTAACAACATATTTATTTAATATGTGAATATTATCATCTTTTACTCTTTTATTCTTTCTTTTTGTTTGAATAATGAAATTTTGCAGTGTTATATTTAAAACTGTGTTTGTTTTGATGTTTACAAATCTAGAAAATACTGGATCACTATTCACTATCATCAAACTTCGACAGTTATTTTTCTTGTCTTTTTAACATTAACATTTATTTAGGTAAAATGTTTATTGTTTGAATTTTCATATTTTTTTACTTTTTTAATACTGAATATTAACCATTAACGCCAGAAATATTAATCTATTATTATGTTCCTGATTTCCATATATTTAATACGGTTTTTTTAAAATATTATGTGAAAATAGAAATAACCAAACCAGTTGTAAAAACCAATTTTCTGTCTTGTATTACGTATGTTTAATTTAATATTACCTTTCCGCCAACCGAAAAGTACAAAAAAAATGTATAAAACCAGCACATATCATATAACAGTGAACTTTTATGTTCAGGGAGCTGAAAAATAATCTCCATAGCTTTTCCAAACTTGTGAAGTCATCAAATGATCCAAACAACAATTATTTTTGTTTGTAAAATAGCTATTATAAATATTCATCACTAAACACGATAGGATATTCAACCGATATCAACACAATCAAATTAAAAAAGTCAACATTCACGCGAGCGAAAACGCATGTAAAAGCTAATAGGGGCGTCCTATATTTTTTTATTGGAATGTACATTACAAAAAGATTATGACAGATTACTAATAGATTAAAAGACAATCTTGGACTATAAACGTCAAGTAAGGCCGGACAGAGATTTAAAAGTTCTGGAAACGTATCCTTAGTCATCTCTGATCCTAGTTATGATACAAAATATCGAAAAACAATCAAAATTAAGCGGATAACTACGTCCGAATTTGTAGATCGCCACCGTTTTTTCGTCGACTTAGTTGGGAAATTGGTCTCCACGAAAAGCGCATTTATTTTAACGCGATAATATATATGTTATCTTGATCCTGAAGGTCCATTCTAAATATTGGTGCAAACATTTTTTGAAATCGGATGAGTAGTTTCGGAGATTATCTCCTACATCCAAACTTACAGAGCTTTACCTTTTTATAATATTAGCATAGATTGTCTCGTACAATCTGTATATTTAAATTACATTTTTTTTTTGTTCGAGAACTTTTAGCGGGTTTAATCGATTTTGATATATATTTTTTACTAGCTGCTACTCGCGGCTACGCACGCGATTGAGATAAAACAGCGACAACAGCTCCACCGTATTGTAGTACCACTTAAAAAAAAATGTTTATACATTTTGACATTTTTGCCAGCAGTTTGCGTGGTATATTACGTATGAATTTTGAAATCATCCCCAATTTTACCCTCTTGAGGGATGATTTTGCGAAAACGCTTAAACACGTAATTCTTTATTTCCTATACCAAAAGCCTAAATAAGAATGTTTCATATCCCTAACTTGAGAAATGATCGGTCCGCCATACAAACTTTCATCCCCCATTTCACCCCTTCAGAGTTGTTTTTTGAGACAAACAGTAGCCTGTGTCCTTCCTCAGGATGCAATCTATCTCCTTGCCAAATTTTATCGAAATCTGTTCAGCGGTTTACGCGTGAAAGCGTAACAAACAAACAAACTCACATTCGCATTTAAATTTTAGTTAGGATTAAAAATTGTCGGCTTTAATTTGTTTTGGTATTTTTTTTTACGTCATCAACGAGTAGTAACAGAAAATTTGTATGTATGTAATATCAGTATTGATGATAGTCTTCGTGGATATTGCTGTACAACGAACAATTCGTACAGATATCATACATAATGGGTTACGCATTGCCTGTGCAAATCTAATCCCTTTATTTGAAACTTGCAGCCGCCGTTTAAATATGAACCGACTTGTTTTTTTATATTTGAACTTTTTCAAAAGAGAAGGGTGACAACCGGATCGGTTAGTTTTTTACGCACATACGCAATATGCGTTACGCACTATAATGTACCTATTATGGGGACGTCCAAAGGCTTACATTTTAGATTCAGTTAGATGAATCAAGGGGTGATTTTTATACTTTCACTTTGCAGACGTCGAATCGCGTTATACCGGATGTATTCGAAAACGACTATCAATTTTTTACAACTAGTGGCCAAATTTGAAGATTGTCACTGTTTTTTTGTCGACTTGCGTTGCAAAATTGGTCTCCACGAAAAGCGCTCTTATTTTAACGCGATAATATATAGCCTATGTCTATCCTCGAAGTTCATTCTAAATATTGTTTAAAAAATGTTGAAATCGGATGAATCGTTTCGGAGATTACCTTCCTATATCTCAACTTTACCTCTTTATAATATTAGTATATATTACTTTTGTAATAAAAAGATTACCAGGGACGGATTTGATTGTACTGCCGCTCTGATATGGCACCCTTCTTGTAATATTTATAAAGTTCCTATGACCTATATAATATCGTTGACGCAACATCTCCTTATGGAAGAAAAACTACCCGTGTGACAGATTAGCTTTGACTTTTTTTTATCTTCTAAACCGTTAATTTTTGTTTGATATTTTGAATTAGGCGTAACAGTGGGAAAGAAAGCAATAAAAAATTCATTCTCACAATCGACGGAAAACTCGTTCAATTTTTAATTTTTAGCGCCTATGAAATTTTAGTCGTTTTTAAAATTTTAATCGCCTTCTAAATTTTTAAGCCCCTCAAATTGTGCCGCTCTACTTTCAAATATAATACCACATAAGTTTTTCTGGAGAAAAATACATTTCAAAATAAAATATAAATGTTACTTTTTTATATTTTTTGTAAAAAATCTGTATTTTTAATTAATATTTTCATTTACTTTTGGAGAAGTGTGACAGAAATTTATTAAACATTGCAAGAAATATGTTTTTTTTTTTTTAAATACGGTGGAGGTATTTTTTTTTGAGTATTTTGTATCTCAAGTACCAGCTAATTGCAAAATCTACGCTGGTGATTTCAATTCTAGAATAAGACACGAATATGAGTTTTAACACTTCTAACCTATTTTTTTTTAAATTTCTTAAGTAAATTGTATATACATAGCTAACATTATAGCTTATATACAGTAATTTTTAAATAAGGTTTTTATATTATAATTGCGATTAGTTTTACAATCATTTGCATTGATTATAAATGTTACTTGGAAATGAATGCATGAAATAAAAATTAAAGATATCAATTTTTATCTTATAACTAGCATTTTCTGAAAAATAAACTCAGTTTTAAAAATACATATTTGAGCCGTGGTTTTAACAAAAATATAAGTAAAATAGTTTAATTTGGAATTGACGTTGACTGTTTCTTCATAATATTTTTTATTGGTCGCCTTCATCGAAGTATTAAACTACGATAATATAGGCACACATTTTTTTGTTATATTTGATTTTAATGCACTGTTTAAACCGTATAAGTAGACATCAGTGTACATAAAAGAAGTTTAAAATTCCGAATTTTAAAATTAAGTTCTAGTTCAACAAAAAAAAATTGTAGGTACACGTTTTTTTGTTCAGTCTGTATAATATCTGGTGCACTACTGACATTAGATTCACAGCATCGCGGACGCATTATTACGTATACGTCGATATAGACCATAATGTGTATGTGTGTGTGTGTACTATTTTATTTTAATCCCATCGTTTGGCCTACAGAAGAACACCTGGACTATCGAAATACTCAATTATGATCAGTTCTCTTTTTTGTTATTATTTTTAAACCCTCAACCCAGTTCACTGTTAAACTACAAAATTACTAACTAGACACCCTATCCCTTTCTGGAATTTTGTGTAAAAAGTACACAATTGAAAGAGAAAATTTATATCGCAATTTATAAAACACTATAGAATTACCGATTGGCTTTTAAAAAGTAGAATAGAATATTAGCTGTGGCATTGATAAAACATCAAAAGAAAAATATATACTTTTGAACTTTTTCTGTTGCACTTATTTCCAAAGTATTAAAAAATAATTAGGTTCAAATATGAATGTTAACGACTTCAGTTATCGAGCGTTCAAAACTACTCGCTCTCTCTCTCTCTCTCTCTCTCTCTCTCTCTCTTCTTAAGTACAGTATTGTTAAGATTTGCCACATTTAGGCATTTTGAAAATTGGACGAAAATAAATATTTCCACATCATGCGAAAGCAATGTTTAACCACGCCGCGATAAATCTCTTTGTGGTGTAACTCTTAATTGTCAGTCGCGTATTTTTCAGTAGGTATAAGTACTTAAAAAAATATTGTTAAATTTTTACGCACCTTTTTTTACAAATAAAAGGTCATTTTTACTCCGTGTCTAAAATGTAGAGATACGTCGCTATCTGTCAATTCAAATGTCTATTAGATATTCGAAAACTTTCTGAATGTCAACAAAGCACTTTACTATAAAATAAGAAATTTATACAAGAAGCTTTTTACATCTTTGCATTATTAATTTAGACCGGATTTTTTTATTACAAGGGATAATTAAACATAATATGTAAGTAGATGCATTTCAAAATAAATGGCCTTTGTCAGAACACGTATACTTTCATAAAATAATGTGTTTTATATTTTTTATTTTGAGACTTTTGAACCGAAAACAATTTATCAGTGAGTTTATTAGAATTATTTCTTTGTTTTGTACATAAATGTATATACATAATATTACATATTATACCTATATATTACTCATATTTTTTTGTAAAAAGATAGCATTTTTATTGTACTAAGCTGTCAAGCCGGAAAAAAACTGTCGAAAGATTTGAGTTCTTATTATATTTTTTTTTTGACTGTAATAATATAATCTAATCAGTGACGTATATATAGGCCCAAAGAAGAATCGAATTTGAGTACCACATCTTTTATAAATAGGGATTATATATTTTATGCGGGCAAATGAGGTATAGCTTGATCTAAACTCTGCAATAAAAAGACTAAAAAGAAACTTCAATTTTTGAAACAGTGATTTCGGAATGTCCTGCAGGACTCTATGCAAATGTATTTTTTACCTGTAATGTAACGTGCTCCATAACTAATCATGTATATTATAGAACTACTGAGCGATTACCAAAACTATACCTAATTATAACATGTTTCTGTATTTTATATATTATGTATATGTATAAATGTAGATTATAATATTTAATCTGACCACTTTTTTAATAATTCTACTTTAATTTCAGTAATCATCAGACATAAAAATAGCCGAGAAAATGGAAATAATAAAATGATAATAGCATTTTATGGTTTTGATTGTTGCTCAGAAAGCCGTGTGTTTTAAACAGGCTTTCGAGCAATAATCATCACTAGACGAATGCTGAATACTGTCGGAGTCCGGAGATGAAATCAATTGATCTATGGTCGTGAACGTTATTCATCGAATCATCAGACATCTTTATATTTTAATGCCTATTCTTAAATCGATCGGTCATGATCCACTGATCAACCAGTAATTATTCAACTCATCTTTTTAGTTTTTATTAGATATCGAATATATTCCTATATATTATATATACATAAAAATAATTCTCGGAATTGACTTCTGGCAAGTGTCAGTTCATACAAAGTTGAAGAAATAGAAACGGTAATGTAGGCGATGCGTATACAACATTAAAGTTTACAGTGAAGCTTAACAATCAGTCAGATTAATTCATCGTTGTGAGTTTTTTATGTTCTTATCGATTTATTTAAATATGATGTCGTAGTCAAATGATAACCTTACTTGGCAGACATACTCATAGAATGTTTGTAACCTTACATGATAGCTGTGATATCCGAGCGCGAATTAACGACATTGACAGTAAACGAACTGATGTCATTTTACATTTATAGGAATCCGAAATCTCGCTAGTATTCGTAAATGAAGGACTTCGCATCTTTTGTGTTTACATTGATTCAAAATGAAGAGATAATGGCAAAAGTGTGTTGTACAATACTGTGTCATGTTGAAATTTCCTAAACATAACAGTGAAAAAATATGTTATTTATGAATTTTTATTTGTTCTTTGACTTTTCTAAATTAATGTGTCAAATAAAATAAGTGTTTTGTATATAATTTCAAAATGGTTTTGTATTGATAAACTTAAAAAAATATATTTTGTAGTGTATAATCTACATAATTTGGCTGTGATACGTTTTTTAAATTGTTTTTTGCAAAATTTTATAAAATGGTTACTAAAGTGTCTGTCGAATTTTTTAAATTTTTAAAAAATTGTCTTTATTTACGGGGAGTTCTAAATGATACTCTACATTATATGGAGGAAATCTCAATTGCAAATTTATTTCCTGGAGGTAACTTTAATTAATGTGTATTTTTTTATAATTGTCTTTGTTTACACATTGAGAAATTATTTTTTAACTATTTAATGTTTACAGAAAATGTACGTGAAATGTTTTTAAATAATGATCTGCTTGAATCTCTACATAAAGATCTGGAATATAAACCAGCTATAGTAATAATGGGGCAAAACTGTCATACGAAAGCTATTCTTGTTAATTGTATATTGGGACAAATTATTTTACCTTTGCATAGTTCACAATGGAGATGGGTTAGTTTGCGGTACTAATGTTGAGATAATAATACGTATTTTATAAATTAAACGATATCAACATGTTTTCGTAGTTGCGATTCCAGTACGGTCGTTTAAAACGAATAAGACTTACAGTTGCCGGCGCTGAATTTGAAATTGTTGAAAATTTGCAAGCCAACGATCGTCCATGGATGATTGTACCGGAGGCAGATTTAAAAAGACCTGATCATGAACAACTTCCTGAACAATCTACAATTTTGGAAGTGGAACTGCCTTATGCTGCTTTAAGAGATCAAGTTCAGATAATTGTTACTCCAGACTGTTCAGCTGATTCGTTGTCTGATATATTAGCTAAAGGTCTTGATCAAATTTTGCCTGTGATATTGTATGCTATTTCGGATGAATCTCTTAACGAGGAGGTAATTAAACAAACAAATAACGAAAACAATATCTTTTCTTACATGCCAATACGATCATCTTGTTTTTAGACCTCGGTTATCAAACGTCTGTAATCTACAATTCAGTTCTTGTTTTAGAACATATTAGAAATACGAAAGTTTAAAGAATTATATCCCGATGTACCAATATTATTCATCAGTGTAGCTGGTAATGTTTCTCCCAACCTTCATGATTTTGCTGCCGAGCTAACAGAATCTGAACAACACGAATTGGAGGAAACTGTCCCTAGATCTCAAATTTCTGGTATTCACTCAGAACATAAATTACAAACTCTAAGACGACAATTTGAAAATTTAGGTATGTTCTAAGACTATATATTGACACGTTCCACTCGAAATTTAAATCTATTGACTTTTCTTTTCAGGTTTCATAAGTAGCAAAGACTCAAGTCATGAAACATTAGATATTAGAAAAACCTGTTTTACTCAGTACTCAGTTAATAGTCTTTTAATCAGTGCCTATAATATAAATGATAAAGTAACGTCTTTCGTTAGAGCTTGCTTCCAATTTCGTTTAGTTAAATCGTCAGCCCTTCTCAGTGAAGTTCACAATAATTGTTTGAGAAAATTTATATTGTCCGCTTTTGATATGGCGAGAGAAATACAAATAACTCCCCGTCGAATGAAATATGCTCAATCACGAGAAGCTGAACTTTATAGAACTTTAATAGAAATAGCTAATGAAAAACAAGATGAAATCACGCGTTTAATTCAAGTCACACTTCAGAATATGAAAGCAAATATCCATGAAATCCTTGAAGAATATAACAGTAACCGTAAGTAATTTACTATAAGATTAGTGTATTTTATCTAAATACTGTATTACTGTTAGTTATTTTATACATAGATACATCTGAAGGTACTGAACCACTGCCACCTCAAACAATGAAAATAGCAACCACTGAAATTCAACAATTGGTGCTCCAGAAATTACGGAACTCTGTTGCATCCGAATTAGTCCGTTCATTTGACTGCCTCAAAGAAAGTTTTACTGGCACTCTTCAGCGTTGTTTAGAAAGCTTAGAGAAGAATTTCGATGATCAAGAAGTAAGCTTATCAGCTAGTGATGCAGTGAAGCAAATTTTAAACGCCGCTTATAATGTTGATTTAAAATCTTCAACCTCGTTTTCATTGGTTCATACATTAATGGAAAAACTCCGAAAGTTATTGCATAGTGTACATATTCCGTGGTCTACGTCTTCTCAATTACATTTAAATGCTCAGTGGAGGCAGCAAGTAGCATCAGACATGATAGATTCTCTTCAATCAAACAAACTAGCAAAAGCTATTTCTATACAGGTATACAATTACCGAAACAGATTTTGAATACAGATATTTATTTAATTTTTCAAATTCCAGTTTCAAGAACGTATAAAATTATCTCACGATTCTTTCCAATCAGCTATGCGAGCTTTAGAAAATCATTATATGGGTAAATTGGAACAAACTGATGAGCAAAGAGTTGCAATTCGTAAGCACCATGCTCCTAGATTTGCAAGATTAGCGTTGGAAAGTACTTCTATGTGTGATATGGTTAGATGGGGAATGCCAGTTCAAGGCAAAGAAATCGGGCGTGGACAATATGGGGTTGTGTTTGCTTGTGATCCTTGGGGTGGAGTAGATCCGTGTGCAGTTAAATCAGTTGTACCTCCAGATGAACGACACTGGAACGATTTAGCAATGGAATTTTATTATACTCGCTCAATAACTGAACATCCTCGAATTGTAAAACTAAGAGGCTCGGTCGTTGATCATTCTTATGCTGGTGGAAATTCACCTGCCGTTTTGTTGATTATGGAGCGTATGATTAGAGATCTGTATTGTGGTTTACGAACTGGTCTTTCCTGGCGAAAACGTTTACAGATAGCCATAGACGTAGTCGAAGGCATCAGATATTTACATTCACAAGGACTTGTTCATCGTGATATTAAATTAAAAAATGTTCTTGTAAGTACATTTTCATTCATTTATGTTATTTGTCAGGAGCATATCATTCACAGAAAAATGATTATTTTTTCAGTTGGATCGAGATGATCGTGCCAAATTAACTGACTTAGGTTTTTGTATACCTGAAGCAATGATGTCTGGTAGTATTGTAGGTACTCCGGTTCATATGGCTCCTGAACTTCTTTCAGGTTCATATGATTCAAGTGTAGATGTTTATGCATTCGGTATACTTTTTTGGTATATATGTGCTGGTCATGTAAGATTGCCCTATGTTTTCGAACAGTTTCATAATAAAGAACAACTATGGAATAACGTCAAGAAAGGTAAATAATTAATATTTTTAAATGCACACATTTAGAGTAATAATTGATAAATTATTTCTTTTAGGTATACGTCCTGAATGTTTACCTAATTTTGATCAGTCCTGTTGGCATTTAATGGAACAATGCTGGTCTGGCGATCCATCACACAGACCTTTGTTAGGAGATGTTCAACCGCAGTTAGAAGCAATTATGAAGGAGACGTATGAATTAATCAGTTAAAAATTAGTTGTTTTTTTTTTTCTTCAAGTTAAGTAGATGCCATTCAATGTTATTACTTATTTTTGGTATGAATAATCCAATAAATAAAATTTCTATGTATAATCCAAAAACCATAGTGTTTTATAACCCATAAAAGAAATAAAATACCATTTCCAAAGTAATTTTTTTTCTTATTAATCATATTTTACCATAATGTGAAAGTTTAATAATGATTAGTTTATTTCGGTCGTAAAATCATGTTAACTTAAAAAATTAATCCACCCAGTTTGACATAGCCAGTGCTAGGATATTGTAGTTTCTGGTATACCTTTCTCCTTTATATATTTCGTTGCACTTTGTTTTCTTTTTTATGCAGCTCATAACTGAAGGCGTCTACTTTACTTGTTATACGTATTTTTTGTACTACTTTGTGTTTTTAATATCAATACGTATCCTTTGATAATAATTATTTCAGATATTAAAAATGATTTTAAAGATATTTAAATAGTCATTTTTCTTTTGTTATACTTAATAGCTTTCAATGTATTCTTAAAACTGTACAACTGCTCTGTGAAATTATTTTTCTAATCAGAAAAAATAACCTTCGTAGGTACATATAAAATATTAAAACTAGTCTTGAATATTGCATTTTTATACACAAATATATGAATTTATTGTTACATGCAATCAAAATGTTATTTAATTTCTTCTATTATTCTGTCTTTGATTTGTTAGTTAATTATCAAGCCGTCCAATAAATTTTAGTAAATTCAATTTTAGTTCAATTCGATTTATATATTGTTACGACAAATTTACATTTCTTGTAGGATCAAATATAATTATACCATTTGTTATATTTGATAGAATTATCGGAAAAGAATAAGCTGCATTGATATAATTGGTAGAAAACAAAGCAAATAAATAGAAAATTTTGTTGTTTTTTTTTTAATTTACTCATATTTTAGATGTTGATCGTTAATACTGTTTGTATTAAAAAAGTCAAAATATCTTTTCATTCCATCTATTGTTTTTCTTATATCAAACAATAGCACTCTTCTTAGGTAAACTCATTGTAATGTATGTTTTGCATTACTCTAATGGTATTGAAATTGAATGATATATTGAAAACAAGTTATTTTTGTAAAAATGTAAGTTTTTCACTAAAATGTTTATATAAATATATACAAAATCTTTAATGATCGTTTGATTTTTGGTTGTTGTTATAAATAATAACATGATAAATAATTATAATTAATTTTATTTATTTTTTTATACATGTATTTATATACATAATTTTAATCATTATCCAGTTCATTGCTACAATTCGTCATAAAAAAAAAACATTTTATAAATTTAGTTTGGAACGCAACATCCAGGTACTTGAATATTCATGGTCTTGGTAACCTTCTTGGAACTGAAATCGGGGCTGGCTCCTTTGTCGATTTGTTTTCTCCATACTTCAGCGACAGATGTGCGTTGTACGCAGTGTACGTCGACTTTCTTCTCAAAGTTGTTTGAGCCCTTGCAATGCTTTTTGCAGGCCGGCTGTGCACGAGTTGTAAAACAAATCACTTTACCGTCGTCTTCAATTCTGTACTGAGTTTGTTGTTTACTGCATGCGATATCATTTTCATCAATACTTGGATTTGTGATTTGGTTTGTGGGGTCTTCTACTTGAGAATTTTTAGGACTCAAAATGGTTCTGTGTTTTGAGGATTTTGGGATGCTTTCGGCTTGCTTAGCATGTTTTTGTAACTCAGCAGTTTCACGATCTTCAGGTAACGCATAACTAGCAACAAAATCTTCAGCGTGTTTCAAAATTTTATTATCTGGGTTAGTAAAATCGTTAGATGCTTCTCCATCGAATGGACCAGATAATCCTCGAATCGAATTACGGTATTTGTTGTCAACTGCGAACATTGCTCGGACATTATTGTAAAGCATATAGAATTTTCCAGGAATAATTAGTTTAGCTACACCATTTGGTAATATGTAGATGGTGAAAGGTGGTTGTTGCATAGAAGGAGCGGGTGTCTCATTTTCAGGTTTAAATTCTTTATCATTCAGTGTGACAGACGGTGTGCCTCGGTTTGATTCCCTGCCTACAGTTGGGAAGAAGTTGATTACTTGTTCGTTACCATTATCTTGCGGCAAAACAACGATAATTTGCTTGTATTGTTGCTTTACTCTGCGCACTAATACCACGAAGTCCACTTTTGGTTCGTATGTTTTGTTTTGAACTGCATACATCGCGACGTACCAGCTTCCAGTAAGTGATAATGGATAAGTATGATTGTTTAGCGTATTGGCAACATCGTAGTCGATAACGAAGTCGGCTAAAAATAAAGCAATAATTGTATAAAAACAGTCTTAACTTTATATAAATTAGTTAACATTAAATTTGAAACTTACGGTTCTTTTCAATAAATTGTAATTCTTCACTTCTGACGCGCTCATGAACATTAAAGTACGGATGACTGACCACTGCTGATCTGACTGTTCTGGGAACATATACGTCATTGAACGAAGCTGCAGAGTTTGGTGTATTGATGGAAACATTAACATGTTCTAAATTTGGCTCAAAACGAACGTTGAATTTAATCTTGCCATTTTCTCCACTTCCTGATGCATTTACATTGTTTTGTCGATAGTACTCGTATCCCATGAATTGAAGAGCTCTGTAGATTTTCTCTGTGTAATTTCTAGAAACCGGACTGACTCGTTCATACTGCATTTCAATATCCATATTGTCGATGTAACTAGCCTGTACGGTCAAATTTGCGCAAGCCGGAAGTGCGAAACGATTTTCAGACATCTGTTTGGTACATTGTTTGGCATCTGCTGATTGTTTTAAGTATTGTTTGCGTTCGTTCGTTCTTTTCATATCGGCCTGTTTGATATAAATTTATTATTATAATGTTTGAAAATTAGGAACATCATTATACATTTTGAATAGAAATATAGTACAAGTTACCTTAACGTAAATTTCGGCAGACTTTTCAGTGATACTGCGTCCATATAAAAGTGTTGCTTCCTGAGTATAAGATGGGTCGGCGTTTAAAGTGTCTAAGAAGTTTAAGGCTGGGGTTTTCAAAGCGTTATTGCTAGTTCCAAATAAAACGAAGAATGGTTCGTATTTCTTTGATGTGGCAGTTTGTCTGTAATATACCATTACGCTTGGTTTTTCGTCAAGATCCCTAATGTAAACAACATTGGTATAAATAACAGGCTCCATTCCACCTTCAAATAAGAGACCGGCAATAACTGTTCTGTGACGAGGTGAAATTGAGTCAGAATTTGCATCGTTAAAGTTTGAAAGTTTAATATGTGGCCATTGAGCTGAAGAATGTTCATTGTCCTGAGTTTCAACGCCTTGTTTATTAAGTGTGCGTTGTAAGGAAACCTTGGGATTTCCATACTCCCAATCTGAGTAGTGTATAAGAAAGTCGACAGCCGTGGAAGTCGACTTTTCAGAGTCATAATTGATATTCCAGTTTCTTTGTTGTATAGATTCATCAAATACAGGTGCCCAGAGCGCAGCAATAAGGTTTTGTTGCTTAAACTGTAAATATTTATATAAAATTAATTATTTTGAACCAATACAATTTTAATTAAACACATCGAGGGTAAAATTATATCTGATTGTTAATTTTTTAAATATTTACCTGCTTGACCAACCAGGCATAGCTAAACAGATCGTGCTTTCCTCTAGTTTCTGCTTCCATACGGAACGCCATTCCAATGCTTTTATCTCCAACAGTTTGGCTTACTTTTTGTAAAGGATTTGTATCGATTTGAACAGTTGTGTTTGAAATGGAGACAGGTTTCAATGACGACTCATCATAAATGCTGGTATATGGCCACGTACTATAATGCACCATATTTATGTTTTTCTGTTGTTTTTGAGGAGCCACTTTACCCGTGAATAGGTGGTCTTTGAAGTCAAGCGTAATATCGAAAGTAATTGGTAGTTGCATTTGAATATTTTTATCATAACCGGCGATGTACTGTTTTTTATCGAACGCAGTTAGGAAACTAATCTTCGATTCTATTTTGGTAGAAACGGTTGTGTGTAAATCACCATTCAGGGTCACTTCTGTTGGAACCCTGATTTTATTTGTAACTGGATCGACAATAGATGGTTTAGAGTTACCACGAATGTGACCACCGACATTAATAACGGATGGAGTTCTCAGTTCATACATAAATGGAAGACCCATCTCAGTTGAAAAGCCAAGAATGACATTTCGCGGGCTAAAAAGTTTAGTGTAGTTGAAGGCCTGCTTGCTGTGGATCATCTGCGATAACATTTTAATTGCTGAAAAATAAAAAAAATATATAAGTACAAACTGTATATTAAAACGATGTGTTAATACAATTAAATTGTCTTACCTTGCGGTAATTGTGCAACTGTGTTGTTGTCATAAGCGAAGAATCTCTTGGTGTCCATTAAATTCCAGAAGACATTTCCTTCAAGTTGTTCAGCGTCAAATTTAATGTTCAACATTTTCTTAATTTTGTCTACCCAGCCATTGCTGTATTGCCGTTTGGGAGTATCATCATCATCTACCATGTTATTGAACGTATCATGAAGTGAACGAACACTGGATACCATTGAACCAAGGTTGACATATTGGCGTTCGTAACCACCTCTGTTCCAGCGAAGCGAGTAGTACATAGATTTCGGGTAGAGGCTGTCGATACTTCCTCCATATTGGACAGTTTGCTTGTAAGCCAAAGGCATTCCTTTTACAATGTAGTCTTCGAGATGATTGCGAGAGTAATGAAGACCACGCACTTTCGGGTTGAGCATGTTGAAGGCAGCTTGTGCGTTAAGTGCTCTGAAATGGAACGTTTAATGATGAGGAAATGATGCACATTATATTCAATTCTAATTAAAAAGGTACACTCACAACTCTTGATATTCGGGCCGAGTTAATTTTGCTGCTGATTCAAGAGCGGATTTAACGGCCGATTGAACGTGTTCACTTTCTTCAGAGTTGGTGCGTTGAGCCATACGCTGAAGGATATACGCAGGAGGAACGGTACGCATAAGTTGGAAAACGGCAGCCACTCTAACTTCATTAGATTCGTGAGGATTAGCGTAAACTTGATATAATACAGAGCGTGTTTCTTCCGGATGTGCTTGTGCTATTTCGTTCATAGACATGACGATCACGAGACGTTGGTATTCGGACATTTTTGAATTGCCTTCCAAATACGGTTGGAACGATTGAAGAATACTTTTCTGGGCTGTATTTGCAAGAGCGCGGATGTATACTTGTATTTTATGACTATCGCCTTGTTCTACTGCGCGTTTTAATTGCTTTTCCAAATATTGAATATAAATCTTAACATTATCTGCACTCACTAGACCAAACGGATGATGGTCACGTGTAACTTGATAGTTGCAGGAAATTCTAAAAAGCTCGCTGAATGATAAGATGGCTGTATCGTTTAAGAAATACTGCTTTTGAACTAAAGGATTCGTGGACAATTCCTGAAAATTTAAAAGTAAATGTTTGAATGCATTCACATACAAATATAGAAGTCTTACTGACAAATACATACAAATAATTCGTTCATATATTTATCATTTGGATTTAGAGCACTTTTCGGCAATACAGCAATAACTTCAGCAGCTTCTTCTCCTTGTATTTTTCTTTGCATGATGAGCTCTGCGATTTGTTTCAATGCGTCCCAGGTACCAGCTTGAGCGACGGCATCACGGTAAGATTTCCATGCCAGTACATCTATACTGTCCGCAGAATCGGTCACGTACAATTTCTTAGTAGCATCACGCAAATCATCAATGGTCATAGCCCGAACTACATTAGATAAAATTGAGTGGCTGGACAATGTTCCTTGTTTGGGTATTTCGTTTGGCTGTTGAAGTCCTATAAAAATTATCGTTAATTATTTTAACTCTTAAAATTTAATTTCATTTACTATTTACCTTCAGCAATTTCACGTGCCACTTTTACTGCAGCTTCGACAATGTTGGGATTGGGTTTGGGTTGGGTGCTACGAGAGTTTTGTTCAGCATTAATGGATTGTTCTAAAGCAAAATCAGGTGAATTATCAGAGTTCCTGTACGAACAGGCAAGGCTGCTAGCTGGTTGCGGGTTTTTCATTTGTTGTGGTTGATTTTTGGTTGGATGGAAGGCTACACCTGTCAGATTCATCATGCTTACGACTATACTCTTTTGATTGTTGTACAATGTCGGACTCATAATGATTTTGTTTGTTGATACAGTCGATAGAATTTCATGTTGTTGCAAAGTACCAGAAATTATTACTTTGCTAACTGTTGATACCTACAAAAAAATCAAAACATATATTATGTCTTCGTATCATTAACATTAATTAACCCTACATGATAGACAAATAGAGCACATCCACTAGCAGTGTAACGGTATGTGCATAATGAAAATCTATTTGTCTGTGTATTACATAATCATGACGGCTACACAGATCTCAATGAATTTTTGAATTGCGCATTTATGACTAGAACTGTAGGGACACTGAAGATGTACTTTGGTCGCAAGTGGTAAAAATTAGCCAATCTTCCCCTTTATAAACCCTTTTATAACTCTAAAATTTAGCGTCACAGTTAAGAAAAGAAAAATTATTAACGAATAACAATAAAAAACATTTTATTTTAAAAAATATTTTGAAAATACCTAGTTTGCATTTTGTATTTCAAATGCATTTTTCAAAACTATTACAGATTTTGTATTTGAAATAGGGAATCATTTCAGAGCTTGCATCTGCTATTTCAAGTGCATCGCATTACAACAATATTTCTTATTTTTATATACATACCGCAGCATAAGTTCCCGTGTTTCCGCTAGTTTTCCATTGAGATTGTTCAGGATGGGCGAAACTAAATGAATGTTTCTCTTGACAGCTATCGTGATTTCTTGTTTTAATAACTTCTAGTATTTCATTTTCATTATTGTGGTCGTGTTGAATATGAGCTTCGCCTTGTTTTGCAGGAGCAACATCGTATAATGTTTCGCAAATGCCGGAAACCGAAGGTTCCTTTATCATGAAACTGCTAGAATTCTGTAAATAAAAAAGTAAAGTTATGTAAACAACCCAATAAGTATTAACAAATTAAACGTCCGCTGGTAATTTCGTTTCCTTGCGGCTTTTTTAGTATTTCGTACGACACTTGAAAACGTGTTCCAAATTTATTTTCTGTCTGTCTGTGCCGAATTTGAGTAAACTTGATACATTATCAAAATAGACCATAGGGCACGCTTTACGCAACTAGGCTTTGTTTCCGCCAAAACGGATACGAAGACTCGGGTAAAGGCTACTGTGTTTATAAATTGTACAAAAAATTTTACATACCTGTGTGTTGCTGACTTGCAGTTGAGAAACGATACCTTTGATCATATCGGCTTCCCAAGGGGCAACCTCTTTTTCAAAAGTAATGTTTACAATTATTCCATTTTCGTAATACATTTCAAAATTTTTGTTGGACCAGTTAGGCACCTTTTCGTATTGAAGTTGTTCATCGGGAATCTCTGTATCCCAGCCACCAGGCAAAGCTTGGTGAATCTATTTAAATTTTACAAATAATATTAAAATTTGTAAATATCGACGATATTTAAATGTTTGTAGATCTGGAGTAGACCTAACGGTTTGAGGCAGTAAAAAATGAATATAAATCAACATAAAAACTTCTGCGTTTAAAAAAGAATTTGTACACCTCTACTGAAGTGGTTATTTCACTGACCACTTTGTAGGTATTCGAAAAAATGTATAATGTCCAAAATATCTGTAAGTCGATTATTTGCCATAGTAATGCCTCTCTAACTCGAAACCTATTTGTGTCGATTTTGTATAGCGTTTCGCTTATTGACTTATCTTGATTGTATTGTAATTTACCTTGGCATATTGAAGATCTTCAACTTGAGCAATAACAATGTTTTGGGACAAGGACGCTACGTTCAGCGTTCCATTCAGAATTACTCCAGAATAATGGTTTTGAACTTGATGGATCCCAGTTAATGTACGACCTCTTACAGAATAAACATAGTCGTAGCCCGGTTTCCAGCAAAGGTTGTTTTGAGCGGAAGCTGACAGTCCCACTGCACAAAAAAAAATGTTTTAGATCTGCCTTACAAATCATATCTAGAAAACTTCATTTCGATAAATAAGAGCGATTTTTGCTTGTAAATTTATGAACATGAAATACGCAGAAAAGTAAAAAATAACTTTTTATTTTTTTAAATATTAAAATTTTTATATTATGCAGCTTTGAAAAATAACAGAACTCAAAGTTATATGGATATCAAACAAAGAAAAAAACATTGAAAACCTCTTCAAAACTGATTATTGTATGTTTTCTAAGATCAATAATACAACTAATTTTTAAAAATCGTTTAATAATTGTTGTAAGTCATTTCCAATAAGAAACGAGTATTAAAAAAAATGTATTGTACTTACATAAAATTGGAAGCAGTAACGGTAGAATGTTCCTCCTGTTGATAGCCATTGTTGCTTGTATTCAAATGATACAATAGAGTGACTGTACTGAACATTTCTCTCAACAAACCTTTTATAGGAAGATTTCAAACAACTCAGCAACAATAAGGTTTTTCTTTAGGGTCAAAGAAATGATTATTCAGACTCACCTCAGAACTTTTTTCTGAATCAAAAACCATGTACTTTATACAGATCCGTATTCAAACAGAAAATATTTCACAAGCTGTATACATTATATTAGCGCGTTATGTTTTATTTTATTATACAAAACCATGAGCTGACTACATGTTCTTATTCTATTTTTTGTCAGTGGCTTTACTCTTGTGAACCTCAATTTTAACCACAGTTTCGTTTGATGACAACCATATTTTAACTTCGGCGTAATTGAGTGAAAAATATTAAGTTCAGGTTCTATTTGAAAGTTTATTAAGTTTCTTTCGAATATACGTCGAGCCATTCTAGAATGATGCCACTACAAACAGACAAAAATTCTGTATGCGATTTCGGTCGTCTATATATTTATAGTTCAGTTCGTAAATTCTATAGACACGCAATATAAGCGGCATAGATTTTTTATGGGCGAAACGAGTATGATTTACGTTGTTTCATTGTTGCGTCGCTTCTTAACTGAACCGTACTATAATAATGAAATGACTCACTCTATACTATTTCAGAACAGCAGAAGAGCTACCATACAAAATACCTGGAAATTTCGTAAAACGAAGCAATTGCAGGTAAACTATTTTATTGGCAGATTGGCCAACCTAGCGTCGAGCGTAGTCAAGTAAAAACTAAAAAGACCCTTCTACTTCAAGTTTGGGTACTAACTGATCGTATGATAAAGATTTATCAAAATAATGATCCTGTCGTTTTCGAGAATGGCTTGTACAAATAAATAAAAATTCTGAAAACGCTTTGTCCCGTCTAAATATCACGCAAAATACTCAATGAATCTGCTAGAAAACGAAATTACAGGCAAAACCTCGTTATAATTGTATTTTGACGTGATAGCGTCTTATAAATTGATGAAACACCGGCTGCACGCACGAAAAAGTGTCACGTTCCGCCTGAGCCTGAGCGTGAAAGCGCGAGCGCGGTATAAGCGATAGAGAGGCACGATCGGCCCAAACGTCGGCTTGTACGCATTTCTCTCTCTTCTCGCGTGACGTCAGAGAGTTCATCAATGTTTCTTTATGACGTTATCACGTAAACTATCGTCCGTAAACCGACTTTACAGACAACCAATTTTTTTTTACCATCTTGATAGACAAGCAATGGAAAAAACCATTTATCTATATACTAATATATAAAGCTGAAGAGTTTGTTTGTTTGTTTGAACGCGCTAATCTCAGGAACTACTCGTTCGAATTGATTTTTTTTGTTGGATAGTCCATTTATCTAGGAAGGCTATAGGCTATATAATATCACGCTACGACCAATATAACTCAAAATTTGTCCGTCCGACAAAAACTTTTGAACGATAACTTCGATCATCATGAAATTCGGACATAACATTCATCTCGGTAAACTAAGATGAACATGCGTATTCATGTCCCTCCCCCCATTCGTTCTTTTGCACCCGGGTGAAACCGGGCGGGACCGCTATTATATATAATTTTAAAGTTGAAATTATTAACGTAAAATCTTATCAATATTAATCGTATTAACAAATATTTGTATTTCTCATAACGAGCTCTTTCATTTGATACGTCACATGGCGCACTTAATTTTTTTTGTAATGTGCTCTCTCAAATTAACCCCCAAAATCAGAATTCGTTTATTTACGCTATACGTCCGTGATTGGGTCATCTAACTGTAATCAAATTTCAACCTTTTTCGTTTCGTAGATTCGAAGAAAGTAGACTGTGACAGACGGCCAGACAGACAGACACGAAAGTGATCCTATAAGGGTTTCGTTTTTTCATGGAATAAACGGAACCCTAATTAACGATCTTCTTTAATTTTGAATTTTAATTGATACTTTCTTATATGGCTGTTTTCTTGAAGCAATCGTTTTTGTCACTGCTGAAAATTTTTTAAAGCCGCCTCTGTATCTTTATTGTTTTTACCAATTTTAGCTGAATTTCATTGATTGATTATAAATTTACTTACTTAGATGACCTCTTAATATGTATGAAATGATAAGCACGCGTCAAATGAATAATTGTAAAATTGCAACAATTATTATCTTTCGTTATTATATGATCGGTTTTTTTTAATTTAAATGTAAACCAATGCTTATTTAATTTATTGAAGGTAACGTAGGTAAGTTACTGCCAAATTGATCAAAACGTCTTGTTCATTGTATTGTTAAAAAAAGCAATCTGTGTCGAACGATGAACAAATCTTCACAGAAATATTGATTTATCATGAATATAAAAAAAAACTATATAATCCGAATATTTCTAATTGTTTATACCTGTCTTACTTTTTTAGTGTTATACTGAAAAAATAAGTCGGAAAATCTCAACATGCAGCAGGAGAAGACCTATTTATCTCTTTCCTTTATCAGAGCCGGCAGAACAGGCTCAGCCCGAGTGGGTAGTTTGATTTTGAAAAAAGCCCCCCCCCCTCTTCCGCACCAACAAAAAATGAAAAATAGGAAACAAGTAAATGAACATAGGAATTGGTAATATGAATTCATTTTTATAGCTTAGACATTGTTTTGTTAATCACAGTCGCAACTTAATCTGTACAAAATAAATGTAGACATTATTATATTATTTTTTCATCAGAGAATTCAAATCTAAGTTATCGACTAAATCCGGGTAGGCACAAAGATATTAAACATCTCTGGGTAGGCATGTAAAATTGCTACATGGTTCAGTCGATATTGCGACATCGTTTATCAGGCGATATACACAGGTATAAATATCAGAATTGCTTAAAATTTCCGAGCTGAATGCTGAGAATTTCCGACAGTGTTAAAAAATGTATCTACTTGGAATTGGCTATTTACTAGCTTTTATTTGATACCCATATTGTTATAAAAAACATTTTTTTTATATTCCCCCTGTCTTTTTTGTTTCACAGACTCCATATTTAAATATGATACCCTATGTCACTCCCACAATTAAGACGAAGCTTATGACACCTCATATGTTAAAATCCATCAAGCCGTTTGGGCTACAGAGCATGCCAAAGAAATAGACCCGAAAAACATTACCCTCCTTCTGGGACAGTCTGATAAAAAATAAGTTCAAAATATTTAAGTTTTTCAAACAATCGATAAGAAATCCAGCATCATATTACATGTGAAAAACTACTTTGAAGGCTTGTATGTAATTATTAAATGTAATTTTACCCCTCTCTATAAGATCAACTAACAAATGCCTTATTATCGCTAAACATTGTTATCTAAATTTATTTTTTATGGAATATGAAATTGTTTATATAGGTATGTTTCATATTTCATAACAATGCTTCATTATCACTAATCCTTCTGTTCTATATATGTAGTTCCTGAGGAAAAATTTAATATCTCTGAATCTCAGGTTTGTATATAATTATTATTAAATGTAATTCTACCCCTCTCTATAGGATCAACTAACAAATGCCTTATTATCGCTAAACATTGTTTACTAAATTCATTATGGAATATGAAATTGTTAACCAGATATAATCTTACGAAAGAAGGGGGAGGGGGAGTCCGAGAAATCTTATGTGCCCTTAGATGGGGGAAGGGGGGGTAAAAAATGGGCAAAATCGTCCTTACGTAATTAATTAATGGCTCCTTACAGAGAGAGAGAGAGGGAAAGAGAGAGAGAGATGTGTTTAAGTGTTTTTAGGTAATGTTAAGATATTATTTATACTCAGTGCACGTGAAAATAATAAATAACCCTCTTTTGCAATAATGCCTAAAGAGCCTAATATTTACTTTTATAGAAGCAGATTTAATAAATTTTGGTATTCTATTTACTTAACATGAAGAATACTAATCATCCTTATTAGGTATACCTAATCTCTAATCTCTATTTTTTGTCGTTGTATTTTATTCTCTTCTATAAAATCGTATATTTAATAATTTACTATATGAATCATTGTGTGTCTACTCAATGTGCGGTGAGCGAAGGCAACAAAGCGTATCGAAAATATATCTGCGTCTCTTTCTTCGATATAATTCCCTGATTTCTCCGATGATAGGATTGGTTGATGTACTTGCTTTCAATCTGAATAAAAGTATCTCTGTTTTAAAAACTTTGTCTTTTTCTATGACGTTAACATGGGCGTACCCAGCTTTTGGCGCAGGAGGATTTATTAAGACGGGTCCCCTGTGCTTGTTTTGCCTTCCTGGAAACGCCAGTGCTTACGGCGTAAAAAAAAGACAGAAGTATATGTTTGCACCCTAATGGTTCCATTGCGATTTTATTCCTATGCTCAGTATAGAATAAAAGTATAAAATACATATAATATGATAAAATATTACTTTTTTTGCAATTTGAGTATAGTCGAGTAAGCAAGCCCATAGATTTAAACGTACCCTAAGTGTCAACTTACGGAGATAAGAGATTGTAATTTAACTCCAGTGCTAAATAGTTGCTTTTCCTAGAAACTGTCACTTTATGAAGTGATTCTATATCGAAGTAGTTCTGTATTCCAGGAAAGTGGATCTTTGAGAAATAACTGAAAGAGTAGTGTAATTAATAAATAATAATACTTATTTAAAAAAATATTTGTTTGAATTTTTGTCATAATTAATATTTTAAAATGCCCGTAAGACGAGCTGTACATGCAGGTAGCTGGTATACAGAATATGGTGAGTTTTGAAAATCAGCTGTTTCTTTGATCATTGATGTCACATAAAATAATGAGCAGGTCGTGTGCTACTTTTTATCTATTTTAATGACAGGGAACATTTCAAACCGAAATAAAAACCAAAAGCCATGAAACATGTAAAAACTAAACAAAGATTTTCATACAAAATGTTTCTTGAAGAAAGAAAACTTAATAAAGATTCATATGTTATTGACATAAAGTTGTCAGTTGAACTGTATTTATGAAATGTAAATTTTTAATCTAATGATTTTCAAATACAATTACAGATTAAAAGGAGTGCTTTCTCTGTTTTTTTTTTTTTTTTTGCTTAATTAAAATAAGTTTCCTAAATAGTTTCCTGGCTTTTTTATTTGAGTGAAACAAAAATTAATCTTAATTTTCCCACCATATTTACACCATTGAAGGAAAATGTTCATCTTGTTAAAATTCATCAACAAACTAAAATCTAACACATGAACATTATTTAAAACTATTAAATATTTTGGGTATTTTGTAGCCGCAGATCTGTCAAGCCAGTTAGATAGCTGGTTAACACAAGCTGATTTACTTCACGGACCTGCTAGAGCGATAATTGCCCCGTAAGTATTAAGAAAGAAGCTTGTAAAAAAGTATTTAAAATAAGTAAAGTTCATCTGTTTTATCTTCACATTTTTGTTTAGACATGCTGGCTACCAATATTGTGGAGCATGTGGTGGATTTGCTTATCGTCAAGTTAGTCCAGCTGTAGTGTAAGTACCATCTATCATATGGATGATGTGTAATCAAAATTTATTTTTTTGTAAATTTTACTATTTCGGAGACAACCGAAGGTATTGATAACAAATTTATGTGGCAGATAATATATTATAATATGTTCCAAGCAGCCAGCAAACGGTAATGAAACCGTCATGCACATGTAGCTAAAACGTGTTTCAAAACCGATACAGTTTCGTTTTAGCTAGTGCGCATGCGTGCGACGGTTTCGTTACCGTTTGCTGGCTGCTTGGAACATACCTGATATAAATGAAATTTGATACAGAGTCTATAGCTCATGTATAGTAAACAATAAACAAATGAGTATAGCATGAATGCAGATTAGTTAGTTGTCTAAATAAACATACTGATAAGCATTGTTATCTTCCAATAGTCGTAACAAAATCCCTAGCTATGAGTAGGAATTTGAATTTATTTTATGTTGTAATCTTACACCGTGAGTGAAACTCATTACATAATATTACCATACCAAGCATTGTCTGTTTCACGAAGTGAAAAATATAATGGAGGTGAAATGCAATGTCAAAATTTTTCATTATAAAGAGAATTGATTTTAAGTGCTATACGAATTTTTTTGCAGAAAAAGAGTATTCATTTTAGGACCTTCGCATCATGTTCGTTTGTCGGGATGTGCCCTTTCGACAGCTACCCAATATCGTACTCCCTTATATGATCTCAATATTGATTATGAAGGTAAAATCGGTATACTAAGCTGTTTTGGTAGGATTTTGGTCACTAATCAACGCTTTTTATTTTAGTTAATAGACAATTAGAAGCAACAACTCATTTTGAATGGATGGATATGAGAACAGATGAAAATGAACATAGCATTGAAATGCATTTACCTTATATAGCAAAAGTAATGGAAAAGTAAGTAACTAAGTAATTAAATTTTGTCAAAAGGTTTTAGTGATAAATAATACGTAACTTGCATGATTTTTATTTAAAGTTTACGTAGAATAATCATAAAAGGGTTTTTTTCTGTCCGTGAATACTAGAGATGGTTAGGTGCGAGGTTTTTGAGGATGCAGGTCCGGATGTGCATCCAACCCTTCGGATCTGCATCTGTATGGGTCCAAGTGATGTGTAGTGTACGTCGAATCTGTACAATGTACATACTGCGCACATAATATTCAATCGTGTCTCTCTTTATAACTGCGGCTCGAATGATTTTCATACTGACTCTAGCCACAGTTACCACTTCAGCTGTGATCTGCATGTTTAAAACCAGGTCCGTTTACCTCCCAGTTCCAAAGGATGCACATCCGACTCTGAGTCAGATGTGCATCCATCCAACTCACACAGTTGATATAGGTCCGGATTTGCATCCATCCGGATCTACACATCTCTAGTTGATACGTAAAACTGATTTCAAAGTTTACGACTTTGTACTTTTTCTGATGAATGCGTCTTGTGAAGTGGAAGATATTCGCATTTGAACATTATCAAGTACTAAATAAGTTGTAAAGAGTACAATTTTGAAATTATTATTGATGATATAATTTTCATTTTATCTACTTGCACTAGCGTCTACAATTCTATAACGAAGTGACAAACATTTTTGAGACTTCAAAAATTCCATATTTTTAATTAAAAATCTAGAATTACTCTTCACATATTTAAATAAACTAGTAAAAATATAACAAATTTAATAAACATAAAATTCATGCAAGTTCCCTATTGCAGATTCTTTTCGGCAAATTTATGAAATTAAAAAGAAGTTTTATTTTAGTTACCAAAATGAGTTTACTATAGTTCCAATATTAGTTGGCTCATTAAGTCCTGAACAGGAAGCAATGTACGGTCAAATTTTGGCTCCTTATTTGGCAGATCCACAAAATCTTGTCGTGATATCATCGGATTTCTGCCATTGGGGAAACCGTTTTAGATATACGTATTACGATCGAAACCTAGGCAATATTTATCAATCCATTGAGTGCCTCGATAGAGTCGTAAGTATTTGTTTATAAACATTTGATATATCTGATAGATATTTCCTTTTTAATTTTTTATTATTACAGGGTATGGACATAATCGAAAATTTAAATCCAGTTGCCTTTACTGATTATTTACAAAAATATGGGAACACTATATGCGGGCGTCATCCAATTGGTATTTTATTGCAGGTAAGAATTTCAATTATCTGAAATATGTAAATCTAAAGCTTGAAACTATTTTTTTTTAATATCTGCAACTTGAACTCCGATTAGTAGTCCGTTTAAAAATAACTATATTAAATACCGTGATCTGCAAGTAGTTATTTACACTGTTCTGATGTGCAGGATGTTTCCTAAATCTCACGTGAACATAAGTCATTTTTGTAAACATTGGTATCCGTTTTTGTAGACATCCTTTTATGTTAAAAAGTTTATTTACTTGTGTTTTGTTGCATCATTATTTTAGTACAGTGAAAAGTACATTTCTATATTCTAAAGTTTAAACTTATGCAACTCAAAATCAGATAATCAATAAGATCAAATAGTGTTTTTGTAAAGGTGGCACTTCACATGGCTATTTGTGTTCGCTATTGGATGTTTGTTGTATTTGGCAAAATATATGACGTTCAAGACAAACAGGCGAATACGACCATCCGCACTTGGTAGTCAAATAGCAAACACACAAACATTTGGCAGCAGAACGCAAGGTTCAAAATTCCAGGAATTTTAGCACTGTTTCATTGTCCCAATTCATTTTCAATAGTAATTGTTCCAGTTCTCGCTCACAGCACAGACACAAAAATACTGCACGTCCGTACAGGTTCACGGCGCGTGCGCTTCTGAATATAGCCATTGTGTGGACGGTTTATTTGCCTATTTGACTCCTTTGATGTGCCTCGAAAAACCGACAAGCGCACAGTAACGCGTATTTCGTATTGGCCTTATTTGTTAAATAGGCAAATAAGGCCAACACTTTGTCAAATAGACTGTCCACACTTGGTAATTGTTTGCCAAATACACAAATACAAATAGTCATGTGAAATGCCGGCATAATACGTGAATTGAAAGTGCATCATTGCATACTTGTTTTCGAGGACGAAAGTTAACTTGTGCATGCCAATGAGATAAAATAAAAGCGGCGCCATTTTACACAATAATTAGAAACTGCATCTGACAGTTTGTCTCACCGACAACGTTATTTTGCGATGTTTTTGTAAATACTAGTAAAGCTTGCGTGTTTCGAAATATCCTTTGATGGAATTGTTGGAAATATCGCAAGCTTACGATAGAAAAGGGAACCAATCGGGAGCACGGAAAGAGGCGAAAATGGCTGCCTACATGGGGAACTCTTGCGTTTTCCTATTTCTCTTTTAGATTTAATGTTCTTACTACAAAAAGTTCCGTGTGATACACGGGCGGAAAGTTGGCGTTGGTGACGAATCACAAACGCCCTATGGACACAATGTACTATTATTTGTTATTTATTTTAGGCAGTACAATATTTATTAAGATCAAATAATCGCCCTAATGTAAATTTGAAGTTCCTAAAATACGACCAGTCAAGTCGATGCCGCAATATGAATGATTCTTCCGTCAGTTATGCCTCTGCAGCCTTGGTGTTTGAATAACACACGTTAAGATTATCTATGCTAAAATTTGTAATGTTTGGGCTTCATATTAGCTAGTGCTAGCATGAACATGGATTAAAATCTAGGTAGTAAGTTTTTTTATTTAAATTTATATATATATACATATATATTATACCTAATACCTAAACGCGTACTGTACGAATTTTAGAAGAAGACTGGTCTATGGAATGTGCTATTATTGCAGAAGAGCGCACATGCATTTTATATTAGTAAAAGGTAATGATCTTGGAACCGCTTCTATGCAATAAGGGACACAATGGTACACATCGGCGGCTTCTCGCCCTTTCCCGACCGGTCTTCTTTAGCTGAGCGCACTGTATCTGGTATTATGTATACGTTATACAGGACGTCTCACGATGAGCTGATTTTAAGAAACTCTTTTTAAAATTTGTTGAATATGTACTAAAATTGTATGGTAAACTTAATTGTATCGTGTTGGAACTTTCGAGTGTAAGCTTAATGCAGAATTTAAAATCATGAAACAAAATAATTATGTAGGATCCTCAGCTCGTTTTGAGAAAATATGTATATAAAAATATTTTATGTAGCTAAAAATGTAAATGCATCAGATGAATTGTGAATACAGGTTGTTCCCACTTCATTAGTTTTCGTTTTACAAGCACTTTTACGATTCATTTGTTTTTTTTTTTTATTTGCCTATAGCTAGTATATTTCCGTTGATCGGATTGCGAAACCTAGCAGTCGGACGATAAGATCTCAATGTTTCATCTCAATTTTTTTAAGTATCTACTTATGTATTGCGGGATAACTCTATAATTTTGTATAGGTATTGTAATATAATGTAATGTGAGCGAAAATTTTTAATTCTCATAATGCGTTTAAATACCAAACTTCGTGTATAGCAAATATGTTTGGTCAGCGAGGGTACACGGCGATCAAAGTTTTTTATTTTAATTGTAATGAAATCGATAAAGTTGATAATAAATTATTGCAATAAATAAATGCTTAAACAATCATAATACCATTTAAAATTACGCTCTACAATGCATGCGCCTGCTCGGGCAGACGATAGTAGGTCTGTTCCAAGCAGTCAGAGAACGGTAACAGAACCGTCACCGCCTTGCGCAGTAGTAAGACTTTGACACGATTCTGATACCGTTCTCTGACACTGAGCTGTAGCAGAATGGCGACGTAGCAACGAATTACTACACAAGTCGGGAACTACCCAGTATATAATATTTTAACTAATTGGACTAAAATTTGTGATTTATTTGTATATTTATGACGTGCATACATAATATATTATGTGTTTCGTGTTATGTTTACATTTTTATTTATTTTGTTTTGTGTATTAAAAATTTTAACATTCAATTGAAACGGAAAATCTGTGCTGTACATAAGTACAATTTATAGCAAGAATGTTATTTACGTATACAGTATGGTTTTTTAAAAACCGAACACCCTTTTATTTCTTAGAGGAAGGGTTTTCGAAAAAAAAGTTTCGGACAAAAGTTACAGGGAATCAAGGGGGAAGAACAGTGATGTAGTTTTTTTTTTCGTTTGGTGGAGGTGTCTCCAAAATATCAAGGTCACCTACACTTTCTTAAATACGACCCTGTATTTTTTATCTAGGATTATTGTTCTTTGGGTCAAAGAGATCAACTCTTGTACCAAACATTTTTGGATTTGATGCCATCGTGAACCGCTGTTTGATTCTCAATTCATCCCGTTTCTATTTTAGTGGATTGTGTGAGTCGGAAAAACCCCTGAAAAAGTTTTTCCGACTCACACAATCCACTAAAATAGGAAACGGGATGAATTTTAGTGGATTGTGTGAGTCGGAAAAACCCCTGAAAAAGTTTTTCCGACTCACACAATACATTTATAGAAATCTGAATTTTAGTACTTATTAGCATTATTTTCTGTAGGGTGTTGCTTTAAATAAACTTTGGAAATCTAAATATCTACCAAGGAAAGTAAGAAATAAAAAATATAACTTTGATCCATTAGAATTACTCCACCGAAAGAAATGATGAAACTAGTGGCGTAAATAGAGGGAGGATAGACCCATGATCACTTACATTGAAAGGAGTATTGAAGGAGATTTATATTTGGTTGAGGAACAATTGAAAAATAAGCTTTACCAGAGTATCGCTTGTGGCCAACGTTTCGAAAATTATATTTTCATCTTCATCTCAACTTGCATTGAGGCCCTGAGGATGAAAATATAATTTTCGAAACGTTGGCCATAAGCGATACTCTGATAAAGCTTGTTTTTAAATTGTTCCTCAACTAAATAAATCTCCTTCAATACATATTTTTGGAACAAAACTTCTACTAACAATTGAAAGAAGTATTAAAAATGTCATTTTACAATTTGGGGGGCTGGACGCTGCGTTACGCCTCTGGATCAATGTGTTTTCGCTACCCAGTTTTTTTTTTGCAATTTTTCAATGCATAGAATTCTGAAAACTTAACTTCTACGTAATTGTCAGGGAAATTTCAGTGAATACGACAGCTTTTTTTAAATATGTTTTTTATATGTTTCGAAAAAAATGGTGTAATAATGAAACATTTTTATATATACATATATTTACGGATAGATTTACAAATGATGATAGTATTTTAAAATTTTACCCTTGTCCATCGCACGCAATTTTCTGTTCTTTTTTAGTATATATTATTCTTCTAGTAACCACAATTATAAATATGAATTAAACAAACAGTACTATAAAATAGAATTAATGTCGCGGTGGCAGATTAAATTTATAATCTTATATAGGTAAAAATAAAATAAATTAACACTGGAATAGGTAAGACAAAAACGAAAGTAAAATATTATTTATTATCAATATTTAATTTTGTATCAAATCAATATTGTAATACAATTTTTGTGCATAGATTTATATTGGTTACTACTAATATTAGGGTTTAGAAAGGAGTCTAAAAAAATCACACTATTGGAAGCAGGACCGTATGAGGCATAAAGCTGCAGTGTTGTATCTTAAGGCCGCTGCACATACGGCAAGGGCGTAGATAGGAAGGGGGGGTAAAGGAGTAATTACCCCCCCCCAGAATCATAATAATAAAAAAATAATACGAATACCTGGCTAAAAATAAAATTTAGAAATACTTTTCTACGCCTTTGACACACGGAGGCTGGTTTTGCCGCCCAAAATCGCTGCTAGGACTTGTGCTGGCTGGCGCGTTGACTACCAGAATAGATATGACGTCATTGCGGGCCTACGTGCGTTACAAGTTAGTTTTTAAAATTAAAACCGGGGCTATTTTTCATACTAGCTTGTCTGCTTGTTTTGAGCAAGAACCAATCTGAATCAGAAAACAGTAGGTTCGTTCCAAGCAGCCGTGAATGGTAATAAAACCGTACACAGTCTTGTCACTGCGCAAGACTAATTTGCGCACTAGCTCAAAAATCGATACTGCGCAAGACAGTCTAGCGCAGTAACAAGACTGTACGGTTTTATTACCGTTCGCGGCTGCTTGGAACGAACTAGTATCTTGTCACGTGGGAGACATAGGCAAACGGCCACAAACAAACATGACGTCATAGTGTGTGTTCTCTTCAGAGACAATAGACCATATAATAGACATTCACTTTTGTTGACATTCGAACTGTCACTGCGCGCGCTACAAACCCATCTTCAAAACACGCGTCGGTGAAGCGAACACAAAAGCCATAACGAAATCCAGCGAATAACACGCTTGAAACCTAACAGCTAATTCTAGCGGCAAAAGCAATCTCGCGTGCAGCAACCTTTGCACATAAATTATTTGTAAGTTTGATATTTAACGGATCTCAGCATAAAATCAATATGAAAATTAGCAGTTAAAAAAAAGTAGTATTTATATCCCTGAATTGGTCTACCCTATCCAGTACTGTACTCCTGTTTTAAAAAGCAATAACAGAAGTTGAATAACACCTGTTTTTGCATCGTGGTCAATTTAACAATGAAATAAAAATGCAAGAATCATTCAAGACACCTCTATTACAAAACGTATTATCTAAATGTGTTTTGATTGATAAGTATATTATACTGAATAGGTATTTAAAGAAATATGAAATTTTAATACATTTTATAAGTGTATATAACTGTAATAATAAAATACAATACCATTTAAAATAGGTGTTTATGTTTTCTCACAGGTATGGTTAACTTTGCTTCATTTTTTATTTTGAAATTGTTAAAAAAATCATCGAAATAATAGTAATACAACCACTGAGAAACAGGAGTAGTTTTAACTTATTTTAAAATTCAATGACGCAGGACAAATATGATTATATTCAATACATTTGAAAACATCTGTATATACAGAGTGAATAATATAAAAAGCCTTATTATTTCTCATATACAAATTAATATTTTGAAACTGACATGCGCTCTCATTAAACAAATGACATGCGTATCTAATTAGTCAAGGCTATAGCCGGATTGAACCATTTTTGCAGAAGTCGAGGAAGCACGCCGTTTACATTAGATTTATAATGGCGGAACCCGAAAAACCTAAGAAATGTCATATTTAACCCCCTCCACTCCCCACCCCCTTTTTTCTGGCTGCAGCCTTGTCAATAGTAATTCAATTACATTTGTTGTTCTTTTGTTTTTACCAGGACTAGGACGAGATTAGAATTTTAATTTGTTTTTAATATAATTTTTAAAATGGTTGTGTGATTGTTATTTTACCATAATAGTTATAATTGTATTTTTTTTTGTTTTCAGTGAATTTTTGTCTCTTAAAACATGTCTTTCATTGTTGTAAATCAGCTAAGTATACTTACAGAAATATGTTGTTTCTTATATTATATATAGAAATAAGGTTTGTTAAAACTCGAGACCACTACAGTCAAATATATCCATAGTTTATATTATTTAAGTACACTGATGTGCATTTAGTTGCAGCTGGAACAGTGCCGTAACTAGCCTTTTATGGGCTTCTGTGGGCTGTCCCAACAAGAGCGCCGGACTTTTTGCCGCCATTTTGTTAATACGAGTTGTATGGTGAATTTTTTTACAGTTGTCACGTGCAGTCCTATAGTTACAGGCGTTACGGCACTGAGCAGGAAATATTTACTTCAGTAATTACACATTTTAGCAGTTTTTGGTCAGTGTTTATATGTCTTTTTATTTTTGTTATAATTTTGAAAGTGGCAATATACATATTATTGTAAAACATTGTTTCAATAACACATTTTTCTCCGAACATTCCATAATTTAACATACTCAAATAACGGCTCAGTTGTTTTCGACTGATACAAATACGGACAGACAAAAATTTCGGGAGGCACGTTCTTTCGTCTAGATATAAAATTCTCAGAAATCCCAGTGGTGGGCTAAGCGATTGCGAGGAGATACCACAGGACTCCGAATTTCGCGGCATTTAATTTTATTACAGAAAATCCACACAATTGTTTTCATCACATTCACCATCAAAGAGAGAGAAAGACTGAAGAAAATCTAGAAATTATTGAAAGCCAAAGAAATGCATTGCAATACATTTTTCATCACTTTTTTTAAAAAACGGTTTTATTATTTTTTAACTTTACGTTCATTTGTTTGTTTATTTGTTTCAAATTTTCCGATCAGTGTTTCACCTATGTCGGGATCATCCATAAATTACCCCACATGTATTTAATTATTTTTAGCCCCTCCCACTTCCGTTCTCTTCACAAGTGGTCACATTTGTGTGATCCCCCTCCCCTAGTGTGATGTCACATATTTTACAATTATAAATTAAAACAGCACTTCCAAAATTATCAATATGTTTCTATCTACGCGAAAGTCGAGTGTGGAATGCGAATAAATGATATAAACCATTTAAAATAGACGAAATCACGGCGGCTGTGACTTTTGTCAAATATTCAAAGGTGGTATTGACCTTTGGGCGTATGTCAAAGACGGACGACGCGTTACACCTTAGGTAAGCTATGGTTTTTATTAGAACTGTAAGCGACGCAAAGCAGACAAGTCAGTTGTGCGAATGATTGTCGTTTCTCTAGGGGTCTCGCTCGGAGTCTCCGTGTCTTGAAGACGATCTCCCCGTCTCCGGGCCAAGGGACTTTGTAAATATATTTTTTTTTTAATTTTAAAGAAAATTAAAAAATGATGTGGAACTGCGAGATCAAGAAGTGATCCGTTTGAAAAGTGAGGGGACGTACGAACATTGTAGACTTCAGTCAACTTCAGCATTCAATTATAGTTGTGAAAGAATTACTTTTATGTAAGTTCATTTATTCCAATTTGAATTTTTTACATTATTAATGTATGAAAATATGTGAAGATATATTTTAAAACTAGAGACTGAATATACCGCTTAAAAGTCCGGAGGAAGACGAGAAATTCATTAATCTCTTACGAGAACATCCCCCGTTTTACACTGTCATGTTCTTCCTCCATAAGTTTTGCAAGCAAAAATGTTAAGCCATTGTTATCATATAAAGAAATGTTGCCAATTAATAATAAGTATTTTTGTTCTGCACGTACAAGCATACAAGCACGCACTAATCCATTTCTATTATAACGAAACACCCTCTCCAAAACCGGTCAAGTTGTGCGCTGCAGATTCTGCCGTACTCGTATGCCGTCCGTGACGGACAGTTCTAACAAACCGTAACTGTAGGTACAGCGAGCGTGAACTCTCGCGGAGCCCCTACGTGCCAAAAAGTGATACAAACAAATTAAGACCTTATAATAAATTATTGATAGAGTAGGTAATATTTTTAAGATTTTCGTTAGAGTTGAAGTCTAGAGTTTTAATACTTTAGATTTATAAATGTGGCGCAGCGCCGGTTAGGGAATACCGGGACTTTTTCCCGTGAGCCGCCAGTCCTCTGTGGGCCGGTCCGGGTTTTTTTCTTCGTAGTTACATGGTCACGCCGAGGCGTGATGAGTTAGTTTACTAATTACTTTACGTTTTTATAGTCCCAGACCGACCCTGATGTGAACCGATTGATTTAAAAAGTTAAACGGTTTTATTATACAGTCGATGATGTACTAAAAGCTAAAAAATAATGATGGATCAACACTCTGGGGCTTTAATCAGTCTAAAATTAAATCGTGGGATGCAGCTAGAAGAACACTTTCTTTTCTTGGAGATCGGAAGTCATTTCTGGCTTTTCAACTGTATTCTTCGATTTTAATAATAATAAATGCGTTCCACGATTTAATTTAAGTCTACTTAAAGCAAGGGCGTAGATATTTTTTTTTCTGAGGGAGTCAAACAAAAAAATCAATATTTTTTTAAAGATTTATTAGCCACGAATGACCTTTTTTTAACAACCTAGCTTGAAATTTTGTCGTGTGCACAAACCTCCATTTTTGATGAAAATATTTTTTAAGTTACAATTATTTCTTTAAAATCAATAATTACTGTATAATTAATAAAATATAATAAATATTTAATTGAATACACCGTAGGAAAATTATTTTTATATATAGGTACTGTAATAGTTTTCAAATGAGCTATTATTAATTAGATTTATTAAATTTTAATTAGTCGTAAATAAAACTAAAATAAATTTAAATGATAAAGCAATGTAGAAAATAAAAAAAAACATTGAAACCATATGCGTTCAAGATGGGGCTTGAACCCACGACCCTGAGATTAAGAGTCGCGCGCTCTACCGACTGAGCTAACCAAGCTTCTGTACTTGCGGTGCTAATATTGGGATATTCAGTTAGCGTATTTCACTTGAATTTAAATGTATGGTGAAAAATTTTGACTGAAATTCTGCAACATTTTTTATTGATTTTCCGCTCCTATTAGTCATAGCGTGATATTATATAGCCTATACTCTATAGCCTTCCTCGATAAATGGCCTATCCAACAAAAAAAAATTTTTTCAATTTTAGTTCCTGAGATTAGCGCGTTCAAACAAACAAATAGACTCTTCTGCTTTATATATTAGTACAGGATATACGGGATATACCTGTCTATGGTATAATTACATTGTGTAGGTTAGGAAACGCAGTAGATTCTCGATTATCTGCCAAGGTCAAGGAGTGGAGTGGTAAATGTAAGACATAAGAAGCCCCATGTTTTACTTTTTATTAATTAGTAATAGGTACACCACAGTGTTGGTTTACGAAGTTAGGTGCTATGTTTCTATGCATTCTCAGTAGTGATGTGCCGGATCGTTAAAAATGCATATCCGCGGATACGAATCTGAATACGGATATTTGGTTTCAAAATTCTCGGATACGGATACGGATCTTAACTTTCTTAGAGTACGCGGCGGTAAATATTGCACATCGACCTTTGGGAAGAGATTATCTGTTATGGGAAAAAGTTATTGACTTCTTTAAAAGTTAACTCTCATAACAGATTGTCTCTTTCCAAAGATCGATGTGCAATATCTCATTATAAAGATAGTTTTTTATTAGTACCTTTGAGTTATGTACTATTGGTATGGTACTCACTACGATAAATTTTTGCAATATAAAGGTGCCAAATACGATTTTAAGAAATAAAAAATAATCTGAATGGAATTTAAGTTTTTCATTATTACCTAATCACCTATATATAAAATTTCATCTATGAATTGAAAATTAATAAGGTAAAAGATCCGCCATAAAACTAACGGATACGGATCTTTCTTCTCCCTCGGATATCCGGCACATCACTAATTCTCAGTCTTGCATTTGACTTCCTTGTATATGCAAGACCATCGATAAATAACATGCAACGAATAAATGAGGTTTTACTTTACATTTAATCGCAATGTGATAAGATAAGCTAATTGCCATGCATTCTTGAGCGGTTTTATCTATATGTTATCTTTAATTAACTTAGATAAACAATGCTATTTCCAGAATATAAAGGTGTATTTACAAGAATTAATTAAGTATGGAAGCAAATTAACTGTTGGTTGATATTTTCTTAGTCCAACCATTATATTGTAATGACTTGTGTCGCATCCGCTAAAGCTTCGCGACGGCCGTCGCGGATGTGGATACAGACGTCTGCAAATCCCAGGTATGCACACACAATTTTAGAACAAATAATCTGATTATTCTGTTCATTGACATTGTGTGAACGCGTCTTAACTATCTAGGAGAATTATATTTTCTACTCTGTTTTTCTCACATAACATGCGAGACAGTAGCATTAACCAGAGTAGAAAGCAATTCGCATGTAAATAAAAATGCAGTGACAATCTGAAAAAAACATTCAACCATCGTACGCCAATCACGCGACTCGGCCCGACCCAGGACCAACTGAAAAAGCCCTAGAGAATACCGGGCTTGTTTTTTTCAGATTCTCTTCTGTTTGCCCTTATGTACAGAATAGCGAAATGCTACCACTTCTGAGTTGTTCTCTTGAAAATGCTGTGTAATGTGTATTTCTCTACTGGAGCTACCCAGATAACATGCTGTTACCTACACCATCGATAAGCATTGTTTGGGCTATTATCCCCTCCAAGTCTCCCGCCGCACCAGCGGAAGGGGGTTTGTAGATCTTATTACTGGTGTCATATTATACCGGCGATTTTCTTATCTACAAGCTTGCTTTGTTGGAATATTCCTTTCGGCATACATCAATATAATTTTTTGTCGTGTTTTAAATTGGTTGTAACTAGGATTTTAATATTGTTCATACCGGTTAGCTTTGTAGTTCGACGCCTGCGTATTTGGATTTGTCAGTTTCGTATTTTACTAGGTTGGCGTTGTTCCTTCTCTACTGTGAATAGAGTAAACCGCAGTTAGAAATGTGATCGCGTTATGGCGGGTGCCGAGTTAAAGTGGAGAAGAATTGTTAATCCAACGGGACCACAGCCAAGACCAAGACATGGCCACCGTGCAGTTGCGATTAAAGACTTAATGGTTGTTTTTGGTGGCGGCAATGAAGGAATTGTTCATGAATTACATGTTTATAATACTGGTGAGGGAATGTTGTATCATTTGAGGTTTCGTACTTATAAACATGGCGTGTGTTAGATATTTACCTTTGAGTTTATTTTTTAAAATCTTTATTAATTAATCTGTGATAAAAATCAAAGGCGATAAGAGAGTTCAACTCGGTCAGAATTTAAACCGGCCGGCGCCAAAAACTTTCGTCGAACAATTTTTCCAATGTTTGTTTGTGTTAAAACAAATATGGCGGTCTCCATGCGACGACATGACATCGCTTATAGTAGTGGACGCCAAACAAATTTACACATACTAACATATGCGTACATATATTCATATAAGTAACTACAAAATATATAGACAAAACATTCAAATTGCTATGGTAAAACTTTACTCGTTATGAACAGTATATACTTAAAGCAAAAATACGAAGTCTTAAAAAACTTCCATTCATATTTTTAAATGATTGCGCTTTAGCATAATTTACCTTTGAATCACAGGTTAAAATTGTAACGCTGTATTTATAAGTCTTGATAAAAAATCAAATAATATTCGAAACTTTGGCTATTAATATGCCAACAATTGATTAAGAAATGTGTTAATTTAGTATTTATATATTTTTAAAAATGCTGACAGTGTAAATTTAGCTCCAGTACTAAATCACATATTTTTATATATTGGTTTGGAATTTATTATTCACGTATGAACTATATTTAATAGGCCAGTAAAAGTAGAGTATATATGGTGAAGTTTTTATTGAGACCCTAACAATTAGTAAATTATGTATATATTGTATGTATGTACATGTTCCTGTCCAGATGTATGTTTTTCTACGTTCTCCAGAAGGCCCCGTTAACCCGGGAAGCTGAAATTCTGCACACTTATAGGGTACGGAACAGAACCTAACAGAATCGGATTTTCGATTTAATTGTTTTACAAGAATGTGTGTATTTGTTGTAGTTTTAAATACTAGTAAATAATAAACTGCCCAAACACTCAGGTATTATTTATATTATATATTCTATTTTATAAAGCCAAATTATATTTTGTATATTGATATTTTGTGCACAATATATAATTAAGTCGCTTTTACACTATTATTTACTGCAAATTTTCTTATCAGACGGTTTACGTTGCTTATTTTGTATTTACCACGCCAAATAATAATGTTAAAAGTAGCACTATAGACCTTATCATACAGATCCCATAACTGCGGCAATTTATTTGAAAGAGGATTTAAACTAGCGAAGTCGCAGTATTTCGCGCATCTTATTTTGGATCAGTATTATACACTCGCGTATGCCTTCACTCTTTGCGGACTGCTAAAACACTAGCCGGCAACTGCACTAACTAATTAATATGTACCAATGCAAATATGCGTTATTTCTCGCAATATCCCCACCATAACAAATTACCGATAACAAAATTTCTGGAATTGGTAAAGCTCAACTAGTACATGCGTTACTATGTTCATGCTTATAAGACAATGTGACATAGAAATTCGAATGTAATTTATTTAAATTAAACCATGACGTGGAAATTCAAACAATATTAAATTTTGAAATGAATATAAAAGTGCATTAAACGAAATTAAGAGGCCTAAAGCCATCCCCCACCCCCACCCCAAGATCGGTACATGCTCGCGATCATTTGTTTATACTTTATACAATTTGATTTGTAAACATACAAGAAGTAGTTTTTATACAGGGTGTAACAAAAAATTATAACTAAAATTCGAAAATACTTACAATTACTCCAAATAAGGAAAAACGTACGGGTGAAAATAAATCGGGTATTAAAACTGGTTTTTCGCAGGAATTCCATTGAACGTGGCAATAGCTTAGGAATTTGTAAATAAACACAATTACTTCACAATAATGTTCCGCTGGGCCATTTAGTTGCCATGTGATTTTAGATATTGCTTCTTAGGATCAAAGATGGACTGAATTTATAAACAAAAATGGTCATGGACAATACACTAGCTTCTCAGATTTTTATGAAAGAAAAATATGGTAACCGGCTTAATCCCCGATCAAGTTAATTAAACTAGTTTCTAATTTGGTTATGTGAGATGTGCCAGCTAATCCGTAGCTAGAGGAGGGCATAATATAATAATAAAAATACCACTTTATTTTAAAAATACACAATATTATACAGGTGGTCCATAAAAAAATATTTTATACAAAAATTGTGAAATGACTGCCATGATCAGATAATAGTCGGTTTCGGTTTTTAACCGACGGGGTTATCAATTCATGTTTTTTGTTTTTCTTCAGAATACCATATAATATGACGAAATATGGAACAAAAAATTGTTACGGTTCATAATGGGTAGATATTTAGTACTTAAATGACAAATAGAATTTTTCAATTCGGTTCTCTTATAGAATTGAATTCGAGTCAAGAAAGTCGGCGAGTAATGTGACTATCCGCTATACCAACCATAATTTGCCTATCTGACATTTGTATAACAATTTGCAGTTATTGTTCGAAATTACTTGGATTGGAATAATTATAATGCATACCCAAGTAATTTCCGACAATAACTACAAAATAATGGAATAAAAATCGCTGTTACGATTGAAAGTAAAATATGATACCACTGCCGTCTTTTTCCCTTCACAGCACAGTTTTTTTAAACGTTTTGTCTTTATTTTTATTAATGAACCACTCTGTATTAGACACGCACGAATAAAGTTCAATCATTGAGACTACCAACTAGCACGAACGCATATGGCTCATATGGGACAAATTGACAGAATCTGCCGATTAAATAGTACATATTAGTATTTTCTTTTCTTACCACTAGCGTCGCTAATTGTACTGACGCGAATTTTATCATAGCTATATATTCCAACATGTCTCCAAATGGTAATTTCGGAATTCTCGTCTAGTATCCATTTGTAAATTTGTTTTTTTTTTTTTTAATTTAAATTATGAATCACATCCACGTTAATGGTGTTTTAGTTTTTAACTTTTTTCAAACAACAATATACACTTCAAATAAATAAAATTATCGACCAATTTTTTCAGACTACATATTGACAAAAATTATAAATTTATTATTTTTGCCAATATATAGTGTGGAAAAATTGGTCGATCATTTTATTTATTTGAAGAGTTCTATTCAGACGTTAATCAAAGATTTGAACAATATACACTGTTTCACTAGTCACTACCGCCTTAAGCCGTGTATCATTTCGAATCAAAGGTGTTGATTGAATGAGATAGAATTCAGTGAACACTGCTAGCATATGACGATAAATGCTTGTTTGTAGTAATGATGTGCCGGATATCCGTATCCGCGGAGCTCCGAGGCAGAAACAAGATCCGTATCCGTTAGTTTTATGGCGGATCTTTTACCTTATTAATTTTCAATTCATAGATGAAATTTTATATATATAGGTGATTAGGTAATAATGAAAAACTGTTAAATTCCATTCAGATTATTTTTTATTTCTTAAAATCGTATTTGGCACCTTTATATTGCAAAAATTTATCGTAGTGAGTACCGTACCAATAGTACATAACTCAAAGGTACTAATAAAAAACTATCTTTATAATGAGATATTGCACATCGATCTTTGGAAAGAGACAATCTGTTATGAGAGTTAACTCTTAAAGAAGTCAATAACTTTTTCCCATAACAGATAGTCTCTTTCCAAATATCCGTATTCAGATCCGTATCCGCGGATATGCATATTTAACGATCCGGCACATCACTAGTTTGTAGTAACATGCTGACGGTAAGTACAGCTCAAAACCGGTGTAAATAATAAATATAACTCATATGAGTCAGGAGTTGCACGGTATACACTGAAGGTATCTGATGATGGTGTTTCATGTGCTCCTTCAAAGCACAGAAAAGTGCCTAACAATCTGCCACACAGACTACATACGAGATTTGTGGTCTGCCAGTGACTGTTAAACTTAGCGATGATTGTGTAACTAATACAGTATTTATGGAAAATATAATTCATTCTAAAATTATGAAGTACTTAAGATTTTGGTTGCTCTGCAGCGCTTATACGGGAACCGCCACCGTTAAATTTTAAAAATCCAAAAACTTTTTCGTGAATTAATAGCTTCCAAAAGCATATGACCTCAGTTGACGCACAATTATATCTCCAAACATATAATTGAGTAGATTTTTTTTGCTAGTCAGTTCATAACATTATATTTTTATTTTTTACAGCGACAAATCAATGGTTTGTACCATCTACAAAAGGAGATATTCCACCAGGATGTGCGGCTTATGGTTTTGTAGTAGATGGAACAAGATTATTTGTTTTTGGAGGAATGGTCGAATATGGCAGATACAGTAACGATTTATACGAATTACAGGTACTTCATTAATTCCTTTGTGATTTCTCGTGTTCTTCTACATATAAAAGTTAATTGAATTTATTATAGGCTTCGAGATGGGAATGGAAACACCATGATCCCAAACCGCCAGAAAATGGCAAACCTCCATGTCCACGTCTAGGTCATAGTTTCACTTTGGTTAACGGCAAGATATATTTGTTTGGTGGCCTTGCTAACGATGGAGAAAGTCCGAAAAATAATATACCAAGGTAGACTTTTAAGTTTTATGTAATATTAATTTTGTAACAGGCCTACAAGCTCGCCAATTTATTTTTTATTTTTGTTACAACCACAGTGTTCTTAATATTAATTGTATATAGGGAATATAGAGTTTACAGGAAAATTCTAAATTTTATAGTTCTTACGGAACTGTGCGGAATCCTCTCCAGACAAGTTCGACTCGCACTTGACTGTTTATTTTTCTTTTTTTTTTCCATTGTTATGCCATTAGATATGTCTATCAACAACGATTTGACACTTAAGAATTTTCATGTCGCAAAAATGTTCAAATTGTATTTTCAAAATTTTAAACTGAAAGAGTGTCATTTTTTTGGTGATAGATATTTTTAAAAGAATGAAAATTTGTATTTTCTATCTATTTATAGTAGACCACCTTGTTCTATTCCAAGATACCTGAACGATTTGTACTGCCTGGACATTAAGAGTAGTCCGACTGCAGTGTCCTGGGAACTTCCAGAAACTTATGGAACGCTACCACCGGCTCGTGAATCACATACTGCAGTTGCTTACACAAACAAGACTATGGGCGAGTCATTTCTGATCGTCTATGGTGGCATGAGTGGCTGTCGTCTGGGCGACCTTTGGATTTTAAACACAAGTTAGTTGATATAATTTTCAAACTAACCGAAGAATATTTACAATTACACCGATTCTTTTGTTATTGTAAAATTCAAATATAACTAAAGACATCTTTCAATTTAACAGATACAATGACGTGGTCAAAACCGATAGTATCGGGTCCTACGCCATTACCGAGATCTCTTCACACAGCTACATTGATCGGAAAACGAATGTTTATTTTTGGTGGCTGGGTTCCGCTGGTTGTAGATGATATTCGCGCTCCGTCGCATGAAAAGGAATGGAAGTGTACAAGCACAATGGCTTGTTTAAATTTAGGTGAGCTGAAATTAAAATATATTTCGCGTTTGATTCGGAGTAAAACCGTGGCTATTGACGCGACACTTTTATGGGATGACGTTACGTTTGATTAAACATGGCTTTAGTTGAAGGTGACATCTAGATAACAGGGCGAAATTTAGTTACTAGTATTTTGTTAGATGACAGTGCGTGACGCTTGCTTTGTGTATGCGTGGGATTATAGCTTGACTTCTGTTAAAGACGACAACTAGATGACAGGACAAAATTTAGTTACGAAGCGGTATTTAGTTACTAGGTTTCCGTTAGTTGACAGGGCGAAATTTAGTAGATAACAGGGCAAAAAACTTATGTTTCACATCTGCCAGGCGTTCCACGATGACTCACATTTTTTTAAATAATGTAGAAAGTAATTTAAGTGTAAATATCACATTTTTACCGTTTTTAGAATTATAAAATTTTTCAGTAACTTGTATTTTTTTAAAACTGTGACGTTTTAATTATAACCTGAAGATGCTTGCATAAATATGCAAAACCGTTTTCATATTGGATTTAACTTTCTTAGCTACCGTTGAAATTAATAAAAATAAATATTATTTTGAACAGAATCAATGGCTTGGGAGGACTTGCCAATAGATTCTTTTGAAGAAAATATGCCGAGAGCTCGTGCCGGTCATTGCGCAGTAGCAATTCATTCTCGGCTGTATGTTTGGTCCGGACGAGACGGTTATCGCAAAGCATGGAATAATCAGGTAGTAAGTTTCAACCATTTTTGGAGTGGTTTCCTTTTTATTTTTCTTTTTTAAAAATGTTTCGATGGCCTTATTTTTTCACCGTGACAATGATCTAACAAATTGTCGTTTATAAAAATACCAGCAATAATTAAAGGTTAATAAATAATAATCCGATTGATAAATAAACTGCTCAGTTGTCATATTTATAAAATTGTTACAAAAATCACCTGCCACGATAAACATTGAAATTTTCACAAACTGTAATGTTTTTTTTTTTTTTAATTTCTATTTGAACTTGAATATTTATACAGATTTTTCAATTGTTATGAAGCTTTGTTGTTAAATTATAGGTCTGCTGTAAAGATTTGTGGTTCTTGGAAGTTGAACCTCCATCCGCGCCTGGTCGAGTGACACTAATCAAAGCATTAGTAGACCGACTAGAAGTGAACTGGACTTCTCCACCTCAGTGCAATACCTTTCTGTTGCAGGTAAATTTAAGTACTATATATGCGTGTCTCAAATTGATCACCTACGAACACTACAGCGAAATACTGAAAAACAACGCTGAGCTGAAAAATCCTCAGACGCGTTACGATCCGATTTACCATTAATTTAATTTATTATCACCAGTAAGCTGAGCGGAACACAAAGGGACATTAATAAACCACGCCTATTTCCTCGCTTATCGATGATAATTTCGGTACATTGGATGAATAATGTCGAACTTTTCTCTTAAGATTGTTTTTCTCTGTTTCACTGTACTGTTCATAAATTATCAATTTGAGACACCCTGTATAATAGACCGTGTCTAAATGAATACGCAATGTAACAAATACACTACAGAAAATATTCTAGAGTTTCAAAAAGCACGCGAGTCATTTCTAGCGTCGAACACAGTGTGTTTGTAATTGTATACTATCCGATACCCGTGTAAAATGGCATTGATTAACAAATTAGAATGTTTCCAGGTACAAAAGTATGATATACCCAGTTCGACGACAGTACCTAAAATGACATCTCCGACTATGCCCGTATCGCAAGCACAGACCGGAACATTTGCGACAAAACCGTATTACTCGGAAACATCTGCACCGGCACAGCCAGTTCATGTTTCCGGTGTTAGTAATCCTGCCGAATCGATGGTTCCAGCTCAACAACAGCAACCCATAGTGGTTGGTATAAGCTCGCCGAGTATTTTGTCACAGCAGCACTGTATGTGATATTTTTTCATTATTTATACTATTCGACTGTCGAAACATACACTATACGTTTGTAATATTTTTATTTTACAGCTAATTCGAGTAATCCTGGTGTTCTTGCAACACTATCGGGTTCTGTAAGCAATACGGCGGTACGTCCTTCTGTAGCCAGTTTAACGTCGGCAATAAGCGCGTCTCCTTACTCGACTTCTCTAAGTTCGACCGGCCAACAGGTACAATACGTAAGCGCATCGGCTGTTTCTCAGTCACTTTCGACGCCGATCGTCACGCAACAAACCGTACAATCGGCGATAACAACAACTACCGCAGCAAATCCGGGAGTTCGCGCAACAACCATTTTATCGGCGTCTTCGCCCGGACAATCATTCCGTGTCAGGGCGTCTACTGGCCAGTTCTTAAACTTGAACGATCTTGTCGTTTGCAATCCTAACAATCCACGTAAGTGTCTCTCATTACGAATGCCCGGAATCAGGATACCGCAGCGTTTTTATTCACGTCAATTTTTGTATCTCAGGTACGACTGTACGTATAAGAAATCCATCGGTGTTACCGGTTCTTAGATCTCCGGCTCAGCCTGCACAGGGAACACAGTTACAATCGACAGTCAATTCGGCGGTGACCGGATCTACTAAACAAATACTTCTTAAACAGCAACCCGGAGGAACTGTGTTATCTGGATCAACGTCAAATAGTTCGACCGCAAGTTCTGTTAATTTTTCACAGGGCAGTCATGTTGTAACTATCGTTAAAACTAGCCAAGGATTGCAAGTGGCCAACGTAAGTTCGGTTTAATTTAATCGCCGTTTGTTTTTTGAATACTTCTCATTTATTAATTTTGTTTTTTTGTTAAGATGCCGAAAGTTAACATAGTACCCAGTAAGAGTGTTCCTATTCAAGGTACGGTTCAAACAAAAACCGTACCCGTTCAGGGAACGGTTCAAGGACAGTCGTCGACATCTCAGCCTACGGTCGTAAAACTGATTACAGGAAGCGGTAAGCTAAATTTCTTTATTTTCAGTGTTAATAATTCAAATCTCGAGGCGTGTTTAATGTTTGATTTTTTTCTAGGTAATAAAATGGTAACGATGAAACCATTATCATCAAATGTTCTTCAGATGTCCAAATCATCAACTGGCGGTAAAATTGTAATATCCAAAGCAGGAGCTGGAAATGTACAACTAGCTGGGAGAGGTCAACAACATGTTATTGTTGTTACAACTGGAACAGGTTTACGGACGGTACAAACAGTTACAACATCCCAAGCAGGAAACATTGGCAAGTTTATGTTATTGTATTGTATCCATTTGTTAATTAGAACTGTAACAAACCGTATGTATTCGTTACTGAGTAACGGGTACATCGTCTGACTCGAAGTACCGAATCGTTACTTACAAATTCATTTCGTTACTCGCATCTGTCGTATCGAACTGACATGGAGTCAGTTCGACTCGTTTGATGCGGTTATACGTTACGAACGAATTCATACCGTATCACGATGCGACGCGCCTCGATGGGATGGTACATGCTTGATGCCAGAGAACATACACTTCTTGATGCTGTTATACACGATTGTATGTCGTATGAAAAGTAACGAGTAAGGTAATGATACAAAAGTAACGGGTACTGGTTCTTTAAGTAACGAATACATACGGGTACACAATTTCTCGTTACTTTTACAGCTCTATTGTTAATATTATATTTACTCTATGTATACAAATAAAAATGAAATGCTGTTCGTTGCGCATCACTTGAGAACGACTGTACCTATTTAGCTAATTTTTTTTAAATGTTCGTGATAGTCTGAATAAGGTTTTAAAAATTTGGCATAAATCTGGTAGGGACGATAGAGGTTTAAATAGAGAGGGTTCCTACCAAATTTCAAGTAAATATGTTTATTGGAACTTGAGATATCGTGTCGAAAAAACAGTTAGGAGAAAAATGCGTTTAAAGATTTGAGCAAAATTTCAAACAGCCTTAGTAATATAAAGGTGCGTTATCCATACACTACCCGATCGGGGCGGGGGTGGATTTTATATAAAATATTTTAACTGGGTACAATATATCATCTATACCACGCGAACGATGCCGCGGACAAACTGCTAGTATAATCATAATCATGTAATTAATTTACCTTTATTTTATTTATAATATTTTATGGATTCCATTCCTTTTATTAAAATCTAAAAGTAAATCGCGAGCATCGGAATGTACTTTCGTCTGCGATCGTACATCCCGAACATCTTTAATACGCAACCGAGATTAAAATCTAATTTATTATTTTAGGTGCTACTCCTGTTAACGTTATACCTGCCGGTTCATCGAATGTCCAAGGTGTTTCTCCAGGTGTAAAAATGATAATGGTATCATCGGGTGCAATCCAATCGGGTACTTCTGGAAAACCAATAACAATCACCGTACCCGGACAAGGCGGCGGTCCTAAAACCGTAACACTTCAGAAACAACCTGGTCAACAGATAATTAGTACAAATACTGGGCAAATTTTAACCGTTCCATCAAGTCAAATATTAACTGGCGGACAAGTTCGTGTAAGTTGCATTTCGTCAAAAATCAAAATTTATCCATATTAAAAGATGCGAAAATAAATTTTTTTCTATTACTATATTGTCGATAAACAATTATTTATGTTATTTAAATATTTTTATCAGAAGCAAGTAATGATTGGCGGAAAACAGGTTACAGTCATGGGTCAGAAAACTGTAACGTTGTTAGGAAATCAGTCGCACGGAATTGGAAAACTGATATGTCTACCGTCAACATCGGGCGTAACGACGCAGTCGACCATTACAGGAGTTTCGTCTTTAACGCCGACATCGAGCTCGACTGAACCGGCGACCAAACTGATGGTCGTGAGGCAAAAGACACCTTCGGCTACTATCGGTATGTTTATTAGAACGTTATTGTTGAGTATAGACTAATTTCTTTATTGAAAAAATACAAGTGCACCCATCCCCCGATTTATACGATACTTGTTTTACACGTTTTCGCTTTTACACGGTTTTCCAAATAAGTTTTTTTTTGTTTTTATCGCACTCTACTAAATGCTACTGTGATTGAACACGTGCGCTGTATACACATCTCACGGGGAATCCCAAGCTTATGTGCTGACTTGCTGCACACGCACACTGTGTCTGTATTTCTTCGCATAAAATTAAAGTTTTATCTATGGAAAATTGTATTTGAGTGAAAGTTTCACAGTTTCAGAACCTGTCAATGCATTTTATTTTTATTTCTGTGTACACCTAAAAATATTGAAAAAAATCACAACTGTTAAATGCATTTTCTGCAAGCTTTTCGATTTACACTGTTTTGACTTGAAAATTTTTAATTTTCGATTTACACGTTTTTCTCAGGAACGTATCTACCGTGTAAATCGGGGGATAGGTGTACATACATTTGAATGATACATAAACAATACGCTATACGTGATTATTAGTTAGTAATTAAAATTGAACATAATATAGTGCCAGGGCATTTAGCCTTTTTAGCATTTTACATCTTAACAATTATAGGTTAGAAACAATACGTTTTCTATTCGATATTATTGTTTTTAGCGTCGTCGTACGACGGTCCTGCAACCACGGACGCTGCGTTGAGGGCCTTGGCTGCCGAGGCCGGTCTTATTGACGAGCAAGACCGGCCCGAGGAAAATGAAGAAGATATTGAAATGGCACAAGGCGTTAATGACAGTTCGATATTTCATGTATCTTCGTCATCTGGAAATGAATCGCAGCAAAGTGACAGTCAGACGTCTCATTTGGGCTTAAAAGGCGGATCGCTATTTCCTAAATTAGGTCTTAAGGGCGGCTCGTTGAGTGTCAATTTCAAGCGTTGTAAATTTACTAAACTCGGACTGAAAGGTGGAGGTAAATTCAAACTTCATCCGTTTAAACATTACCGACAGATAAGACCGGGCCTGTTCGGTGGAAATGAAAGTCCGACGAGAAGTATGAGTGACAACACAGATTCGGACGATCAAACTCAAGGCGTAGATAATACGGGAAATACACAACCGGATAATTCCAACGAAGTGACACAAGAGACAAATTCTCAAACTGATACCGCAACGGAAAATGAAATGGAGCCATTGGAAGCGCCCGCCGAGACTTCAGAGTCGGATATCGGTCCGAGTTTAATTAGTGAATCGGATACTCAGGAAAGCGACGCGCCCACAGACGAACCTTCGACCGATCAGCAAAATACATCGGCCGAAAATGATTCCGAAACAAGTCATAACACTGCAGAAACAGATTATCTTTCCATGTTGATTCAGCCCGAAGGCACTACCGTGGCTAACGGCGTGACTCGTACGATGCAAGGCTATGAAAATTCAGAATCTACTACGGATGCTACTTCCGAAGATAATAGCAATGCGAATGATGTTAACGAAGCGTCTGCTTCGTCCGAAACGCAATCACAAACGGAATACCAATTAATTGAGCCGCCTCGAACTAATGGCATAAATGCATCGGAATCGTCGCAAAATTCCGAATATTCTTCCGGAGAACTATTCATAGTGACTAGCTCGCAAAGTTCCAGCATAAAGCAAGAAGAGAGCAGTCAGACTTCAGAACCGAGTGCGGAACAATCCGCAGTCAGCGAAGACAACAGCTCATTGCCCGTAATCAATGTCGCTGACAGTTTACCGAATGTGGGGCCGTTAGATAATCGGATAGCAAAAGACGATTCTTCCGATTCCGAGAGAAAGTCGGAAATGCAAAATATTGAAATGATAAACGTATCGAGGGAATGTGCAATGGAACAAGGAGCGAGTGAGCCTGTGAGAAATCAAATCTTTACGAGTGCATCTGTTAGAATTAATGACATTGAAAATCAGCTAAGAAATGGGACTTTGCCTTTTGTTTCGGACGGCGTCAAATCGGAAAACGCACAATCGCCGACGACCGAGTCGAACGCTCTCGCGACCTTAGCTAGCGCTGCTGTTGGTCGAGCCGAACCTGTTTTAGTACAGAAAAAAGAAGAGACGGCAGAAACTGAGAAAAAAGATTCTTGGTTCACGGTTGGAATAATTCAAGGAAATACTTTCGAAGTGAAAGACTATTTTCTGTATGAAAATTGGGATAAATTAACAACCGAGAGATTCCCGGATGTCAAAAATATAGCAAAAACATCTTTGGAAGCTGGCACAGCGTACAAATTCCGTGTTGCAGGCATAAACTCCGTTGGCGTAGGACCTTTTTCAGAAGTTAGTATTCTTTCTTTTTTTTTTTGTGTGTGATTTCGTGAACATACGGAGCTCAAATTACACTTACGGATACTGTTTTTTATTTTAGTTAAGTGCATTCAAAACTTGTCTCCCTGGTTTTCCTGGTGCACCGTCATCAATAAAAATATCGAAAAGTCCAGAAGGAGCACATTTGACATGGGATCCACCTCCAAAAGGACAAGGAGAAATTATAGAATATTCTGTATATCTCGCAGTGAAAAATTCAAACAAAATTGAATTTAAGGTAATACTAATAATCGTATTTCTCATTTGTTTTCTTATAAGAAAATCGTAAATATTTTTTTTTTTTCAGCCTCCTTTCAATACAACTCCTTTATCGTTTATTCGCGTTTATATCGGTGCGCCAAATAGTTGTATTGTACCAAATTCATCTTTGCAAGCAGCGCATATTGACCAGACAAGTGCAAAACAGGCCATTATATTTAGAATTGCTGCTCGAAACGAGAAAGGTTATGGCCCTGCTACTCAAGTGAGGTGGTTACAAGGTAAAATAAATATGCATTTTAATTATCATTTATTTTTTACTTTCCTATATATAGAGTACAGTGGAACTTCGTTATTTCAAACTCCAATAATTCGAATTTCTTGGCCGTTAACTTACCATATAACATATTGTAATAAGTTCTTGGATAATAATATGCTCCGTAGCCTCGTCCCGTTTTTGTAAGACTAGCTCAGTGGGCAAACGTTTCTAGACCCATGTTTATGGGAACTTTTTTTTTTAGTAGGGACTAGTGATGTGCCGGATCGTTAAAAATGTATATCCGCAGATATGGATCTGAATACGGATATTTGGTTTCAAATTCCGCGGATACGGATACGGATCTTAACGTTCTTAGAGTACGCGGCGGTAAATGTTGCACATCGACCTTTGGAAAGAGACTATCTGTTATGGGAAAAAGTTATTGACCTCTTTAAGAGTTAACTCTCATAACAGATTGTCTCTTTCCAAAGGTCGATGTGCAATATCTCATTATAAAGATAGTTTTTTAGTACCTTTGAGTTATGTACTATTGGTATGGTACTCACTACGATAAATGTTTGCAATATAAAGGTACCAAATACGATTTTAAAAAATAAAAAATAATCTGAATGGAATTTAATAGTTTTTCATTATTACCTAATCACCTATATGTATAAAATTTCATCTATGAATTGAAAATTAATAAGGTAAAAGATCCGCCAAAAATTAACGGTTACAGATATCCGGCACATCAGTAATAGGAACATACTCTTGTATGGGAAAGTTAATCCGATTTGTGTCGAAGCGTTTATTTTCTCCTTGAAATGTAATTGTATCGAATTTCTTCAGATAATGCTAATACCGGCACGACACGAGGTGCAAAAAGACCAGGAATGAACGACTCGAAAGCAGTAATTAAGAGAACGAGGCAAGAAGAGTAATTTTTTTGTAATTACAATCCATAAAGTAATTGCAAGAAAAGTATTCTTGAAATTAGGTATAAGGCGGAAGAAGGCGATTTTCTTCTACAATTTTTATTTAGGAAAAGTGAAAATGAAAAATGGTATAAAGACTATTTAATTTTCATTAATAATAGTTATTATTAATCGAGTTTCTTACAGTTAATATATTATAAATATTCATGTTATTTGTAGAAAATTCTAGATATCTAGAATTAAAATACCAAGTGGCTGCATGAATCCTTAGTCTGTAAATGATAGTTTTAATTTTTTTTGTAGTTTATATGGTGTAAATTTTGTTTTTAATGAATAACTCTTTATTTCGGAATTTACGATACTAATTGATATTGACGTTATTTATATATTTTTTATGTATATACATGCTTAAGAGTTCTTTTTAAAAGTAGTAATGTCCGGTAAACCGTTACATTTACATTTTAGTGTTCTTACAAGTCAATCAATAATTGTAGTGTACTTTCAAGAAATCCAACTTTAGTTTCACTATTTTATATACAGTAAACTCCATGTAAAGATTACTATCGAATCGAATTAAAGTCTATGCGAGATCACCACCATTTAATGCGCCAATAGAGTCTCTGACCTACGCTTCGACTATGAACTATCAACGCTAACTTTAATCTGAATCTGTGTTTCGACAAAACATGAACGCATTGAATTATACCAATATATGGAAATACGTTGAACTTTATATTTAAATCTAACAGCCTGGTCCGGCTTCTTCTCTACATGGTGCACGGTAGCTTATTTTAAATCTATTCTGTCGAAGTCACTGGCATTCAGTAGCGACCGTACAGGTTTTCGGGGTTATCTTACTTAGAATTAATTTCAGTTACGGACTATCGAGGTTAGACACTTTTAATGTAATTGCCAATAGATGTGTTTGTTGATAAGTTCTTAACTTATGTGTTAACAACATAGAACTCTGAATACAATTACGTGTGTCAAATTTTCAAATTCCTCAGACTTTTTATATTAGATACCGGGTCCATCGTGAACAATATTTAGAAAAAAAAATGTTTTTAATATTCTTCAGACTGTTTGAAACTAATCTCTAGAGTTGACCTCAGCTGTTTTCACAATCTTTCTCTCTCTAATCTCTAGAAGTTTAGAGTTGACAAACCGACAGACGCTTTGGGAGTTCCCAATTCAACAACAAACACACCTATAGTTACTTACAGAAGTAGACTTATCCAGCAAAAACTGAGGCCTGTTGGATGTGTGCAAAACTACTAAAGCAAAGAGAAAATACTTTTTATACAAGGTGTGGATTTCTTGAACGGTACAATGCATATTATTTATAACAAATAGTGCTCAGTTGTGATTCTAGCAGACATATTTTTAGTTACGTAATGGCATTGCATTTCTTAAAAGTAGTTTAACATCACAAATATGCATGTCAATTACTTACACAAATAGCACTTAAGCAAACACCTGCAAAGTAGTAATTTGGCTCATATTTTGCTTTCTGTCTCATTATATTTACGTAAGCATAGATAGTCCCGCTTTTAAAAAATATATATTAGAATATGATTTAAGATGAGAATGTATTTGAATTATAGGTGTTTGTTGATAAGTTCAGAATTTCGAAAGCGTGTATCTGCAATATTTCGAACACAATTGCGCGTTAGTGTCGGTCAAATTCTCGAACTGTTTGGACCTGATTGTAGGCTTCTAGTAGTTCCAGAAGCCTAGAACCGCTAAGGCGAAATTCAAATAGTCCGATTAATCCGAGAACCAAACACGCAACGGTGTCCGAAGAGGATTTCCGATAGACCCGTTGGGAGATCGGAACCTACCGGCAAACACATCTAATTTAATATTTATGTCGCATGATGCGTAAGATATCTTACGATTACTTTTATACACACCGAAACAATAAAATGATGTTTTTTTAAATTAATTTTACAAATGGTAAACATGACCGGCTTGTCCGTCTCTGCATGCAACGTACAATATTAATAATGAAAAGACATGCACTCGTTCTATTTTATTATAAAACTATGAATTTTTATCAACTCGTTAAGATATGCAACTAGTCTTGCGTGTATATAGGAGGATTCGGATAAAATGAACAACAAATTTTAAGAAAAAAATCAAGAAATTTATTTTTATTTAATCCACTCATGAATCACCTGCGTTATATATTTTTCCCGCTATTTTTATTTTAATAGTTGCCGTTTTTTATTGCATTGTTTTTGAATTCTCTGTATAAAGTGTGTTCTTAAGTACGTCGACAAACTATAAGATAAGGAGTCTTTCTTTTTTTTGACACCAAAAAGTTAAGTTTGTTTTTGTGAAATTAGTACTGCATTGCAGATATATCGTTTTCTTTTTTTTGGTGACATCTTTCTCTTGTTCTTAACTCCTTCGGGAAGCACCATATAACGAGTCTATTTAAACTTAACTGAAATTCCATAGAATCGCGTCCTAATGTTTGTTTACGGAAGAAGCACCTTGTATACGTAAACAAATCATGCATGTTATTATTTTTTGAGTAGACACGAAAAAAGTTTCGTAACCGTTATACATTTTTTTTTATTATTAAAAATCATCGTGTATGGTAGATCTTATGTTTCATAATAGAATTGTAGATATCTAGAATTACCCATTTAAATATTTCATATCAGTGATTTAACAATTGCGATAAGTGATTTTATAATTTATGAAACAAAAAATGTAAAGTTAATTTTCGTATTAAAGAGAATGAAATTTATGAACTTCGGAAAATTATTGATTTTATATATTTATAATAATGCTTATGTCAAAACAAAATATATTAGTTATGCCAGGTGAATCCATGTCTTGTTTTTTTTTTTTTTTTTTTTAATATGTAACTACTATATCATCAAACAATTGTAAAAACATATAATATTTTGTATTTGTAGAAAAGTTATAAACTTAATTCGTGTAAATGATGAAAATTTGAATGATTGTCCGAGTAGTCCAATTTATTACCCTATATAAGTGGAATTCATAATAAACAACTGAATTACTCGTGAAGAAAGTTCATGTACATATAAAATTTTGTTCTTAAGTCATGTTTAGATAACTAAGTTGAAATATAAAACTTACTGAAAATAAAAAGAAAAAAAAATGTTAGAAAAATTCCAATGTTTAAAATTTGTTTTGGCTTTAAGCAAATGTTACATAATAAAAAGTTTTATATTTGAATATTTCAATAACGGGCAGAATTCCGAGTGAAATGATTAGACTTCAAGTATCTAAAACAAATTTTTTGAGGCGGTAACAACAGAAACACGATTGACAAAAATATATCTTTATTTGTATTAAAAAACGAATTCTATTTGTAATACAAACATTGGTGATAATTAAACAATACAACATTATTTTAAAACTAAAGAAACAACACAATGTTTTTTTAAAGCTAATGGAACAATATAATATTGTTTTAAAGCTAATGGAACAATATAACATTGTTTTAAAGCTAATGGAACAATAAAGATAGTGAAACAATTCAACATTGTTTTAAAGATAGTGAAACAATACATTTTTTAAAGTTAATTAAAGCATTTTCCTATTCTAATGCGGATAAAACATGGTTTTATGGGATTTTAAAAATCAAAACTACAACTGTTAAAATATAAAAAAGTACTGTTTTATGAAAATAAAACAGAATTGATAAAGTCGGTTTCTATGTCTTAGAATTCAAGATCATACACCAAAATATTTTAGCAATAAACCAGACACAGCGCGTTATCTGCTGACTCTACATTTTATCGGAGTCAACAGATGCGGGGATACTTTCATTTTGACACATTGTCTCGAGACGGCAGCGATGTTACAAAATTATCGTTATGACAATTAACAAATCTCGGACGAGATGTGTCATGTACAATTATTGTCCTTAATAAAAAAAAAAAAATAATGCTGTTATCAATAAATATAAGAGTGACTCAAAAATAAGCACAACACAGTTTTAGTATAATCGTGAGCCACTTTTTATATTATGTATATAAAAGTAGTTTCTATGTTACTACTTAGAAAATATGTAAAAATGAATTCAATACCATAATAACAGATTTTTATGCAAACCATATTTTTAAGATATTATAATTTTTTTGGAATTTATGTGTATTTCGAGTGATTAACATAGTTGATTTTTCTGATTGTCAACCAATTTTATCAATCTGTTGAGGTTTTTTTTTATGTATCAATAAATTTGTTTGAAAGTTAACTGATATTTGTTTACTGATGTAAAAAAATGATACTTTTTTAATTAAATATTTAACAATTGTAAACAATATCCCAAAAAAAGAAAAGATCCGCAACATTTGAATTATTTTATTCCTTTAGGAATTACTCTTTCTTTTTTTCATCTTCGGCTTCGGTATCATCGTACAAATGAAGAGCACGTCTCCAGTTTTTAATCTCGTTATCAAACCCTCTGCGCGATTTGACAGCATAAATGTCTGGAGTTCGCGGGTCTGTTTTCTTCCTTTTATTCCTAAAAATAAATGCTGATTATAATAAAAATATTTTGACATTAAATTAAGGATAAAATATACAGTACAATATTGTTCACAATAATACATATTTGCATATATACTGGTGTTTCAATAATTTTGTACCTTAAATGGTGTATAATTAACATAGAACTTATAGTTCTATGATAATTGAGGTACGTATACACAAATTGGTGACAATAGTTTCAGATAATACAGAACTCTTCGGACACAACTGCGCGTTTAAATATTTCGAGTGGAACATGAAGTATTGGGAACTAATATTTTTGGGGAACGGGAACATAACATAAAAATTAGTGTTGGGCATAATCGATATATTTCAATAATCGAATGAATCGAAATAATCGGTTTTTATAATCGAATGATCATTCGAATTATCGATTATGAATGATTCGAATGATCATTCGAGTTATCGATTATGAATGATGCGCAAACTTGGAAATTATTAATTTTGTTTTATTTACTTTTACAGTATATAAGCAAATGATCATTCAAAATATCGATTATGAATTATGTTCAAATTTTGCAATTTCGATTTGTTAATATTACTTAACACAATATTAATAATGGAATCGCTGGTATGATTGAATAGAAATAGAAATATATTTGTTATGCCCTAGATGGATACATCGTCAATTTACATATGAGTTAAACATTAAAATTTAAAAAATCCTTAATGTGATAAAAACAATTTTTTAAGAATTTGATTTAATGCAGAAACCGAATGATATATCGATATATCACATTCATATCGACAGTGGACATAGCAATAGTACTGTGTCGGGATTTAACATTCATTTCATATTTCGTAATCGATTCAAGCGAATGATATCTCGGTTGCCATAATCGAAAGATCGATTATTCAGCCATAATCGAAATATTTCGATTATATCATTCATAATCGCCCAACACTAATAAAAATGTAACAGATCCCCCACATTTACTTCAAAATTTTAACATAGAAAATAAAATTCTATTTTTGTACACTAATCAGCTCAGTTGTCGACGTTTTATTAGAAAGATTCAATTCAAACTTACTTGGGTACCAGCTTACGGTAGTTGGCGTAACCTGAAGTGTTCTTCCCGTATTCGATTTGCTTGAGGCGTCTTTGAATAATAATCTCATCCATGGGTCGCCTTGGAGGCAATTTGAATGTTTGAAACACTTCGGGAGTTTGAGACTCCTCCGGATCGTATCTCAAGCAAGACTGAATCTCGCTTGTATCTGAAGAAGTACTGGCGCATCGTATGCGCTTTCCATGTGTCGGCTCGACCTAAATGTTTTCAACAATTTAAGTTTAATAACGAGTTTAAACGCAAGTATACAAATAATATGCTTAATTTCGACCGCATAAGTACTAGAGGTGAAAAACTATAGATTAAGGATGTTACGGAGCTTCGACTCCGATTCCGATATGTCGGAACTTCCGATTGAGCTTACACCTCCGGTTCCGGCTTCGGTTCCGATCCGATTGATCTTACACCTCCGGTTTCGATTTCGGTTCCGATACTTTTAAATCGGAGGTTTTTAATCAGAGGTCGAAGCATGCGGCTGCGGTCAACGTGTATGAACCGGTTTATGCATGTGCATTGCACGCTTTCTGTCATCGATTAATAATAACAATAATCTTTTGCCACCATCTCCAACTCCGGTTCCGATTCCGATTTCGGTTCCGACTCCGAAAAACCAAATTTGAAAACTCCGACTTCGGTTCCGATAAAACCACTTCCGTAACATCCCTACTATAGATAACCGGCACTACTGACAGCTTCCGAATTTTATAAAAAATGATTTTGTAACTGCAAAAGTTCTTAGCAAATGACTAAACGAGATAAACCCCATCGAACCCTATATATTCTAAAGAAGATGAAATTCTCTACGACGCTAGTCGATTATCGACATCTCCGTTTAGATCAGAAAGACACTAAATACTCATTGAGAGCCCGAGAAGGCAAATTAAGCAGTTTTCATGAAATATACAAAAATATTAAAAACTTCATAGCTTTCGATAGAGTTCGATAGGCAAAAACATGGATAATTATTGATAGCTGTTTATTAAGGACTCGGTCATAATTGTGCAGATTACATGCCTGGGAAGAAGTCCCGGCACAGCTACTTCCACTGGACAGTGTGTCTGACTCCAATGAAATAACCAACTCCTTCCCTTTCTCTTGTTCAGTTTCGACGGATTCCGCCCATTGTTCTAAACAGCCAAAATATTAAATTAAATTTCTGGAATATTTGAATACAATATAGTGCATTATTTTTGGAGGGAAATAACTACAATATATACGAGAGAAGTCCAAAGCTTTTTTACAAAACCGTAATAAAACTTTTTATATAATATAATTTTTCAAATGGTTTTCTGAAACTTCCGCAATAATCGAAAAATATTCTTTAACATATTTTGTGTGAATTTGCTGGTGCGGTCTGCTAAGAATGTACCTTATTATGCTACATATTCAACAAATAGTAAGACTACACACTTTTTGTAATCTTTTTTTAAATAAAATACTTTCATTTCAAAGGATACTTATTGACGTTTTGTGTGTGCTATGTTCACTACTAACTTATAACTTTTAAATATTCTTGATTTGAAATTGTCTAAATTAAAAACAAAACTACGTAATTATTTAGAATATATTACCCTGATTTTCTTTGGATTCGCCTGATTTATCCATCTTGGGATTTACAGTTTTGCACAATTTTTATAAGCACTTCAGTTTTGACACTTATTCCACAAGCACTTTTCAAGTGAGTTTTCCCTCTAAATTTTTCAGTGATACCAACAACCAAAGTAGCTTCTCATAAAGGTCCTAGTGTCAAACTTAAATATGTCAAAAGTGACAGAGAAAAGTTCTTTTTTATCTATGACATATCACACAATATCACTATAAAGACAAATATTGGATTTCATCCAATGCTTACGGGGCTTTCGTTCTATTTACAATACAATGGCGATACACAATTTATATGTACAACTAAAATACAAGACTACTACCACAAGTACTGCCCAATTAGAAATCGCAGACAGGAACATAGGATATACAGAATCTCTACTTCAGTCCTGTTTACAGATTTTCATGTTATGCGAGCTAGATAGCACTACCAGAGGCTCTCTAGATCCGAACCATAGAATCCAAACATAAGCGCCTGCTATACAAGCAAAAACATTAAGCAATCGTAAAAACAGCTTACACAAGAGTAGCGATTAGATAACAAAAAATGTATTTATTTCTTTTATAATGAACTCGTAATAATCTAACAAGGAGAGATCTAATATACGCAGGGCAGAGAGAGAGTAGAGACAGTTTTTATTCAGTCTTTCATGTGCAATTGTCAAGTGTCAACTAGAGAAACTAGTTGTATGTGTATCTAAGTACCATGTTAAATTTTAATGCTGGGCACTGGGCAGCTGACTGCTGCTATTGCCTGTCAGATAGCAGAAGTGTGTTTATATTATTAAAAACAGTATTTATGGATTGCTCTAAGCGAAGGGTGAATGTTAAAATTAGTTCATAAACCTCCATTGCTTTCCGTTAATAATAATTTAAAAATTGTTATCTTTCACGTCATTAAAATGAGAAAAACGGCATCCTTAGTTTTTTCATGATTTGAAAAAAAAATGCTCCTCTGTTTAGTTGTGAGCATTGTGAGAAAACATGCTTATAGTGACAATATAAACAGTATAAATGACATTGATATAAATTATGTAAATACAATTTGAAGTATTACACTGTACTGTAAAATATTCTAAAAGAATATAAATCAAAGCTACGTTTATTGACCAAGATGGAGTTGTCTAAAAACAGGGGTGAAATTGATAATAAAAATAATCCATTATGAAGATTTCAATATACAACCAGCTATACATACCTGTCTTATAATAAGGTATGATATAAAATTTTGCATTGTTTTTATCCTGATTTGGTATAGCATGTGTCAGTTCCTACATTTTTTTTTAAACCTATAAATTTTCTTGTTGGGGGCACAGTCGTGCAGAAATACCTATGTGGCTTGATTATTGAACGTTTACCGATAGAAGAATTGCAAATGAAAGTTATTGTACAAGGTTTCAATACTAGTAATCGGTTACTTAAATTGTGCTTTAATTTCTTTAGGTTAAAGACCTTTAAAGTTTAGTGTCATGGTCACTATGAGTTCAGACAAGTATGCTTCACGGCACAAACTGGATCGTGCTGAAGCAGCAAACAGCGGTGCAGGACATTCGGCTGCGACAGCCGGTACCAGTGTTGAATCAGCAGCAGGAAGCTCTACTCATACACCTGCTGTTCCGAGTGCAGAAGAGTGCCCCAATATTCCAAATCATCTCGTTTATGCTAAAGTATGATATTCAATTGTCGGCTGACCTGCAATTACCACTGCTTTCTAGAGCTGTAAAAGTAACGAGAAATTGTGTGCCCGTGTGTATTCGTTACTTAAAGAACCAGTACCTGTTACTTTCATATCGTTACGTTACTCGGTACTTTTCATACGACATACAATAGTGTACTTAACAGCATCAAGCAATAAGCATGTAGCTTCGCACAAAGCGCGTCGCATACGTGATACGACATGAGTCATGACTTCGTACTTTATGAATACTTATAAGTATAACACATTGTGTTCGTATAACCGTATCAAACGAGTCGAATTGACATGGATACGAAACATGCGAGTAACGAAATGAATTTGTAAGTAACGATTCGTTACTTCGAGTCAGACGATGTACCCGTTACTCAGTAACGAATACATACGGTTTGTTACAGCTCTACTGCTTTCTGATTTATCGTAATCACCAATTACGTGTATGATTATTTTACAATTCGCCTCACTATTCAAACACGTTGAATGCAAAACTTTCCTTAAAGTACCGTAAAACATATTTCAACTTTTTCTGTGTTCCGTAAAGAACTGAAAGTGTGATAACAGGGTCGAAAAATAATGACAATAATCGTTTCGTCACTCTTAAATTGTTTACTGATTCGGCGTTAGTGTTATAATGACCGAACGGTTTTTAGATGGAGCAAATTGTTGAAAGGATGCAAGATGAAGTATCAGGTGTACCGGTCCGAACAGTGAAAAGTTTGATGGCAAAGATTCCATCCGTGTTCACAGGCTCTGATTTAATAATGTGGATGATGAAAAACTTAAGCATGGATCAGACAGAAGCGTTGCATTTGGCACATTTGATGGCAGCACATGGATATTTTTTTCCGATTGATGATCATATGCTCACTGTAAAAAATGATGGATCTTTTTATAGATTCCAAACACCATATTTTTGGCCATCGAATTGTTGGGAACCTGAAAATACTGATTATGGTAGCTATAATGTCTGTTGTTTAGACTCAGATTTTATATACTGACAAATTATTTTGTTATAGCGGTATATTTATGTAAACGTACAATGCAAAATAAAACGAGATTGGAGCTAGCAGATTACGAAGCCGAAAATTTGGCCCGTTTACAAAAAATGTTTTCGCGTAAATGGGAATTTATATTTATGCAGGCTGAGGCACAAAGCAAAGTGGATAAAAAACGTGATAAATTAGAACGCAAAGTACTTGATAGTCAAGAAAGAGCATTTTGGGATGTGCACAGGCCAATGGTAAGTACATATTTATGTACCAATATTATTTATTTATATAGGCTGTGAACTTTCAGCCCGCTCCGGCTTTGCCCGGATTAGTAGATTGCCTATTAAAGATGGGACTTTCTTAGTGAAGATTTTAGACCTCCACCAGCCGTATACAGGGTGAGTTTTAAGTTGATGCTTCTTTTTTTACATCGTGTAAAAATCAAATAGACGAGCAAATATTTCAAATAGTTTTTTTATCAAAACTCAAAAATAAGAGAGAAACAGCCTTTCGAAGTTTAAATAAATTTTATTAAATTTTCTTTAATTTTGAGGTCGGTCCTGGGGTTATATTATGTCACTATGGAAATATGTTATTATTATCAAGTATTCACAGAAATTGTTCTCTCAAAAACAGAACAATACACATGTCAGTTTCAAATAAGCACCAACATACTTGATAATAACAACTTATTTCCATAGTGACATAATATAACCCCAGGACCGACCTCAAAATTAAAGAAAATTTAATAAAATTTATTTAAACTTCGAAAGGCTGTTTCTCTCTTATTTTTGAGTTTTGATAAAAAAACTATTTGAAATATTTGCTCGTCTATTTGATTTTTACGCGTTGTAAAAAAAAAGCATCAACTTAAAACTCACCCTGTATAAGAGAAAATAAGAAAATCGTGAAGAATTTGCACAATGATTAACTCGAAGGAAATAATTTTTCAGCCGGGATGTGTGAATACTACAGAAATAAATATCAAAAAAGCATGTCGTATGAATAAAGTGGCGACAGCTAATAAATATTTGCAACTTAATGCAATGGGAAAACAAAATTCTTTAGCGCACACCGAATCTGAAGTTAATAATCCAATCGATGTCCTCAAAAAACAGAACGCACGTTTAAAACTTAGATTGGAGCGACGAAACATAAAAATTTCCAAAGTTGCAGAAGCGTAAGCTCTTCTTTAATATACCTACTATATCTATGTAGTGTGTGTTCTAAAAGCTGCTGTTTTCAGGTTAATCAATTATTTCGAACAATATGTCGAATACGATTATTTTGTGGTACCACCGGAATTAGCAAATCCTTGGGTATCGGATAATCCTGAGTTTTGGGAACAAGAAAAGCAAGCGAAAGATATACCGTTGCGCAGAGTTAAACGTTGGTCTTTTAGTCTGCAAGAAGTACTCCAAGATACGGTCGGTAGAGAGCACTTCACGCGTTTCTTGGAAAAAGAATTTAGTGGAGAAAATTTAAAATTTTGGGAAGCTGTGCAAGAATTAAAAGCTTTACCACAATCTGCCGTTCAGTCAAAAGTTGAAGAAATTTGGGCCGAGTTCTTATCAACTGATGCCAGTTGTCCGATTAATGTCGATTCTCATTCGCATGAAATAACAAAGAAGAACTTGGAAAATCCTGACAGATGGAGTTTTGATTGTGCAGCTGTAAGTAGTTTATTTTTAAGTGATTATTAGATAAAATATTATTTAAACATGCTTTTTTTTAGGCTCATGTATATCATTTAATGAAAAGCGATAGTTATTCTCGTTACCTGAGATCTGATATGTACAAAGATTTTTTAAACAATTCAAAAAAAAAGGTATTCATCTTATAATTCAATAATTTATCAATCGTATAACGAAATAACGAATAATTTATTTCAGACATCCATGAAAGGCATCCGATCAATAGTGTCATTTTCTGCACGTAAAGAAAATGCCGCCTCTTAATATGGTAAACCGTTGAGATTGTTAATGTTATTTACCAAAGAAATTTATCTTATAGTCGGGTTATGTAAAATCTTGTATGGCATAACAATTCATTTAAAATTTTTGTTCTATGAACTATTTTCTGGACAGTGAATCAGTTGTCAAAAATTCAGTCAAATATTCAAATCACAAATATTAGCCATTAGGTACGTTAAATTACCAGCATCACTACCTTTCACGTAGCAGTAAATTATTTGTGAGAAGAGCCAGTATTAGAATTTGAAGAAGCAAAGGCACAAACCACGTCAGTATCCCTTCATTAAAAAATAGTTAAGTATTAAATATTTTTATTGTTTTAGAAATAGCAACTATTTTTAAAGACATTTGATTCACTGATAGGCGTTAATGTAAAAATAAAATTCGTTTTATTGAAAAATAATTACCAGTTTTCATTAATATGAAGTAAATGTCACAAGTACTCAATCATTTTAAACTTTAGTATCATTTTAGAAATTAAAATTCAGAAATATATAAAAAAAAACATTTGTTACCCTTGAAAATGTGTTAAAATAAAGAGTAATTTTATTGAAGAAAACATTTATTTAAAATATATTGTGCAATATGCAGTATTTTTCAAGATGATTATTTCATAATTTTTTTTCTTTAAACGCAGTTGATTTTTTTATGCTTCTAATTTTGTTTAAAGATGTAACAATAATTGGCTTTAAGATTATTTTATTGATATTTTTTTGCTGTTTTTGTTTTTTAAACTATCTGAAAAATACCACATAATGCTGTATATAAATTATATATAAATAATTTCTATTATATAAACTTAGAAATAATTTCACAGCTTTAATAAAATTACGGTGTTGTAAAATTCAATTTTTCAATTTTTATTTCTGTGACAGGGTCGAAAACATCCGCATTTTCTTGGGTTAAAATATCGCTGGTCATTGTCGTAAGCCCTCCATTTTCTTCAGGTTTGAGAAATGCTACGCCATCTCGGCCCATTCTCATACAATCAAAATGTAAAATGAAAATCGAAGCTCTCTGAATACGGGTTTCAAAATCCATGCACATATGCAAATTTTGACCGGGTGTAAAAATATTAAACAATTTCACACAGAAATCAACAGTAGGCAGTATCGGTATAGGTATTGGATAGCAAATTGGTGGAGGATTTTTAGCTAAAAGAAAAGTCATATTTTGTCATATCCCATAAAATATATACATATTTATACGCAAATATGTGGACTGGGCGTTTTGTCAAACGTTACAGAAAAATTCTACGTCGTTTTCTCTTTTGGTTTAAATCATTACATCGATACGAGACTAAAAAGATAATCATAATTAATTTACAATTTTTTTTTTTACTTTGCCGAAATTTGAAGGAAAAAATAACTAAATTTTCACCTCTCCCTTTGTAGGAGCGTGCCTCTGGGAGGAGTTGACTATATGTTTATATGAAAGGCCTTATTCTATTGCAGCAAGAAATCTTCGCCAAGTTTTTCCTGCAATCGGTGTACTTGTTCAAAATAATGTGATTATAACTTACCGGAAATACTGTTTGTATAAACTGATTCATTATTTAACAACATGTTCATGTTAATTGCAAAACCTTCTGGATCATATGTCAAATTCATACATCCTAAAATAGTATTTAAATTCACAAAGCTATAATTTGATATTTATTTTCAATAAATAAAATTATCGACCAATTTTTCAGACAATATATTAACAAAAAAATATATAATTAATACATTAACGTTTCAATCCGGATTTGGAACTTCTTCAGAACTGATCTAAAAAATATAAAAAATAATTAATATTTAAAATCTAATTCGCTTTTTATAGAATCTTTCAAGCGAATTAGACTTTAAATATTAATTATTTTTTATATTTTTTAGATCAGTTCTGAAGAAGGTCCAAATCCGGATTGAAACGTTAATGTATTAATTATATATTTTTTTGTTAATATATTGTCTAAAAAATTGGTCGATAATTTTATTTATTGAAGAGTTCTAATCAGACGTTAATCAAAGATTTGATATTTATTTTAATGACAATTTTTCTTTAGACTTACCAACTCGATTGAAATTAAATAAAGGAATATTAAATCCAGAACAGCACCCACATACGAGTTCAAAACAAGAGCACCCTCGAACATTCCCTTGTCTGTAATAATTTATTGACTCATTTTTATTCATAATTGTCATATCTACAGGCTCCTTCATGTCGACACTATAGTAAATAGATGTCACTTCGTTGGCTGAAAAAAAAATGATAAATTGTATTTCCTTCTTGAATTAAATTAAAAACTTAAGAAAAATGCAACTCAAGAAAGCAAACCTTTATTTCTTCATTTGGATAAAATATTTATTTCATTAATGCATCGTGAATCACTGATACATTAATGTTTTTGTCATTTTACAGTGGTTCCGTGATTCCCGACGAATTTATAAATTTTCATACAAAGAAATAATCACTACTTCGGGTCAGGTATAGTAAAATATAAAAGAGGTTTGCTTTCTGCTTTGCGGTTTTTTAAATTTTTAATTTAATTTTTATAACATACTTTTTAAATTGGCTAATTAAAAACTGAAAAATGAGCTCAAACTCGAAGTTTTTGGCTGTAATAGCAGCCGAGATTTCTATCCAAAAGATATTGGAGACGGCGTAATCAATTTTCAACAAACATGGCTAAACAGCATCTCGCAAATACCAGCTTTCAAACAAAAAAAAATAGGCATTTAAATCGGTTCAATTGTTTTGAAGCTACAACACCACAGACAGACAAAGACTTCACACTATATCCCCTTTTTTGCATGGGGGGGTTACAAATGTTCATTTGAAATGGTTTTGCAATAATTAACAAACGACAAACAACTATTGTATACATTGAAACGTTTAGTCTAGATATTTGAAACTAAGCGTTTTTTATCTGATAACTTTCAGCCGCTATTACTTGACTGATTTTTTTAATAATCATATAATTCCAGAGTTGCCAGCTTTGTTTTGTCAGTTTTTTGTCAATTTTTAAATATTTTTATTAAAAAACAGGTATTGACAGATAATTTTTCCACGGGGCGCACTAGTTATAATTACGACGTATTTTATTATAATTTGTTTTAATTTTACCAAATCCATAATGAACGCACAACAATAGAAGTACAGTAGTATAATACACAAACTTCATTTTGAAACAACTAGTCAGATAATGTTGCTTGTTAGAACGTAAATATTTCATTAAAATTTCATAAACATACTTAAAAAGGTCAAAGAACCGTTAAAGAATCAATTGTCTACAGAATGTGTGTTGCATATAATGCATGTAACGATTTTATTTTGAATTATAGACGACCGTTTTTATTATTTAGAAACCGTAATTGTGTTAAAAATGTAAATCAACCATAGGCGTAACTAAAAGGGGAGGAGAGGTTTAGGCTCGGTTCACCCTGGAATTAAGAATTAATTCAAAAAATTGTACGTTTTTTTAAAGTATTCTCAGCAAAAACGGACCTGACAAGTCCGAACCTAACCCACTTCAGATTCAAAACCTAAGGACGCATGTAAATCATAAGTTGATTTTTCAAAAATATAGAAATCGATCTTTATATGCGAGATGAATGCTTGTATTAGTTGTCGAGCGTCTATAATCTACAGTTTGTTTATTTTTTGTGTGTACAATGCATTTATTTGCATAGCCTTAAACCAGCTGGTGAGTTATGTAACGGTGGTTTAAAAAAATGGAGAACGGCCAGAGTTTATTGAATGATTTTAAGCGAAGTTTTTATTTTGTGACGCTACAAGTTCCTCTCACCTACAGCAATCTATGCTTGTAGATGAATCTCTAAAAATGTAAGGTAAGGTAAGTAAATTATTACTAATGTATAATAAACATTAACAGTGGGGTTTATTTAGGTTTTAATTTTACCCTTAGAAAAATCTATTTGGTCCGATCTGTGAGAACACGTTACCTTAATATTTCTACGAGGACCACGAGTAGAGGAAGTACTAATCCCCACTAGGCACCTACAGTTCGCTATCTATCAATACATGGCTTCAGCGTTGGTGCTGAATAAATACCTATGATCTCTCTAGTTTGTAAAATTTATTATATTTGTTGTTGAACGTCTATAATGTTTACCTTTGTGTAAAAACTAAGAACGCTTACGTACGAGAGTGTTGAATGGTTGTTCTACGAATTGTGCGTACAACATTTTACCAATGGATAAAGAATTGAAGTCTCTTCAATAATATATCATTTTTAGTGTTCTGTGCAAAACAGAACACTTGGAATTACTTCAATGTCCGTCCGTCTGTCTGTCACAGGATGCATATATTGTCATAGGCAATTTGTAAATTACAGGTCATGGAATTAATTTTATTATCACAAAATTGCTGTGACTCGAACGTACCTTTGTAATAAATGGGTTTGTACATGTAAACTACATGGTAATGTGTTTTATTTTGTGGCGCTACAAGTTCCACAGTTGATCAATGTTTGATGCTGTCAGAATTGACAGAGGTGCAAAAAACACCAAAATTATTTGTTCTTCCATAAACGATGGCTAAAGAAAAGCCCGGAGAATGGGCGAATTCCCTACTAGCACGATTTGAAGATCAGGTCAGTGCATTTTTATTGTTAAAATTATGCCAGATTACAGAAACAACAAAAAAATATTATGTAAATTTTACCTATAAACACTCCCAAAAAGTCAATTTACTGAATTTATTATCTTTTGTTTTCTGCACGCATTTAAAACAAAATGTGTGGTTTTATATTTATTATATGCTTCAATCTATAAAGTTAGATTATATATAATTAATGTCTGATATAGGCTTACAGGGGTGAAGAATATATTTTTTTTATTTTCACTTACAGCTTCCATACAGAACAGGCCCACAAACAACACATTCGCGCATAAATGAAGAACAGAATAAAAACTGTCTTATTCAGATTTCGAGGTATAGATTTTCATTGGTCATATCGGGTTTGACGAAAATGCTCCAAAGGGTTAATGAGCAGTTTCAGCCTACATTATGTGGAGCTCCGAGGCAGCATGGACCAGAGATTGAAAGAAATTATTATGAAAGTTTGCTTATTGTGTTAGATACTTTGGAGAGGTGTTTAAGTAATCAGCCAAAAGATACGACAAAATTCGATGAAGCAATGAACATAAAATTATTGCTACGTGAAATTTGTCAATTTATCGATATTCCAAATGAGAATCCTAATGCACATGCTTTGAAACTATTAGCTAGTAAAGTATTGTTTGCATTGAGTTTAAATTTTTTTAACGCCGTCTTTAATCGAATATCTGCAAGGCTTCAAGAATTATCTGCATGTTCCGAAGAGAATCCAGATTATAGTGACATTGAACTAATTCAGCATATTAATGTCGATGTAAACCGTTTGAATAGACTTTTAACAGAAACAATTCAAAAATTTAAATTGCTAAAAAAGTCGGCACAAATGGTTTTGATGAATTCGTTAGAAAAAGCAATATGGAATTGGATGGATACGTATCCACATGAATTTGATCAGTTACAGAAAAAACCAAATGAAGAATTGTCAAAAAGCTGTGAGAGTTTATTCGATATTTTAGACACATTTGCTGATAATAAGAAAGGACGAGCTACTGTTTGGCCATTACAAATAATGTTATTAGTTCTCTCTCCGGTGAGTGTTCTTATTTCTGCATTTTTCGAAAAAAAAATGTATCGTAGAACAGAAACTAATCATTTGCATAATTTCAGAAAGTTTTAGAAGAAATTGTAAACGCTGACAGCGGAGCTCCATGTTCTCCGCGTCATAGTAAAAAGAAACAATTCATAGATTCCGTAAAGAGAGGTATTTGCCCTCACGGTAGTTCCAGTAAACAATTGACGGAAGCAGCCGCCATCACTTGCGTGAAATTATGTAAAGCATCTACATACATCAACATACTTGACCCAAATAATGTTACTTTTACATTAGTACAAACCATCATCAATGATTTAAAAGTAATTTCCTATTTTATCGACACAAATTTCGGAATAAGAAATATGTTCATTTTGAAATTTTTTTTAGGCGCTTTTATTCAACCCATCTAAACCATTTTTTCGCGGTCAAAATTATGTTTATCAGGATATTGATATGATGATAGATTGTTTTGTTTCATGTTTTCGAATCAAACCACACAACAACGAAGCTTTAAAAGTTTGTTTGAATCTCAATTATCCTTCTACATATCATTTTGTGCTTGTTAGTTCCTTGTTCAAGTAAGTCTCTCGCATTACACATATTTGTTAATTTTCCAAAAATACTAACAGTTCATATTTTTTAGAATCATAACTCAACCACGGTTACCATGGTGGCCACAAATTGACCTTCTTTACAGCCGTTCCGCTGAACTCAGAGCAATGTTTACTGACACTTTAAACAAAGTCACTCAAGGCTATATCAGCCATACTCCGTTACGAATGATTCAGTCATTAACTCTGAAAGGAAAAGATTCACAGACAAAATTCAAAGAGAGAGCAGAAGAAATTCCTGGTTACAGAAATTTACTTTTATACATGGTTCGCCTCATACATGCAGATCCTATGCTGCTACTCAATGTAAATAATTACTTTTATACAGGGTGTCCCAGAAGTCACGCACTTCCTCGTAGGGATCGAAAGAGAAAATTATTCTGAGACGAAAAGTCCTTAGCCATTTTTTAATCAGACGCATAGATAATTAATTATTAATTAATGAAAGTGACCTATCAGGAGCGATTTTATTTGTTTTCCGATTTTATTTGTTTTTCTCCCGTCTTTTTCTATGCGTCTGATTAAAAAATGGCTAAGGACTTTTCGTCTCAGAATAATTTTCTCTTTCGATCCCTACGAGGAAGTGCGTGACTTCTGGGACACCCAGTATATATTATGTTCACTTGTTTTCTCTACTAACGCTGCTTTCTTCTTTTCAATTTAGAATCAGGGTAAAGCAGGACACGAGATACAAAGTTCTACTTTAGAATTAATAAATGGTTTAGTTTCGTTGGTTCATCAACCTAGCATGCCTGACGTCGCGCAAGAAGCAATGGAAGCTTTGTTAGTTCTACATCATCCAGAAAAAATTGAAGTTTGGAATCCCGAGGCGCCCATAAATACATTTTGGGATGTTAGGTATCTGATTTATTTATTATTCAAACCTCACGCAAAATTACTACAAAGTTCACTTTAAACTTCTCAACAAATGAACGGCTCTCAAATTGATTGGAAAACTGATTTTTTAAATTTATTCATAAACGATATTTTTTTACAGTTCTCAAGTGTTGTTTTCAATTTCACAAAAATTAATCCAACATCAGATAATGAATTATACAGATATTTTGAAATGGCTTCGAGAAATATTAGTATGTAGAAATGCTTTTTTATTACGGCATAAGGATTATGCAAACGTTGGCAGTCAGATAGCAATTTGCAAACAAGCACATATCAAATTAGAAGTATGTATTTATTTATAAGATTAAAAGTACGGACCAGAAAAACCTGTTTGTGATCCATGTTATTTAAGGAAGTACCCTCGGTACGCAGTAAGTCAAAGAATTTCAGTCTTCTACTTGAGTAACGTAGTATATAATTTGGCAACACCGCATGCCTTGCCATAGTTACAAGTGCTTATGTACGCAGCATAAGTCAGCACGCGGTGTCAAATTCGCATTAATTTATGAAAATGCTTTTCTTTATTCCTGTCATTTCGGAAATAATAATATACTATCATTTTTTTGGAATACTATGCTTTTAGCATTTACTCAATTTACGTATGTTTTTACGATATCAAAACTGCTGCAGTTTCGTAACTTACCTTTGAATGACGCGCCACAAACTATAATATTGCGGTGTTGCCATGTTTATGAATTGCTAAAAAGCTCGGCTTTGTTTTAGTTATTTCTATTAACATAAGCAAGCTTTATACGTTTTGGAAAAAGAAAAATGTTCATAGAATATTCGTTTATATTTCCTGAAAATTTTATCAAAATCTGTTTGTCAATTCCAACGTAATAAATGAGGGAGTGCGTCAAAATCACAGATTTCCATAAGACTTCATGTTAAGTGCAGCGAAATAAAATTATCAATATCTTTTTTCAAAGTCAACCAAAAATCACAAAAATTTAACTGAGTCATTTTTGAAAAGGATTTGACATATTTGCAAATTTTCGTAATTTTCTGTTTGTTAATTCATTTATTGAGGGTACTTCCTTAACGAAGTAGCGCACATTAGACCAGCAACGACCGTCAGTCGATCGCCTGCAATTTCTGTCCAGCCGTGCTGAACCGATCTAGTGTGTTAGTGATGTGTCTTTTTCCTGGCTTCTTCCTCTTCGCATAAAATTGTCCAAATAAAAAATTCTTCCACCGAACTACACATGTTCATGTTGCACACTCGTTACTTGGCAAAATGTCTGCTGCGCACCAAAAGTTGCTGGTCGGTGTTGATCAAGTGTACGAAATCATGCGGGTTGCGTTGGTCCGTGCTGGATAAGTGTGCGCGGCGTTTCAAGACACTTTTGCTATATTTATTGATATCAATCTTTAAGGTCGTTTTCTTCATGTATTTATGGAGTATTGATATGGATGCCGTCCTGGTTGCTATGAGTTGTTTTGCATTACTTTGCGAGGAAGCTGAAATTAGATGTGGTTCCGATGAAGTTACCGTAACATATCTAGTACCAAATTACCACTTGTATCAAGAACTAGCCCAAGCTTCAACTATATTAACAACAGGTATGTTCAGAACCGAAACTTCTTTAATAAAATGACAATAATTACTTATGGTAAAATAAAAACTTCACAGCCAGCGGGGAATCTAGAATGTGTTTTCACGAACACACTCACGGTAGGTTATCAGTTTTTTTTTAAAAAAAACAGTTTATGCAATAATTATATTGCGTTTAACGTCTGTTTCTCGACTTTATGTCATAACAGACGCCATTCGCACCATTACTATTTTCCATCTATCACACCTCCCGTTATTTTCTACATGTTTTTCAACTTCAACTAATTAATAGCATTGGGCGAATGAAGGAATTTTAGGACATTGGGATAAGATAGGCAAATTTTGAGCATAGGAGTTTGACAGGTGATCGGCCATGGTCTTGAATAAGGAACGATCTCGATATTTATCTGGAATTATTGAGGGAAACCATGGAAAACCTCAACAAGATGGCCGGTATAGGAATTACTGTTTCTCAGCCACATCTACCCCAGCTGGAATTCGAACCCAGTGCCTCCTGAATGCGAGTCTAATGCTCTCACCACTACGCCACCCCGCTCAGTAAAACAGTTTATGCATTTATTTTTAAAATAAATAAACTCGCCAGGTCGTGCGGCTCTTCAAAAACGCATCATGGCGTTGCTTCGTAAAATTGAGCATTGCGTGAACGGTGTTCAGCCCGCTTGGGAAGAAACATTCCGTAACTGGGATGCAATGAGTAAAAGTCTTCAATCGTATCCGAAAGCAAAACTGGAAGACGGACAAATGGAACCATTTCATAGGTCGATGGGCAAAAGACGTGCTTCTCATCAAAATTCTGAACACGAATTGGAAGTAAGTTTCAAATTTTCGTGTGAAATTTCCATGGATAGTTCGTTTTTTATGGACCGTTTATTTTAGGAACAAATTAACGAATGGGCAAATATGACGGGGTTTTTATGTGCGTTGGGCGGCGTATGCTTACAACGTAAATCTCCGTCGAGACCGACATTATCTGCGGCTAGTCATTCTAGTTTATCGTGCGTTGTCAGTATGTTGGGTTCTTCTGCGGCAAGTTCGGCTTCTTTAGCCGACCGCAGTATAAGCAACATTAGCTCACGTTGCAGTACTCTTGCAAATAGCAGTCAAGATATCCAGTACTGTCCGGTCACACAGTATGTATATTTTGTTTTGAAACCAATGAGACTAGAGAGAATGAGACCGAACTTGAGTGATGGTGGAGGGGTGGGATGAAATAGGTCGCATGCAGTCTTCTTGCGTGGATAGCTTCGAATGTTTCCCTAGTAGCAATAAATAAACACTGTCAACAGTCTTCGTAGTGACAAGAGAGTAGAGACAAGGAGAATGAATGCCCCCACTCAATTTCTGTCAAGTTCAGTCTCCTTATAAAAATATAGCGTTTATATATACGTTTTCTTGTAGGTTTGTATTTCTATTATTACGTCTTCTAGTATGTAATAATGAGAAATTTGGGGCTCAAATACAAAAGCATGTGAAGGAATTGGTGGGTCATGAAATGTCACCAGCTTTGTATCCAATTTTATTCGATCAAATTAAAGCTATAGTCGAAAAGTTTTTTGATCAACAAGGACAAGTCGTTCTGACTGAAATAAATACACAATTTATCGAACATATTATTTTTATTATGAAAAATGTTTTGGATAGTAGTAAAACCGAACAACCTTCCGAACATCTTGGAGTAACAAGTATCGAAGGAATGATGCTTGCTATTGTAAGATACGTAAGGCATTTAGATATGACGGTACATGCAATTCATATAAAGACAAAACTTTGCCAGTTAGTTGAAGCGATGATGAAACGCAGAGACGATTTAGCGTTTCGACAAGAAATGAAATTTAGAAATAAATTAGTAGAATATCTTACCGATTGGGTAATGGGTACTTCACATCAAATTGCACCGCCGAGTTCAGGCGATGTTACAATAATTACGAGAGATTTAGATCAAGCGTGTATGGAAGCTGTCGCCGCGCTTCTAAGAGGTTTGCCTCTTCAACCAGAAGAGTCAGACAGAGGCGACCTTATGGAAGCTAAAAGTCAACTGTTTTTAAAGTAAGCATCGTTCAATAAAGTCGCTGTATTGATGCAATTAAACGTCTGTATTATCGGTTTATTTATTTATTTTTTAGATACTTTACACTTTTTATGAACCTCCTAAATGACTGTAGCGATGCAGCCGATGTAGATAAAGACGTTACGGCACGACAAAGAATCGGTCCCGGAAAATTGAATACGTTACGTAATGCTACGATTCAAGCGATGTCAAATTTGTTGTCTGCTAATATTGACAGTGGCTTAATGCATTCGATCGGTATGTTTTGTTTTTACTTGTTTTTTTTTTCTCTTTTAATGTACTTTTAAAAAACTTACGATTTGAGTGCTGAAATAAATTTTTAGATCTTGGCTACAATAGAGACTTACAAACAAGGGCCGCATTCATGGAAGTTTTAACAAAAATATTACAGCAGGGTACTGAATTTGACACACTGGCGGAAACCGTACTAGCGGATCGTTTTGAACAACTCGTACAGTTAGTTACGATGATAAGCGATAAAGGAGAATTGCCTATTGCGATGGCTTTAGCAAATGTTGTTACTACGTCGCAAATGGATGAACTTGCTCGGGTGTTTGTTACTTTGTTCGATGCTAAACATTTATTGTCGCCATTACTCTGGAATATGTTCTATCGAGAAGTCGAAGTATCCGATTGTATGCAAACGTTGTTTCGAGGAAATTCGCTTGGAAGTAAAATTATGGCGTTCTGTTTCAAAATATACGGTGCCAGTTATTTGCAGAGTTTATTGGAACCATTAATTCGACCGTTATTGGACGATACGGGAAGTAGTTTTGAGGTGGATCCGGCTAGATTGGATCCAAATGAAGATATCGAAGAAAACCGCCAAAGATTAATTGCATTGACACAAAAAGTGTTTGACGCTATCGTTAGTAGCGCTGATAAATTCCCTCCACAGTTACGTTCGATGTGCCATTGTCTGTATCAAGTTTTAAGTAAACGTTTTCCTCAGTTTCCTCAAAATAATATCGGCGCCGTCGGCACAGTAATCTTTTTAAGGTTTATAAATCCGGCCATAGTTTCACCGCAAGAAATGGGAATTGTTAATAAACATGTGCCGTCGCCGGTGAAAAGGGGCCTGATGCTAATGTCTAAAATATTACAGAACATCGCCAATCACGTTGAGTTTAGTAAAGAACAGCACATGCTTCCGTTCAATGATTTTTTGAGAGCTCACTTTGAAATCGGAAGAAGATTTTTCATACAAATAGCTTCAGACTGTGAAACCGTAGACCAGGCGTCACATTCGATGTCATTTATAAGCGATGCAAATGTTTTAGCATTGCATAGATTACTTTGGAATCATCAAGAACGAATAGGTGACTATTTATCGAGTAGTCGGGATCACAAAGCTGTCGGACGGAGGCCTTTCGACAAAATGGCAACTCTTCTTGCTTATCTCGGACCGCCCGAGCATAAGCCTGTCGACTCGCAGTACGTTTAATAGTAGGGATGTTACGGAGGTGGTTTTATCGGAACCGAAGTCGGAGTTTTTAAATTAGGTTTTTCGGAGTTGGAACCGGGACCGGAATCGGAACCGGAGTCGGAGATGGTGGCAGAAGATTATTATTATTATTAATCGATGACAGAAAGCGTGCAATGCGCATGCATAAACCGGTTCATACACGTTGACCGTAGCCGCATGCTTCGACCTCTGATTAAAAACCTCCGATTTAAAAGTATCGGAACCGGAGGTGTAATATCAATCGGATCGGAACCGAAGCCGGAACCGGAGGTGTAAGATCAATCGGAAGTTCCGACATATCGGAATCGGAGTCGAAGCTCCGTAACATCCCTATTTAATAGTATTTTTTTATATCGATATCCCGGTATCGATTATTAATGAAAAATTTCTCGTTTACAGTTTATTATTTTCATCGTATGCTCGTTGGAGTTCAATCGATATGTCATCGACTAATTTTGAAGAAATTATGGTTAAGCATAATATGCATGAAAAAGACGAATTTAAATCAATAAAATCATTGAACATATTCTATCAAGCCGGAACAAGTAAAGCCGGCTTTCCTGTCTTTTACTACATAGCAAGAAGATATAAGTAAGCAACATAATATATTTTTAGAAGATTAAAAAGGAAGAATCCGGGAGGCATAGGATCGATGAAACAAAGCAAATACTGAAGGTTTTTATTGCATTTTATTGTCTGACGTTTCGGCAATCTTTATGCCATCTTTTAATACCTTTTGATGACATTTTATATTTTAATTTTATACATAACAACAATACTGAGAAAACAGACAGCATTGGTAAGTTTATTTATTTTATTTCCAATTTTTAACTTTAATTTTAACAATAACAACTTTAAGAACAATTAACTTTAACAATAACAACTGTAACAACAATAATTTAAAACTTTTCATATATGAATCTTCTAGATTCTCCGAAGATGGCATAAAGATTGCCGAAACGTCAGACAATAAAATGCAATAAAAACTTTCAGTATTTGCTTTGTTTCATCGATCCTATGCCACCAGGATTCTTCCTTTTTAATCTTCTAACATTGAAGCAGGATCATCATCACTCTAAATTATTAGAGTTATTTTTTCACAATAATATATTTTTGTAATACATTCAACTCCGTTTAAATCGAATTGTCAATTACCGTTCAAACTTTTCAAGTCGAAGGAAATTTGAGTTGCGAAATTTTTCGCTTACAGAGATGCCACATTAGAGGTAGTTGACTGTAATTATGTTTCATGAAGAACGGAACATCATTTTGTATTTTTTTTTTAGGATCGGAGAAACAAACGGTGATTTATTAATATATCATGTTATTTTGACACTGAAACCGTTTTGCCATTCACCTTTCGAATTGGTTGTCGATTTTACACATACGTGTTCCGACAATCGATTTAGAACAGAATTTTTGCAAAAATGGTTTTATGTTTTACCCGAAGTGGCATATGATAACATACACGCCGCTTATATATATAATTGCAACAGTTGGGTTCGAGAATATACTAAGTTTCATGATCGTATTTTGGCACCGTTGAAAGGTAACAGGAAATTGGTATTCATCGATGCACCTGCAAGATTGAACGATTTTATAGATGTAGATCAACAAAAGTTACCTGGAGCCACCCTGAGCCTTGATGAAGATTTAAAAGTTTTTAATAACGCTCTGAAATTATCCCATAAAGATACTAAAGTAGCTATAAAGGTATGAATTGCTGTTAATAAATCGTCGGTGATACTGCAAAACCGGGCAACCAGGATCTGATTAACCCTTAGGCTAATTAGGCTGCAGCCTAGGGCGCGAGGATCAGGGGGGGGGCGCGCTGAAATCGTGTCTTTGCATGCACTAATCTAGCATTATTGCATCTACCCTACATATTTCAACTAGACCGAGACAAAACACAAACTAAATGCGCGCCCTCATAATTAGCCTCGGGGGGTCAAAACTCTTGATCAGTCGCTGCGGGCAACTGATCGAAGGAACAAAATTGAGAATTCGAGACGCGATCTATAACCTCGTTGGCGCATAGTGATTCGATTCTCGTTTGCATTAGCCGATCGGAGAAGTTTAAAAATAGTACGAGACAATATCGCGCATGGAGTTCATTGGAATATTTGTTTGCTCTGTGCAGAGTGCTTCTTGGCGGTTTTACAATATCGTCGACGGAATATTATTTGTAGATTTCAGTGTGGTTAAATTTTATTGGAGTATTAATTCTAGGTTGGCCCGACTGCAATTCAAATAACTTCTGCTGAAAAAACAAAAGTACTATCCCATTCAGTTTTACTGAATGATGTTTATTATGCTTCGGAAATAGAGGAAGTCTGTTTAGTTGATGACAACCAGTTTACACTTACAATAGCCAACGAAAGTGGACCACTTAGTTTCATACACAACGATTGTGATAGCATTGTACAAGCCGTAATACATATACGCAATAGATGGGAATTAAGTCAACCCGTTAGTATTTTTGCCGATTGTTTTTATTAAAGTGAAACTTTTATTCTATCGCCCCGAATTTTTCTGGCCGTCTGTTGCATGTCGCATTACAGGCGGCCGCGGAGTAGGGGTAAAGTGAAAGGCGTTCGGAGTAGGCGCTCGGTAGAGCAGCCAAGGCCAATATGGCGGCGCCCAAGGTTAGCATCAGCTGACCGTGTAGTATGTATAACACATAGTCAGTCTGTCATGCGGGCAAGTGCTGTACAGTGTTTACATGTTTTTATTCGTCTATTCATGTGAATATTGTTGTTTATAATTAATCGTGATGGATAAGTGTCTACAATCCAACGCCTACAATCTAATAAAAGTTTCACTTGCGTCGTGGTTTCTTAAAACCACACTTATTTTTTTTTTTTATTTAGTTAGTTGCTTTTATCCATACTGTTGGCTCTATCCTGTTCATATAAAAAACAGTACAGTGACAGTCAGATCAATATCGAATCAGTAATTTTTGAGTTAACCCGGAACAAACAGTCAAAAACCCTGGAAACAACAAATTCAGCTGACATAAATCTAAATCTGTGTCGTTCATTAAAACTTACATTTAGCGTTATTGTTTTATTTATTTCTTTAAATATATATTCATTTTTTTGTAGGATTCCGTTACGGTGCATCAAAAAATTAGACCGAAAGATGTTCCGGGCACTTTGCTCAACATGGCGCTTTTAAATTTAGGCTCTTCGGATCCTAATTTACGTACTGCTGCATATAATCAATTGTGTGCTCTCACAGCTACATTTGATCTTAAAATTGAAGGTCAATTGTTGGAAACATCGGGTACTTATAATTACTGTATTTTTGTGAACTTAATATACATTCTGATGCTTCGATGTATTATTATTGATTTTTTTTAAGGTTTATGCATCCCTTCTAATAATACAATTTTTATTAAATCCGTAAGTGAAAAATTGGCCACGAATGAACCTCACTTAACATTAGAATTTTTAGAAGAATGTATACAAGGTTTTCGAGTATCGAGTATAGAACTGAAACATTTATGTTTGGAATACATGACACCCTGGCTGGCAAATTTAGTTAGGTATGCTACTGCAATTTAATGCAAAAACATATTTTTATTTTTATGTATTATTAACAAACTGTTGATTGATTTAACTCAGATTTTGCAAACCGTCTGATGAAAGTAAACGGCAAAAACAAGTAGCTCAAATATTAGAAAAATTAATTATTCTAACAATAGAGGAAGTGGAAATGTATCCATCAATACAAGCAAAGATATGGGGATCGATTGGTCAAGTTCCTGAATTAATAGATATGGTTTTAGACAATTTTATACATCGATCAGTTAGTTCGGGTCTCGGATCACCCATGGTGGAAATTATGGCCGACACTGCAGTTGCGTTGGCATCGGCAAATGTTCAATTAGTTGCAAAGAAAGTTATCGGTCGTCTTTGTAGGGTAAATATTTTCTTTTTGTTTCTCTATAACCACCTCCTTTTTTTGATTATTTTACTCAAAACTGATTTTTCTAGTCATTATGTTCCGTATTAAAAGAACGACAAGTTCACATTTCAATAATTCAGAGTCGGTTCTATCAAAATGTCCTGATTGCGTAACCGAAATCGTAAAACCGCACAGACGGTTCCCATTTTACACGACTTGTGTGTGTGTGTATTAATTTCATTTTCCACTTCACAGATTATTTCAGTTTAATAAAAAGCAAACGTGTGCTTAAGACCGCACGACCAAAGTGAAAACTTCTATGGCGAACGTATAATCGATTCGATGTATTATACAGGTGAGTTTTAAGTTGATGCTTTTTTTTTACAGCGTGTAAAAATCAAATAGACGAGCAAATATTTCAAATAGTTTTTTTATCAAAACTCAAAAATAAGAGAGAAACAGCCTTTCGAAGTTTAAATAAATTTTCTTTAATTTTGAGGTCGGTCCTGGGGTTATATTATGTCACTATGGAAATAAGTTGTTATTATCAAGTACAGTAGAGACGCGTTAATCCGAACCTTCATAATCCGAATTCTTTGGTAATTCGGACAGTCGTTTGATAGTATTATGTACATTGTAGTCCGGATTTTTCCAGTTTCAGTAATCCGGATCATGATACTTAGTTATTGAGTAGCTGTACCGGCACTATTTGCGTGAACACTATTGGCCGGCGGTGTGTTACAAACAGTTACATACATATTTGTTGTCAGAGAAGTGAGAGAAGTTAGGTGGTTTTAGTATGTATGTAGTCGTTGTCAAACTCAGATAGAATTACATAGAGAACGCACTATGGCGCCGCGTAAACGATCACACGTTACTTTATCACTGCAAGTAAAAAACGAAATTCTTGACAAATTAAAAGTTTTATTTTTTTACGTATGAATAAATCCTTTGAGCACGCATTTTTGTTTGTTTTCTTGATAATTAAAATTACATCCAGTAATCCGGACATTTTGATAATCCGGATCAGCTGTGTTTTAATTAGTCCGGATTATCGCGTCTCTACTGTATGTGTATTGTTCTGTTTTTGAGAGAATTGTGTGTGCCTCAATTATTTTTGACAACTTCGAACAATTTCTGTGAATACTTGATAATAATAACATATTTCCATAGTGACATAATATAACCCCAGGACCGACCTCAAAATTAAAGAAAATTTAATAAAATTTATTTAAACTTCGAAAGGCTGTTTCTCTCTTATTTTTGAGTTTTGATAAAAAAACTATTTGAAATATTTGCTCGTCTATTTGATTTTTACACGCTGTAAAAAAAAGCATCAACTTAAAACTCACCTTGTATATTTAAAAGAAAAAATACGACTTAATGTCATTCCTATCATTACATATTATGTATCAAAGTCAGATACATACAGAAATCAACAAAAGTCATTCTGACTATCAAAGTTACAAGACAGCCGGACACAGCAGTGACTATTTCTTCCTCGCTCGGCTAAACTCGCCTCCCTCGAGTTCACCTGAACGAGCGTTTCACCTCGGAGCCTGATGGATCAAACTTATTCACTGCCCGGGCAAAACTGTGCACGTTGCGCCTAAAGAAGTTTTCACTTCGAACGGCATTTTAACTTCCAAAATCAATTTTCGTCTACGACGGAATATATTAACTAGAGCTGTAAAAGTAACAAGAAATTGTGTACCCGTATGTATTCGTTACTTAAAGAGCCAGTACCCGTTACTTTCGTATCTTTACGTTACTCGGTACTTTTCATACGACATACAATAGTGTACTTAACAGCATAAAGCAATAAGCATGTAGTTCGCATCAAAGCACATCGCATACGTGACACGACATGAGTCATGACTTCGTACTTTACGAATACTTATAAGTATAACACATTGTGTTCGTATAACCGTATCAAACGAGCCGAACTAACATAGATACGAAACATGCGAGTAACGAAATGAATTTGTAAGTAACGATTCGGTACTTCGAGTCAGACGATGTACCCGTTACTCAGTAACGAATACATACAGTTTGTTACAGCTCTAATATTAACTGTATACAAGTTAATATGTTTGACCATTTTTAGGTGATGGATAAGACCTGTCACTCACCCACTCCTTTATTAGAACAACACATGATGTGGGACGATATCGCTATATTGGCACGATATTTGCTTATGTTATCGTTCAATAACTGTTTGGATGTTGCACGTCATTTGCCCTATCTATTCCATACAGTAACATTTCTGGTTTGTTCCGGATCCCTTAGTATGAGGGCGTCAACGCATGGTCTTGTTATTAATATTATCCATTCACTTTGTACGTGTACAAAACCATCGTTTTCAGGTAGGATGTGTTACATATATAAAGAGTACAAGAAATTAACTATGTTACAAGATCTCTGACATTGATTTTTTTATAAACTGGACTCTGCTGATTTGAATTGTTTCTTCTTTTTTCAGAGGAAACTCAAAGAGTTCTCCGTTTGTCGTTAGATGAATTTTCACTATCAAAATTTTATCTTCTTTTCGGTATCAGTAAAGTCAAATCGGCAGCTGTAACCGCTTTTAGGTCTAGTTATCGACATCCGAATGAAAGATGGTAAGTAAAGAATAATAAACCGTTACAGTTTAATTTTGAATAAAACCGTTTGAAATGTATTTTGTACAGGTTTGCTAACGAACGAAGTTTTTCCGGGACAGCTACGGATAGAGAAAGATTATCATTAACTTCGTTGGAAGTAATCACCGATGCTCTTTTAGAAATAATGGAGGCTTGCATGAGAGATATACCCGAGTGTGATTGGCTTACGACATGGACAGCACTTGCAAAGAGTTTTGCTTTTTGTTTTAACCCAGCTTTACAACCCAGAGCACTGATTGTTTTCGGATGTATTAGTGAGTATTTCAGACTAATATTTGACACTATAAAAAAAATTCCAGCCAATTGGGCGACGGGACCATTCCAACTTCAAAAATGTTGACATTTGATTAAAATAAAGAAAATACAATATCTTATATCGCGTGAGGTGACGCGGGTAATGGCTAGTATTCAATATGATATTTGCTAATCGTTGCCATGGTTACCTACATAATATGTTCACGTCATGTAAATATTAATCAAAACATGCCGAACTTGTTTATTTCTGACATCCATAAAACAAAAGAGCGGCTTATTTTTTTTTATTTTCAAAATATTTCCGAGACTATAAAGTTTAGAAAAAAAGTTTTTTAACAAAACTTTCTTGAAAAAATAAATAAAATAATAAGCCGTTATGAAAAGTATACCATTATTATATAAAAAACACCGTTATAGCAAAGATCTCTTCTGCGCATGCGCCGATTTTCCCCAAAAACGATAGGGCTCTTCATATTTGCATACCAAACATCCTCCCAAAATTTGGTTTCAATCCGCTCATCCGTTTGACCTGTATCGTGTTCACAGACAAACAGACGCACAGAGATTTTCCAAAAATATGTTTTTTGGATTCAGGGGACCTCAAAACGGAATGATATTGTAAAATTTTTGAAAAGTGATTTTTGACCGAAACTAGTACTATTCCCCACTTGTGGGTTGGAATAGTAATAAATGATTAAATTATGTGAGATCGATAATTTATCGAATAAGAAATCAGAAATTATGGGTTTGTAGAACGCGTATTTACTTATTTGAAATGACTTACAGGTAAAAGTATAACAGACCAAGATATCAAGCAATTGTTAAGAATTCTGGTAAAAGCTTTAGAAAGTTTTAATGATATCGTCTTATTGGAGGCGCTTATTATGTGTTTAACTCGATTACAACCTTTGTTGAGACCTGAATCTCCAATTCATAGAGCTTTATTTTGGGTCAGTACATCTGTGCTCCAACTGGATGAAGCATCGCTCTATGCATCCGGTCTTGCACTATTAGAACAAAATTTACATACGCTTGATTCGCAAGGAATTTTTGAGGAGAAGGTAAGTTGAACTTTTTTTTTAAGCTCCACATCTCAGAATGAAGAAAACGGAACCCTATATTATTATCACTTTGTTGTCTGTCTGTCATGATCCTTTTTCTCAGGTATGGATAATTGCAATTAATATCAAATATTAAGGTCCGTAACTCCATAGTTTTCGAAAGAAATTTAGCATCTAACTATGAAATAAAAAATTGGTTGTCTGTAAAGTCGGTTTACGGACGATGGTTTTACGTGATAACGTATTCCGCTCGAATATCATATTTAATAATGCATAACCTAAATTTTAGTAGCTGTCAAACTATATTTTTACCGACTAATAATTTGATCAACCAAAGCAAAATACATATTTTTAAGCAATTATAAAAGACATTTAAAAGAATGTATATATATTATATATTTGTTAACAAACCGTATAATTTATCTGGCCATCTGTCAGATGTAGCTTTCGCTGGAACAGCCGAAAAAAATGTTGAACGCACACTACTCTCTGACGTCACGCGAGAAGAGAGTGACTATCGCTTATATCGCGCTCTCGCTTGCGGAACGTTACTCTTTTTCGTGCGTGCAGCCGGTGTTTCATCAATTTATAAGACGTTATCACGTCAAAAAGATACAGCCTTCCTAAAATAGCTCACTCATTAGAACCTGTAGGATACTTTGTCTTGAACACGAAGGCAATTAAAGTCAAATTTGGCATGAATAGCAAGTCCGAAAATGATTCATTTCTAATTCTATGTGGAACTACTACATGACAAACTTAATTTTCATTAAATTGTAACGATACAGAACCCTCAAGACGTATGCTCTGTTTTCACTCATCTGTTTTTTTTTTATGAACGTACGTGATATACACTATTTTATATTACAGTCTTTAGAACAAGTGATGATCGCTACTCGAGAACCATTGGAATGGCATTTTAAGCAACTGGACCATGCAGTGGGATTGAGTTTTAAGGCAAATTTTCATTTCGCTCTTGTTGGTCATTTGTTAAAAGGATATCGACATCCTACTCCCACAACCGTATCTAGAACAGCTAGAGTTCTAACAATGCTGTTGGCTATTGTCGCAAAACCACAACGTAGGGATAAATTTGAAGTTACACCAGACAGTGTTGCATACCTAACTGGTATGTTAAAGTAATTGATAAGCTTCGTTATTTAACTGATTGCAGTATACTAATATATAAAAATTTTAATAGCTCTCGTAAGCGTGTCAGAAGAAGTAAGAAGTAGATGTCACGTGAAACACACGTTGCCTCGTTGGTTAAATGATTCAGTGTCGCAAGAAAGTTTCCTTACCGATTCGGTTCTATCACAAGGTGCAGGACCCAGTTCTAGTGTTAATAGTAGTCATATGACATTAAATCGTCGACAGAAGTCGTGGGATCTTCTTGATCAAAATGCTATAGCAATCGCCAGACAACACAAACAACATGCTGCACATCAGGTACTCGTTTTGTGTTTTTTCTTTTTTTTTTAAGTTGTCGATGACTCGTCATTATTTCTATCGTCGAGAAAAAACAATTGGGTATAAACTAAAAAATTTTTGGAAACAAAATACACGAACGGGTATTTTAATCGGCTTGAGTTTTTTTCAAATTTCAGCTTTAGGAAAACAATGAAATAAATAGATTTTAACATAATTTTTTCTACACAAATACTTTCCCCAACAATACAACTAGGTCGAGTCAGCCTCTTCGATACAATGTAACGGTACAAGTACAGCAGCCAAAGTGTGGCGTAGCCTAGATTTAACGTCGGTCAGTAGCTATAATGCACTGAGCCAATATCAGAATAAGGCGATCTATGGAACGAGTGTTAATTTTGGACTTGGGTCCGGGCCTGGATATACGACAGGCTCGGGACCAGGATCCAGTTCTGGATCGTTGAGCTCAAAGCCATTATTCCGTACCCAGCGCTCCAGTTCGGTGCCGGTCCAACAGAACCAAAACCAAACTTCCGATATCGGTGTTCGACAGCAATCGAATGACGTTGATGCACCGTTGAAAGTAAGGTCGCAGATATCAACACAGTTTTAAACGTCTAACTTAACGTTTAATATCGCTTCTACCGTTTTCTTCAGCCTGTTTAATGTTTTGCCGATTGCATTTATTTAGTCATGTATTTTTCCATCGACAGTTGCTGTGTTGCAAAACTAACTGCGTTTGATAAATCGTATACATAATGTGCATTATTATCATTTTGTACTGCACTGCGACAAGAAAGTAATTATTTTTGTTCCTGTTGCATTTATGTGATTTAAATCAAATTGTGACATAATTATTTTTTACATATTTTTTTTATTCGTTTCATCATCAAAAAACCATCTTAGAATGTCCTAGTTCGTTTATTTATGTATGTCGCAGGGATATTGTTAAATCCGTGATATTATAATTTCACTAGTGAATTTATAATTGCACGAAAATTTGTCATTCGCGTCTATTTTTTTACAATTTCACGGCCATATTTCAGTGACATAATTTTACGGGGCCACTTTAGTGATTTTATAATAACCCTGGGTGTATTAGGAGCTAAGTTTGTAGTGGAGGGCTTTGTGCATTTTGATTGGTCAACTCTTTTTCATCCGCCATTAGCTTTGGTTTGCAAAAATAAATAAACCATTCTGATTATTTTTACTTATGTACAAGTACACTGTGAGACTGTATAATTGTTACTTACTTTATTACCTTACAATAAAGGTTATGATTTCCAGAAACCTTTCTATTACTTTGTAACTCTATGATTGCAAAATTTACATTGAAAACGGACCTCGCAATATCACTGGGTGGGTCTAGTGGAATTATAATGTCACTGAAATAGTAATGCCTACAGTACACATTCGCCATCTCAGTCGCTGTCTTAAAATAACAGAAACTGCGTAAACACATTACTTCCGTCCGAATGCTTCCGCCCGAAAACAAATCTGAGTTACTATAAAGTCGCGCCTAAGAAGTTTTACTTCAAAAATAAAATTGCAAATTATTTTCTAAAGGTGGCATTTGAATCTGTGTATCTGCGTGGATAACATCATATGCATTCATATTACTATGTAGAATTATTTGTAGATTAATTTTAGTATTTGGACAGCGGAGGTGGAAAACGATCAATAGTTGCCATTATCGATAGTTATCGTTAGTCGGTAACTAAACCGTTAGCTGTTGGAATCAACTGTTATCGATAGTTCTCCATCTCTAATTGACAGTGAGAAATTATGCTGGGTTCCAGAAAGGGTTGTCGAAAGTACTGATTTGACAATGGCTTTGAATTATGTTCATATAATTACAGTTTCCATACACCAGGAGTAGTCTAATGTCGTATTCAAACTCCCTTTCATCTCGAACATTAGATTGTACTCACATAAAAACAAATGATTGTTCGACGTAGAAAAAGATCGCTTTTCAAGCTAAATTTTTATCAAACTGCGTAGAAAAACATGCAAATCCTACCCAAAACGGATTTTTCACCTACCATGGGTGTGAGTTGTTACATGGGTGGGTGTGGATAGTTTCGTAGATGGGAAGGTCAATAATATATCCAGAGAAAGAGAGGGACAGAAAAAGATAGAGATGACAGCTGAAAACTCCGTTTTGGATAGAATTTGTGTAATAGTAGGAGTGGAAAATAAAGAAATAAAATCGACGATCTTTTGAACAGGCTACCCGATCAGGGTGAGGGTGAATTTTATATAAAAGAATTTAACTGGGTACAATACATCATCTATACCACGCGGACGAAATCGCGGCCAAACCGCTATATAGAGAAATGTTCTAAGGTCATTGTCAATTCAGATTTTCTGACAATGCTTCCTGTAACCGAGCATTAGAGTTTGAAAGCTGTAAAGTAATTCTAATGTTTGTTTCCTGCTTGTCTGTTTTTCTGTTTTGCCTGCATAACTGCATCACCTTTTGTGCTACTTCTCTACTACCCACTATGCTCGTTCATCCACAAAATATCGTGGACCGCAATATTCATGTGTCCAAATTAAACAGAGCGCCCGTGTCCTCTTCAAAACACAGCGCTCTTTCTCGGTACCAACCACTAAAGAGCAAAAGTCTACTTTAGATGAATCTGACGCAAAGGTAATTTTAAATATTTCACATATCAAATTAGACACGTTCTTTACTTCATTCAGTATTATTTTTATAATGCACAGTAAAATTTTTATATCAAAATATACAGAACCATTTTGATGTTACTCGTCATCGCAGATAAATTTAAAAGTCCTAATGTAATCGAAACTAATTTACAAGTTCAACTGCTTAATGATTGGAAACATTTTTTTTTTTCAAAACAAAAGTCACGTAAAGTTATGTTTGTATTAATAGCCGAAATTGTAAGATCAGTTTGCTGAAAAAATTAGCATGCTGATCTTTCAATCAGTCATGAGATAAACTAAACATATTGACTTATACATTTTTCAGCCCGATAGTTATCATTTGTTTTAAAATTAAACATGATAAGTGCAGTTCTGCCAATTTATTATTGTCTCTAATTTTATCTTGCACGCTGCATGTCTGAATGACAATATAATCTTTGTTTCTGCGTGTAAACAAACAATATTAATTTATGTTTCAAGTTAAAATAAGTCAATATTGAATATTTTCATGTCGGGTAATCGTGTAGTTATAATGTATGCTGTTACTGAATTGCAGAATCGAAGCGCTCGTGTATCTGTAAGTAATGAAAACAATATTCTTCTGGATCCGGATGTTCTTACTGATTTTACAACTCAAGCATTAGTGCTAACTGTACTTGCAACTTTAGTTAAATATAGTACAGATGAAGCCGAAACAAGAATACTCTATCAGTATCTCGCGGAAGGTTCTGTAGTATTTCCAAAAGTATTTCCCGTTATGTAAGTGACAAATTTCTTAGACGCGGCGCATACATCAGATTCTAGTTCCGATAGTCGATTCAGGGAACTGTCGCATCCATTGAACTGCGTGCTTCCGATTTGATATGTCTCGGTTTAGCGGTAACCTCCATTAAGAACACATTTAGCGCAAACTTTAAAAATAGTCGATAACAAATTAATTATTGGCTATTGTTTTTTTACTGTCACAACGGAAAAAAAAGACAAAACGTCACTACGGAATACCCATTTATCGCTTACTTTCATTATTTTAATTATTATAAACATGGATATTTTACTAGCCATGATTAACAGCTTCTACACCGAAACTGACAAAAAAATTGGTTGTCTGTAAAGTCGGTTTACGGACGATAGTTTTACGTGATAACGTCATAAAGAAACATTGATGAACTCTCTGACGTCACGCGAGAAGACAGAGAAATGCTTACAAGCCGACGCTTGGGCCGATCGTGCCTCTCTATCGCTTATACCGCGCTCTTGCTTGCACGCTCAGGCTCAGGCGGAACGTGACACTTTTTCGTGCGTGCAACCGGTGTTTCATCAATTTATAAGACGTTATCACGTCAAAAAATTGAATATTTGCGTCACGTTATGATTTACGTATGCCGAATATGGCTCAGACAATCGGATTTGATTTTTATCTGAACACTGAATCGGACGCACTACACGTGTTTCCGACTCGGCCGTCTGATCCGAGTTTGGATTCGATGTGTGCAAATATAGTTTTTTGAATTTCAGATCGTATTCGATAATTGTTTCAGACAATCGGATACAATAAGTTAGATGTATGCGCCCAACTTCAATGCTGCTATTGTTAAAACTGTCTTTATCGAAATTATTTTTTAGCCATAATTTATTAGATATGAAAATCAACAATGTTTTACAAATATGTCATGATCAAGTAATTTTGAGTGCTGTACAAAGTATAATACAAAATATGATAGCTTGTGAAGATACCAGTCAACAACAACTTCATTATCTTCAAAGTTGTGGATTTGGTGGACTTTGGAGATTTGCTGGCCCTTATACAAAAGTAAATATACAATATTTTTTTAAAAACGGAAGTTTTACATGTTAAACTAATCTGCATGCTATAACGCGACGTGGGAAACGAACCTCAAGAATGATTTTTCATTTACCTATGAAAATAACGTGTTCTTTACTAGATATATCTGAATAATTTTTTATATTGAAGTTAAAACTTGCTTTATTAACAAAACAAATTAATTGAGCGGAGACTCCACGCACTGATCAACATTGTTTAAAATTTGGCATTGTAGACGGTAGCGATTCTAGAAGTAATTCTGAGGTAAATTTTTGAAGAAAATCTTCTTTATGAAGGATAAAAACTGCTGATGTTTTAAATACGCATTTATTATGCTTACGTTTCAAAAGTTTTTCTTTCATCTTTAGAGAATTGAAATATTTTTTTTTGTAATTAATATATTTTGGATATATATAAATATTTAAAAAAGTAATCGTAATTTTAAAGTTGACTTAAAAAATTGGTTGTCTGTAAAGTCGGTTTACGGACGATAGTTTTACGTGATAACGTATTCCGTAATACATAACCTAAATTTTAGTAGCTGTCAAACTTGGGCCGAAGCATACTGCGCTCTCGCTTGCACGCACAGGGTCAGGCGGAACGTTACACTTTTTCGTGCGTGCAGCTGGTGTTTCATCAATTTATAAGACGTTATCACGTCAAAAATCATGATTATTTTATATAACACTGACAAACGTCTGTTTATATGTATGACATTTGAACACTGGAAAATTTTTACAAACGTAAGTAATAAGTGCAAACTTAAAACGTCAGTGTTCCAATTTTTTATTCTTACGCCAAAATAAAAAAAAATTTCTGTGAAAATTCACCTCAAATTTGATGAAAATGACACCCTAGTAGGAGGGCTATTTATCGATTGTTTTATTACAGTGCAACTGCACAGCCGAAAGCAGTGAGCTGTTTGTAAATTGTCTTGAAGCAATGGTTGAAACATGTTTACCAGTTGAAGAAACCGAAGGAGACAACGGTGAAATACAACAATATCCGTCGATGCTGAGCGTCAGCTCAAATATGAACTTGTCATCGAGTTTGTCGAGTCTTACGTTAGGATCTCCGACAGAAAAAGAGGCCGCCATGGACTGTGAAGTCGGTGGAAACAGTTCGTCTCTTGGCAGAACTTCGTTCAGTAAACAAAGGAGTCTTAAAACGAAAAGCACTCATTTACATTCACATCATCATCATACGCACGATGGTAATTGTGGAACTGATATTAAATGATTTTATTGCTAAACGTCTTAGCAATAATCGCCCACTGTACCTGAAAAGTCAGTGACGTAACTAGGTACCCGAAACTCTCGCCGTTGCGGTGGGAGGCTCAATCTAAGGAGACCCCGACATTTAACCTTTTCACTGCGCATATATATGTTATGAGAATGCATGCTGTGTGCGCAATTTTTTCGTATATTCCGTATAGGTACGTCTGGAGCAGTGACACATGCACTGACTTCAAAAGAAAAAAAACCGCAACAATGTTTAGGACTTGTGTTCTAACTAGGGTTGCCACCATTTTTTTGAAAAAACGTAAATATACGGCGGGAGCAGGATTCCAGGTAATCGTATATATACGTCTGGAGCAGTCAAAGGGTTAAAGTCTTCGAGAAATTAAAAATTCGTCTAGAATTGAAAAACAATCTGGGAAAATATCAATATAAATAATTCAAGGAGATTTATTTGGTTGAGGAACAATTGAAAAATAAGCTTTACCAGAATATCGCTTCTGGCCAACGTTTCGAAAAATATATTTTCATCTTCCAGTACAATATTTATTTTCACATTGGACAGAACAATTGTATAAAAAAACTGTTTTATGATATTTTTAAAATTAAAAACTGTTGAAATTCGTAATAAATGATCATGTATATTACAATACTTTGCACAATTTACCATCTCAACTTGCATTGAGGGCTAAGGCCCTGAAGATGAAAATATATTTTTCGAAATGTTGGCCACAAGCGATACTCTGGTAAAGCGTATTTTTCAATTGTTCCTCAACCAAATAAATCTCCTTCAGTACATATTTTTGGAACAATATAAATAATCTTAATAGTAAATGCTCACTACAACTTTGAGTGACTAGTAAATAACAACAAAATCCATGTTACATTAAAGCAACTCTCACACAGCAAGCGTTACACGATGTCTAACGAATACTAGTAACTTAAAAAACTAACCTAGTAACTAAATTTCGTCCTGTTATCTAGATGTCGCCTTCAACTAAAGCCATGTTTAATCAAACGTAACGTCCTTCCTTAATAGTGTCGCCCCAATTGCACGGTTTTAATCCCAACCAAACGCGCCATTAGATGTTTCAAATAAAAAGAACGACACGATTCTTACAGTCTAGGACGCAAAAAGTTTAAATTTGCCACAGTATATGGACATTGGATACCTCAATTCACACAGGATAGGCTAGTAACAGGTTGATACCCGGCTTCGCTCGCGTTAAGATAGAATTCGCGTACAAGTAGAAGTATTTATCATTCTAAATCAACAAACGACTGAACTGATTTGCGGTAAAATTCACTACACGTATTATGTGGCTTCCATAGTTCCATACTTCCATACTCAGGGTAGAACTTTATACACACTGATCTAATCCACAATCATTCCCAGTGGATTTTGATGGAACATTCTAAACTGATCAAAAAGTACAAATTATTATGTGTTTAATGTATTACTGTTAAAACTGACCTTCGCGTCGAAACCAACATTGCGAATTTGCAGGTAAAATTGACGTTCACAGGAGCGAAGCCTCAGACAAAACTTGTGTAATGTACACGAAGAATCGTATTCAGTTATTTTTTAAAAATGTCCTCCCATGGGGCCCAAATCGTAGTTACGTCACTGTGAGAAGTGTTTTTGTCTGTTTATTGTGACAATTTGTATATACACCAATTTTTAGTTGATGTTTAATGTTAAAGATATGTTTTGTGTACAATGTACAAACTTATCGATATTTTTAATTGCAACGAATTTAATATTGTATGATATACAGGTGATTCAGATATATTCATATGCCAGATCTGTGTTTTTATATGCGCACGTACTAAAAACAAACAAATACTTCTCAAGTTTGACTTAGTTAGAGATGGCAGTAAAAATTTAATAATCGATTAATCAAACTGTAATGTCTATCTTTGCCTGTCATTGCATACGCTTAATTACATTTTACATGTTTTTTTCTGGTATAAATTATAAGTAATTTTCATATCAGTACAGTACAACCGAAAAAATAGAAACAAGAAAACAATTATATATGTCTTTATACTAGTGATGTGCCGGATATCCGTATCCGCGAATATCCGAGGGAAAAGAAAGATCCGTATCCGTTAGTTTTTGGCGGATCTTTTACCTTATTAATTTTCAATTCATAGATGAAATTTTATATATATATAGGTGATTAGGTTATAATGAAAAACTGTTAAATTCCATTCAGATTATTTTTTATTTTTTAAAACCGTATTTGGCACCTTTATATTGCAAACATTTATCGTAGTGAGTACCATACCAATAGTACATAACTCAAAGTTACTAAAAAACTTATCTTTATAATGAGATATTGCACATCGATCTTTGGAAAGAGACAATCTGTTATGAGAGTTAACTCTTAAAGAGGTCAATAACTTTTTCCCATAACAGATAGTCTTTTTCCAAAGGTCGATGTGCAGTATTTACCGCCGCGTACTCTAAGAAAGTTAAGATCCGTATCCGCGGATCTTGAGACCAAATATCCGTATTCAGATCCGTATCCGCGGATATACATTTTTAACGACCCGGAACATCACTACTTTATACATACATTTATGAAGTTTCCAAAGTTATTCAAATCTTTGATTAACGTCTGATTAGAACTCTTCAATAAATAAAATTATCGACCAATTTTTCAGACAATATATTAATATATTTCCAAAGTTATGCTTCATTGCATCACTTATTTCAGTTTCGCAGTTTAATTAACATTTTACTCTAATCTCGTATAACTGCTACAAAGAACAACGATTAGTAGGTATTTCATTGATTATTTCATCTATTAATCGAAACAAAAAGCTTCATATCAATACAAAATTATCGATTATATCAGAAGTTGGATTAATCGTTGCCATCTCTAGCTTAGTTTTAGAAAAAAATTTAACCCTTTAATGTTTAGTATAAATGTATATTTGATACTGGAATTGTAGAAATGATATTTAAATTTTACTTTTTTATTTTTTTTTAATAAACCACTGATTTGTAAAATAATTGAGATGTATATTAAACTATCTTTTGATAACACCAACGGATATTGTAATTGGATGCGCACAAAATATTCTAAAAATTTACGCACAAATTAAAAAAAAAATAGCTTATCATTCATTTGTTTAGGCATGAAAATAGATAATAAAAGATTACTTATTTATTAGTAAATGTGATTGACAAGCAATGAGAAAGAAAATAAACTTATTCTGTATATAGATGGTTGTATTGAAAATTTTATAGAAATTAAATATTTGCTGTAAAAGCATTATTTTACATTAAAGGGTTAAATAATATTTTATCAGTATTTAATATATTTTAGTTACAAATAAAAATTAAAATGTAAAGGTGTATAAAATATTATATGAGGACAAGATTATGCATTTTAAAAGTTTAATGTTATTTATGATCAATATTAGTTGACTAAATAATTTTATTAATGTAATCTTTTTGTACAGAAATGTGATAAATAATTTAAATCATATATATTTCAGCTAGATATTTGCAGAGATCAATATTCATTGCTCATTCGTTAACTAAGATAGTTTAAGATCAGTTCAAATACGTTCTAATTATTTATTAGAAATTGATTTGTGTAATCCAAGGACATGGTTATTACCCTGTAGTCGACAGTTTTACTGAATGCTTAGTCCGCCTGACCCTGTGGGTGCAAGCGAGAGCGCAGTATGCTTCGGCCCAAGTTTGACAGCTACTAAAATTTAGGTTATGTATTACGGAATACGTTATCACGTAAAACTATCGTCTGTAAACCGACTTTACAGACAAGTAATTTTTTTTAACAAATTTGAGAAACCAAAGAATATATATTGAAATACAAATTAATTATATATTATCGTAATGTATTTATATTAAATAGATGTATTTTTTTTAGTTATTATTAATTTATCAACAATTTTGGTTGTTAACACCCAAGAACAATATTTGACTGTCGCTGATGCAATGATCTGATTTTTTTTAATATATTTGTGTAAAGCAATAACGGCATGTTTATTTATAATAGTTCAGAGGTTGTTTTTATATAAAATATACATAAAATTACAAGAATTGCTATTAACAAATTAAAAAGTTTTAAAAGTACTGATTGTAATTTAAAATTTTGTCAACACCAATTCTGATATATATCAACGTGTAATCAATTCTAAATGTTTTTAGATGTGTTAAATATATTTAAACAAATTTTAATCATAGAATTAGAAACACATGAATTATTATTAAATTCGTATATGATTGTCAAATTGAATTACGCTTAAATTCAATACAAAGTAAATTATAAAGGACTTGAATTTATTAGACATGAAATAAAGAGTACAATAGACAAGAGTCATTAAATATCACAGATAAAAGCTTCCGAATAGTTAATAGAATTATCAAAAGATTGTTGAAAACAGTGAATTAATAAACACTGTTAAATATTTGACTTCCAATCTAAAATAGCAACAATTAAATTAAACACCATATATTATAGAGATAATGCAGTCTTGTCTTGTTTTTGACAATCTTATACGAATAAATTAAGATTAATTTTAACAAATGATTTTTTAATCAAAGTAAATAAATGTGCGCAGTTGATGTAGAAAATTTTTATTGATACGTATTTTTTTTGTAATTTTTGACCCCGTTTTCTAGCTAATAAAAAAATTATGAACCAAGGACACATGCACAGATCAGTTATCGGTGGATTTTCACATATTTCGCAAATAATCGATTGTTCAGAAATTTTAAGATGTTTTCATTACATTAAAACTCGAAATGTTTGGTTTTTATTACAGTCTCACATCGGTAACGTTGTACTTTGAGTTTATGAAACACCAATAAACACAACTGCATAGTTTTTAATTCAGTGTAATAATAAACAAAACCACATATTTTCTGTGACCGATATAGTTTTTTTATTTAAAATAAGACGCAGTTATAAAACTATTTTTTAGACCATTTTAACGTGTTCCCTTAAACTTCATAATATCTGCATTTTGCCTCTCTTTCTGAATTTAATTTTTGTTAAGCAAATCTTAGGTCTGAAAGGTACTTAATAGTAAATAATAAGAAAAATCGCAGGACTGGACAAAAAGTCTATCGAGTGTACGACGTTTCGTTTATATATTTAGACTTTTTCAAGTACAATAAGAAAATTCGGAACAATAATTATGAAAATAAACATTAATTACTAACCATAGCAATTAACATAAGTGAAGTAAGACAAAAACATGACAACATCTTTATTTAATTTCGAGTATCGAATTGAGACTTTTGAAATTAAAATTTTCATTTTTAAACTTAGTTGTTATTAAAAAGAATTAAATGCCGACGCAACATTCGAACGTCTCTATCTCCGAAACGGTCTTAGATAGACTTTCCAGAAAAGCACTTCGAACGGGTCTATCTCCGGAACACTAAAGATACAGACCTCCGGGAGCGCTCATTGAATTTAGAATGTCGTTTTCTATCATCATACCGCATTTCAAATCTTTCCGATGCGAATTCCAGACTTTTGGTTCGGTGGGCATTTAAAGTGTTTTTAAACACCGGAGCTACATTCGAACGTCTCTATCTCCGAAACGGTATTAGATACAGATATCCGCGTGCGCTCATTGAATTCAGCGTGTGGTTTTCTATCAGTACACCGAATTTTAAATGCATCCGATGCGTATTCCAGACTTTCCAGAGAGCCACTTCGAACGGGTGTATCTTCGAAACGGTAAGTGATACGAAGCAACGGATGGGCTTGATGGCTTCAGCGAGTCATTCTACTTAAGCCTACCGAATTTGAATCGGATCCGAGACATTGTGGAAAATCGTCTTAAAAAAATCACAAAAAAACTAAGGCTATACTATGGGAAAAATCTCGTTTTTAGTCGATTTTCAAGATTTTCCAATAACTCGCTTTTCAGTACCAGACGGCTTATACTAACAGGGAATGACACTCCGAATAAAAAAATAAGCTCAACTTTTGGTTCGGTGGGCTTTTATATTGAATTTAAATGTAGAAGAAATATTTAAACGTCTATATCTTCGAAACGGTATTAGATACAGACCTGCGGTTGCGCTCATTGAATTCAGCGTGTCGTTTTCTATCAGTACACCGAATTTTAAATGCATCCGATGCGTATTCCAGACTTTCCAGAGAGCCACTTCGAACGGGTGTATCTTCGAAACGGTAAGTGATACGAAGCAACGGATGGGCTTGATGGCTTCAGCGAGTCATTCTACTTAAGCCTACCGAATTTGAATCGGATCCGAGACATTGTGGAAAATCGTCTTAAAAAAATCACAAAAAAACTAAGGCTATACTATGGGAAAAATCTCGTTTTTAGTCGATTTTCAAGATTTTCCAATAACTCGCTTTTCAGTACCAGACGGCTTATACTAACAGGGAATGACACTCCGAATCAAAAAATAAGCTCAACTTTTGGTTCGGTGGGCATTTGAAGGGCGTTTAAACACAGAAGCTACATTCGAACGTCTCTATCTGCGAAACGGTATTAGATACAGACCTCCGGGTTAGCTAATTGAATTCAGCGTGTCGTTTTCTATCAGTACACCGAATTTGAAACGTATTCGACTTTCCAGAAAGGCACTTCGAGCAGATCCATCTTCATAACGGTAAGTAATACAGCACAACAGATGGGTTTGAAGAGGATGCGATTTTCCAAAATAAAAAAGAAACGATAACGCTATAACTGTGGGGAAAATCTCTATTTTGGTCCAATTTCGAAAATTTGTTTTTTTGAACGGCTTTATAAAGGTACACAAAAAAAAATTTGAATGATACTATCTTTGAAATGTTAGCCTCTCAATTACTTTAAGATATGTACCCATCACTAATCCCTAGTATAATAATAAATAAAAATAATATGACAACAATTTATTCAACTGCACTTAATAATTAACAAAAAAAAAGCAATTTTAGTACAATTTAACATTTAAATTGACACAATGTGAAGAAAAGAACAATGAAACAATATAAAAAAAATAATAATAATAATTTAAACATAACCAAAGACATAAACAACATGTTGCAAAGTTTACGGGAGAACGAAAAAAATAATTCCGACATCTGCAGAATTTTACAAAAACATTATCCCTCGATATATTTTAAAGTTCATCATTTTCTACAGATTCGACAAGTTTGTCACACATTTCAGAAAGTTCTATTTGCTCGTGCAGTCTTTGTTTAAGCTGTCTTTCTAGGGATGCAATTTTTACTTTGCTCTTCTTTATCATAGTTTCAAGTACCATAACTTGTCTATTATGGCTGTTTATTGCTTTACCATACTCTTCATTACACCTAAAATTTAAGAAACACATTTTCTTAGGAAGTCTGATTGAAATAATGCACATGTAATAAGGAAAGGAAGCACTTACTGTTGCAGTCGATTCATTGCTTCAGTCTTTAGTGTTTTGTAGTTGCATTCACCTTCTGCGAACTTCTTTACTAAATCCACCTCTGTTTGTAATGCTAACTCTTGTTTTGATTTCATCATCCATATCGCTTCAGCAGACTTTTCAAATTTCCTACCACATAAGATTATAAACTGATATACTGAAATCTTGCACAAAAAAAAAAAAAAATAGGCAGTCTTTGAGGACTGCCGACAGAAGTGAAAAATGAAAACTATGAAATAAGTGTTTTTTATTAATATTCAAATTAATTGTAGTATCAAAAAAATTTACGCAGATACAATATTATACAATGTATAACCTTCCACGAGGATTAACAACGCGTATTAATAAGGTATATTGGGTGTATATGTTACGGTCTATACCCGAATTCGGTCAATGGCCAAAATAAATACGCAAAACTAGTTTTGACCGTAACATGTACATCTTACAGTCGGGTATGTGCAATGTATTTGTGTATATGTATACTGGCTGCGCGTGCACCAGCAGGTATATATATTACACAGAAGTATACTCTATACTAGGGATGTTACGGAGCTTCGGCTCCGACATGTCGGAACTTCCGATTGATCTTACACCTCCGGTTCCGGCTTCGGTTCCGATCCGATTGATCTTATACCTACGGTTCCGATACTTTTAAATCGGAGGTTTTTAATCAGAGGTCGAAGCATGCGGCTGCGGTCAACGTGTATGAACCGGTTTATGCATGTGCATTGCACGCTTTCTGTCATCGATTAATAATAATAATAATCTTCTGCCACCAACTCCGATTCCGACTCCGGCCCCGACTCCGAAAAACCCAATTTAAAAACTCCGACTTCGGTTCCGATAAAACCACCTCCGTAACATCCCTACTCTATACTTTCACTGCTGGCCAAGCGCAACAAGTCATACTTTACAGATATACAGCATCCGAAAATCGCCTTGCGTGCCTACAAAAGTTTTCAGTTTAAAAACAAAAATAATATATGCTTACAATTGTACGTCTGCTAAAGCCATTTCAACACTTTGTAAGTGTTGCTTGGCCTCATCACGTTCTTTTTTCAAACCATTTATATCATTCGCTAATTTATTCGTAATTTGGCTGTATTCATTAATTGTTTTTCTGAAAAAACATTATACATTAACGTCTGCATTACTTATCTCCATTCGCCTTTAGTATAAAGCCCTCCGCACGGGTCGATTGTTTTGCAATTTCAAACCGGTTCAGAATGCGATCGTTCTGCGACCTCTCATACGTCAGAGAACGGGGAGCCGCGCATGCGCCGACAGAAACACGACCGATTTGAAATCGTGTGCGACTGTGTTTGCAGGTCGAGAAGCAATTTCAGTTGATGTTGCGAAATTTTTCTTTTGTAAGGCGGGCGCAACCTACTTTAACAATTCAGATTAAGTCGCGCTCAGTCGATTGCAAACCGACAAATAGTCGTATCCTGAACCGGTTTGAAACTTAAATTGCAAATAACCTAAAAAGACACGTCTTCAATTATTAAGCGAAAATTGGCAAAAATATTACTTACGCAAAATCCTTGGCAAAAAAATTGAACAAAAATTCATTAGAGTATATAAGTAACAATAAATAATTAACAAAATTAAATAATTACTTCATTTTAAAAGCTCTGTTATCGTACTCTTGGATTTGCAGTTTTAATCTGTATATTTCTGTTTCAGATTCTTCTTGCTTTTGGGCAACTATATGACGTTGAAATTTTTTTTCTGCTATAACTAAATCATCTTGCTTGACTTTTTCTCCTAAAAATAATTTTATTTTATCGACTTCATCAACAGCCTTTTTTACATCCATCGTAGGTAAATTTTCCAATATGGAACATATATTATCTACAAGTGTGTTATTTGAATCCTCGGTAGATAGCATGTCAATAGATAATGCAGCCTCTTCTTTTCTGCAGTCATCTAATTTATACTTTTTATACTCGCTTTTTGATACATGTTCAAGTTTTGAAGACGGTAAAGTTTTTTTAATTGCACCTTGCTTTCTCTCTGTAGCACTTTTTTCACACAACTCAGAAAGCACAGGGGGTTCATTTAATATCGAAGTATGCAGATTTTCACCAAAATCTACTAAAACATTTGGTCTGTCGTTGTTCGAATTCTCTTTATTAATAGTTGTGTCTATCACATCTACAGTCTTCTCTCCTGAACTGTCATAAACTATACAATCTTTATCTACAGTGTCCTCTACTAAACTGCTTGAAATATTTTTAGCTTGCTGTAGTGGCGAACACTGTGCAAAAAAGGGGTCAAAACTTTCGAGAATTGATGATTGTGTCTTTTGTTTCTTTTCACTTTTACTACCCCCTTTTTTCATTAAGAAATCAAAATCTGCACTATTTAATAAATCACAGGTTTGTTGTGTAAAACAATCTTCAGTCATGACATCCCCGCTGATAACTTGTTCTTCTGAGATACCTTCAGCGTTGGCCAATTCAATACTTTCGACATTTATTGTGGACTTATCCAATTTTTCACTAGTATGTTGACTTTGTAATGCACTTGTAGTTTTTATTTGAAAATTGCAGACGGAGTCTATAATTTCCTCTATAATTTGTTTAATTATTAGTTCGCTAATGTTTATGTTTATACAATGCTCAAATTGAATTTCATCATCCAAAATAAACTCCGATAATGATTCGTTTTCAATTGACAGATTGGCATCATACATTTTATTTTCCAATGGAAATGTTTTATCCATTTTATGAACGGTATCTGCTTCTGCAGTTTGTTCTTCGCTTTTATCCAATGCATACATTTCGGATACATCAAAGACATCTGCAGTTTTTAATTCACAACATATTTGTGTTTTAAAAATTTTTTGCAACGAATCAAGAAGCTCTGTCTGTTTTTCTAATAACGAACTATTGGTCTCCTGTTCCTGAGAATATTTATTTTCTACACCATCGGGTGTGTTTTGGGGAACAAACAATTCTCTGTCCTGTTTATCACTCGCTACTGAAGCGTCTCTTAAAATTGGCGACACTTTTAAAGTAAAGGTGTGCATGTCAAGTGTTGACTGATTTTCAATCGATGGCATGACCACTTCGGTTTCTTGCCCTAAAATATATAAATAATGTGTAGAAATAGCAATGTTCGAGTAGTACATTATACAGTAATACATTAAATTAAATGTTCTTTTTGACGTGATAACGTTTTATAAATTGATGAAACACCGGCTGCATGCACGAAAAAAATTGGTTGTCCGTAAAGTCGGTTTACGGACGATAGTTTTATGTGATAACGTATTCCGTAATACATAACCTAAATTTTAGTAGCTGTCAAACTTGGGCCAAAGCATACTGCGCTCTCGCTTGCACGCACAGGGTCAGGCGGAACGTTACACTTTTTCGTGCGTGCAGCTGGTGTTCATAAATTTATAAGACGTTATCATGTCAAAAGTGTAACGTTCCGCCTGAGCGTGCAAGCGAGAGCGCGATATAAGCGATAGAGAGGCACGATCTGCCCAAGCGTCGGCTTGTACGAAGCTCCGCCCACCTAGACGGATGTCATTATCTGTAGCATGACGTGTTGAATACGAGACAACGTGTTTTGTGTTTATTGACGTGATAACGTCTTATAAATTGATGAAACACCGGCTGCACGCACGAAAAAGTGTAACGTTCCGCCTGACCCTGTGCGTGCAAGCGAGAGCGCAGTATAAGCGATAGAGAGTCAGTAAAAATATAGTTTGACAGCTACTAAAATTTAGGTTATAATAATAAATTCCTTTAACTCCTAAGTGGAGCATAGGGCCTCTACGAAATTTTTAAATCTAGTCCTATCTTTTGCCATATGTATTATTAAATATGATATTCGAGCGGAATATGTTATCACGTAAAACTATCGTCCGTAAACCGACTTCACAGACAACCAATTTTTTCATGAAAAGGAAATGGTTGAAATGAAAATTAACATAATATTTAGGAATCATGGAAAACAAATTAGACAAAATAGAGTATTAAAATGAAAATGTACCTGTTTCGTGTAATATTAATTTATTCATGTCATCACACAAATGTAAAATCGTACTATGCTCTTCATAGACGGTTCCGTAATCACTTTCAGTTAAATCTACAAAAATTTCTTTAATAAATATAGGTAGGTATACTGGAAAATATATTCTTCATTCATGCGTAGCCAAATCTCGTCTTGATATCCCATACGTGTACTAAGAGTATTGATGTGTAAAGATTAATCAAAATTTGAAGCCGTATTCAGTGAAAAAATCATTTGTTTCTCATTTCAACTACAACAAGTCTGATCTCCCGAGGACCGAGACCAAAAACGGTTCTAGCTGAATTGTTCAGTGTGATCGTCCTGAACATGCATGTAGTGATTTGAATTTAAGATGCATAACTGTTTTACATTCAGTAAATCTATAAAGTGTAAATTTACAAAAAACTAGTGACGGGGGAATCGAATGATTTTCAGAATCGAATACTTTGTATTCGAATACTTTCAAGAATCGAATGATTATTCGAATACAAAAAATCGAATTATTTATATTTCGAATTCCTCTGAAAACGAAGGCGGAGGTGACTTTGTTATGCGATTTTATCACTCGTCTAAGTGCAAATTCCACGTACACCGCCACTTGTTTGTTTGTTTATATTTCTTTGGTCCGTTGTAGGCCCGGCTCGGATCAGGTTCTTTGAACATTTATTGTATTTAAGTTAGGTAATACATCAAAAGAAACAATTTAAACAATTGTGAAAGATAACTCTAATAATCAAATCTTTGATTAACGTCTGATTAGAACTCTTCGATAAATCAAATTATCGACCAATTTTTCAGACAATATATTAACAAAAAATATCAATAATACATTAACGTTTCGATCCGGATTTGGATCTTCTTCAGAACGGATCTAAAAATATAAAAAAATAATTAATAATTAGTTTCTATTTCTTTTTAATGTAATTCGTGAAAGATTTTTTTAATATATATATATATTAAAAAAATCTTTCACGAATTAATTTTTTTAATATATATATATATTAAAAAAATCTTTCACGAATTACATTAAAAAGAAATAGAAACTAATTATTAATTATGTTTTTATATTTTTAGATCCGTTCTTTTTTTTTTTTTTGTTTAAATTGTTACCAGTCCAGCACACGGGGGCTATTGCATGGTATTGTTCTGAAGAAGATCCAAATCCGGATCGAAACGTTAATGTATTATTGATATTTTTTGTTAATATATTGTCTGAAAAATTGGTCGATAATTTTATTTATTGAATAACTCTAATAATTTAGAGAGATGATGATCCTGTTCAAATGTTGGAAGATTAAAAAGGAAGAATCCTGGTGGCATAGGATCGATGAACAAAGCAAATACTGAAGGTTTTTATTGCATTTTATTGTCTAACAATAAAATGCAATAAAAACCTTCAGCATTTGCTTTGTTCATCGATCCTATGCCACCAGGATTCTTCCTTTTTAATCTTCCAAAATTTAAACAATGTCATTTGTTTTTTAATGGCTTTTCTTTTGGGCCCGTAAGTTGTCGAAAATCAACAACAAACTACGGCACTGCCTTGATAGGCTTTGGTCGTTACGGCATTTATATTATTTGTATGGCCTACCGACGCGCAACAGGTTACGGTGGCTAAATCAGAGAATCGAAATCGACGCGAATTCTGCTTAAGCATTGCATTCGATTCTACTGTAATATCTCGGTCTCGCATCGTCACAGAAATCGGTCGGCAAGATACCGAGGCAGAATTTCGATTTTTTAGTATTCGAATACTTCGTTAAGAATCGATGTTGAGAATCCAATGCATTCGAATACAAGCCAGAATCGAATACTTTTCGATTTTGAATTCAAATAGTCCCTTCATTACAAAAAACCTCAAAACGGATTTTTGCACGATCACAGGTTCATATGTAACGTACAAAATATTGAATGTATTTACCCATAGTATTATCTGAGCTTGAAATTGATGTATTTTGTTCAAGTCTTGGGCGACTCTCATCCGTTTCAAATTTTACAGTACTAATTGGTGAAATATTTGTGTCATGTGTCAATACTTTTGGTTTTTCACCATTGTTTGTCTCAATATTCCCCATTGTTGAAGGACTATCTTCTTTTGTGTCCTACAATAAAAATATAAACGCTTAGACATCTTTCCATGCTAAATAATTTCTGACAATTAATGTAAGGAAAGTAAAAGGTAATTATACACTTTCGCGGTCACCTGGTTTTTTGGCTCTAGAAAATCGAAAAATCATCCGATTTCGATGAATTTTTTTTAAAATCTTCGTTTTTATGGCGGATTTATGGAAAAAAATACGAAAATTGAAAAAATCAATATTTCTCACAGTTTCATGACTTTAAATGCAAAAAAAAATTGACTTTCTACATATAATCCTTTGTAACTGTTTCTGACGTCAATTCCGGGGTGAACGATAAACGGGTATGCGAATTGTAATTCCGGGGTGAACGATAAACAGGTATGCGAATTGTAATTCCGGAGTGAACGATAAAGGGGTATGCGAATTGTCTCGCAGTGAAACGGGAAGGGGCAAATGTGGAGTTTTTAAAAAAACAATTCCGGGGTGAACGATTAACGGGTATGCGAATTGTAATTCCGGGGTGAACTAATTTTTTTCATAAATCCGCCGTAAAATGGAACTTTTTGAGACCGAGATCATTGAAATCCATCTATTTTTCGATTTTCTAGAGCCAAAAAACCAGGTGACCGTGAAAGTGTATAATTACCAAGTAAAAATAACCGAGCTTAAAAAGCAATCTTACAAGTGTAGATCTGTAAGTCACACGAAAATAACCTTTATATATTACTAACTATACCATCATACTTGATTATAATAATTCTTGTTTATAGAAAACAATTGTAATCAGCAATAAAATTAATCAATTTTGAACATTGGGTACCTGTAAATTATCAACATTTTGTGTTATAGGAGATTGTATGTTGGCGATTGCAGACAAGTCTTTCAGTGGTGATCTGGTACTTGGTATGTCTTGATGTTCATCCATCTAAAAAAAAGTAACATGCTTACCACTATTTGCTGTTAGTAGGTATCAGGTTTAACTCCAGTAAGATGTCAAAAAATAATTGAATGGAAACATTTGATTTACAAAAATTAAAAACACAAACGTCATGCACGATATTTATAATATTAACTGACGTAACTAACCCATTTGGCACATACCTTAGAAAGTTATTTTTATCTGACTGGCTCACGACTTTCATTGAAAACTATTGTATAAAGTGTGTAAAAATAGAACAGCGGTTGCAAGTCTTTAGTCTGCCGGCTGTTTGTCAATTTAATTCTTGAGTGATTTGATTGGTCAAAATTTATTTGAAATAATAGACTAACATCGACATTTACTAAACACGAAAGATAGTTTATATAAACGATATGTATAAGAACGAAAACATTGACTGTACACTATTAAAATTATCTAAAAATAAAATGTGCTTGCCTTAATTTGCACTTGTGTACGTTTTTATCACTTTACTAGACGAATTGTCAAAATCATTCGTATCAATTTCTCATGTAACCAATAAACTCGCGGAGTAAAAAGTAAGCAAACGTACCAGAGACAATAACACGTAAAGTAGATAGGGTCTTTACCTTTAGTAAAGAGACTGACCTTAGACTATGAATACATTATAGACTATGAATACAGTGCCATTATGGCGCATTCTTATGAATACGGCAAACTGTCAGAAAACGGCGGAAATATCGCAGAAATGATGTGGTGGGGGTAATCAATCAAAATCATTCTAGAATATATATGTTTGGCATGTACGTCGATGTATGTAGATTGTAGATGCTTAGTGTACCAACGAAGATTTTTAAAAGTATTCCCATTGGTTTGTAAATTGCTATTTTATTATAATTTATTGAACAATTCATTACTATTTAAATCTCGCGCCTTAGAATACCCACTTGAGCGCGCGGCTTTAGTTATATTTAAAAATAAAGGGTAAGGGCCTCGCAAAGATATGCCGCCCGGGGCCTCGCGATGGCTAAGGCCGCCGCTCTTAAAGAGCAACAGGTGAGTTGTTTTCACACGGCTTATACTAACAGGAAAACGGCACTAAATCCAAAACGGCAAATGATACGAATCTGTGGATGGTCTATGCGAAGTCTTATGGGTAAGGTATGATTTAATATTTTGAATTATCCAATCTTTTAGGATCGGATAGTTCTCATTTTCCGAATGTGTGAACTAAACGTAATGAAATGAAAATCATAAATCACAATTCCGATTTGTTTTTATTTATCGTCAGTCATGCAACGTACATGTAATAAAACATGCTTCATCTAAATTATAAATATTAGTGTTTATAATGAATTGATGAATAAAATATAATATGTAGTAATGTTCTACTACTAGAGCATCAGTGGCGGCATGAAATTACAATATAATGTTTTCATGACAACCATTTCGACATTTCGCAAGTGTAGATAAATATTGATAAACTTGCGAAAAAGAGAAATATTAGAATACAATATTCTTCCAGTAAAGAGTGAATACAAATATAATTAATAATCTTGCTTATATTTAAATATTCGTGTGACCCATTTGAGAATATTAATATTATTATTATTTATTACACAATCGACTTCAGAGAAAACGAAAAAATATTAATAATTTATTGTTAGGGCTGGTGTGCACTAACAACTAGTTGAGCAACAATGCGTTTGCTGAAATCATTGAAGCACGCGTATCACATTTAAATCAATTTGCTTTATCCCGCTGCCAGTGCTCACTAGACTTAAGAATTATTAATTTGATTTGATTTTGATTATGACATTTGTTTAAAAATTTAAACCAGTTTGTCGATTGTTCAATTATACGTACTAATTATCTTTTTTAAATTTTGATTTTAATAATTAAATTTGTTTCGCATATATTATTGATTGACTTTTGCATTTTAAATACATTTAGATAAGAAAGATTAATCCTATCAAAAACATTTCATGCAAAAAATGTAGCCAAGTCTAGTCTCGATATCCCATGAAAAACATAAATATGAAAAAGGGATCATGCTCTGTACAAAAAAGAATTGAGATCAAAAAGGGTGCCAAGTTCTCACTTGGCAAGTTTTCACACACTATTTATAATATGAATCATGGAAACTTGCCAAGTGATAACTTGGCACCCTCTTTGATCTCAATTATTTTTTGTACAGTGCAATGGCCCCTTTTTTTACATTTATGTTTTTAATGGGATATCAAGGCGAGACTTGGCTTAATTTTTACATGAATAGCTTTATTATTTGAACTGGAATAATAAAATAATTTCAATGTGAATTTTTAGATCAATATCAATTAATTTGTTTTTTTTTTAAGTATATAAATTATTATTTCTTATGAAATGAGTCACATATATACTTTCAAAGGCAAGAAATACATATGTAGTTTTATTACATAATGTTATCCTTTCTCAATAGATAGATTTAGGCCCAGTCTTTCAATAATTTAGCTAACAAAATACCTGTTTTCGTACTTACAGATACAGTTATAGATATTTGAAAGTACATTAAAAAAAAAATAAAAACAGATTACGTTCAATTGCACGGTTCACATTGACTATAAGTATGGTTTACTAATATGTAAACGATTGCATATTATTAATTAAGTATACAAAAAATTAAAACGTATACAGGGGTAATTTGTTAACTAAAGAAATCCAGATTGATTGATTGAGCCTCAAATTACGTTAAAAAGGGATTTTGAAAGTGTTGAAAAGCACAAAGAAAATATATAAACAATTATTTTTGACAAGAATAAAGTTCAGAGGATTTGTTTATTATACGTTTTATTTAAATGTTCATTTATTAGAAATGCACGCCACTGTTATTTTTACTGTGAATTTTTTTGAGTGGGTGCGTTTTTATTAATCTGATAATTTTATTTTAACTTTTTTCGGTTGATTTTACACAAATATAAATTCAATACTCGTTGATTCATTGTGATAACGCTAATCCACATTCTTATAAAATCATTAATTTCATGTTACCATGTGACCCATTTTAAATTTATGTTCATTCTCATTTTTCAATTTCATGTATAAAAAATAATGGAAGACTGAATTCTTTTTGTACTATAGCGAATAAATTCAATTATTATTTATAACACTTATGTATATAGGTTTCTATGTACCTATACTAAAATTATACAGTATTTAGGTCATGTACCGCCATGCAATCATTCGTAATAAATTATTATATTGAATTAAACACTGGCATAATATAATAAAATCTTTTATCAAGCATAATATTGTCTTCAAAACACTTGAACAGTTACTGGTAGACAGGAAAACATCGTTATTTACTTTTATAGGTTTATATGGAATTTTTAGTTACTTTAACCTTTGTTGACATATTATAAAAACAATATTCTTAAAAGATAGATTTTCTACCAAATCAGTCTGTAGTGGTCCCGAAATCCCAGTCGATATACAATATAGGTCGTATAATTATAAAAATAAAATATCGAAAATAATAAAAACATGATTTCTACGGAAAGTATTCATATAAACATTCAAACATCAAAATAAATGAATACCAAGAATGTCAATGAATTTAATATTTAAATACTTCAGTAAGGTAACCTAAGCATTACAAAGTCAAGATATCAATGAAACCCATTACTTGCTTTTCTATCTCTTTTGGTTGTATATGTCACCGGGATATTGTCAAACCCGTGATATTATAATTTCACTTAGTGAAATTATAATATCACGACTCTTTGTCAATCGTGATATTGTAATTTCACTAGTGAAATTACAATATCACGGATTTGACAATATCCCGGTGACATATATATCAAAATCAGACATTTATAATTATCTTTTTTCATTAAAAACATACCACAAAATATTCATGAATGAATTTCAAAATGTCGTTTTGTTTTTTTAACAATGTTAATGCTGAGGCTAATACAATTTACAAATAGTTATGATACCCTGGTAACCTTTATTGAAGATTGGTACGATATTTTCTCAAAACGACAGACTTGCTTCCCAAAACAGAAAAAATATAATATATGTATCATATTATTATGGAAGGATCCGATTTGAAATAATTAAACTCTATCATTCAAACTATATTATTGAACCAGACTGCTGGTAGATTATTGACTAAATTTGTCGCTCAAAACGCACATCAAGTTCATATAAAAACTATTCGGTTTTTTCTGTAACCCTTGGAGTAATCAACAAAGTGTTAAGTAAAGAATTCGTTTCAAAAGAAATTAGGCCGTTTGCGCAAAACAGTATAATAATTGAATTTATTTTCATTACAATTCTGTGGATATACAAATATAATTTAATGTACGGAATTTCAGTATTTTTTTTGTTTTGAGATTGATTCAGTTCCGAATTTAAAATGTTATATTTACGTATAATTTTCCATAGCAACTTTCACATAAGTAAATGATAAAACGACTTACTTTCGACATGTAGCTAGTTCTCAACTGAATTTTAATCACTGCCAACACTGTGTCAATACTTCCATTAAATTATATATGTAGATGACAGATTGAAGAATATTGTACCAAAATCATGACACGCAGACTGATCTACCCATGGACATAGGAATTATGTCCATGGATCTACCTTAAAATGTTGACTGGATAGTGGATAGGTTCACTTTTAAAACGCTAAATAAACCCTGTGTTTTCAGCATAGATAATATATACATATATATATCTATGGTTTTCAGTTACGAAAAATAGGTGTAAAAATTTTTACAAATGCTTGTATCTAATAAAAAAGATATTTTTTAACAGCGATAGGAGGTTCCCCAAATCGATATAGGAGGACTTCCTATCGCTGTTGAACAAATTTTTTTTTATTTAAAAAAATATTTTTTACTTTTTAGTCCACATTGCAATAAGAAAGTATTTTTTTTTTTAGTTTTTTCATTTTATTATTTTTATCTGTTTAGACGCTGGATTAAAACCACACCATTATTTATCTCAATGGCAATATTTTCAGTAGATTGGTAGATTAGCCTGTGTATATATTATTAAATATAATAATTTGATTCATCAAAATCAGTTTATTTTCCGAACTAATTCTATATGTTTTAAAGTTTAGACAAACGTTTAAGACATCCAGTCTTCCATATTATTCAAAAATGATCTTCCACGATTACAACAAAATGTCACCGACAAATTTTATTCAGATATTTTCACACAATAGGTACCCTATTTTTTTTATAATTATTTATAATTAATATTATGTTAATAAGAAAGTATAAAATGATAATTCTAAAACATTCACTACTGTACAGTTTAGCAGTAACCATGTGTGATTCTTTTGTTTATAAATTGTTTTTTTTATATTTTATCGTCAATCAAATCTGTTGTTTCGTGAATAACGTAAACATTCTACTACTATTGATTTATTTTTTTTATTACGCAAATTCATTAAAATCATAAAAATATTTTATTTTCAATTTAAATATTTGGTTTAAGTTTTTCTATTTTTTAGTTTTGTTGTTTATTAAATTAATCTTTATTTAGACTTTGGATTAATTAGTATAAAATGCACTGAAAATAAAGATCTGCGAATAAAACTTGAAATATAAAGTTGTTTTTACATACTTATTATAATAATATTGTACAAATATCTTCATTATCAAATAATAAAAAGAGAAAAAAACGATTGATAAATCCTAGCATCAACTAAATAATAACATCTCAAATCTAAAACGTTGTTTTATGTTCAACTTTAACGTTAAAAATATGCTTTTTGATTGGCAAAAAAAAAAAATTAAAACTGAAAATGGAAGGATTTAGTTTTTTTTAAGAATACGTTTAAAAGATTAATATAATGAAATCATTCAGAAGAGAATTGATTTGGACATAATTTGAAAAGTTATTTTTAAAAATGATTATGCTGATCGCTTAAACAGTATAATTATCATTAAAATTTAATAGTCTATAGCAAATGATTTGAAATGTTACTAATTTTAGTGGTAGGATATATCACACATGTGTATATTGAAACAACATATTATTAGTATAAAATGATAATAAATATATATTGAGCATTTAATAACTACAATTAGTTTAATCACTTATTGATTGATTTAAAATATTTGTTTTTATTTGTTCATTTAACGAACAAAAATATAATACATTAAAAAATTTATATATTTTTTATTTTTATTAATAAAAAATTGTTTTTAAAAACATTAATTGTTTATTTATATGAAATAATTGTAAATATGTTTTTTTTTATTAATCAATTTTATTTGGCTTTTTTCAATTCGTCGTGGTATTTTATTTATTGATATATTACAAATTAATAAAAATTAATTAATATGGCGCTAGTCCGTATTTTTCCATAAAATTTTTTATACGAAAATTGTATTTTTTTTATTTATACGTATATTTACTTTTTTATTTTAATAACTAAGAATTATCATTATATTTTTTAATTTTATTTTGCGAAGTTCATCACAATTTTAGTTTTATATATTACGGTTGAATGCAAATATTAGTAACAAAACATAGATGTGTTTCGGTTTTACAGTCAACTTGTTTCGCAGAAAAAAAGAAAAAGTTAATTTATTTAGGCAGCTTTTTTGATAGTTCAGTAAGAAAATAAATAAAAAAACTACTAATTAAAAGTTTGGCAACGTTTGATAAAACAAAATAATAATAATAAATAATAATAAGAAGAAGAGGAAAAAAATCAAAAATAAAGTTCATCTCAGCAAAAGAAGAATGTTTCAGAAACTTCATTTTGTAACATTACTTAAAATTTATAAAAGCGCAACATGAGATATAAAAATCTCTAGATATTACTTATCTTGCTTATAAAATATTATATTAAAATCGAAACTACCTATTTACCTAAGAAATTCCTGTAACAATTGAGTTTATTATATCCCTTTTGGAATGAATCGGTTTCAATATTATTATTTTTTACTGTCAGTGCAATTCAGTTCAAAATATTATACCATACCTATTTTAATATCCCAAGTTTCAATTTAAATAAGTTTGGCGAAATTAAATATTACTGCATTGACTACTAATAAATTAAAAATAAATAAAAAGAAACTTGCATTTAAAGGGATCAAATAATACTTGCGGGATACGATTGTCAAAGGATTGTCTTCAACTAAATTAGGTACAAAGTGTTACATTTATTTATTGTTCGTAGATATAGTTATTTCTAAATATATATGTTATATATATTTAATAAAATATTTTAAGTATTGTAATATAAAGTAAATTATTTAAAACTTCAGCAAAAGATGCATAAGTGTTTTTTAAAATCATGGAGCTAGAATAATAATTTATCTGATATGTATTATAATAATATAATTATAAGATAAGAAATAGAAACGTTACAAATCTTTCTTTAAAATGTTGAAAAGATTTGTTTTTTTTTTGCAATAGATAATAAACGTGTATAAAAGCCTTCAACTAGCACAATTACTACTACAACTTTTCCATATTCTAATTCATTTACTATTTTTATGAAATGACCGCGACAATTTTATTGCTATACAGTGTGTTCACCGATAGTGGTAGCAGCATATACTTTTATTCTATATTGAGCATAGGAATAAAATCGCAATCGAACCATTAGCGTGCAAACATATTCTTCTGTCGTATCAAAACAAGCACGGAGGACCCGGATTAAGAAATTTATAATTTGCTCCCTTCTGGGCCAAAAGCTGGGTACGTCCATGTTAACGTCATAGAAAAAGACAAAGTTTTTGAAACAGAGATACTTTATTCAGATTGAATGCAAGTACATCAACCAATCCTATCATCGGAGAAATCAGGGAATTACATCGAAGAAAGAGACGCAGATATAATTTCAATACGCTTTGTTGCGTTCACTCACCGCACATTGAGTAGATACACAATGATTCATATTATAGTGAATTATTAAATATATGGGTAGCAGTATTCTACTAGATTCAAAAAAAAAGTTTGAATAGTTTTTTTATTCAACTTGAAATTTACTATCGTAAATTACTGAGGTAAATTTTTTTGTACTTCAAACTCAATCGGAACAAAACTATTTGAAAAAGTGCATGTAGGTACTCTTCCAGTTGACTTTGAAGTACAAAAAAAATCTGCCTCAGAAATTTCCTGTAGTAAATTTCGAGTTGAATAAAAAACTATTCAAACATTTTTTTTTGTATCTAGTCTAGGATACAATAATTATAATTTACTGTTATGTACCACTATCAGTGAACACACTGTATAAAGTGTGTTTGATAATATATTAGTGTAGTGTAGATAACTCAGTGAACACCTAATGTTTCAGAAAAAATAATTGTAATTAGTTTGACGCCATTCAATTATTACGTCTCTCACTGAAGGGAGAGGGAATAATCGCAATTTCGTGACACACTGAAATGGTCGTGATAGGAATCAAGTGTAATATGACGTCACAAAAATTTTCAGAGGGGAAGGTGTTGATAATGACGAGTGAGATATGTGGAAGGGATGGATGAAAAAAATCCCTCTTTCGACGCAACGTAATATTATGTGAATGATCTCTTATTAACAAAACAGCCGGTATATACAAGCAAATACGGAAACTGCAGTCTTGCGGATTTAAAACAAAACTGAAATAATACCTATATAAAACAAATATTTTGTAGTTTGAATAAGAGGTGGTCAGAATCATTTACTTCTTACCTTAACTGATTCATTCATATTATGAGCACGGTAGCAACATTCCGCCTTATAAACTGGATATTATTGACTTTGGCAGATCATTTGAAATGAAATATGTTCAAATCCAAAACGTATAGAATGTTTTGAAGATGATGGTGATTTCTATATAACCGGCTACCGTTGTTTTATTGGGAGGCACTTAGGCGACTGGAAAATATCCAAGTGCCAGAGCATTAGATACATACACTCATCCATACAAAAAAAGAGCAAAAAATAAACTGATAAATTCACTGAAAATCGTAGCACATCTTTGTTTTGTATTTTCAATATTGCGTATCACAGTAAACGTTCATGATTTACCTTTTGCGATTATTATTTAAGGAGTGTATTCATGATTTTTTTTTGTTTTTTGTTTTTATTTATTATATTAAATTTTTTTACTTATAATAATATATTATATGTAATATTTATATATATTTAAAATCGCTACTGACGGAACCGACGGGGAAAAGGGTATTTTACTATGTACCATTTATGTATACATTTATGTACGCTATCATTCATACATGCATCATTTTTAACTGCCGCTATGTTTATGATTCAAAACGCGTTTCAAGAGGGAATTACTATTTGCGGAATGTACAACAAATTCAGATATTCATACAATTAACATCTATTCAGAATTCGGATTATCAAAACAACACCTCTGGTTTTAATTTTGAATCTGTTCTATATAAAATTGCTTATTGTAAAACATATTCAACACAGTAACAGTTAACGATTTTTACGGAAGATTTGAAATAATTTACTTTTTTGAAAGGTCAATTACTTATTATTTTAAATGAACATCTATAGCTCAGTCTGGTGAGTTTTGTTTGTCGTTTTGGCGATAGAAAATCAGTTGATTTGAATGTAAATAAATTAAAAAGAAAAATATAAGAGACGCATGCATGTATGATACTCATGTACACGTATCAGGTATTATTATGAAAGAGTTCCTGTGTGTTTTTATTATATTATTATTATTAATGTATGCATTTGGTTGTATTTTTTTTTTGTTTCAGTGTGAATAATCATTATATTTTATTAGGTTTATTATTATCATCTAATCCAGGCTCCTGATTGATGTATGTATATCATATTAATTATTATTAGGTAGGTATTTTATATTTAGGTATTATTATGTTGAGAAAGAACTTGTCGCCGCTGTTGCATTTTCGGTTATTGTTGTTGGCGCTGTTATGTTGTTGGCTATTGAGTTTATGAATTAATTTATTCAATCAATCAATTTATTTAGTAATATTGTTATAGTTATGTTATGTAATTGAGGTGATATTATCAGGGAGAGGAGGGGTAGGGGTGGGGACTATACTCCCCTCCTACTACTGAACAATGATATGAGGCGCTGACAGTAGTACGGCTACTGTAGCAATTATTGTGAACAGTGTGAAAATTATGAGGCAGAATCTGTCGACGACCATGGCAGCGAATTTCCAATCGCTAATTACTTCGGCCTCCTCGTCGGCCTTCTTCATACGATTCGTGATAAACTGCAGCTCCTTCAGTATATACTGGAGTTCGCGATGCGTCCCCGACGTCGGTTGAAGTACGCTCGTTTCTTCGATGGTCGTCGCTCGCATGTAGCCTTGACTCAGACTTCCGGTTACGCTGACCCCAACCCCAACTGCGACGCCGGCATTGTTTGCGCTTGTGACATTGCGGAAATCGTCATCGATGTCGAGCACGTTTGCGAGTAAACTCTTTGATGAACGTTCCTTCAGTTCGAGCTCTTTCATTCGACTACTCATCAACAGTTGTTTGCGTGTTATTTTCTTACCCGGCCGACTCATACCCAGCATCCACGGAAGCCATTGAAGGAATACGCATTTTATCTGAAATTAGAACAAGACGTTTTATATTATCTAATACGATGCAACATTTATTAAGAAGTTCAATAGTAATCTAGGGTCCTGTACCCAGGATAATAAGTTAAAGGCGCAGTTCGGGTCCGCGCCTTAGATTTTTCGTGAAAACGTTACACAAAGCTAATTAGTAAAGCTAATTAGTGACTATCATGCGCGTGCGCCTACACTGGTGATGGCGTCACAGACAAAACAAATTTTGCGCGACGAGCTCGTATAGACATACTCTACCCGTTGTGGGCTCTACTGTTATTAACGCATTATTAGTCTCGTATACTTGTTAGCGATTTAAACGTAACGCTATTTCGTAGAATAGCTGCGGCGAAAGATGAAGCCACCGCGTCATAGTGACGTGAACGCATTGCGCCCGCCAGTGGCGGATCCAGGATTACGGCAAGGGGGGGGTCTTGAAAATTTTTTACTCCTTTTGCGGAGAATTCATGAAAAACATGAAAAGCTTTTTTTTTTATTGCGCAGTAAGATTTTAATTTGGGATTTTTGATTCTCTGGAAGGGGGGGGTTTGAACCCGAAACCCCCCCCGTGGATCCGCCACTGGCGCCCGCCTTCTAGCTTGCGCTATTGGCTGTTTCGGAGATCCATGTGCGTCGAGTGTTTATGTTTATTCTATACCTCTATATCATTATCTACCACTATAAATGGATATGTCGAATTTATTCCACAGGCCACTGTCTGCGGGCAAGTAGGCGCTCACTACCATATTATTGATCACGTGCCTGGCTTCAACTCTCACCGCGGGCACTTACACAAGAAAGTTCGACAACGAGCGAATAGACGTTTTCACGTCAAAAAAAAAAACAAAATTTCGAAAACAATGGGCTTTTGTAAAATTCGGGTCCTTAAAAAGTTCAGGTTTGGAAAAATCATACCGCCTGCACTACCTCTTGTCGGGTCTGCTTTTAGCATTCTGTGCCTTCATAGAAAACAATTAGGCCATTCGGGAAGCTTGATTTTTTCATTTAGTTCACAAGTATATGGGCACTTAGGGGATTGTCTGATGATCATTGTAGCAGACATCTCACAATTCTGTCATTAAAATAATTCCTTGTCGATCGTCTATAAACTGCAATCTAGTCCCTTGCACAACCATTTACATCAGTGAGACAAATGTGTATAATAACAAAAAAAGCACTTTTTTATTTAGGGGATGGTACGAAGCGTACAATTTCCATAGTAACCAATAAATTTTATGCAATGCAGAAATTTTATAAGGACGCAGGTAAAGGCTAGCCATGTCAAAATAATGTTGAGTATAAATATATGACATACATTTTAACAATATTTAATAGTTAAATGGATTATATACGATTTACAGTGACAGTTAGAAATGAGTTATTAGTTATTATTCTTGCTTCTCTAAAATATGCTACAGAGCATGTATGTATCGGAACTTCGATTGTTCAAGTACGTATATGTGTGTAAGCTATGTATATATTGCAACAATCCACCAGCACCTCCAGGCCCTTCTCAAACTATGCTGCAAAGCATTATTTCTATCGATCGGGGAAGACTTCATTCATGGAACACGGAAACATGACCTTCTATATATATATATACTGGCACGTTCTTCGAACAAAATACAGACTGGCTCAAAGTACACTTCAAATTATATGTCACAAACATTGAATAATTAACCATTTGACACACCATTTTCAATTTGCTGTACACAATAATATTGAAATATTTCACAGATCTTTAAGGAAATAATCGGATTTCGAGCGAGGCTTTGACGTCGGTCAAAAATTTCGACAAAACATTCGGCTGGAATATACCGTACAGAGCTTCTTGTCTATATTTTTGCGGATAATTCGTATTGTGCAAGGCGATGATTTCTCGACTTAGTTCATTTAAAACTGTGTTTTTTCCTCCTGCCATTGTTATTCTTCTCGGATAGTATATATATATATATATATATATGAATACTCATAGGCAGATTTTCCCTAAGGCCAAATAGGCCCGGGCCTAGGGCTGCTAGATATTAGGAGCGGTCGCACAGGGAGCAGAATCTGCTGAATCGAATGAGCTCAAGCGCAGAACTATCTCTTCTGGTTTCGAAGTTATAACCATTTGAAAATTAAAAACGCGATTGTCTCTGAAACGAGACAAGATACAGGACTGTGCCTGTGCTCATTGGATGAAGCGTGTCAAAATTTAAAGAGGCCAAAAGTCTTAAAGGACAAAAGTTCAAAAGGTCAAAAGTGGACACGTTTATGTCAGCAATACGATTTTTTTTTATCGTTTCCGTAAGTAGGTACTTTCCATTTTTACGCTGCGAAATCAGCAGAAAAGAGCGGCTACTACTAAACGACCTACGGCGGCCGAGACTGCTAATACGCCTCTGTGAATACTTTAATCATACAGTAACTGCTGACGCTCTGGGAATGCTACAAATTATTAGAAAATGATGCTTTTTACACTCAAATATATACCTTCACATTATGCCGGCACTTCACATGGCTATTTGTATTTGTGGATTTGGCATATTTGGCAAACAATTACCAAGTGTGGAGGGTCTATTTGAAAAAGTGTTGGCCTCATTTGCCTATTTGACAAATAAGGCCAATACCAAATACGCGTTACCGTGCGCTTGTCGATTTTTCGAGGCACATCAAAGGAGTCAAATAGGCAAATAAACCGTCCACACAATGGCTGTATTTAGAAGCGCACGCGCCCTGAACCTGTACGGACATGCAGTATTTTTGTGTCTGTGCTGTGAGCGAGAACTGGAACAATTACTATTGAAAATGAATTGGGACAATGAAACAGTGCTAAAATTCCTGGAATTTTGAACCTTGCGTTCTGCTGCCAAATGTTTGTGTGTTTGCTATTTGACTACTGATAAAAAAATACTGCATCGTGTTTTGATTGGTTTTTTTTTAGTTAGTTTTATAACTTCAATTGTTTATTAACATAGCAACACACATGTTGCGTCTGCATTCGTTCTAACTGAAGTAAAAACTAAGTACAGGACCCGCGCAGTAAATAATAAAATCGCTATAATTGGCGACAGGCAAACAGCATTCTGTTCCTTCTGGCCTACAAGATCTAAGTATTTCGGGGCCTAGGACTTATTGAAGTCCGATGAGATCCCATGTTTTGTTAGATCTTTAAATTGGGGTTTATATGCAGATCGGCCCCTGCCTGAACGGACAGCTTTGAGGCCTGGATCTGTTTTGGTCTGCAAACCTCTAACTGCCTAAAGGTTGGTGTAAAGAAATACAGGAATACAATTAAAAATTTACTTACCCACGGAGGCATTTCATGAATATCAGCAGTACGGTGATGATAATTGAGTACAACAACGGTAAGAACAACAGACGAAGCCACCATGAACATGATACAGTTGAAATATGTACCTGAAACCAAAATTTGGTCACACGATCGACGATGCCAGACCATAAAGGTATAAAATAATAATGTACGTACGTATATATTGTATGTATAATATTATAATTTTACTGTGAGAGCAAATAACACATACATACAGTCAGTGGCGGATCATTGCACAGGCGCGAGAAGGGCGTGCTAGGAGCACAAGTTTTTGCAAGAGGAAAAGAAAAAAATACTTTTTTTTAAATTATTATTATTGACTTATGTTGCCTAAACACTTAAATGTCTGAACACATTTTTCGGACAGTTTTGTGCCCAAGCCGTCGACAAGGGCGTAGATATTTTTTTCTAGGGGCGGGGGGGTAAAGCAAAAAAGAAGTAATTTTTTTTAACTATCATACAAGCAAAATATTAATTCCCAAACCAATTTTCAAGAAGTATTTCTAAATTTTATTTTTTAAACAGGTATTCGTATTATTTTCAGTTTTATTTTTTTTATTATTATGATCCTGGGGGGGGGGCTAATTACCCCTTTTAGTCCCCCCCATCTACGCCCTTGGCCGTATATATAAATGTGCTTTCAAATATCTGAGACACGTAATTTTTATGTCATTTTATAAATGCCTGGTCACTTTTCTCAAATAATAAATGCCCAGATATTGGAGGGCCGTATTTTAATGGTAAAAAAAAGTTATATTTTTTGAGGGTGGTCTCAAAATCAAATTTAATCCGCCACTTCGTACAATGTGTTTTTAATATAATATAATATATATATGTATATCACTCGCGCAAACCAGAAAACACTACATACACTCAAATATATACCATAGACCAAAACAATATAAATGATAACTCAAATTAAAACAACAATACAGTAGAAATAATAAATAAAATATGTAAAGAAGATGTAAGTTAATAAATATAAGAATTATTTATGAGCTCCAGAATTACGTGAAACTGCATAATTTACTAATCGAATTTATAAAATCGCTATTTAGCGACTAAATTGAATGTAGTTTTATTTTAACAAAAAAAAAATTCAAATATAGGTATTTCCATACTGTTTTTGGAAGAAAAATGTTTTTACAGTAAAGTTCTTTGATTGTCACCATGTAAAATTAATGGTACGGGTGTGAGAACGGTAACTAAACCGCCACGGTCTTGCGCAGTAGTTAAAACGAAACTGTTTGTATCGGTTTTTGGGCTACTGCGCAAAACTGTGACGGTTCTGTTACCGTTATCAGACAGCTTGGAACAAAGCTATTATTTACCATGTATTAAATTCAAATAATTTGTTATCATAAATGAACTGAGAAACGAAAAAAAATAATTTTACAAATTAGAGGGAAAAATTATTTAAGTTTCATTTATTAACATATTAACATACTAAGAATAAAGAAATATATAATTTAGCTACGAATGAATCTGTGCTGTGTCGCTACCAGCGCAGCCAGCAAACTCTCTACGTAAACACAATTTTATGGAAGATTGTTTTCTGGTTATGTTAGCAGTACCATAGCACGTCAACGCTCGTCAGTTAAGAAATTCAAATAAAACAGTTTATGATTTTTTTCAACAAAATGCAATGTCATGAATTCCAAAGTTCCCATATTTATACATAAAATTAATAAATATATGAACGCCAAGCGCAAAGCAATTATAACAGATTAAAGACACGTTTAAAAAAACAAAAAAAAGAAACAAAATAAATTACTGGTAAGTATTTCACTATGTACATACAATATTAAATTGGTACGTCTAAGTTTGTCAAATTGATTAGCAATATTTATAAGTATACTTATTAAATTGTAATATGCGGTATCAAAAAAATACAGTATACACTACAAAAGTACAATAAACTCCACAGTATACAAAGGGTACAAAAAAAGAAAAAAAAAACAACCACAAACACCAAAATGTCTAATTAATAATAATAATCAATACTAATTAGTACAATAATATTCGTATCCTCCTCTAATGTTAATTATGTTTTTTTTTCGATCTGTTGCGTAACACACTTTTTGTTGGTCAGAAATAAGCGTTATACAGGATTTTTTTTTGTTTTATATAATGTATAATTTGAATAACGTACCTTCTTCGATGATAACAAGTTAAATAATTGTGAAACCCATTATTAAAATATTATTTAGTTCCTAATCAAATTGATTTTAGTTGGAAATAGTGGAAAATGTATAAATTACTTCTACCAGAATTTTGAATAATGATCTTGTTATTTATACATTTATTAAAAATAAAAATACTGATAATAAGATCAACAAAAACATCATTGAGTTATTTATATAATACTACAACAAGCTATGGATAACTCAAAAATGGCTATAGATAAAAAACGAGATAAGTTTTGAATTAAACAACCCATAATTAAAAATCAACTAATGGAAAATTGATACAATTTAATTCATTTGGACTTCAATAATTTTAAACAGGCTTTATTGACTTAAATATCCAAAATCGGTTGGTCAGATTTAGGGTTGTTGAGGTTCCTGGGGTATCGAATCGATTGAGGTCCATTATTTATTACTTCCGTGTTAATTCTCAATATAAACATTTCTGTTACAGTTGTCCTGTTTTAAATCTGACAACGGCTCTAACATTAAAACATTGAAATATGATTTTCTTTCAACTATCAATGTTTTTATTTCAATATGAACCACGAATGTATTGATTGAAAGAGAAATTATTGTTTGATATTTTACCTAGAGCTTTTGTTGCAGCATTATTGAGATAAATAAACTCAAATGGCTATTAATTAAGGGCAGTAAATATAGTTTCAAACTACTCAGGAACCATTCTATTTGAAAACATCCCCACACAATGAATTGATATTATAGACTAGTTTAGCAAAACGCGAATAAATAAAACTAACCAGGCAAAATCACAGAATAGTACTATATATTATGTAATTAGCAAGGAGGATTATTCAGAACTCTATAACGTTCAATCAGCTGTTGGGGAGACTATAAATAGTTGGAAGTCGCATGAATTTATGTTAATTTATTTTTTATTACTTGAATCAAGTAAAAATTATACGTACTGTTTCAAAAATGATTACTATGTCCTTATAAAATGAAATTGATAATAAACTCGAGCGGCTTATATGCTCTCCTTATGGAGAAATACCTGTGGTCACCAACTAAGGTCCATCGTCAAAAATCAATCTTACAATGCTTTCTGCAACCTGGCATAAGTGTCGATATGTAACATATTGTCCACTAACCGCTCGACTTAGTTATTATAGTTAAACGAATATTTTATTTAATTCGCAATTTATGTTCTCCCCAGTAATTTAGTAATATCAGTTTGTAGAGTTGTGAATGATCTGTATTTGTTTGTGTAAATAAGTTACAATAATCACTCAAATCAAAATTTTCAATGTAATATTCTAATCTATAAATCGCTTAATCCTATTAAAATGCTGACAATGAATAAAAAACTACGAAAAATGAAAAAAACACAAAACTCAATGGATGCGTAATACGAATTATATTTTCTATAATATGATTTCTGGATGTTTATTTCAGATAAACTATAACAAAATTAAACAATTTCAATGAAATGTATGCATTCCATAAAACATATTTCAAATATTCTTTCTTTAAGTGATTTTTGCAGCATCTTTTCTGTAAATCTGTATTTAATGTAATGTGTTAAAAGTGACGTTTTCCTTCATTTTTAATGCTTTTTAATTTATGTAAATTAGTTTGATTTCTAATTTATACGGACAGCATTTAAGCAAATATTTTTGGCATAAAAATGAGAATCACAAAGACAAGTTTAAAAAGAGTTACTAATAAGAATATAGATATTGAATAACGGAAGATGACAGGATAAAAAAGATATATAGATATAATTTTCAAAAGTTTTTACGTTAAAATTTAAAAATGAAGAAATGAATGCATTAGATGAGATTTTAGGAAAATTCCAAATTTTAAACTGAATTATTATTATTAAAGCTGCAATTTTTAGTTCAGCTTGATGCATTTAAATTTTGAAAAAAGAACTTATTTTTTTAAGTTGGTATTATGGCAGTTTTAACGTGCGTTTGTGCCTTTAAGTATGTAGGGGTGTGCGAGTACTTGAATAATCGAGTATTGACTGAATAGTAAAAAAATACTCGACAAAAATCGAACCGACTTGTAAAACAAATGAACATTTTCGTTGACTGCTCGATCAGCCAGAATAACTCGAACTATTTCGAATAAGTCAATAAATGTCCAAATTTTACATAAAAAGAAAGATTTTTCTCAATTTCACTCTATTGAATTTCTAAGTAATAAATTTTCTCTCGACTTTAATATTTGTAAAATATTTTTTTATTGAGTTGAATCAAGTAGCAGGAAGAGCAATTTAGATACTTAAGTATGTAAAATTTTCTTCGTATGCTACTCAATTTGACTTGAAAATTGAGTATTTAAATGCCCAACACGAATCGAAATAGAAAACCCATTATTAGCACACCCCAAAAAATTATAAACTTATCTAGTTGAACTTACATATTGTAAGCCATTATGGACTTTGCGCATTAGAGCTGTAAAAGTAACGAGAAATTGTGTACCCGTATGTATTCGTTACTTAAAGAACCAGTACCCGTTACTTTCGTATCGTTACGTTACTCGGTACTTTTCATACGACATACAATAGTGTACTTAACAGCATCAAGCATAAGCATGTAGCTTCGCACAAAGCGCGTCGCATACGTGATACGACATGAGTCATGACTTCGTATTTTATGAATACTTATAAGTATAACACATTGTGTTCGTATAACCGTATCAAACGAGTCGAATTGACATGGCTACGAAACATGCGAGTAACGAAATGAATTTGTAAGTAACGATTCGTTACTTCGAGTCAGGCGATGTACCCGTTACTCAGTAACGAATACATACGGTTTGTTACAGCTCTATTGCGCATATTATATGTGCGATTTTATATCAGTGACTATACCTTCCATTCATACACCAATCAATTCATAGGTACTACGCAGTCATTCTTATTGATAAAAAAAAATTATTTAGGTACTCTCCAAAAACAAATGTATAAAAAAATCACAATTGTAGAGTGCGTACCAGATAAGAAATTATTTCCACAGGATTTGCTCTTAAATATGGAAGTTCAACTATAATTTTTATGTTATGTTCGTTACTAAGTTACTGAATAGCAAATAGCAATGGAAATATGTCGTGTTTCGTCACATTCTGCTTATATCAATAACTTTTGGATTATTCATAGCTTTTATAGTATATAATGCTTTAAAATCTTACTCTATGAAAATGTCCCACATTGGCAAGAAAAGTGCCACAACTAAAAAAATATTGTTTCACAACAACAAAATAATGAATATTATGAACCTGGAATCGAAAACACTCTGAAATTAGAAAAGTATATTTAGGCAATAGAAAAATATAATATTATAAATGTTATATAATATGTCACCTTGCTCTCAAAATCAGCAGTTGTGACACATTTCTTGCCGGGGTGCGATGTTATGAAACTCAATGGGTTTAAAGAAAAGTTATTTGCATAAACAAAACGTGGTTATTAGTACTATGTACAAGAAAGTTAATGCCAAATTTTTTGCCTCAGAAAGGCTAATTAATAAAAAAAAAGAAAAAAATAATGCCTAATTAAATTGGAAACTTGCTTAAGACTATATGAGTAAATATAACAAAAGTAGTGCAGATGATCGGACTTTGCAGCGCTTCCACATTTCCACTAAAATCAGTCCTTTTCGTTATGTTTTACTCAACGTCTATCAAAATTTTCCAACATTCAATTATAGCTTTTAGAGTAAATAGTCAAGACTACTGAATTATTAAAATGATAAGATGGAATTTTTTGTTACATCCTGTATTTATAAGTGCTGTGTTGTATGTAATTCGTAAGTAAATAGATAAAAAAATAAAGATTAGTTACTTCTTACCACAACAGTTTTAAGATCCCGAAATGTACATCCGCTAATAAAACTGTTGTGGTAAGAAGTAACTATTCTTTATTTTTTTATTTTTGTTTCAACCAAAGTGTCCTTAATATTTGTATTAAGTAAATAGGTATTTACAGTTAAGCTACTATGACATTATTCTAAAAGAGATCTGGTTTCTAGAATAAGTTTAGTGCTTCAAAAATGAAATCTATATAATACCCGTTGCTTCGCACGCGATTGAGATGAAATACGGCAGCGAAAACAATAGTGGAGTCTTCGACTTCATCGTATTACAATCTTACCTCACGGGACTGTGCCCCGTTCAGCAGCGACGACAATGTTGCAGCACCACTTTAAATCATAATGTTTATACACTCTATTTTTTTTACCAGAAGCCTTTGTGGGCACGCGCGTACAGCGACTCACCAAAATTTCATCGTAATCGGATGAATGGTATAGGTCCAGAACAGACAGACGACAGTAACGTGGATATAGTGGTCAATTTAGGTATAATATCGTATTATGTCCTTCGATCGCGTTTGGAAACTAGGTACTTGACCTAGGAACATATTTAGTAAATATGGAAACTTTTTCGTATTAATGACAATTAAAGTTATATAGGCACGCCGATAATGTGTTTTTCTTTATTAAAAAAAAAAAAAAAAAAACAGTGTGCAGCAACTAAGGCTAGATAATGTGTTTTAATATCTTGAAAATTCGCTGAGAAAACTGAAAGTGCCAAAGTAACTATTCCGGTATTTTTTTATAAGGTGCTATAATGTTTTGATTATGATTCTAGTAACTAGCTCAACAACAAAATAATGTCAATGTAGCTTTAGAGAAGACAGTTTTGAGAAGTGAATGCCCCAAACACCATTTAGTCAAGATGTCCAAACTCAGAAAATGGTTCGATGTGATACAGCGAGTAGGTCTAGGTACTATACGTAGTGCTCTCCAAGGACATTGTCTTTAAATGATAGATTACATTTTACTTAAGGGGAACTAATAACAGTAATGGAACATACCTTAAACTTAAACATTTTAAATATCCCTAAAATTATATGAGAACTTAAAGATTCATAAATACAATGAATTCGATTACAGCACCAAGTTGTAACAATCGATACGATGATATATTGTTTTTAGTTTATATGCTGAAATTTTTTAAAATTGTTTTCAGTGGATACTTAAAAAAATGCGATTGTTATTTTTGCTTGAATTTTAATAATACAAGCAATATCTCTGTAATATGGTGCCTTATGATCTGAAGGATCTTTTTTAATTTTTTTATGTATTGACGTTTGTATCCACATTAGTGGCATCGCAATAAATGATTATTATTATTACACGTCTTATTTTTAGACACTTCTAGGAATAAACGTCACATTTTTGACGCTCAAATATTTTTTCCGGAAAAATACTAGGCACAGCACAATCAATTAAAATAAGTAGCATCACTGTTATAGTTAGTTCCTTCTCAAGTAACACAAACAATCAATTTTGATTATTTGTTATTAACTAATTAAAAAAAAGTTTTTCCTCACTATTTATAAATTTCATGAAAATGTTTTCACAGTGGTAGGGAATTTCATAATAGTACCTCACTCCCCACTCTAGTCGTACATTTCTTTTAGAGCTGGGAGATATCTTGTATGATGTTTTTTATATAGTATCTTAGATATTTTCATTGTAAGATATATTCCAAATTGAAGATACTGTTTAAAAGTATCTAATATCTAAGATACATTAAAGCTATCTTAGGTACTTACAAAGTGTCTTATATATAAATAAGATGCTTAAATATATCATTTTAGATAAGTATCTTTTATTTAGATACTTCTATACAATGTATTTTAAACTTTTATTTATATACTTTCACACGAAGTAGGTATTTAAATTTTTTTTTCAAGTATGTTCTTCAGCTCTGTTCACTTTACCAACAATTTTATTTTTTGAGTTTTAATATAAATTTTGAGCAGCCCTCTCAAGACGGGTGTTAAGCACGGTCAGTGTCCAAGAGCCAAACATGTCTGGTAGGTACAAAAATATATATATATGTTACCGGCCAAACCCGATTTCAGGACAAACTAATTTTGCCTAGGCCAAACTAGTTCCACAAACCAATTTAGCCTAGACTGAACTAGTTTGTCCTAGTATGAATAGTAGGCTGAACTAGTTTGTAGTGAAATCGGGTTTGGCCGGTAACATATATAATATATAACAAAATAAAAAAATAAACGTGCCATTTGGGATTTAAGTATTAATAAGTGAAGTACGTATGAATTTTTGTACAGTGTGTAAATGAAGAATGATTTGTTTAATAACAAGATTATATTTAAATCGACAGTTGTTTTTATCATCTATTTAAATTAGTTATTATGATGAATCCTGATTACCTGATCGGCTTCAACGTGATGTAGTTGTACAATACGGGACACCCCTGACATCTTTTACTGACTGATTTTTTCTGACTGTCTCATTTCCTGCTAATCATAATCAAATACAGTCAGTCAGTTGTCAGTCGAGTCACAGAAGAGGATCTATAGAAGCGTAAGCCGCTCAACAATATTTTTTTGCCAAGTCCGCCATATTGATTGTAGTTTTTACACCTGCTTGTCATTTTAAATTGTTCTTTATGTGCATTCCATTTTATAAAGTCATTTTTTTATGAAACTGACCACAAAAAAGATGTGTATGTGCCATTATTTCACATTAAAATCAGATTATGACCATAATTTCATTTTTTAAAATAAATTGTTAAAATTCGAAACTATAATCTTAAAATTTTATTTAAAAAAAACTTTCAAAGAATGCTTCTAGATGCAATAATGGTTACTAAATAATACTAAATAATACGTAAATATAGTCATATATTTACTAACGAATATATTAGTATCGATGTCCTTAGTTGGTACCCGAAATTGTTGCAAATTTTAAAATGTTTTCAAGCTCATGGAACATTGTATGCAAAATCAAATATATTGAATGTTACTTCTGTAATCCTCTTCCATGGTCGAGGCATTGAGTGTCAAAGCCGACTACTGTCCAATCAGCGGTTCGTTTTGGGTATCAATTCTGTGAATCGACCTTTAACGTTGACATCGAAACTTGCTCTCAGATGATTGCAAAAGTTTTCACAATGCACGGACATACTGTACCCAAGTGTACGAATCATTTGAATGAAAACAAATAATACTACTTGAGATACCCTCCAACTACGCACGCTTCGAACGACATTTGTCTATTAACGTACATTCAAATCAAACTGAACTCGTAATGCCTTTCGAAGACCGAATATTAAATATTTATTTAATTAATTTCGAGTCTTTTCGTTTTCCTTTTAAAAAAATTATGGAATAATAATTTAAAAAGATACAAAAAATTATTTAAAAGTTTCGTATTTTTTAAGATTTTATATCTACTATTATTAGTCGATCTGAGACCAAAAAAGATTTCTTTTTCGAACCACTGACTAGACATCATTTTTTTAAAGCTTCAGTTTGTTCTGTTATTATGTAATATGTTATTTAATTTATTCATATATTATTATATATAATTTATAATAATATCATTTATATACGTCAATATTATATAGTTAAATTGTTTTTTTTTTATTATTGTGACATTATTTAAAAAAAAATACGATTTTAAGTTATTACGAGGAGGTAACGAGTAACAATAACAAACAGAAAAATGAAAATTATATATAAAATATATATAAATATATCAACTTAAACAATATATTGAAAGATAACAAGTAAAATAGTTACAACACAGTATATCAAACCAAAAACCAAACGCACAACAAAAACATACAATATATCAAAAGTACTCCTAAACAGGGTTGAGCAACTTATTTGATACTTGGAGGTGCCATATTGGAGGGTGCAAAACTATGTAAGTTAGTATACCTACTGAAAAAAACTACATACATACATATCATAAACATAAGTATGTAGTGAAATGTTACAACAAACTAGTACGTTAATATAGGTTGCTTTAACGATTCGACCGTTCGGCGCCAAATAACAGCCGAAATTTAAACAAACGCAACAAACGTAGCGCGTCCTTTGAAATGCAGTTTAACGAGAAAAGAAAAGAGTCATACTGTAATAACTTTTAAAAATACCAATTATACACATTTTTTATATAGTTTTATGTATGAAGAGTTGGTTTGGAAAATTTTATTATTGATATTTTTTACATTATGTATATTTTATAACAAAAAGATTAAATAGGTGGACGCGCCTGTTTGTTTCGTTTAAGAAAAAAATAAACTAATGTAAAAAAATTTAAAACACTAAAGCATTAAAGAAAAACAACCAACCATGGCTAATTGAGTTCATTGAAACATTATATGTGTTTTAAAATTGAAGAATGGCCATTTGGTAAAAACAAATTGCAACTATAATAAAAAATCAACTATTATGGCCATTCTAAAATTGTTTTTTACGTATTGGAGTAATTATAAACAAATAGAAGAAGTAAACTGTTTAGTACTTGCCCATAAATGTTTAATCAAATTATTTTATTAATTTCAAAGACTCCACCGTCTAAAAAGTTAAATCAAATACTTTATTAAATTTATTTTAGGTAACTTATATATTTGTGTCTAAGATGGACTGATTTTATTGTATTTTGTTCTTTTTAAAGACTTTTTTGAAAATGTAAGTTTAGTGTGAGAGTTAAGTGGAAAAACTTGAAGCATTTTCTGTAGAGTTTTAGAAATGTGATATTCATTTTTTTTAGTTATTATTATGTACTGATTAATCTTACTATCTATAATTTCACGTTTGAAAAAATGAATCTGACATCCCTAAATTTAATTGATTAATTTTATGATTATTTAGAGCAAATTTAGTTTATGTTCATTTTCAAAGTTATTATAAAACATAAATGAAGATAAAAATAAAATTTGAAATCACATCATAATTAGATGTGAACTGAAAATTGAATTAAAAAATTATAAATACAAAAATAAATATTTTAATTTTTTCGCCAACAAGAGCAAAGTCATAAGTTGTCAAGACTAATATTAAATAGATATAAATTGTTAGGAATAACAAGGAAAATATAGTCGATCCAAGCAAACAATTCCTTTATAGGGTGTCCAAAAGAACGCTTAAAATATCAAAATAATATTTCTTGTAAAATTCCGATTCAAAAATTTCCAATTTACATATTTCTTAAGCTTCGACAACGATCAGTATGGTAGTTAAACTTTGGAAACAAAATCGGTAAAGAAATGTATAATTCAAAATTTTACAAAGAATACGTCCTGAACAGTTTCGGAGTTACTTTTGGAACAGCCTGTACAAATGCGTGTAATTATTTTACACATATTTACATGAGAACTGTTTTCGAGGACGGGTTAAAAGACAACATAAAGAAGGAATGGATTAATTTCGAAATCTACGAACCCATTATAAGACCAGTACAAAAATTGAAAAGTAAACAGCGTATGTATGACATAGAATAGACCTTAGAAATTTTATATTCACTGCGATATTTTCCGGTTTTGTTTTTCTTATATTTTAATAATACAACATTTTTATTTCTTATGTCATTAAATTATGTATATGTATATTCTTATAGCTGGAGGCTTCAGAGTTTAAATGGACCAAGTTGTTTCATAATATTAGAAAAAAGTGTGTGATGTTGACATATTTTTTCCAATTCATCTAAACTTGTCAGTTAAAAAGTGAGCTTAAATACGTCTGCAAAAATATGATAACTGAAGAATATACAGTGAGCAAAAAGTTTTTAACGATATGAATATTTTTTTCGAAAATATTTTTAAGCCCATACAGGGCGGCACAGCAATAATAATTCTGTAAATTTACAAAGTAATGGCATTATATATTTAGTTAACACTTCAATTCAAGTTTTCTTACTGTACTTAATTCATTTTACTCTGAATCGTCCAGAGAACTATTTTTTCTGGATTGGATGTATTTTTGAAAATGTAAGGTGATGTAATCAAAGAATGAAATATTAATTTCATTAATAATCATAAGCGATATGATTTTCGCAAATATTACTGTTTTTTCTTTTTAAAATGCCTGGTTAATATAGTGAGTTAACAACATTTCAGATACGAATATTGAAATGATTGCTTTATAAACAGTTTCTCGAAAGTTAATTTTTCGCACCGGTTAATTTGTCGTGACGCCTACGTCTAAGATCGCAATATGTGTTATTTCTTTTCTAAGAATAAAAATATTAAATAAAAAACTAACCAGTAATGAAATAAACTGAGTAAAAAAAACTGTTAAAACATATTATCATATAACATAATTGTGTTTCAAAACAAGTTGTGAAATATAAATTCTAAAGAATTAGAATGTGAATACAAAAGCAACGACTCACTCCCCACTAACAATGAAAATTTTATTAATTAGATTTTCTATATTTTAATTGAATACGTCGCAAATCTATGGATTACAATGGAGAATTGGCATGTTCTTTTTTTAAATGGCTTACATTTCGTATGAAATTATAGTTTGAAATGTGAAAAATCCAAATATAAAATTCACTCTGAAAAACTATAAAAATCCAGTTATAATTCACGTGATAAAAGTAGGCTTTCATTGGTGTGACGTCACTAATCACGAAACAAAATAAGCAACGTTAATGTCTCCAAAAACACGGAAGAAAGACGATCATTGCAATCGTAGATTCTCGGCTCTACATGGCGTGTCAATTTATTGGACAAAACTTACATTTTTATTTCTATTATTACCTAACGTCACTTCCTTTGCAAAAAATAAAACGTTATTATAAAATAATTAAAACAGTCTTTTTTTCCTGGCATTAGAAGTTTCAAAAATTAGTTGTATTGGAGAAAAAAAACACGCAAATTCCCTATTGCGAAATATAGAATAAGTCAAATAAGAGTTCTGGTAATTTATTTTTTACTTAGAATTGACTTGTAAAAATTACATTGCTTAGTTAATTTGATGAAATGTTGAATACAAACGTGTGAATTTTTGTTACGTTATTTATAATATTAAGCTGACACTATTTTCCCATGTTTCATGTTTCCTACACGGGTGTTCTGCCTTAGATATAAATAAAATATCAAATATAAGCAATATGTAACATATATTATTCTGATAAACATTTCATTACCTAATTAAAGTGCATTCACTGTTGACTATGCAGATCAATATCAAGGGTCACCATTTAAAAAATATATAACGTAGTGAGTTACGTAATGTTTTAAAGTAACACGTAAAAATTCCAACACGAAATTAAAATATAGATTGGGAAAAAATGGAAAACAAACCTAATAGAAACACAACGAAACGAATTTTCTAAAAAGTGATATCCGAGGATTAGTAAAGTTTTGATAACTAAAATCATAGTGAACAAAAAATACAAATGGTGTAAGCGCCGGGTATATTATGGTGGACATGTCGGGTATGTTCACACCATTCGTTCTAGAAGCCGATTCCTTCGACTTGGAATTAACGAAGTTCCACTGTATTTAAAATCACACAACATATTCAAGCAAATTTACAATGTATTGAAAGATCTAAAAAATTTGTAATAATAAGAATATATTGAAAAATTCACGTTAATTGCTTTTTATAGATGATTACAAAACAAAGCAAAATATTATTTGACAGAACTGTGATAAGAATGATGCAATACTAAAGTTCGACGCAACAAAATTTATCAGTAAATAAACAGGTGGATTCAGAAAGTAAACTCAAACCAAAATATTTTTGAAAAATACTCGACATTTCGTTTAAAACAACGAGATTAAATAATTGGTAAAAATACTAAAACATTTTACATGTAGTCATTTATGATCTCAGTTGTATATATCTATATGTTTACTAGAATTCAATAGAATAAAGTACTAAATGACGTCATGGATTTCAAACATACTGTTTAAATGTTTTAAAATAATTCTGTCCGAAAAAAATTCTTGTAAACTTTATAGTACGTGGAGTGTTTAAATCCAAAATTGAACAAAAATCTACTTATAGTGAAAATAAATAACATTTTTAAAAATGTTAAGGCAGGCGACACATTTAAATAAAAAAAAATGATAAATCATTTTAGAAGAAAATTTCTGTCCATACCAACGTGTATGTATGTTGACAAACTTGTTTCACAGTTAATTTCGGTTTCCAGCTTTCGTTATTTAGCGATTTTTAGTTACACCGTGTACAGGGTTTGTGGATTGCATCCCGTGAAGCCTTGTTTAGTTCGGGTTCGTAAGTTCTTGCATTGTATTCAATTCAAATTCAAAATGAGTGACGAATTGTGAACAAAAAGGTTTACTTTTCAATGTTCAAAATGTTTTGTAACAATAAATTTGACAATGAAACACTCTTTTCATTATTGAAGTAGGTATATATAGTTCCAAATGAATGTTAAAATTAAAATGAAATAATTTCAATAAAATTAAATGTGTTTCGAATACGCCGTTAAAACAATACTTTTTATATAAATAAAAATAGGTCATAAAACTTTTTCGGTTACAAATCGTCATTCAAAAACCTAGCTATAAAATATGTACAACATACAAAAAAACAATTGAAAACGATATTATCCGTCATTTGTATACAATTGATAGTTTCGTGTTTTTCGAATAAAACACTTATTGAAACATAAGATAAAAATATATGGTGATTTTTTTTTTAATAATTATTACTTCGTAACAAGACATTTAAAAAAATGAAGCGATGTCCTTGAATTTATTAAAATATAAAACAAAAAATCACAAACACTGAAAAGCAATATTAACAATTTAGAAAATAATTACGTCAAAGGAAATATTTTGTATTGGTTTCCGATTGGTTTTTATAGTACATATTTCGAATCAAAAATAATCAACACAAATATTTCTGTCTATGTGATGAAATAGTAATTTGTATATTTCCCTTTTTATTACGTTTTGTATCTACTATAATTACAGTGTTTTATCAAAGTGACTTTCCAGGAAATGTCAGGAATTTCCATTTATTATGAGTTAACTGACAGTGCACTAAATATATTTCATTACTTAATTAATGATCTTGATTTTGTAGTTCAAGTTCATAATAATTAAATTAGTATTGTCATGCATGCTTTGCTATAAATAGAATGTATCGCAGAAAGAAAAATAAAATTAAAAAAAAAAACAAAATGTATATTGCACGGAAATACACGTTGCTTTGTAACGAGTGACATTGAAAACTCTATCAAGTTCAAGAGGACGCTGTTAATTGTTATTTAATTTTGTGTCAGTTAAATTGTATCAAATTCCAAACACAATTTGACTTAATCAAAGAAACATGACGTATTGGAGGTATCAACAATACAGCAATATTGTCGAGTGTAGAGTAGAGTACCCAGTCTTTCTTTATAATGCCAATCGTAACAAAATATTTAGCAGAAAAAGAGAAGATGACAGTTAAAGGAAGTAGACGAAGAAAACATTAAATTATTGACTAAAGACAGAAGTTTTTTGAGCTGTAACCTTTCAGTACTGTTCGAAAATGTGGAATAGCGTAATAACTCCGAAGTTGATGATTGATAAAATTAAATGAATACCGTATATCCAAATAGCATTTGTGCGGGTCCACATTGATCGATCTAGTAGTTTTTCTTGAGAGCAGGGAAATATTCGGGAATCTCCCGAACTAATTTAAAGCCTCAAGAATATTTTGGTTCACCCTAACTAAACTAATCAAAAATGTTTATTCAACTAAAAATTTATTATTATTGCAAAATGCACTAGAAAAAAAAACGTGTTCAATAAAATTTCCAATATATCAGGAAATATAACACCGAATTTTCAAATGGAACATTTTACTGAAAGATTGAAAAAGATCTAGTAAAAGGCTTTTCTAAAGAAGTGTTCATGACTCTTTGTACATCGACATAGGTGTACTTATTATTTTTAGAAGCTAAAAGGTGTTCACTATAGAAAGCATACAATAGTAAATTCTTTATTCTCAGGAAATAGAATTTTCTGTTTGTATTATTTGTCAAAATAAAGTTTTAAATCTCTATTTCTATAAGTCAACAATAAAGAATTCTTTATCAGATGCTTACATGAAAAATAATAGTTTCTCCTTTGCGAACAATATTAAATATGTCATGTAGAAAATTAAATATTCATCTCTAGACAGGCCTCTTAATAAGAGATGTAAGTAATAGTCTCAATTCATACGCTCAATTTTTTGCGTAATATGTCTTGATCAAAAAGAACTTGTTACACAGTGCCAACATTTTACGAACTGATCAAACTACAAGTAATAAAAAATCGACAGAACTTTACAGTTTTGAAAATGATACATAATTGTTTCAACGATTCTATCTGTTTGAACATTTTGATCGAAACAAATTGCATACAAAATTAAACGCATAAATGAAGTTAAAGGCACATATTGTCGACATTAGTTAGTACGAGATAGGAAACTGATTTAGTTATTTGTCAGCTCTGACCTATCAAAGGTACAGCATCAGAAGTTTGTGTGCACACGTGTGCCACCAGAAGGGAGAATACAGTCTGAGATAGAAGTATAGTTACACCTGCAACAAACAAACCTCTTTCCTCAAGATACCACAACAAGTTAACACATTCACTGCCAAATGTTACACGTTGGCTGTTCGTTCAAAGTTTACAGAGTTTTGGAATAGTTAACAAGGTCGGGTTTGAAAAGCTAAACAAGCACGCCATTATAGGCTTGCTCGGACGACATGTAGTCCATTCATGGTAAATTTCAGAAAGCACTCTTATAATGACCTCAGATTGTAAAGGAACAGCTAGTTTTTATACTTGCAGGAACTGTCTAATACGATTTGAAAACCCGGTTTTCGAACAATGCCTTCTGCAACCCGGCATCAAAATCAAATGTTTACGTTATTTCTAGATTTTAATCTAGACTTTGAGGAATTCCATTTTCTAAAGATGGAAAAATTCAGTTATGCTCAAGTGTTGAGATGTACAATATGTATTGGTACTTTCATTCAAATTGGAACTATAATTGTTAGCTCATAAGAATCGCTAATCCAGGTAGTCTATGTAGATATCAGTGGGGGCAACTCATATAAAAAAGAGGTTCTTTACTCCTGTGAATTAAGAAGCTTACTGTGGAAGTTCTAACGAAATTTCAGTACTTAAAATCAAATTTTAGTGCGTCATATGCTGTATACATTCAAGGTAGGTACAAATGGCAGTGAACATGCTAAAAACAGTAACTTACACAAACTGACGACTTAGAGTATACAAACTTTTTATTTTTTTAAAATGACAGGTAAAAGTCTTAAAATTAATTCAAAATATTTTTTGTATGGATGACTAAAATGGTGAGACAATTGATAAGCGCTAGCTTTAATTATAATGAAATCCAGAACGGCGTTTCGTAAAGAAAATTAGACTCATAAAAAAATAACACAACTGTGCATAATAATTTGATTTCAACAAAAAATTAGCTCAAAACAAATTCCCTTTCATTCAAAAATTAAAAAGTTTGAAATACTACCAGCATAATTTATAGGTTTACGAATAATTAATTATTCTATCAGTTAAATAACTTTGCTTGGTTTGGTTGCTAGAAAAAAAAATCTGTTGGCATTAATGAAATAACTAAAAAAATAACGATATTTTAAAGTTTAGTCACCTATTGATTTAGTTTTATGTTATTAGAGTTATTAATGCTTTTTTTCAAATTTCTTTTGAATTTCGAAAACAGTACTGATTCAGCTTAAGAGTTATTAAAACTGATTCATAAATTTTCGAAATATATATTTTTATGTATTCATTCATTAGCAACGCACTGATTTTTTTAAGTAAAATTTTGATGCGATTTCAGCTTTTGATCACAGATTCAAGTTCTTAAAATACGGCTAGTAAAAAAAATACAAAAGGAGTCCGCTCAAAATTATTAAGGAGTAAAACATAGATAAACGATAAACAAAATTTTAGATTTTCATAATGTAAAAATAAAAATACTTAACTGGGCTTAAAATATATCATATAATTAAAAAAATAAAGTCGTAAAATCCGAGCATTAAAATTGTTTTGATACCATAAATAATTTAAACAACAAAACGCAAGTTTTATTCGACGAAATAGTTTAAAAAAAAAAAAACAGTGTTTAATTTGGGCTGCATTTCAATCAACTTGGTTTATATATATTAGGTCAATATTGTCTAACAACTAAAATTTCGGATCGGTCATCTATGGTCGACTCGCTTATTTATTATATTCAAAGAAATAGATTTCTACTTAACACAAGGATAAAGGAAATTATAATAAATTTACTTAATTCTAGTTTCATCGTTTACTGATAATTTACTTTACCGATGTGAAGAAAATTTAGAAAATGTTATTTAGTAGGCGGTTTACAGACTTGTTAAGCCGCTAATTAATATTTTCCCTTCGCACCGAAATTATGCATGGTACAACACGAAACTCTAAATTTAAAATTGATAACATTATAATTTTATTTATCACGCATTTATGTAAAAATATTTACTGTCAAAACTAAAATATATAAACGTGATCGAACACAGGGTGACAAATCGAAAACATTTTTCGGCCATGTTTGACTCCTTATGAATTTGAAAAAATCAATTTTGTTATCTTGCTAAAAAAACAAAACAGTAATCCATAAAGGTGGTTTAGAGCAAAGGGATCGGTTCCAAATTTAGGGTACAAAGGTATTTTGGTTACATTAATTTCATAATATGCCTTTCCTCCTTACAATCAATTCCAAGTATCAATTTATAGAGTAAAGGCACTGGTTTTCGACCGGTCACCTGTAATCAAACATTTTTTTTATATTTAAAATTGACAGAATAGATTTATTACATAACATGTTATGCGATAAAGAAAATTCAAATGTTATCATTTTAAATTTCTACTTTCGTAATTTGTACGTACCAAGAGAAATTAGAAAATACTGCATTGCGACTAAGTTACGTTCGTTGTTTGACATGTATCCTAGTTGCAAATTAATATTTTTAATACTCTTCGTATACCGATACAGTAAAAGTTACCGGTAAAATAAATTTAATACAATAAGATAATATTTCTTGATTACTAACATGTTATGTAATAATCTGTTGTCAATTGTAAATATTTAAGTGTTGTTGATCACGGATAAGCAGTCGGGAAGCGGTGCACTTACCCTATGTAAAATGTAAACACAATGCTGTCCTTATCAGTACAAACAATTAACAGTCAATCAATGAAATAGTTGAATAATGCAATATCATCTTCAAGCAATCGTAATCGATATAGCGTTCAATAGATTTTTTAAGAGAGATTTTTTTTTGTAGTCGAATAGATGTAGTAAAATTTTATATAAAAAGCAAAAGTATTTTCAACACTGTATAATATAAAATTTTGTTTATGTCTGTACAAAGGTAAGAAACAACTCAGTCTGTAATAAACAATATTATGTACAACATAAAAAGATATACAGTCTGTACGCACATAATCGTATCACCTGAAAATCTTCACAGACGCGATACAAAAATGTTCTTACAGAATGTGTTTGAAAAATTTGTGTTACGCATAGGTAAAGGAAGTGCTCCATTTGTGTTTTCGGGTACTTGTGAAAGGTTCTCTTTTGTGAATTTTATTAGGACAGAAATGGTGTTTGGTGCTACAAGAGGATATTTTATGTTTTCTAAAAATCAAAGAGGAAATGTTTAAATTGTCAAACAACCATAAAAACATATTCTATATAATATGGAACAAGTATCTGTGACCTTATTGTACCAGTTCGAAAATTTAAAATCAAAATCTAAGGCGCTTATTTATTTACATAAATGTGTTAACACAAATCTATTATCTTAAAATATCGATAACAGCTATTAACCGAAATTCTACATGAACAAATGATAAATGAAAGATGATTATAATCAGACTACGGAAACAATTCCCAAAATATGATCGCTGCCTATTTGTCAGTTGCAAGTTATATGCAACTGTTTGGCCAATAGTAATGCTTCTATAAAACGCTTAACAGAAATTGTTTCTGTCGATATATTTTCTACACTGAATATGGAACTACAAAATTAAGATGACATCACTCCATTTTTTTATTATTAAACGCGTAACGATAATCAAACAAAATTAATATTGACGAGAACATTTCTTCTTTGATAATATTGTGTAATAAACAAATCAAATTTTGATTAATCTACAAGTGAAATAGATGCAACAATTAAATTATACTACATAATATGTGAAAAAATCTATTCAAAGCTAGATCGATTTGAAAGATACGTTAATAAAGATGGCCGCGTACATTGCACGCGCATGCGCTCTGGTTATAAAATATAACATCCGTACTTCTTCCTGGACGTTAGGTTCTGACTGCCACTGATTATTATATATATAATATATACACATATAACACGTACACAATTATACACAGATGACAGACTGGTAAATAAATATGCATAACAACAATATTACATTAGATGTAATACGTTGTAAATACACTTCGTTTAATATATGTATATAAAATAGGTAATTTAATAATGATGAAAAATATGTACAGGATCGTTCACAAAACTTCAACAGCCTTGATAGTTTTTTCATTCAAAACGGCCAGAAAAACGATTGTTTAATATGTTCAGTTTCATGAATGGAGAAGTATTTCAATGAGAAAACAATTGTTAATCGAAACAATTGATGTAGATCTTTCAAATCATTATTTGTGTAACGTGTTTAAATAACTCGTGTGAAATATACAAAGTCATCATAAAAATTATTAAAATAACTATGTACTCTAGATTACAACAACATGCAAAATCTTTCATTTAAAAAACTGCGTAATGTGATTAGTCTGTACAACATTCTGCTATATGAGTAGTTTTATTCGTATTGCTTGTGTAAGTGTAGTGCAGTGTTTCAATAAAGCCTATGTCTTGGCATTAATAATAATGTTTGCCAATTCACTGGTCCATTTCTACATTGGACTACATTACACTGGCAATGCGAACAAAACTAATTTTATTATGACGACTCTGAAAAACGAAATAATGTAGTTTAGAAACAAAAATAAAAGCCACTTTGAATAATAAAACAACTACATTCAATCAAATCGTTTAAAAACACAATCTCAGAATTTGATTAAATCGTTTTAAGTCTGTCAGATGTATGTGCACTAGATTATAATAAATAATGATTTTTCAAACATTCTGTAGCATAGATCGTGTTCTTTAAAAACGATTTATTGAAAATGTAAACAGCTGGCTGAAGTTTACCGATCAACCTGCTATGTATTAATAGAGATATATAATAATATGTATAATAGATAATATAAAGCGCAGGCAGGTCAGGCACAATGAAATGGTTGTTTTCTACCTAACAAAGGGATGGCGTCAGACACTTGGGGCAAGGTTTCAGCGACCAGGTTCAGGAACACAGTCAACGATAGAAGGATGGTGACTCCTGTAACAGAAGATAGCCTGAGCATGCTTCATTTCTTCATCAACATCAAATCAACAATCTCTCCCCCTCTCAACCACACGTCAACCCTTTCTTTTTCGCGTTCTCTTTCTCTCTCTCTTTCTCTCTTCTTTAACTGTAACAACATAGCCTGAAATTCTCCGTCTTATATAATATAATAGTTCACGATTAATAACAATTTGTTGTGATAATAAACGAATTTCGAATTCAAAATTATTTACTGATACTATTTCTCTGATCATAAATACGGTCTATGTTCATTTATTATCAAAAGTAATTCATATAAAAATTAATATGCCTGTTACTAGATGAAAATTAGGGAGAGGATGCTAGATTAAAAAAAAATAGTGTTTGTACTGTAGAAAAAAATCTTTAGTTTTGTAGGTTTAAATTTGGATCAATTTATATAAATGAAATATAATTTGAAAAAATTTTGTGATTATAAAAAAAATGATCGAATTCTAGTATCAGTAAATTTTCATACAGCTGTATAAAAATATATTGATTATATATTTACTTGATTATTATGTTTTAATTGTTATTTAGTTTGTTTATTTTTTTATGTATTTTGACCGTTAAATTTGTTGGTTTTGCAACAGTTTAAATTTTTGATACTGTCGAAAGAAGCTGATGAAATATTAATGTGTGTTTGTGTACATTTAATATTATTTAAATTATTTATTTTTAAAATATTCGTTTTCGTCAAGAAAAAACGAATTCATTTTAGTTCATATATAATTATTTTTGTTTATAATTACAACATATAGCATACAATAATTATATACGAATTTAGCCATTAAGTATATAATTGATGTACGAAACAATATTCAGATACTAATAATTACTTACCAGCTTAACTGCAACCTATCTGTAACTGGAGTATATTATAGTAATATATAAATATATATAATATGAAAGTGTTTATAAGAACTGAAAATATACACTAACAAACCCGATAAAAATGTTGCAAGGGATACATAATTTTCAAACGTACTGTATTATTGTATAACAAAAAGAAATATGCCTTTAGAAAATGAATTAAAATATATCAACCAACAATAAACAATAATTCAGAGGTTCTTAAATTGGGATCCACGGACCCCCTGGAACTATTTTGACTGATATATTTATATATTAAAATATAGCAACGTTATCAAAAGTATTTCCATGAATATGGGATACCCAAAAAGTATTTTTTTTATGAAGCAAAGGTTATCACACTAAGAGTTTTGAAACCAAATCTGGAAAGTGTCTTGTATTCAAGATACTTTTAGCATCGTTTCTGTACGCAACTGTATTTGAAAATGAACATACTTCTCAAAAATATTTGGTATCTAAGATAACTTTAGAAATATTTAGATACTTTTAATATTCAAATCGACCTTGTATCTTTTGGAGAATTGGTTACTTGCTATGTTAGTATATATCTATAAATATTTTTTTAAAGTGTCAATTCTGCAGCTCTATATTTGAGTGTCTAAAATTTTAATATATCGTCGTTGGTTCTGTAAAAGCTCTTATGTGCATAGTTGGCAGATTTTACGTTTTTTAGATGACAAGATTCAGGAAACGGAGCTCTATACACTAGTAATACCTTCAAATTAATTTTACAGTAACCAACAAGGGGAATTAACTCTTATGTGAAAAGTTGTATCAAATAATTCCTCCCATGTGCCAATAAATCCCAAATTAACGTTAAATACTTTTTTAAGAAAATACTTCGTCTTAAATAAACATGTATAGTGAAGATAAGTATGAATCAGTAATATACCTCTGAAATTGCTAGTTCTTACCAATTGCTGAAATAACCACTTTTTGGCCTTTCCTGCAAATTTTACTTTTTGCACATTAGAGGTATGGTATTACAGAACCAACGACGATATAGAGTACCTACGCTATTTAAAAAAATATATACAGGATGAGTTTTAAGTTGGTGCTTTTTTTACAGCGTCAGCGTGTAAAAACCAAATAGACGAGCAAATATTTCAAATAGTTTTTTATCAAAACTCAAAAATAAGAGAGAAACAGCCTTTCGAAGTTTAAATAATTTTTATTAAATTTTCTTTAATTTTGAGGTCGGTCCTGGGGTTATATTATGTAACTATGGAAATATGTTGTTATTATCAAGCATGTACAGAAGCATGGCTATGGCGCACGCATCTTTGTGTCCAACAAAACGGGGACAACTTCGAACAATTTCTGTGAATACTTGATAATAAAACATATTTCCATAGTGACATAATATAACCTCAGGACCGACCTCAAAATTAAAGAAAATTTAAAAAAATTTATTTAAACTTCGAAAGGCTGTTTCTCTCTTATTTTTGAGTTTTGATAAAAAAACTATTTGAAATATTTGTTCGTCTATTTGATTTTTACACGCTGTAAAAAAAAGCATCAACTTTAAACTCACCCTGTATATACCTATATATTAAGTTGTTAATTGAAACGAAAAATATACCTGTCCCAATTAGTTTTAAAATTCTTTAAATTTTAGAATCTGTCATATGAAATTCAATCCTGTTTCTGCAGTACACATCTTTTCATAATACAAATTCTATACACAGAAATAGACATCTAAAACAATTTTATGCGTATCGATAATGTGTCATCCATTATCGAAATTGATTTAATGGTATTTAATTTAGTCGATATTAAGCACTCAATAGAAACAGTTAACATAAGTATATTCATTAATACTATAGTCCTCTGAAGTATTGTGATATTCAGTTCCGCTGTAACACATATCCACTAAACACAAGAATTTTATTGTTATGTGTTTGTAAACAGTACATTCAAAAATTATGATTGTTTTTCTTTAAATAATGCCAGGTTCGTTGTTATCTTTTTTATTTCTCTTAATGATAGAATCACAAAAGTCTGTTTTATTGAAAAAAATGATGCATAATGAATTTTATATAGGTATGCTCGAAACAATCAGAGAACGGTAACAGAACCGACACCGTCTTGCGCACTAGCTAAAACAAAATTGTTTATATCTATTTTTGAGCTAGTGCGCAAGACAGTCTTGCGCAGTAACAAGACTGTGGCGGTTCTGTTACCGTTCTCTGTTGCTTGAAACAAACCTAATATTATGTTAAATTTATAAGTTCTATATAACAGGCCGTGGTCCGCCATTTTCATTTTCGTCTGTTAGTCTGTGAGCACAGTTCAGGTGAGCCCCATTATTTTTTTGGAAAGATTGGCGCATGCGCAGAAATAAGCTGCGCTAGACCGTTGTTTTTTTTTTGTTAGAACGGTATATTTTTCATATCGGTTTCATATTCGATATATTTTTCCAGGAAAGTTTTATAAAAAAATGTTTTGTAAGCTTTATAGTTAAGAAAAAATTTTGAAAATAAAAAAACAGCTATTCTTTTGTTTCGAAGAAATTAGTTACGTAGCTGTACAATATGTGAATTGTCATATTATGTAACCGTTTAAACGAATGGCAAATATAATATTTATTACTAGCCGTTACCCGAAGTTACCGCACACAATTACAGAAATTGTATTCTATTTATTAACGATCTAAAAAAAGGCGACGGTGCACTTCATCTGAATAGCCACCACTGATTACACTATATAAAAAACAAAATGGTTACCGAAAAAATACAATTCAGTTTTCATTAGTTATTTCAATTTCCTGTTAGCTTGACGGTAGAATCAAATTATGAGGACGTATGTTTGGGGTTGTGGTATTTTAGACCATTACGTTTTTAGAGTTTAAAATTTAAAATTTCCACTTAAATTATTTGATTTAGATTAAATGTGAAAAAGCCGCTTCAATCGAGTATGCACATTACAGTTTGGCTTTTTTTTTAACTTTAACTAGTTGATTATGAATTTTTTTAAATATAGTACACTCAATTATATACAAGTTATTCCAAAATAGCAGTGTTTATTTTTGAGATTTTATTTCTTTGGCAAATTCAGACGAAATTGTTAAGCGATTTATATTAATTAGATAAAATGTTTTGAAAGCAAAAATCAATCTCAATTTCAAAATATTTGTTAGAAAGTTTTATGACTGAAATTGTTTTTATTAAATTTGAAAATTAAAATCTTTGTCAAATTTGAATATCTATGAGAAAATAAAAAGAATATGCCTCAATTTGGAACAGCCCATATCAACTGAAGGTCGATAGTAGTTAAGAAAAAATGTTTTTTTAGATGACATTCATAAAACAGACTTTTGTGCTTATTAAAAAATAAATAAAATAAAAATAAATTTCTAGGTTGAAAAATTTACCCTCCAAGTATCAATAATAATGAAGAGTACTCTAATAATAACTTTAAATAAACAAACAAATAAATAAAATAATTAAAAAATAACTCCTTTTCATTTTTTGAAGGAGTTTTAATTTAATAATTAATATTTGAAACACAACAAATATAAACCCATTAAACCAATAAATGAAAATTCAATAAAATAAACACAAAAAACAATGAAATTTAAATACGTAGTTTACAGTGTATTTACCAAAAGTAAATTAGACATAAGTGTGACACACATTGAACGAAAAATTTTAGTATCAGCAAAATACGTATCCATTGAAAAATTGGCATTAAATCATTTAAATTTTTATTCGTCGACCAACGCTGTTATCGACCTATATTTCAAAAATCAACCTTTATAATGTCGTAAAAAAGTAAAATTTTTAATATACCTAAAGATAAAAAACTATTCTTTCATTATAAAACAATCAAAAGTATTTCTCTTGAAAATAAACGCCGAGAATAGAACTAATTTACTTTTGCCATACGCACTGTAAAACAAATGACACTGCAATTATCAGTTACAAAGGGATCAAAAAAGTTCCTAGATAGATATTAGGTGTTGATGCATTGACGTAAATTTAGTCGTTCAGATGCAATACCAATCAATGCATACCTATCAATGGAACTGCATCTGAAGTTGTTGGTATCTTTTCCGCTACTAAGTTCAGGAATACAGTCAATGATAGGAGAATTGTCACACCTGTAATATTATAGACGTATCGAAAATGTATCTAATATTATTGATTACTGACAACATACCAACAAACTGGATTTTGTGTCTGGTTATAATAGCCTGGTTTTCTTGCATGTCAATATTTAGCCAAAAATGTCTCGCATTGTCTTTATTTAGATTTTAAGTTACACGTAAATGCTTCGTTGATCAATTAGTTATCCAAAATGAATGTAAAGAACAGCTTTGTAATTTTTGGCTACATAATTATACTGGTTAGTTTCAAGCTACTTAGCTTAAACGCCGTAATCTTAAATTGAAGATTCTAAAAAGAAAATGTTTAGTAAAAGAAAGAGTATATAATATGACAAATGTAGAAATTTCAGATATTTTTCTTTTTTAAGTATGTTCGTACCTTTAGCATAGATTTTAAAGTAACTTATTTTGCTTTCAATCACCAGAGCTATTAAGAAATCAGGCTAGAAGTACCTGACAAAATATAACAGTTTATTGACATTCTCAATAAAACAATATTTCTTTATGCAAAAATTGCCATTATACATTTCATGTTCAACTACCTTAAAACATATGAAAATAGTTATATACCGGATACGAAAATGTAGCATTTGTCCAAAAAGTTAAATGAATGCTTAAATATTAAATACAATATATTTTTAAATAAACGAATTGTATAAACGATCATAAAAAAGTATATTTAAGAAATCAAAAATAACGATAGCTTCAAATAAGATAAGACTTTGGAACTATTTGTAAAATTGAGCTAAAGTCTTGGCAATAGTTAAATGTCAATCCATTAGTTCATTGATACAGTTCAAAAAACAATTGGTATTATCAATAATTTATAAGTTACCGTTAAATTGTTTCTTAAAATAAAAACATAGACTATATTATTTACAAAACTATGTTGATGATAATGAAAAAGAAATAAATGAAATGTTTTGATCAAATACCTAATGTGAGTTTTTCTCCTGAATCTGGAGGCAGTGTGAAGCCTAGAAGAGCCATGGAGGAGATTAACACACAAGGAACAATCAAATTGAAGAAGTAATAGAGTGTGCGACGACGAATTTGTATCGTAAAAGTCACATCTACGTATGGTTCCGGACAGCACTGGTAGATTATTGTATTCTTCTTACCCGGCATCCCTGTATTCAACGGAAAATAGTAATAGTTAAAAAATAGTCATTATCACGATCGTAGATACAGTTCGAGAAACTAGCCAGGTTTTTCCGTAGATATATATAGTAATAGATGGCGGATGCCTATCCTTGAGGATTGTGCGGAATTGTACCAATTAGAAGCCATTTTGACTGTGGGAAACGCCGTTAAAAGCGCGCGAGATTCAAAAAGATTAAATATTCTATAATATGATGTTATTTATAAACAGTGATATTTAGCTCCAAAACTTATTTTTGTATTGAAACGTTTAAAAAATTACAAAACTGAGCATAAATATCATGAAAAAGCTTAGAACATTGTCAATTTGACATCAAGGTTGACATGCATCGTATATCATGACGTCACTTAAGCCCGCCAACATGGCCAATTATTTAAACTGTCTAGTTTTGAATGTGAAATTTAATATTTTTTTCTTATTATAATATTACATTTTTAGCTGATTATCAATTTTTTCCGTATTATGGTTGAATAAATAATCTATTAAAAATATTAAAAAAACACCTGCATATGACCTATTGGTAAATCGTGAAAAATTTGTTCATTCCACTGTCGATTTTGTTATACGCAGTGTTTTGGTTTTGAGCTGCATTTTTTAACACAAAAAATAATTTTCAAACAATAATTTTCTTGAAAATAAAGTAGAAGCTACATAAAGTAGTATTAACGCATTTTTGAAAAAATGCCAGATATTTATGTTTAGTTTTATAATTTTTGAAACGTTTCAGTATAAAAATAGGTTTTGGAGCAAAATATCACTGTTTACTTAAGTTTTGTTGTTTTTCTCAATAAAATCATATTATAGAATATTTAATATTTTTGAATCTCGCGCGCTGTTTACGGCATTTCCCACAGTCAAAATGGCTTCTAATAGGGACAGGAGGCGCTAGTGTATCCGCAATCTATTAACTATTTAGATACCTATGGGTTTTTCGGTGATGGGAGTGCCCCGAGTTTTGAAAACATCTTTCGGAGTAGGTATACACTTAATTTGAAAGTGTGAAAACAATCGCGAGCCGCTCATGTACCGTTCGTTGAAAGTCAAGAGCCACCCGCGATCCAACAGTAATCATACGCCAGTGTACCTGCGGTTATGCCTTCGCGCGAGAAAAATTTTGCGCTGATAAGTGATGCAGCTTTAGTAATGGATAGTTTGTGCAAGAATAAGAAGAAGAAACAACGACGTCGGTTGTACATTGATCTGTATTAAAAAGTATTGATATGGAATTTAGGGTGGACTTGAAGTGACAATAAACGGCCAATAAGAATTTCATGCGTATGTAGATAATGGATTCTGGAGGTTCGGAAGCAGAACGAATACACACGACGACGCTCGTCCTAATGTAAACAGAGAACTTCTTTGTGATTGTCAGAAAAACCGACAGGGCCATGGGCGGTTTACAAGCAGTTCGTTCAGTGCTACAAATCGCGTCCCAAACATGAAAATTAGCGGCTGGTGTACAATTCGGCACCTTAACTTCGATTAGGCTTGTCATGAACTACGTTTCCCGGAGAACAGACGATAATACTTTTTGACGTGATAACGTCTTATAAATTGATGAAACACCGGCTGCACGCACGAAAAAGAGTAACGTTCCGCAAGCGAGAGCGCGATATAAGCGATAGTCTCTCTCTTCTCGCGTGACGTCAGAGAGTAGTGTGCGTTCAACATTTTTTTCGGCTGTTCCAGCGAAAGCTACATCTGACAGATGGCCAGATAAATTATACGGTTTGTTGACAAATATATATAAATTCTTTTAAATGTCTTTTATAATTGCTTAAAAATATGTATTTTGCTTTGGTTGATCAAATTATTAGTCGGTAAAAATATAGTTTGACAGCTACTAAAATTTAGGTTATGTATTATTAAATATGATATTCGAGCGGAATACGTTATCACGTAAAACTATCGTCCGTAAACCGACTTTACAGACAACCAATTTTTATGAATAATTTTGAACGATTCATGAAAAGAAATAACAGTATTATCTGTCCCGGTAGCAGTGTGTTCAAAATTAAGGACACTCATAGTTTCCTGGCTTGAACATACTAATGCCAGTTATGAGCAACCTGAAGTCCGAAGGTAGCTAAATAACTTTTTATAAACATTCTTAGTAACAGCTTGAGACGTTTTTTAGGAAACATCGTGTAGGGGAGAGGGTGGCATAGTGGTGTAGTTAGCATTCAAGCATAGCTACCAGATAAAATATTATAATAAACAACAAATTTTAACTCAATATCATGGTTTAACGCATTATGGACGACTATGGATATATTTTTCTCGATAACGATAATAAATCTACGATATGTAAATACATTAATGAAAAATGGCATTTATCCCGCTATGCCCCGTATATGGGGGTAAAGTGGGATACCCTAATAGTTTTATTATCAATCATCATAAACTTCTCTTTTAAAACTAAAGAAACAAAAGAACAAACAAATCAACGTTACTAATTAAATGTACATTGCTACAAAACAAAATATTAACCACCACAATACATAAACAGGTTCGAAAAACAAGCGCTGTTTAATTTCGCGTGTTTTTTTTAACGAAAACACTGATTTCGAGATTTTTGTTTATATAGCATAAACGGCTGTCGAAAAGCCGTGGATCACTCATGAAGGTCACGCGCCGACTGACGACCAATCAAAGAGAGCCATCTGACACTTTGCACGGCGTTTCATTCGAGCCGCATGAGGGATTCCCGCTATACCCCGCTACCCCACTATGCCCCCCTCTCCGCTATATAACAAATACAAAAAAAAATGTTACATTAAAAAAGTAAAATTAATTTTAAATATTATAATAAATGTAAATAGTTCGGTTAAAACAAACAATACTTTGATGTTTGCAAAATGTATAAAAATTTGCATTGTCGGTTTTATAACAAAAAGTTATGTAAAACCAATCTGACATCCGTAGTTCATTGTTAAAATTCGAACATATATAATATGTAAATATTTGAAGACAAACAAATTCGTACTTTGCTCACTTTTCATTTCATTTAGAAGTTAAATAAATAAACAAATCAGTGAATTCATAGAAAAAGTTTTTACAACAAACTTATTAAAATACGGCTAATGGTGAATTGGTTTCAATTTCATTTTCGGTTCATTCATTGTTAAATTTTTTCGGAAAATTCAGTATGTTTATTGTCCTTATACAAGAAAGCGATACATCATAGAGCTAGTTAAAAAAAACAAGTCTTTTTAGTTTTTTCACGTTACATATATTTTGAAGATATAAAAAAAAACTAATTAATATTGGGGTTTACATTTATTTAAAAAAATAATAATAAAATCAACGTTGAACACAAACTATATTTTTTACTATAGCGACTCGGTCCGGCTTTGCCCGAATTTGTAGTTTGCACCGTTTTTTCGTCAAAATTGGCCTCCACGAAAAACGCTTTCATTTTAACGCGATAATGTATAGCCTATGTCAGGGGTTGGCAACCTTTTGAGACGAAAGAGCCAAAAGTTACAATTTACAATATTTCCCAGTTTTTAAAGAGCCACTATACATTTTCGTTTCAGTATTATAATATTTGCTTATATAGGTGTAATATTTATACATATACGAGGAAGACACATCGCGACGGAGGCGGTGCGGGTGAGAAGTGAGTGGAAATGGCTGAGAGATAGACATGGTACTCAATCAGGGATTGATTGGACGATTTTTAAGGGTTTATATAATAAAATATTTATTTTTTGCGTATGGAACTGGAGAGCCGCAGCTTTACATCAAAAGAGCTGCATGCGACTCGCGAGCCGCAGGTTGCCGACCCCTGACCTATGTCCATCCTGAAGGTTCATTCTAAATATTGGTAAAATTTTTTTTGAAATCGTTTCGGAGGAAACTTCCTACAACTTACAAATTTTACCTCTTTGTAATATTAGTATTTTACGCGATGAATTAGACGCATATCAATTGAATAAAAAATGTGACTTTAAACAATTTGCCATTAAAATATGTTGATTTTTTGCTAACGATGATCTAAATGCTAACTTTCGTAGAGATTAACTTACTCTTTCAAAAACCAACTTAATATCAGAGACAGAATTGTGAGTCACTCCGTAGACAGTATACACGTATAATATTATATACTAAATATAACGTTATTTTTCTTTTGACAGAAAGGGATTTAAGGTATTTTGCTGTTATAACCGAAATATTGATTATGTTCTAAGATGAGGCAGTTGTAAAGCACGTGTAAGTTTCATGATAGAAAAGAAACTGTAGATGGTACAAAATATTGTATGTGTTGACCGCACGCACGTAATTTAAAAGTTCACTTTGAAGCTTGGAAATTCTTCTTTTAAGAGTATTCGTCCCTGCAAACACCCCCTGCATCCTTCATCTCAAATCTTTTCCCCTCGCCTAAAAACGGTTCGCGCTCTCCCGACGCTATTTTTAAAGCTAGAGGGTTCTGGTAAACGCCAAATGAAAGACAAAGAATCAGACTACAGATCCTTCAGGCGAATTTTTTGAAAAACAGTTTCGCCTACGTGTGAAATATTACGTAACTTATTATTTTTTTCAAAAGGTTGTAAGTTTTTTCAGGAATTTTTTTTCAAAAAATTCGCCTGAAGGATCTGTAGTCTGATTCTTTGTCTTTCATTTGGCGTTTACCAGAACCCTCTAGTTTTAAAAACAGCGTCGGGAGAGCGCGAACCGTTTTTAGGCAAGGTGAAAAGATTTGAGATGAAGGGTGCAGGGGGTATTTGCAGGGACGAATACTCTTAAGGTTTCGATCGCGATAGAAAAAAAAACGACACGGTCGTTGATCTTCAATAGATTCACATTCAATTTGAACACGACCACAAAATTAATTGGGTTAGTATAAAAATTTTAGATAATGAAACAAATTTCTTAAAAAGAAATATTTCACAAATGTTACATTTAAAATCAAATAAAAAATCTCTGAATGCTCAATTAGATACGGAAAATTTAAGTAATATAATATACATATAATATTATTTTGAAATAACTTTTGTTTTTAATGCATTTTTTCTTTCTTTTAAGGTACTTTGATATCCATGACTACTTATTAAAACTGGTTTGTTATTAATTTTTCATTAGTTTTCAAGTTATTTAAAAAACAAGGTAAACCAACTACAGTTAAATAATTTCGACGTTTTAAAGAGTTTGTCGTTATATCGAGTGACGTTAAATGGAGTTTACAGTGTATCTCTGTTGTTTGAGAGAAAGAGAAAATAATTTACTCAATATGCGATGAACGAAAGCAGCAAAGAGCACGAAAAATATATTTACGTTTCTTTTTTGATGCCAAGAGAAACGTCTTAGTTGTAGTCAGTTAATTTCTGCTTCATTGAGGTTATGAGTACTTAACATGGCGCATTAGTATGTAAACGGCTCAATAAGAGTTGATGCGGTGGAATGGAGGCGAAATTTCAAGCGCGCAGTCAACACACAACAAATCCAAACTATATCAAGCGATACTTTTATACTTCAACAATTTCTTTCGAAACCGCATTCTTTACAAATACTCGAATCGACTCATTCAGATGCCTCATAAATCAACCAGTAACGGAATCTAATGCAAACGGTGTATGTTTAAGTTGTTTTTGATTACAACGTCTTTAAAAAGGGGTAAAAGAACGATTAAAATGTTACAAATCACAATTTCAAAATGTTATTTTTACGTATTTCAAGTTGTTTTAATCAGACCAGTGACGCCTCGGGATTGTAAGTTTCAATGTCTTTTTTTATTTCCATAAATAATAATTTTTGATTTGTTTTATGGTTTAAAAGCTAACTCAGCTAACATTCTAATAATAATTTCAAATTTTTAAAGAAGTTCCGATAAAGTCCGAAAGAATTCGAACGCGTGTGCAGTCGAAAAATTATGTGTGTCCTTGTATCCATGGTCACCAAGGTAAATATTTATAAACTTTCAAATCTTTGATTAACGTTAATAGAACTCTTCAAATAAATAAAACTATCGACCAATGTTTTCAGACTATATATTGACACAAATTACAAAATTATAATTCACTAGATGGCGTTTTGATACGAATTTGGATCTTCTTCAGAAATAATCTAAAAAATATAAAAATTAATTAGTATCTACTTATTTTCTAATAGAATTAAGTTTGAATTTTTTTTATTATTATTGAAATATTAGTGAAAAAAAATTCAAACTTAATTCTATTAGAAAATAAGTACATACTAATTAATTTATATATTTTTTAGATTATTTCTGAAGAAGATCCTAATCCGGACCGAAACGTCATCTATTAAACTATAATTTTATAATTTTTGTCAATATATAATCTGAAAAAATTGGTCGATATAATTTTATTTATTTATAAATTTTGATATGCGTAATTATACAAAAATAATATTACACTAATTCAAGCATTACGACGTCGAAAACACCCCAAACGCCTTTTTGAAGTCACGTGATATTTATATAAATTTTATATACAATTCATTTATTTTAATTATCTATGCTTTTAATTTTTTTGCTTCTCGTTTTTCAAAACTATTAAAAAATTATATTTGTTTTTAATTTGAACACTCAATTAAAAATGCTTTGACAATGACAAAAAAAAGATATATATTTCATTTATTTTTAATTTAGAACGAAATCATTTCACTTTTGGATCGTTTAATATATTTTCCAGATAGAACATTCACGAAAAATGTATAGACAGAGTAAAGGCCGCTGCACACGAGGCTAGAAACGCTGCTAGATTACTTGCTAGATTAGCCTACTAGTTTTCTAGCGCTGGTTTTCTTGATTGCTGTTATGTGCTCGCTTCACACGAGACAAATTTTCAAGCTAGTTTTGTGAATAAATCTGGTGCGCACGCACTGACAGTGCAAATCTAAACACACAGCAAAACGTGCCTGTTGTCTGACTCTGAGCAGAATGAAGCCATGTTGGTTTGTGGGTGTTTGTTCAAGTCGCCTACGTGACAAGATATTGCTTCCTGATTGGTCATACCTAGCAGCGTACCTAGCAAGGAAAATGTCCCCTGTTCTAATTTTAAAACCAATCTTGTGAGCTAGCAGGCCAGCCCGCAGTGGCGTCATTTCCAGCTTCGTGCCCAGCCTATCGGCCAGCAGGACCCTTAGCAGTGTTTCTAGCCTCGTGTGCAGCGGCCTTAAGTTCAAATGCGTTTCATTGAGAAAGGTAAAGTACGAAATAAACTTCCGACAGCTGATTTACCTATCTAAACGTCGGAGCTTTTAAAATATTCAAAACGAAATCGCAGACACAACGCGCCGTGCTCAACAAACCGCTACCCATTGAATATTTCATGTAAACATGTAAACAACCACCATGTCTACCATAAACAACGATTTTTACTGTTATATTATTTTTGTACTTATAATTCGTAATAAAATTCCGTATCGCGTTTGTAATATTTTGACCCTTTTCTTCCACCACATTTTTTTTTAATGCGAGTCTTCAAGATTAATTTATATCCTTGTTTTTTGTAAGATGACTTAAAGCTTTAAACATGTTATATGAACAGATATTTGCGACAAATAATGTTATTTGAAAATTATTATTCGTAAGAGAACTTGTATTCGGTATACCCTGCACCTCCACCATCAAACACTATTTTTTTTTATTAGCACACTGATTTTAAATTGTGGGCAAATAATGCAAAAAAATTATTTTAATGATTTTTCAATTTAAAAAAGACAAATTCGAAAGCTATGTCAAAACAAACGTTTTTGGAATGCACGTAAATAGCTTTATTTATTTTCCGAATGGAATTTCATCACACGTATCAAATACCTACGTTTGTTTGCAATTAGTAATCTCTAATGTTTGCAGTTACAAAAATTCGTTCTGTGAATTTCAGTTGATAAATCCTAATGGCATGCAATTTAATTATATACAGATAGATTTAACATTGACATTGAAAATCAAACGCATTGTGATTTATTGATTGAATCATATCAAAGAAAATGCAAGCGTGTGAACGTGTAGCATTTGTTAATAGAAAAGCGAATGATTTTGCATATTTGTTTTTCATCGCATTTCCATTCACAAGTATGGATTGTAGTATTTATCAAACAAACATAACAAAACACAAACGATATTTATGGAAATAAAAAAAAAAAAATTGATTGCGCAACAACGATAAAATATGCTCATACAAACGATTAAAACAATTTTCCTAACAACATCATTTTTTTTATAATCTTTTCTAGTGTTCTCTAAATAGAAATAATCTCTAGGAACGTAAAAATTTTAATGCTCGATCGCTGAGTTAATAAAAAAAAACAATGTTTTCATTCGGTGTTTGATTCTAAAAATAACCTTCAATTTTTTTGCTAGGAGATTTGTTGAAGGGGAAATGTACTGGTTCACGACCACTATAATCTACCATTCTTGGTCCAGATTAGCGCACTTCCCGATTTTTATGATATATTATTAGTTTTACAGTCGCATATATTGAAACTGGTATTTATTCACTTGAGGTATTAAACTGCTTGAAAAAGGACTCCTATTATTACCACTTAATATTTTCTAGCTTCTAGAAATTTAAAATAATAACATAATAATTTTCTGGAAGTTAATTTTAGTTGGGAAACAATTTAGAAAAGAAGCTTTACCAGAGTATCGCTTTTAAATTTTATTTTCATCATCAGGACCTATGAACATGTATAATGAGTTACATTAGATATTATTTTGATCACTGAGTTTTAAAATGAAATATATATAAATTACAAATATCTATTAGTTCAGTATTACTCACAGCACAATATCAGAAAGGTTACTTCATTTGTTTTAATTTTGTGACAATAATTTTGCATTTAAAAGAAACTAACAATTTAAAAAAATCTATCATTAACAAGTATCCTTTAACAAAAATATAAAAAATAACAATAACAATTAACAAGTTGAGTGACACCATGTTCGCAATCCATCAATAACAATATACTGATAACATGTGACAGAATTTGGTAAGTTTCTAACATTGATTTCCACATTATTACATTTTAATTTAAAACAATTTTATAACAAAGAAAATATAATTATAGAAAACTCTAATGATGATACAAAACGTATCGAAACGTCAGCATAAAATGAAAGTTTAAAAAATTTCAGTATTGCTTCAATTTCGATCTTTATACCACAGAATTTTTTCCAAATACCTATCATTAACTTGAATGGATCACAGTTACTATATTTATTAAATAGTCAAATTCATAAATTACAAATACGAAAAACTGAACGTTATAATATTTTAGAAACGTTGACCACAAGCGATACTCTGGTAAAGCTTCTTTTCTAAATTGTTCCTCAATCAAATTAAACTTTTTGAAACATATTATTTGGAACAAAACAACTACCAATAATAATTTTCAATATTACATATTTTATGTGCATATTCATTTATTTTGTCTATATTATTCATATAAAAAAAAACGATCGACTACTTGTCTCTATGAAGAAAATCAAGTAGGTATAAATAAATAATAGCTTAATTGTTTGCATATCCATGTTCCCCATTAGAGCTTCCTCCATTAACTTGCTTGTTTACTAGCTTTGATGTATAATCGCCTATGGATATCATACAGTAGACTATAGATTATTAAATGGTGAAGTTGCTAAAATAGCAAGAAACGAGTTGTCAGGTATTACATTTGATCAGCAACCGCTGGAATAGTCAGTTTCTTCCATGCCTCGCGGCATAAGTCAACAAAGTAAGAAGGCAAGTAAGAGCAGAACTACACAGCATAAACTTTACAATCGAAAGCCGGTCGATCCTGATCGGAAACTTGACAGAATAAAGAGCCGGAGTATAAACAATAAGTTAAGTTACACGACTAAAGCTTGCATTACAATAAGCAATATTTACGAAGCATTTATCGATCCAGCAAGAAGGTAGCGAATTAACCTTTAAAGACGATAATAATAATGCGTTTAACGTCCGTTTTTTGATGCCATTCGCACCATTACTATTTTCCATAATCACACTTCCTGTTATTTTCTACATTTTTCAACTTCAAATAATTAATAGCAACGAGCGAATAAAGGAATTTTAGGACATTAGGATAAGGTAAGCACATTTTGAGCACAGGAGTTTGACAGGTAACCGGTCATGACCTTGAATAAGGAACCATCTCGATATTTTTATGGAATTATTGAGGGAAATCATGGAAAACCTCAACAAGATGACTGATACAGGAATTACCGTTTTCGGGCGAGAGGCAGCAGGGAAAAGTCCCAGCCAGACGATAAACGTTGCTGTTATACGGTTTTACGTCGTATAGTCAGTAATTTTTATTTTTAAACGATATTTTAACAACTTAAAGTCTGAATGACAATAGGTAATATTTTCGAAGTACTTATATAAGATAACTTTAAAGACGATAAGATTTTTTCCCCAGCATTTTTAAAGCTATCATTATTATTATTATGATGTGACACTATCTATCTTAAAGTGGAAATTTTCTAATTGTTTATTATAGAATTCAAATTACTTTTTTGGTATTCAATAAAAATAAAACGATTTGATAATATTTTACACTGGCAAATTTCTTCCTCCAATTTTCTTAATATATTTCTTATAAGTCTCCTCATTTGTTCATCGTTAAAATAATTTCGAGGTATTTAAACGACTGCTTTTAATATTTGACATTGACATTACCTATCAAACTAAAGTTGCTAAGCTACTAATTTTTTATGAACTCAAGTGTAAAATATATTGAGTACTAGCCTACAAAATTTAGATGAATTACTATAATTTCTTTACTAAAATTTTATCTACAATAATTTTATAACATATAAATAGACAAATCTTTGATTATCGTCTGATTAGAACTCTATAACATATAAATAGACCAGATTTATTTATTTGAGGGCACTCCGTATTATAAGTTTATATTGAAATGTAAAGAAGGCAAAGATTTCCGAATAAACAAGTTGAAATGGCAACGCGATTACTATTTCATTAATGAAAATGTTATGAATTAATAAAATAAATGTTTACTCACCAATAAGATACCATTCTCCATTTGTTATGAAATCAGATAGATCTCCTCCTTCTTCGGAGTTTAGCACCAAATCCAACTATGCACAGAAAATAATAATTAGTTTGTTAAACAAAGTCGCAATTGAAAACACACAAAAACATTACCACTGTCGACAGCTTTCTCGGTTAATTACAAATATGGACATACAGGCTGCTCACTTCCACAATAATTTATAATTTAAACAAAAAGAGTAACATTTGATAATTTATAGGTACTTACCTCAAAAATATCAAATATGAAATTTAAAACAAAAATAAATAAAATAAGTTTCATACTACATTGAAATATGATTAATGGCAAATATGAAATAGCTCATTAATATGTTTCCATTAAATTATTTCAAAACGTATTAAAAACAAAATAAATTAATTAATACAATTTGAGATGATTAAAGTCGTAATTAAAACTTTTACTTTCAAGGAATAAAAATTTTTGAAGTGATTTTATATCATAGAAAAAATTAAAATAAGTAATTAATTATTAGAAATATAATAATTGAATAATTTAAACGCGAAATTTTGTAACATGGATGTTACATAATAACAGGGCCGGCTTTAGAGTTGCTGGTGCCAAGTTTTGACGCTCCTATAAAATATTTGAAACAAATTATGTTCTTTATTTTATATATTTTAAAAGATGCCCAAAGATATGACATGGCGTTCTCAATAACTGGATTATAGTTTAAAAAGTTTATCAATCCATTTCTACGAGAGAAACCAAATTGACAATTTAAAATAACAACTAAATTTTAAAATCAATATTCAAAATGTTTGTCGCTGTTTAAGTAAAAACTTCACTTAGTTTATAGCTTGATTCGCGTAAAAATCTTCTTCAGTTTAATTCATATGGAAATTCAAAACAAAAACGAAACTATATGTAATGCAAGTTTCAAACGATATTTATAAATTCAATTGTTATTGATCTGATTTTGTTTTCGGAAAAACTAAGCCGGTTGGTGTCTAGTCATTTGAACTGAATATTTCTATGAAGGAATTAGAAAAATATGAAAACAGAAAACTGTTTTCGATATTTTCACTTTATTGAATATACATGGTGTCCCGGCACGACGCTCCGGGTCTGCATTTTAAGATGACGCCATCAAAGCCTATATATTCATAATTGAGATGAAATTATCTTGAAGATATCGAAAAATCATCGACGATATCTTTATATACACCAGAGAGACAACATATAACTTTATTTTCTTAAATAGCATCATAGTTCTATTTTTTCAACTATTCTGAATACATATTCTGATAGAGCTTTTTATTATTCTGTTTTCAACCGTATGATAAAATATCATATTACCAAATTTTCAAAATAAACTTTAACTTTATATATGTTACGGTGTATACCCGAATTCGGTCAATTACCGAAATAAATGCGCAAAACTAGTATTGCTCATTTTATAACAGTCAATACCCGTTTAAATGTAAGATTTCGGGTTTGGGCAATATTCGTTGGTAAAACTAGTTTTGTGCATTTATTTCGATCATTGACCGAATTCTGGTATAGACCGTAATATATACAACAAGTAGGTTGGTACTTGACTATTTGATTTTAATATCCAGTAGAGACTAGGGTATGTGAATTGTATACAATATTTATCTCGACCATTTTATACTGCAACACCGATATTTTATTAGATGGTTGAAGAAAGAATAAAAAGCTCCATAAGAATGAATGCTATGTTGCTATTTAAGAACAAACGTTGAGTGTTGCTTCTCTGGCATATACAAAGATATTGTCGATGATTTATTGCCAACTCCAAGATAATTTCATCTAATTTATGAATATAAATGCTTCGATGAGGCTATTTTCAAAAATATTCGAGATACAAGCCTGGACAGTCATATCTAGAACAGTCCCTGTATTTGAAAATGTGTTATTTTCAAATTGTTGAGGGTCTATAAAACAACTGTTATATTATGTTGAAGTATAGATTATAGTTAAAAAATGTCGTTTTTCAAATTTAAATGTGATATTGCATATAATTCAGTTTTATTTTCCATTGTTCGAAAATAATTATTAGTCTCATAGTAAGGCACAAATTAAAAAAAAAATCAAAAAATCCATACATTTGAATCAACTGGACTCGAAGAGAGGTACATGAACTATTTTTTAAATGAGTATAGTAAAAGCAGCAGTTCTCGGTCACTCACACGTGGTTCACCATTTCTAGATATACAGGGTGAGTTTTAAGTTGATGCTTTAATTACAGCGTGTAAAAATCAAATAGACGAGCAAATATTTCAAATAGTTTTTTTATCAAAACTCAAAAATAAGAGAGAAACAGCCTTTCGAAGTTTAAATAAATTTTATTAAATTTTCTTTAATTTTTAGGGTCGGTCCTGAGGTTATATTATGTCACTATGGAAATAAGTTGTTATTATCAAGTATGTTGGTGCTTATTTGAAACTGACATGTGTAGGTATTGTTCTGTTTTTGAGAGATAATAACAACTTATTTCCATAGTGACATAATATAACCCCAGGACCGACCTCAAAATTAAAGAAAATTTAATAAAATTTATTTAAACTTCGAAAGGCTGTTTCTCTCTTATTTTTGAGTTTTGATAAAAAAACTATTTGAAATATTTGCTCGTCTATTTGATTTTTACACGCTGTAAAAAAAGCATCAACTTAAAACTCACCCTGTATAGTTGACAGCATAAATTATGACATAAGATATAATAATGAACTTATAATGTTTCTACTAGCTAGTTTCGTATATTATCCATAAGTACTCCATAGATGAGAAGAAATAAGAAACTATTAATTTTCATTATGTTTCCTAGTTCCTCTTTCCATCGGCAGATGGAAAATTACGAAACTATAAAGATTTAAAACAGTATAATTCTTGATAACATGTATTATAAAATATTTTTTTGTCAATTAATATAAAGACAGTCAAGCACATGCGGGTGGTCGAGAACTGATACGTTTACCCTATGTTGTAACCAAAAACGAAAAAATAAAAGTGCAGTAGTTTTAGACTAGCATCAATGCACAAAGTTTGAAATAAATGGCGTACGTCGGAAAGCAACGCAACCACTGACGAAATGAAAAATTCCACTCGCTGTAAGTGTCTGTTACAGGTTAGGTTAGAACGGCCACGTCAATCAAACTGAATCAGGCTAGTCCGCTGTCACTATCCATTGTCAGTATTTTGCGAATGCCTTTCTTCAAACGCGGGTCCTCACATAAACAGAAATGAACTGTTTTCAAAAATGTAAAAAAAACAACATTAAAATTCGGTCATTTTATCACAATATTTGAGGTACAGGCACAAGTTCCTGACCACTTACCTGTTGCGACCACATTTATATATTTTATAGTTGGTAAATAAATAAATTATAGACTGTAGAGTGTAGACGCTCGACAATTGAGGCTACTAGCGCCAAAGATAACATACATAGCGGGTATATGCAATAAAGAAAATTAAAATGTTATTATTTTTAGAATTTTGATCTAGTATTTTATTGAGAAATTAAAAAATACTAATTTGCAAATGAGTTACATCTCTTGTTTGAAAAGTAATTTATTTAGCTTTTTATATTTAGCCCCGGGCGGCGGTTTTAGAGGGCGCCAAAACCACATCTAATCTGTCCTATTTCCGATTTACTCTATCTGCTTGTTTTCTGACGATTTCCCGTTCACGAAAAATACCAACCATTTTTTTATGAGTTTTTTTTAAGTAATTTATCTCAAAAGCTGGAGAGAGGGGGCGCCATTATCAAGTTTCCGCCCCGGTTCGAAAAAATCGTAGATCCGGGGCTGTCGTACCAACAGAGTTTATTATATATCAGCAAAAATTAGAGATTGTAACATTGTAATTTTATTTATTGTAAATATTATATTTCATCAACCATTCATATAAAAGCAGACGATAAGAAAATGTATGTAGTCGGGAATTAGTGCCTTTATACTATCTGTCGAAATAGTGTAATAGAAATGTACAGTTTTGTTCAGTAGGCCATAGGTATAACACACGTAAGATTTAGACGAACTATGCTATTCTCTATGGTCAATTTTAAATACAAAGTGGCGTTTTTCTGTCTCACTTTAATATAATATGTAATTTTAAAATTAGAAAACGACAAAAATTTAACAGCACTGTAAATTCCAAAATTGACCACAAGTCTGAAGCAAAGATATTTACGATTTTATAATAATATTCAGTGGACATAGCCAGTCCTTGAAATGTTCGTTCAATTATTATACTGTTCACGTTAATATTAAGTTATATTATAACACACAAGCAAACAGCGTTTTGTTGAACAAGCCAACCTCAACTGAAAAACTCATTACAAAATAAAACAGTAAACAACATCAGCAATTATTCGCTTGAACTAGTTCATTACTTGGTTACTTATAACATATTTCCTCGTGTATATTTAATACGATATTGTAAACTCCAAGATGCTCAAAAAGCGTTTGCCTTCATTACGTAATAATATCGCAATGTGTAATGAAGGTAAGTATAGACGTTCTCAGTTTCAAAGCTAGTATAGGCAGAGAACATCAGAAAATGTGGTCTTGTATTAATTGTTAAGGTTTCGGCTTGGTTATTTACCCGATGAACTTGAAACCCGTTTGCGACTGCAGTTACTAAAGTCTCGTTTACATTGTTAAAATATTTTCAAAGATTAGTATTAATTACGATTTTATACTTTCTTCTGTATTAAATAAAAAGTGTTGTTACGATAATAGAGTAACTTTATTTTAGATATAAAAAGCTGTCGATAGTTTTAGTTTTTGATAAAATAAAATATTTAAAGCTGTTTAGGTTAAAAGGGTCAAAAACTAAACATAATAGTAGAGAGATGGCATTTGAATTGAAATAGTAATAAAATAAATCAATTATTGTCTATCAATTAAGTGCATTCCATTTAATATTACGATCATTATAATGTTGCTACTGTGGGCGTTATTTTGAATATAATAACTCCCGTGTAACATAATTAATTTAGAATGCAGTTCATTTATAGACAAAATTTTATTTATGTACATAGCATTACCAATTTAGAGCAATGTTTAAGTTGAAAAATCATGCATCTGCTCTAAAAACCCAATTCAATTATTAGAAAAGTGTTTATTCAAATGTCGTCTCAACTGATAACACTTTGACTGCCATTCAATTAAAATATTTCAGATTCAAGTTTCGTGGTTGATTTTTTGGCATGGATTTTAAAATGTGTTGACAGTCAACGCGTTAAGAGAACTTTAACTGCCTTACACAAAATCATTGGCGATTAGTAAAAAAAATCTCTTACTTCAATATTGGCTTGCTTTTTTTGTGCATTTAAGTATCTATAAAAATGGTTTAAAACGTAAAGAATTCCAGTTAAAAATAGTTTTTTTTAGAGTTTGGTAAAAGTCGAGATTACACTATGAAAATATTTAAGGCCTGTGTTTTCTCTGTGCGCAATTGCGCACAGAGAAAACACAGGCCTTAAATATTTTCATTAATATTTTCTTCATTAACATGCACTAATTAGTGCATGTTAATGAAGAGTTATACATGTATCAAATTTCAAATTATAGAAACAATTAGTAGAGTTTAGAAGATTATTTATTATGAACATCGTTAGTGATTTTGTTTAGGCGGATAGCTTTGAGGAAAAATAAAAATGAAGGAGAATAACTGAATGGGTAGTGAATAAAATAGAACAGTCTAACCATATTTCGATCCTAAGTCTCCTATAACGTCAGCTGCAAAAAGCCTTCAACACTCAGCAGCACAATATATGTTTTGTAATGTGTTTGTTGCCTTGAACGTGTCCGTGAATAAGTTCTCCATTCAATAATGGAAAAACTTACAGAACTTAAAATTAATGCCCATGAAAAGTGAACAGGGCTCATTTTTTTTATAATACAGTTGTTGTTGGATGTTAAATGTAAATAAACTATTAAGGCATACCAAATTTCAAATAAAATACTACCCAGAATCTTTTTAATTCCAAATAGCGTCAAATGTAATTCTTGACCTCAATAGATTATTTACATCAGTGAATTTGTATAGCGACAAAATAAAATTATCACCGTTATATCATCGAAATTATAAATACAAAACTAACTTTCAACTTCAAATTACTTTTCAAACAATAAATAGAGTTGACAAATATCATAAAATGCTTATTGCGTCTAAGCTACACATTGCGAAGCAGAAATATGTTTAGCTAATTATGATATGCCAACTCTATTATAGCAAATTTTTCAGCAAGTTACAAACTACTATTAAATAAAATAATTTGAAGTCATGATTATCATTTTGGATTTAATCACTCAAATGATACACGATGATAATTGCAATCCAGACGAAAATAATCTACACAGTTTGACCAAATAATTTTCAGATCTTTTTATAACGAACAATATTACATTGTTATTGGAAAACGCATCGTATTTAGCTAATTGACTGATGATTAACAATCGAACGCGAAACGCTAACGGTTAATCATTGTTCAATAAAAATTTTAATAGATCTGTTTGATTCATTTATTCCAGAATAGTTTACCAAATGTATTAAACTTTTACACTCACAATTCTGACATAAGTATAACAAACAGAACTATCATAAAAGATCCAAACAATTCTAAGTCACACTTCGCACTTTCAATATTATCCGGTCTTTTTTCGAAGGAGAAACGGATAATGATAAAAGTGAGTAGACATTTCGACTGTTATGCATTTTTAGACAAGCGCGCGCCGCCTGCCAAAAGCCGAATCAAAGCACGTAAAGACGCGCTAATTGTATACAATTTACGTATGTACACATTCATATTGTACATGTACATATAATGTACTAATTTGCCCATGATAAGGTGGAACATATACCTGATTTCCATCATAAGTCCAGCTGCCAAACTTCATGTCGCAATGCTGATCATCAAACGGGAACCACGTAATGTCTATCTTGCATGTGCTCTTGAAGATGCCCGGAGGAACATACAAGCAACTGCCGTTATGTTTGACCACAACGTTAGTGTGGTAGGTCCCGTCGAAACCCTCATCAGCACTTTAAAACATGTCATATACTATCATGTTTTGTATGTAGAACGTATTTGTAAAGCAATGTTGACATCAGTCATTGGTCAGTTGATTCAATTCGATTGATTAAATCCGGTTAACTATTGTTTTGATCGCGCCAACAGTGTATTTCAATTAACCTGACTGTCAAACCAATTGAACTCTCTTATGTTTTTGTGCCAATTTAGTATCCATCAATTTAGCGTCAAACAAAATGGCTTTATTGTAAATAAACAGATTGTAATATACCATCGTTTTCTTTTAATAGCTTTTGCCTACGGCTTCACTCGCCTGAACGTCGATTTTTTCCCCATTTGATGTCGGTTTTGACGGGAACTCTACCGTAACCCAAGCGTAGTAAAACATACGTTATAATCTTGAGTACCATTTGATAATGTATCAAGTTTTATAAAAATCAGCCCAGCACTTTTCGAGTGATACCGATGCAAACATATCAACAGACAGACAGACAGATAAAAAATCTGTTAACGCCTCTCCCATCTATGTATCATACGAAATACCCGTAAGAAATCTAAATTACAAACAGAAGTCTTTGATTAACTTTAACTCGAAAATAAATTGAGGTGTTTTTGAACTTTTCTACATCTATATTTTGAGAACTGAATTGAACACAAAAAACTGAGTATTATACCGATAGTCAATTGCATCATCAACTGAATTGATTCAATTTAGTTGATTAAATTTACTAATGTCAACGCACCTTAAGTTAGTTTAGCAAAGGTAAATTTCCGGTATCGTGTTGTGTTGTGTATGGTTTAGTGTGGGTAGCATGACGTGTCCAATAAAATTGTAATGTCAGGATGGCATAACGTTTTTTTGTTATTATAGAATCAACTTGACGACATTAACTTCTTCGTGCTTATTAATTTCTATATAAACAGCGTTTCTTAAATACATTCCTCCCAAAACTGTCAGCATAAAAAAATTTGGCATTATTGCTGTAATTCATTAAAATACTAATCTATTATTCCATTTCTACACTAAACTATATTAGGTACAAAATTTCTCGTTTTGGATTAAGCAGATTTTGATAAACAACTTTTTTTTAATTATCTATCATATTAAATGTATGAAATAAGTAAGCAGAGTTACATTGAAAGACGCTGGTTTTAAACAAATGAAGAAATTGGTAAACGTGGACGGCAAGTTCAATTTTTTTTCGCGCGTTTGATATGGTCCAGAAAAATAATTAAAGCGAACGTAATTTTCTTATTTGGAAGAAGAAAAAATTAAATATAGTCCTTAGAAACGCTAGCATAATATGGTACCGATTCCGAAAAAGTCAAATATGAGTATAGAATTTTGAATCAAGCCAAAAATAAGTTGATACTTTTGTTCGGAATGAAACTAATATTGAAATTTTATAGATTTTAGATGAGGCTGACCTTTCAAGGTAAAATGAAGAAGTTTGTGTCATGTTGATTTTTTGTATGTGTTTTTTATTTTGATTTTGAAATCGTCAGTATAAATGCGTATGGTCTGTAAGTAATATGTATGTTTGTTTATACGTAATTGGAATGCGTGTTCATTCTAATCAAACCGAAAGATTAATACGTGCAATCAATCAAACGAAATTAATTAAATTAAATAAAGATTAAACCATTCTATATAAAAATTTCATTTGCTGTTTTTTTATTTTTAACTGGTTTTTAATTGAGAAATTCGAAACGTTAATAAAATATTTATTTTTTTCTCTATATAGACATATTTAAAATATTTAATAGGCCATTTAAATACTTTGAACTTTTTGCTCAAAAATGACAGTTGAAGTTACATGAAATTTCATTACTCTATCAAAGATTAAAATGTTAAATTTGTGTTAGTTTTGTATTTTTTGAAGTTATTTAAAAATAAATAAAATTTAAAAATGACACCGATAATCTACTTTTTGTTTAGGTTTCTGTAAATAATATAATTGAAAATTAATTTTGGTGTTTTTGAAGATTTTTTATAAAATTAGTAAGATTCAATTTTTAGTTAAATAAAATTAATTTCCTTTAAGAGATTACTTGTAAACGAGTCAAGATAATGGTTGGGAGGTCAAGAATATAAAGATTTAAGACAGTTTTGAAAACGATCTCGAGCAAAATTTGTTTCAAAATTAATCTAGCATGGATATTTTATGCGATATTATAAAAAAATGTTGAATAATTCCACTTTATTAAAATGTTATAACTATTACCTTTTCCGCGTTATCAGTTATAAAATTACGAAATAAAATTGCTAATATTGTAGATACATCAAACAATCAACATTGAAGTGCTACATTTATGATAAAACATCAAACTTCTTATATTAAAAATTTGATAAATTAGCAAAAATTTCTATTTTTCAAATCATTTTTGACGATTTTTTAGGATTATTTTAAAAAGATCTATACTCGACCTCATTATCTTCACAATGATCCTTCGATTTTCTAATTTTCTAATTTTATACGGTCTGAATTTTGAGGAGCCATTTTGTTCAGATAAATGTAGAAATAAAATTTTTTGAATTGTAAAGCCATTTCGTGTCACGCAGGGATAAAAATGTCGATGTTTATTCTAAAAAAGTGTTTTTAAATTTAAATTTATCTCTCAGAAAAATATAAAAATCTGATTAATGTGCTACAATATGTTTGTTTTTTTTTAATGTCCAATCAACGAAATTCTGAATGGAAATAAAAGTAAAATACAATTAAAAAGCATTTCCGTTTGGAAATAATTTGTCTGAAGAAATTCCAATTTAGTTTTAAAATATTAAATGCAAAATTTTATAATAATAGTTTCTTAAACATCGATTATTGGCTTTTTGAAAATTTACAAAAGATGCTGCCTTTTCGCTACAGGTTAAATTAATAAGATTTAATTTTTCATTCATAATCGACAGATTATGAAAATGTACTATTTTAAAGTACAATCAAATTTTTATGAACGTTGAGCTGGGTAATAAATAAAGTATTAATAAATTATTAAACTGAAAACAAGATATACAAAACGATTAATAAATATAATTGAGATTAATAAAAAATTATACGAAATAAAAATTGAAATGATGGCTACAGAGAAATTTTTAATAATGCATGCGTATTAAAAGGAATTTAAACTTATTAAAGTTGTAATAGGTATATCAAAATAATTATATTTATCGTAATAATAATCAAATAATAACTATTAAATAGAAAACAAATATTTATATAAGAAAATTTCGAATATTTTAACAATATTGAATTAAAATATTATTTACCCAGCTCAATTTTTTTTTTGTAAAAATGACCACATTAATTCTTTTCTAAATTTTCCACATGTTTGCTCAAAAAGGCCCTGTACACTAGCACAAATATGTGAGCATGCAAAAACATTTAGCTTCGACAGAAAAACATAAAACACCAAATTATGATTTTAATACTATTTTTTTTTAATGTTTGATTTGACTTTCGTCATGAATTATTATGTCAATTTTGATATTAATTTTGATTTTAAATCGATGTTTACTTAAAAGAAAACATTCCTTTAAAAACATCGACAATTTTTTTGTTTCTTTTTATATATTTGTGTAATTTATTCATATTATTTATTTATATGAGTTTTAGTGCTGTATTCAGAGGGAATTTACGGAGCCTATAGTGTGTTTTTTTGGTCATCTACTCTTGGCAAAACTTCTCAAAACAACATGACAAGAGAAAAACGAAAGAACTTAAAAAATAGTCGCGGAAAGTGAAAAACAAAAAGCAAATCCTTGCAACGTGAAAGAAACTGCCTTGCAGTTTAGTATGTACATAATAGAGTAAATGTCCATACAAAAAAAACATGCACGAGGATTGTGCAAACCAAAGAAAATGTCATTTAAAAGAATTCATTAAAAATAAAATATAACGTGATTATTCACATCCTAGCATATAACGTGAGCTTTCTTAACAAAAGCCTCATTCATATCACTGCACACGTAACGTAATAAAAACTTTAATTATCAACCTAATATAAAACTTCAGATCTATTAAAAGGGTAACGACTCCGGTTCTCGACACCCATCTGTTATCGACCATTATTATATTTATAGTTGATTGAACATTACGCAAAATATGTGATAAAGAAAATTATACTCAGATTTAAATCTCCAGCTTCGTGCCAGTATTGGTACAAAGAGAAATCAATTAATCAAGCAAAACAATGCTAATTATTGAAAAAAATTGCATCGATAGAGTTTAACATTATCGGTAAAATACGAAACTAGATATTTGAAATAATATTATAATTTTCTTTAGTGCATATTTTAGGTTATGAAATTTAAACCATAAATGCAAAAGCGGTCGAAAATCGGTGCTTTTATCCTCCGTTCATGATTTTTTTCCGCCTACGCTACGGCGTCTGTTTACGTTTACCAGTGAGTCAGTGACAAATATCCGTAATGTAATATAACAATTGATATAGTCGAGTACCAAAATCATCATCTTAAGTGGTATTGTATTGTTCCGAAACACTGCGTATATCAACATTAAAACAATAGTTCAATTAAAACAAAGAAGATCTGCTCTATCTAATAACAAAGGAACTACGATACAGCATGATCAAACAAACCTCCGAAAAATATTTTAACTAAGATAATAACGCTACTTGCATTGATTTTACGCTCAAAATAATACGTCATATTATCGTTAAACGTTGCTTTCAAGTGGACAAATAATTAATTAATTATAATTGAACATTGTATACCATAATCTATTAAAATTTATATTATATTAAAAAAATATCGTTCAAAACATTTGAGTTATTTGAAAACGTGGATTGGTTCCCAACAATTTTTTTATATTTATTAATAGTTTTTATCCATGAACGTCAATTGCGCTTAGATTTCTTCGCATAAATGTCGGTTTTAAAGTTAAGACTAAAATATAGAAAGCTACACTTGTTTGGGTAATTAGATAATATAAACTATACTTTCATTCATATTTCACTGCTCCATTGAAATAATATTTATGAATTACAACCAAAAAACATTAAAATATCCCCCTTTTGAGTATGAAAGCCCCAAAATACGTGCACCGAAATTTGCTAAGATTTATTTCAGTAGTTTGTTAGTTTTGTATGACGCAAGCAACATTTACTCTACATTAGGTTACTCTTTAAGTTATATTTCATTTATTAAGTTCAGGATTTTTAATAATTTATATATATTTTCTTTATTATGGTAATCTATTAGGCCTTACCCTGTTTGTAGGGTGTATATAAATAAATTGAAGAAGGAACGCGTTCCGAGTTTCTTTGATCGAATTAGGAGCTTAAGAGTTATTACAAAACAGACAGATAAACGCACAACCTTCTTTTCCAATTTTATTATTAGTACTAATAATCTAATACTGCATTTATGCAACTGACTCACTGATCTTGAACTTTATATTCAGGGAAAAACTCTTTTTACATAAATAGGATCTTAAATGAATTTCATTTTAACAAAGGATCAACAAATGTACTTGAAATTTCTCTTCCAATTAGTAATGAAATATAAAAAAACAATGCGAATAGAAATGTTGCTTTGATGAAGAAAAAGTGAAATAAAAAATATATGATTCTTTGTACTTACATAACAAAATGCATTACTAACACATAAAACAGTGTATTCAAAGGTAGCAAGTTCTATTTTTAAGATAAATCTTCTTTGTGCATAACTTTTTCCAATAAAGGCACCTACTTCAAATCAAACTTCTTAAAGACTTTTTTACTGAAGATAGGTATAACAGCGTGATTTTACCAATAGTTTTTAAATTGTAAGAATAATACTTTTTATTATATTTTCATATCTTACGTAGCAGTTTGATAATTAATATAAAGTTTTTTTTATTAGAATCATATATTAAATAAAAATTTTTGAACAAAAATATAAAGAATCAAATCAGCAATTCGTTATCAAAAATGTTATTATTAAAACCTACAAATAAGAATGAATATTGTACCGCAGAAAATGAGATTTAAAGTTACCCGGTACATTAATAAAATTTAGGAAAACATGAATGGATTTTTAAGTATAAAACGTCATTTTTCATGTATCTTTATAAAAGAATAATGCTCCGATCAAGAAAACATTTTCGATACAATCCACAAAATCAGTCTTCCACAATTTATTATGTTATACAAAATCAGTAACAATGGGAAATAACAAAAGTTGTCACCGTCATCTGTTTCTGACGTTCTATCGCAGTAAGCGGTGACACGTACTCTATAGCTATAGAAGGGTTGATATAAACAGCTTTAAAGTATCGCTTGAAAGATCATTAATTAAAACCCTTTAAATCTAAATTGAACTGTAATAGGGAAATGTAAAGAAACATTGCCTATAGACCCCTCTTTTCATTTATATTACACTTCAGAATTAAAAAAATACAATACCGTGTTTTCATATTTTGTAAATGCATTGACTTGTTTTAAAAGGGTTTAATTCATAAAAAAATAGACGTTTCGAAGCCGAATCTACTGTTTTCGTGGGAAGCATATTACAGTAACGTTAAGACAAATCAGTTTTTTTCTATACGGCTAAGAAGGTTGGGTTTTTTATGCGAGATTTTTTTATATCGTTTAATACATTTTTGAGGCCCATAAGTCTTTAGGAATAAAATGAAAATTATTTGGTTGCTAATTTTGAGCTTCCAGAAATGCGATGACCTCAAATACTCTTTTTATCATTCGTTACAGTTTTTTACCTTATTAAAATTAAAGAAAAAAAATGTTCCTACTAAAAACATTAAGGCAAATAATTCGAATACAGACACACTGTGAGCGACTAATGGTTAGCGGGTAACCGCGAAGCGGCAAAATTCTTATCAAATCTACCTATTAGAAGTTTTCTACCGCAGCGATTTTAACTAGATTGTACTTGTTACCCGTTAACTTCATAATAACCTTTTTGCACTGAATCGTAATTGAAGTCTAAAAATTTCACCTTTTTAAAAAATAAACATACACAGGCAATAATACAGTGATTTGAAAATATATAACTATTGAATAGTGCCAAATTGAATAAAACTAAATTAAATGAAGCTTTTCCAGTTATAAACTGTTAATTGTGCAATCAAAGACGTGCCGTTGATAGTATAAAAGAGAGATAGATATAGTGTTATCGATAATAAAGAAAGAGAGACCGAGTGTCATGTTGGTGTAAGAGTCTGACCAAGAGTAGGGTTGCGTCCGATATGGATAAACGCATTATGTGGCCTACAGCAACGGCTAGCTGGTCATCTATTCCCACCAAACAACTATATAGTGCATGAAGTTATCATATCAGAGACACAGTTCCGACATTATATTAACACTCTCATCTCGTCATAGCCTTGTTTTCTATCGATTTATATAATACAATTTCATTTATATACAGAGTGCTTCTACTAAATAATTTTAAACCATCCCACTAGTACCAGAAGGCCTCCGTAGCGTTGAAGCAAAAAATCAAAAAGAAAACTACGTTAATTGTTTAGTTAAAAGTTAATTTTAGAAAGCCCCAAAATAAAATTGACTAAAGAGTGAAAAATACAAGTAGATCATTTAAAGAGCAGTGGTAAGGATAACGCTATCTTAAACAAGCATCAAATAATCGCAACAGAAAACGGCTAAGTGTTTTCTTTTGTATTTTTTTGAAGTTGTGAGATAACAATAACTCCAAATAAACGGCTTGCAATATGTGAGCACCCTTAGCTACAATTTGGTAGCGATTTTATGTAACGTTATATAAAATGTGCATAGCCTATTGACTTGACTTCACTGAAGTATGTAATGTCGTGTGACCGTCAACTGTTCATAACACAGTTGATTATTCTAGCATAATTTTGACACAAAAACTATTTACAAATTAACAATAGATATCTTTTTAATAATGTTATAGTTTGCAACAATTTTGTTTCCCAATGTTATATACTTTCACGCTACTATGAACGTAATAAATACAAAAAATAACGCCCATACAGCGGATTACTGACAGAGTTCAAGAAACCGTCTCAGTTTTGATGACGAGATATTAAATCAGGAGTCGTTTGCGATCTTTACAATGTCTGAAATGTGCCTTGGATTGATACTTCATTACTATTAATATATTTTGTTTTATTTTAAAATAAAATTAAGCTGTCACACAAACATAGACATTAATTTTAACGCTGAAGATGTTATAATACAATAAGAGTGTATAAAAAGCGCATGCTGTAATTGTCCGCTGTTGATTTAAAAAGAAAAATCATTAGTTCTATTATCATAATATTATTTATTACAGCTGACACGCAGTAGCCTGGGACAGACTTTTTACCATCCGAATAAAACATACAAACAGAACAAACTTCTGGTTTGTTTGTTTGATCCCATCATCTTTCCGTTCTTTATTTATAAATCCTAAATAGTTGATTTGTTGTTTATCGGTGTTCCATACGGAATTGCGTTGTAAGTGAACTTATACTGAGATTCTGTACACATTTTTATATTATAGAAATATACACAATTTCTCTAGATTGAAAAGAAAAAAGTTTGTATACTAAAAGGTAATGTGGTGTAGGCGCCAGTAATATGGTGGAGGCGCTGTGTCATTAAAACACTATTGTTTTTAACATCTTTGTGCACCTTGTAATTCAGTGCGATTCGTGAATTTGTGATACCCTGTAAATTTTATACATCTATAAAATTGTAAAGTTATATTTCCACTAATGCAAAATTTGGATCAAACGATGATTGCTTTCTAACTTCGCGTGTTTCTTTGCTCTAAATCCTCTAAAGTGTTTCCACCACAAAATAATCATTTTTCAATACGGCGTCGATGAAAACGTAGCTTAGGTAAGTCTATAGCGTTACAAACTTTTGTTTTTTAGAGAAAAATTTCTGAATAAAAACCGTAATGTGTGATATCAGAAATATTCACTCGTGCGTAATTCAAAAAAGTAATTTTATTTTGAATCCGAAAATTTAAATAGTTGTCTCGATATTTACCATATTTTTTTTGAGATGCTGGTTTCAAACAAAACTCACGTTAAAAGAAATAGCAGAGTTCTGTTTTGGCACCTTTGATAATGGATAATTATCCTCAAAGTCACATAAATACCGGGCAGTTTCAAAATCGAAATATTCTTACAGCATGATTATTTTCATAGTTTCTTTGCGAAATAAAGGCTTACGTTTGTCTCAGGCTTATTTTTTTCAGCTATATTAAACATTTAATTTACAATACTCCATAAAAAGTGATAATTAAACGATTTTAAACAAATTCAATTATTATTATCACTTATTACAGAAACATTAAATGAATAGATGAATCATTATATATTGTAAAAAGTGATTTCCATTTTAACTTCAATTGTGATATTGGAGTAAACAATAAAGATTCATCTAGTCTAATAGTAATGTCATTTTAAATATTTTTTGTGGTTCTTGTGAAATATGTTTTTTATACCAGAAACATTAAAATATCGTTTTACATAAAAGTGCAATGTATTTAAACATGTTAGTTAACAATTATCAATTTTATTCTGTAATCAATTTGAAAAATCTTCTATTTTCTTTAAATAGATTTCTTTCAATTCAAAAGTTATCAGATTTATCAAATCTTAGAATTAAATCGTTTGTCATTTTTAGTTAGTTGATACACTAAACAAATATTATTTTTAAGCGTAATAATGTGATTAGTTGTTATTTTAGATTTCGTTATTTGTATATTAACATGATTCATTTAAATAATCAAAGAGCTAATGCGTAACTATTTTTTTTATAAATAAATTATGTTCATTATTTTACGAGAAAAATTATTACTGTAATTTTATTTCAGTAATTGCGTTTAAGTTTCTGAAGGCTGTATCACATTTGCTACATCAAAAGATGAAATCTGTATTTCGATTTAATATTACTATCAGCTACATGATATGTTAATAATAAAAAGTAGTATAAAATAATATTAAATTCCCACCTCTAATTTCCATGATATTCACATATAGTCGGATTTTTTTTGTGCGAGGAGGTAAGAGGGAAATTTGATCATTTAAGTTGTCGTATTTATAGTTAAAACTATTTTTAATTTTGATGCTTTTTATGTTGTAATAGTATTTGGAAATTAAATATTTATTTTCATAGCAGCCCATTGCCAGGAAAAAAAATCGAGTTTTTTTAATACGAAGCTGTCAAAATAATTTCAACGAAAAATGTTTTTGCAAAAAAATAGCAATAAAATTAAAAACACTACAGTGTTTTGAAAACGAATTTTTTATTTAGCGAATGAAGGAAAATGACATTGATAAAAAATTTTACTAAAATGATTAACCTGTTCGGTAGTATTAAGTCAGATTTTTCTTCAGACATCCGTGGGGTTTCTTTTGTATAAACATCCTGGTAAAAAATATTGTCTTAAATATTTAAATGACAAGTTATTGTGTCGTTCGTGACAGACGCAATTTTTAAAATCACTAAAGTCTAATTTACAACAAACATAAATTTCAAAGTAAAGTCGATTTTCAAAAAATCCTCAATTACAACAAAACAGTAACTCAAGTAACCAGATCTGGTTCCTCGCACTAAAAAAAATTCAACTATATATAATGTAATACTTTGATAATCTGAGTCACCTGAAAATACCAATCTGAAAGAATTTGGACCGTTTTCATCTTTAGTTTCCTCCTCTTGAGAGAGAATATTATGAAAACATTCTCCATCAGAAGAAGGAGAAGAATTACCCAGATAAACGTATAAAAAACAGAAATTTGTCTTTGTTGACTGGCAGTATTCACATAAAATAAGTAATTTTTTGTGAACAATACCAATAAAACAAACAATTGCTTTAAGAAAACATTGTTAGGGACAGTGTTTTTTTTCTCGAATCACAATGTAGAAGTGTTAAGTGCGATAAAGCCTTTAAAAGTCATACAAATTGTGAATATATTAAACGTTTCCTTGTTTTACACATTTTGAAGCCGGTAGTTTTGTTTTACCTGTTATACATGAGGACATCTGGTTTCCATAGTTTATTTGGTGTAATTCTTAGGTCCTTCACACCTCCGAATTCTGTATCATTCCACCTCAAATTGTAGTCGTTCCATTCCTGAACAAAATCATCTGATTAAACAAGGAATTCACAAATTCCACACACAAATTTCACACTTATTGTTAATAACTAAACTTTCAAACTTTTACGACAAGAACCATCATCAGTAGCGCAATAATCTCATTTAGAAACGGGCTTGTTTTATTTGAAAAAATGTTGGCATCTATACTTATATCAATGAGGTTAATCTGAGACTTTATAATGCTATAAGAAAAATAAAAAAGTGATCTAGTGTTTTAATAAAAATTTCGACTGTAGAATTGAACAAATATAATAATTTTTACCCTTCCTTCTTGTATATAGCAAGATCGCAATGTAGATTTTTTATAAATACTTGGGCTTGATAATGCCAAATATGATTTCACAGTTATTTGTATGTCATGCATACCGCGTAATGTTAAAGCTTCTACAATATTAGAATTTACTAAGCAGAGGGCGTCAGAATACGAATTGAAATTGTAGGAACTAAATTTCAGTTGACAAAACTGTAAGCATTACGGCTTAAAATGAATTATGTACGGTTGCTCAAAAATTTGACTCCTGACATAACAGCAGCATCGACTAAATAATCATTAATTTTTTAATACGTGACAAAAAAAATACGCCGCTGGTAAAATTTTAAAAATCACAAATACTAATATATTAACAAGTCTTTATAAATACTTAAATTAATCTGCTAGTAGGTATTCTAAAAAGCTGACTGATATTAATTTACTGTATTTAAGAAATTATTATACTGTATACTGACGGTTATGTAGAGCGTCTATGGCAATTATTATTATCGTGAAAGTTGGGATGTGCTCTGTTTGCTATTCTAAAGGCAAGATATCATTTAAAAAAAGTTTGAAAGTTTTTTTATTTTTATTTGACGTAAATTTAAGTTCAAGCGTGCGTTAGTGATTTGTGTGTATTGTGAAAAATGAATTGCTTTTAATAAATAACTGTGTATTTGACAATTAGTGCCATGATTTTGTTTTGTTTCTTTTGTGATATATATAAAATTTATTCCGTGAAATGTGCAAAGTGTTATATGTATTTTGTGAAACAAAGTTGTGCCAAACTACGCATTATTTCGTTAATTTAGTCAAATTACAGAAAATCGTCACTATTCTACATCATTTTTATTTATTTCTCTGTGTATGCAATATTTAATCTTGAATAAAACAAAAAAGACTTCAATAAATAAAATTATTGACCAATTTTTCAGACAAATATATTAACAAAAAATTATAATTAATACATTAACGTTTCGATCCGGATTTGGATCTTCTTCAGAACTGATCTAAAAATATAAAAAGTAATTAATATTTAGTTTCTATTTATTTTTAATGAAATTCGTGAAAGATTTTTTAATATTGAAATATTGAAAAAATAATAACAAAGATTGAAAACAAAAAAGAAATAATCAATAAATAAAATTATCGACCAATTTATTTATTGAAGAGTTCTAATCAGACGTTAATCAAAGATTTGAAAAAAGAAATAAGTTTAAAAAAATCGTAAAAAGGATTTGCTTTTAAACATTTTCAAATTTATCGTACTAATTCTAATAAGCTGTTTCCGGATTGGTTCTTGCTTAAAACGAGCTGACAAACTAGCACAAAAAATAGACCGGTTCTAATTTTGAGATCCATCTTGTGACCTCACATGCGAGCCCACAGTGGCGTCATTTCCGCCTCGTAGCCATCGCGTGAGCCGGCACAAGTCCTGATTCTAGCGACAAAACCCATATACCTATTTAATAACTTCTAAATTGCTAGTGACCGTAAGTATGGCCCATGAAGTGAGACAGCAAATTACTGTTTTCTATCTCTTTCTTTTCACTTCGCGTCTGTAGTGGAACAATTACTTACTTGAATAGAGCAAGCCACCTCCCTTTCACAGCTCAGTTCTATGTGCAAACTGACGCGCATCCATTCACGGACATGCGCATGAGAATCAGAGTATAATAAGTGAGACAGACGTATAAATGTCAGCGCCGAAGTGTTTAAGCCTTTCTCCCGATCTTTGCTAGCAATATAGAGAGTATTAAATATATGGCAAAACCAGTCTCGTGTGCAGCGGCCTTAATGCATCGGTAATATCGGCAATACCGGTACCGACATAAGAGATATCTATTGTTCGCTGCAGGGTCAACTACAAAGATAGCTGATAGGTACTACTAGTAAAGACGTGACAAGCATGTACAGTTCCAGTTTTCCATACTTTCGTTGTTTTTTTCATCGTCCAGATCATTTATGTCTGTCAAAAACAGATTTATATTTATTGAGAGTAATGGCATGAACCAGATTTCAAATTATATTAGCTATACAGATATTTCATTTCTAGGAATCCTTTACATTCCAATATTTAAAGAACAGTTCCGGTCTAATGGGTTCTCTTATGTAATATAAAAAAATTGAGTAAATTAAAATAAAGAACATACAGTGGAACTTCGTTAATCCGAATTTCTTGGCTGAAATTTTATGAGGTTCCATTTTTTATATTTAGATCAAAAATGATCGAAGATTTTCGGATATAAAGTTTAAGCTACGATAAAGCATGTAATTAATTCTTATTTTTATAAACGCGACAGTAATGAAAGTAAAACTTCCTTAACGATCGCATTTTCAACTTTTGTTGTAAACAATAAAACAGCGAAAACGCATGTAGTTATTCTGTAATTTGACTAGTTTTCTTGCTTAAATAAATACTTGTTTTCTTTAGTGCGCGTAGTATAAGATTCTTATTTTAAAAGTGAACTTAAGAACAAAAGCATGTACATTAACGAGCACAACTATGTTCACAAAACTGTAAAAAATGTTCGAGCAAATATCTTTGACACAAGGCAAATTGGCTTATGTCGGGTTTTTGGTTTAATTTCCACTCAAATTCTATGTAAATTTTAGACGGCGTATTTAAAATCAGATTCGACGAACGTATAGTCCATTTTTAAACGCAACGATAGTTGACTGGCAATATAATTATTGAAATTGCAAGGAATTTTACCAAAAAGTTTCATTTAAACCATTTTACCTTGATACCCCGATATGTTAAAGTAAAAAGTGCATTACGGAATGTGTAAACGTTCCTAATAAATTCATTCTGCTATTAACTACATATGATTCATATTAGATGAACATAAAATATTATTAATTTTAATTATTTGAGTGAAGAATGAAAGAATCATTAAAAAAATGTGAGTGACGCGGTACTCACGAGAGCTGATATATAAACACGTGAGCTCATATTGGTTTCACTACACTTGTAAATATATAATTTTATTCAACTGTAAACAGCTGAAGTCGCTACATAAGGCAACATAAGGCAACATAAGGCGATTGCAGTCGACTTTACGCTCGAACTCTCATGTGCCAGGCGAAAGCTTAAATGTTCACACATCAAAAATTTTGAATACCTCTGAAAAATGAAACTGAGAAGTATAACAATATTTTATATTCATTTATTTACAAAAAATATATCTGTATCTCTATATTATTTTTCTTAACTCTACAAATAATTTATTTAAAAGCAATGTAATTTTTTCAAGTAACTATTGACTGTAAATGTTGTGTTTTTGGGGAAAATCATGCACCAAATATTACAATATATTTAAACATTGGGAACAAATAAAATGACAAAAATTATGTGTACGAAAATAACATTTTAAACAATAAAAGAATATTAATAATAATTTTATGATAAAAAATATATTGTTATACTGGGCACACAAAAAAAAACTTGCATGTAAAAACACTACAATTGACATTTTCAGAATGAAATTTCGATTTGAATTGATCAAAACATATTGTAGTAAAATTAACGTTAAAAAAGTGCAAAGCAATTTTTAATGATCAATATAGTATCAAGTAATATAAAGTCACTTGTAGTATTTTTACATGAATATAAAGATATCAAATCTAAAACTGATAATTCTAAATTTAGATCATCAAAATTCACATTTTCAACATTAAAATCAGTTTAAGATTTGTACAGGTTCAAGATGTTTAGTATTCAATTCATACACTAAACTTCTGGTACTATTTTTCTGTATGCTCAATGCAAGAATTTACAGTGATGAACTTTTTGCAACTTTTAACAAATCACAGAAGTGACAGTGGGACAGAAATTCAACAGTGCTGTTAATTTTAACATTGACGATACAGGATAGTGCCACGATGCCAGTTGCAGTCAGGCAAAATATGCGGGCATACTGACTACGTTTATTCAACGATAATAGTCTTCAGTTGATTTGATTGCAAATCTTAAACCGAATTCAAAAAGATCAAAATGTGAGTTCAGATCATTGTTTGTGATTAGAACTATTCATAGAACCAATTTGTTTCCATGGTAATTCTACTCGAAAACAATTGCATAAAAGTAAGTATATTAATATAATGTATTGTATACATATACAATAGAAAGCATATGTATGTTTATATACATAAAATAAAGCAAAAGCAGCATGGCCCATGGATAAAAGACACATTATATATATTTTAACATATTCTTAAATCTAGCGTATTAATATAAACTACATAAGCCAATAACAAATATGCCGACATACATCAACAATCTAATATGAATTTAATTTCCCTTAATGAAAATCGGTAATGAGCTTAGTTTTCGAGCATCTATAATCTGCAAAAACTATTTATTCATTAAATTTGAACAGTATTGCGTTAGCATTGATTTAAAAATTATGACTGAAAACATTTAAAAAATCGTTGTTAATTTATTGTACCTTTTAGTTCTAAACTCTAAATGAAAAAGTATTACCTGTTACAAAAAGTTTAAATTTATTATATTATGTTTTTCAAAATAATAATGTCATTTTTCAAAGTCCTGTAAACATGAATAAGTTTTTTGTCATCTAATTTAATTTTAAACTGTCATTTGTTTCTGAGAACGTAAATTAAATCGGATTTTTTTTAAGTCAAAAATGTCTAGTCTATGATTAGTTTTTTTTATATAATATTATAATAAATTAAATTCAAATGAAATTTAAATCGATGCTACAACATTAAAAATTGAAAATGACTCAGCTAAGGTTTAAATACTGGAATTTCAAGTAATTCATGTTAAACTATTGATGTATTATAATAACATGCATAAAAACAATTCAAAAACAAACGTTTGACGTATGCATAATTATTGTTTTAAAACTTTACCTCGAATTTTTATAAAACAGTTGTTATTTTTTTGTTTTCTAATTGATAATTTAAGTATAATATACTACATTTAACCTTACAATTTTTAGTAAAAAATAATAGAAAACAATTCGTAAGGTGTTTTATTAAACACCGGAAAGTTCAATTTGAGAATGATTCTTTTCACGAATCAATTAACGTCATTCAATTATTTTACATTTCAAAATTAATATGACGCGCAAACGTCTGCATAAAAATATAAATCTATAGTTTGCAATAAAACAGAACACTTCAATTACCACCTAATAATGATTAGGAGTTTGATTGATAAAAAAAACAGAAAAAAACAATTCCTCAATCTTTTTAAGTTTATGGTCCTCATTTTATATCAATGTGTCATCGGACCAGTTCAATTGTACACTTTATATATGTATCGAAGCCGAATTTTGTGCGCTTTACAAAGCGGCTGGCCATTTCATAAAACGGCGTTGTTAATTTAAACAGTTCACTCACGTTAAGCTGGATTGTCATCTAGTTCGTAGATGTGTTTCACCGTTTCGTAAAAGGACTAAAATGTCGAACTCTTTCAGCTTATGACAAAAAAGTTTAAGAGGTGTAAAAAATAAATCTAAATACACACTCATTATATTGCATGATAAACCAGAACAAAACTATTAGGCGATTTATTTCGAGTGTCTTTATTGTAAAGCGGCTTATCTTAGAACCAAAGCCGTAGCTTCAGGGTGGTCTAGCTCTGGATAAGAGACAATAATAATAGCTTTACTTTAAAATAAGCATGTATTATAATTTCAGCTAAATACAAATTTAATTACAAGGCAACCGACGTGGATGACCATCAGAAATAAAGCGCATGACAACGATTTCTGAATTACACTGGACATCGCGAATATATATTTAATAACTTCTATATTGCTAGTGGCCGTAAGTGGAAGCGTGGTTCATGAAGTGAGACAGCAAATGACTGCTTTCTATCTCTTTCCTTTTACTTGACCCGTTGTGCGCAAGTGTCGCGTCTGTAGGGGGGTAATTAGTAAGTGGAATAGAACAAGCCACCTCCCTTTCACAGCTTAGTTCCATGTGCACCGTAATATTTAAGTCTTTCTCCCGATCTTTGCTAACAATATAGATAGTGTATTAAATATAATGATCACGATGAACGCTCATTAAGGCCAATCCAGCCAGTCGTCAATTATCCATCAAGAATTTTCGGAGAGGGGGATTGGACCCTCCACCTCCCACCTATGGCCTTGCTTTGGACTAGTGGTGAAAACATGTCGATCTCTTTGTAAATGGCCAACCGCTTTATAAAGCGGCTAAATTTACAATTCGGTTGCGACATATATACATATAAATCCAATATTGCATACCTACATTGTTTACGGCAAATTTAATAATAAATTATCGCATACAGTTAACAACTACACGTTAAAACATGCGGGTTAACAAATAATAATAATTATGTGTATATATATGTTACAGACAAATGTGCATTCAAATTGTGTATTCGCACACCTGCTTATATATACCAATATTCGGCTTTGTTCTTTGCAAATTAAATGATAAGTTTTAAAAGGCTGGACTAGAAAACACGATGGACTACATTTGTACCTTATTTATGGTTTAAATTTGAAGTACAAATACAGACAGATTCCGATTTTTTGCTTTACTAGCTTGAATATCTGTGCTATGAATGATTTAACTCGGAAACTATCTGTACAAGTTAGTGTTTATGTTTTTTATACAATATGAAAATTTTAATCAACATGTTTTCTAGACAAGCCTGTTTATATTATCTACAGAAATATCAACAAACATTTTAATCATATAAAAGTTGAAGAGTTCCCAGTAGAAAACTTTTTTATATAGTGTATTTGTTAATAATCACCACGTGAGCGTCTATTTCAAATACAAATAGAGAAAAACAACAACAGTTCTGGTATGTTTTAATTGTATTCACAAAGAAATCCACTTCAGAAAAAAAACAACTAAATCCCAGAGCAACAAAAAGCGAAACGTTTTCTACCGACATGGTATGGACATACTATGTTAGAGATAATAAGTAGAGTGAATTATCGAGTAGCATCGTTTAGAGAAGATAGTAGTAAGGTGAGGAATCTACGTAGTAAGAAGAGTAGGAAAAGCGATCAGTAGCTGTGTGATTTGTAATTTCAGGGACAATCATAAGCGGTATATGTGCCGTCAATGGTGCGTCTCGACTAGTATTCAACCTTTGTCAGAAAGGAGATGCGCATAAAAAAATTTTTAGAAAAATAGTAAATAGCAAAGGCCACAACAGACGAAAAAAGACGTTTTTGTTGCAGAAATGAAAGACCTTTTTTTTGCTCTCCAAATTTTTGTTGCAAAAATTAAAGGACCTTTTTTTTTGCTCTCCAAATTTTTGGCCCACGGACAAATTTTTATCAGCAATGTGGCCCGACGATCAAAAGATTTGCCCGCCCCTGCTCTAAACGACGACTGAATTTAGGTATTTTTTAAGGTAATTATTCTAAACTTGCAACAGCAACGCAAGACAACAAAATAGTGCCTGGCGTCGCACTAGATAGATAGATGTACAGACGCTGACGTATCATGGGATAAAATTCGAATTGGTTCACATTTAATTCCAATTAATCGGTTCTTTTCAGATCTTAACAAAGGATAGCGTGTCAAGTTGACCGAAACCGCTCCGCTTTTTATTGCTAAGTTTTTATTTTAGTTGATGTTTCTAAGTAGGTAATACAATAAAATGAACAGTCTGTAAACGATTTACATATAAAACTTTTAAAACTGCCCGAAACTCAAAAGGTAAAGTTAATATCATACCATAACAACATAGCGATTAAAATTTTAAAAAAAGTCGAAAGTACTAAAGTGACTTTCCCATTTTAAAATATCATTACATTATTATGCCTTTACAACAACTTGATTTTCTAGTTAAGAGAAAAAATTAAAAATTGTATATTCAAAGCAAATGTTGTTTTCAATTGAATCAGATGTATTATTAAAAAAATTTTTACTAGGTTATTCTTCAAAAAATTAGCAGTCAATGTTTCTATAGAGAATATTAGACAAATAGTATAAGTCAAATTAATTTCAACGTTTTTTATTCAACTAACTACTAAAGTTTTACTGTTGTTTCTAACCTTAACGATTAAAAGTTTAAAATATTAATCCCACGTTTTATTTACGAAACTAACTCTGTGCACCAAATGTTTCCAATTTTATAAGCGTCTAGTCTATACGAATTCAGTGTGTCTGCATCCATAAATTTTTAACTTCAGTAAAATCGTATACATTTTAAAAATTATTCAATTTTATATAAACAGTTGAAAACATTTTATACAGTGGAGGAACTTTTCTTTTTATGCAGTTAAAACAAAAGTTTTTTTATTCACTCCATTGCTTTTTTGTACACAGAGAAAATTCATTTTTAAAGGTATTGAAAATTACAGCAATCTTAATATGATCCAGTAGACACATAAAATGTATTTATTGAAATCACATCAGACTGGCGCAAAAAAATGTAATCAAACTTGGAAAAAAACAATAAGGTCTGTAATTGTTTTTTTGTGTCGAACTATTGTATTTTTTCCAAAGCCAATTACACATATTTAGTTTGTTTGTTTTTTTTTTTTTGTCCATAACATATATTTATGTGTTGTGCAAAAGTCAGATATATTGAGTAATTATATTTTTAATTGCAAATATCATTCGATTTATTGACAAATGATCAATTAATTACTGGTGAAATTATTAAATTACATGAACGATAAATTTGTTTTTAATTTTTTTCTCGCGAAAGTAAATTAAAATTTGGTCTTGAAAATATTATTTTTGATTGTATATAATCTGACTTTTCACATCAAAAAATTTGTATGATGATGTGTTATCATTATTATTATTTTGTGGATGATATTCTATTTTAAATGGTTTTTTTAGTTTGTATGATTTTATATGAGAAAAATTTTTAGTGCATTCATGATTAGATAAATATTTTAAAAATTGTACTTTAATTCACCTATTTTTAAAGACAGCTAAAAAAAGAATAAATAATAAATTTTTATTAATTCGTGATCTTATAATTGCGAACGAATAAAAAGAAACAAAAAAACGTTTTCTATTTCAACTTACGTTAAAAATAATGTATTATCATTTCAAAATGCAAAAAAATCGTATTGGAAAATTTTTATAGAGAATATTTACAGTTCTTTTAATATGCATATGTACAAGCTTTAGAGCTAAAATAAGATTTAAAAATTTCTTAACCCTAGACAAATAAAAGTATTCATAAAATAACTCAATTAAAAATTTTGAAAAATCTTCTTGACAAGTGGAAGGGATTTATAAAAAAATGGAGAATACTCATTTAAACTTCGTGTTTACTTATTGCTTGAACAACAAAAAAATGGTTGAATCTTTCATTTTTTGTTCCGTTTTCAAAATTAAACTTACAATATGTCGAATTAAAAAATTAACAAGCTCTATAATAATTTATATCTAACTGTTAAGCTACCGTATTCCATGAAAACAGTATTTTTCATTTAGAAAAACAAATGAAACCGAAATATGCTTGCAATTCTTACATTAAAAATTCAACAAAAACGTACATAAATCATTAAGAATAAAACTAATAAATGCTTTTTCAGTGGAGAAAAAAAATTCAACCAATTTTATATTTGCATAAGCATTTAGTTATTTTAGAATTGATAACACGAAGTGAAATTAAAAAAAAAAACGAAGAATCTACAACCATGACACAAGTAAAATTCATTACGATTTAAATAATTTTCAAAATTTCTACAAATTCAAAGCGAAAAAGAAAGCCTGCATAAAAAGATCAACAAAAAAAAAAAAAAACAAATCTGAAATCATTAACCCCTACAAATTCAGTCTATATTAAAAATTATTTAATTAAAAAGCTTATTAAAAATCATTTTCTTTTTATTTTCACACACACGGCAGCTAAAAATACCGAAATAGTAAGTAAAATTTTTAAAAAAGTATACATTTCCTATACGTTCTTATGTTAATCTATCCGTTACATATATTTTAAATATTTAGTATCAAGATAAAAAAAGGAAGAACACAACGTAACGATTTTCAAATAATTATTTAACAACAAAAAAAATCCTTAGCTATCGTATTTTTTCTTTAAATTTCACAACTGCGAAACAGAAAACCAGAAACTGTTTATAAACTATTATTGTCCTCAAAATAATATGTTTCCCCAAATAAAACAATTGACAATATACGTACATAAAACATTTGAACATCGGGAATATTATATGAAACAGATGAATAGGAATCATTCAACATTTAAAAAAACTATTCAAAATGATAAAAAAACCACAACATTTTTTTTAATTTTTTCAACAACAGAATATGATGTTCATGTGGCCATGAATTCCTAAAATTTAAAACCAATATATATAAGCTCCGAATTATATATTATATATATTTTAATTAAAAAAAAATGATATATACCCGCCCGTGTTAGTAACACCTATTTTTTTAAACCCCAGTCCGAAAAAAGATTGTAAATCAAATGTATTGTGAAATACTTGAAAATCAATGAAATAATTATTTTGTTTCCAGTATTGGCAAACCACATTTAACTTTCCTTTTCAAGTTTGTTGTTAAAAAGAAATGAATATGCCATTTTATGATACACAAACTAAGCATGACTATGGATGCGTTTCACTTAGCGCTCGGGCTCACGACAACGCATTTCGCCGTTCCACTAGCTTCCAAACGTTGCGGACAAATGTTTTGCAGCAAAGTACAGTTTTTAAGGAAAGCTAGATATACGCTTAGCATCCTGCCCAGACATGTTGAACTTAGGGGCCATCCATAAATTACGTCACACGAATCTTAGGACTTTTTAACCCCTCCCCCGTCCTTGTCACAGGTAGTCACATTTTCAGAACCCCCTCCCCCCTGAAGTGACGTCACACATTTTTCAAATTTATGCATGTATTTAAAAATAATCAAAAGAAAACAGTTATTTTTATTTTTTTCTTATTTTTATTAAATAATCAACATAAAGTCAAATATTTTAGATAACAACGCCGTTCTAGAAGTTAACTGTTATTGCTTGAGAGATAATCTCATAGCGAGAGTGCTAAATAATTAATAAATATAGATCAAGTTTGTAAATTTTTAAAGTTTTTTATTCACACATAAATTTCGCGTTATGAATTTTGAATTTTAACACGTGACGTCACAGAGCTTTTGACCCCCCTGCCCCTTGTCACACTATGTCACATTCCGGTGATACCCTCCTCCCCATTAACGTGTGACGTAATTTATGGATGACCCCTTAAATCAATTCGATATATTCATCCATTTCAATATTGTAAAATATATTCTGCTATCACTTCTGTGGCATTGACAAGCGCGGGTTTCGTGAACTTGTTGCGCTCATCACCCATTGCATCATGCATGGCGTTTATCAAAGCGACCGCGTCTATTGTTATGCGGAACGACACATAGTCGTCGTGAGCATTTTAGGTCCCAAGTGAAACGCACCCTAAAAATCGCATCTAAAATATCTACTTCTTAAAGTGCCAAAACGTGACTGAAAATTAAATATATTTACTTTAAAATTGATAAGCAGCAGCTGTTTTTGTAAGGCCTGCCGCATATAAGACTTAACGCAACACAGAGTAAGAAAATATGTTAGGCAACCCAGACTGAATACAGATATAGTAAAGCTGAACCAATCAGAGAGTTTTCTGACAACGAAACTATTTCCTACTACACGAGTTACCAATAATCCCCTGTTCTAATTTTAAAACCTATCTTGTGAGCTAGCAGGCGAGCCCGCGGTGACGTCACTCCCAGCCTACCGGCCAGCAGAAATCCAAGCAGTGTTTCTAACCTCGTGTGCAGCGGCCTTTACTCACAATGAATTGCAAACTTAATGCTACTATTTCGTTAAATGTGTGAAACCAAAAGATTTACAATGTTTAATCAGGACTGGACTTTAACAAATTCAACATTCTGATATATCTACAAAAGTTTCTCCTGAAAAAGACTGCAAAATTAAAAAAAAATATTTTTTTCTCAAGTTTCCTTAATACCGTTTACATGTAGTGACCTTTTTTGAAGCAATTTTTTCCAAAACGATTTTTAAATATAAATTTAAAACAAATTTGAATACGGGGACTAATTTCAATCATTTATATTGAACGGAAAACTACATTCAAGAATTGCATACGTTCAAAAAAAAGGAGGCATATATGTATATACATTTTTCAGTAAAGAAGATGTTTATCAAAATATGAAATTAACAAACTTTAGAAAAAATATGAATTAATGGTTTATTGATTTTTTTTAATAGAAATGAAACTATATATTCGAAACATTTTAACATCAAATTGAAAAATAATATATACATAAATATTATATACAGATAATTTTAAAATGGACAAAAATGAGCAATACTTATTATTAAAAATAAAAAGTTCTAATAACATTTTCTCCGTAACATTTCTAAGAAGATCGAACTCAAAAAACGTTCAAAAATCATGTTTTTCAATTAAAATTTTGATAGCCTAACAGAAGGTAATTTTTTTTATTCATCGTACTAAAATTAACTTAAAAACAATAACAACTAATCGTTTTCTCCATATTTTTAGAATTACTAAAATAAACAAAATAATATTTATAAAATTTGGTTAACAAATTACCTGCGGAATATTTAAAGCAAAGAGCGAAAGCAACGATGTTAAAGAGAAACAAATTAATTATGATATCGTTGATTGACCGAACGAAGTAAAACTCTTTCTTATTATTGCTCTCTCTCGCTCTTCAATCATAGTCCATTAATCATTTGAATGTAACGAGCAATGTTAACATCCAATTGGAAAAAGTGTTACATGAACTTTTTATTTCATTTCGCATCTTAAATAAAGCTCTTTTTATTGATATTCATTTCAAAATTAACTGACATTAAATTATAAATTTCATTATCAATAATAGGACTCCTACATCAATGATCTACAAATCAATATAGGAACGCAATTGTCAAAAGGATGTAATTATTGTCACTTCACAGATCGCATCTCATTTGTTGCAACACAAATAAAACAAATGAACAGACACCTACTATATGTTACCAACATAATAAATAATATTGCAAATGCGCTTAGAAATAAAGGGACAAATCTTGTAGATTTTTACTGCAATTCGTAATATGTATCAAAGTCTATGTGATTTCAGTACGAATTTTGCCAAATCATTGTAATATACACAATCGCTAAAGATTAAACGAAACAAAACAGTTCGCGTATTACAAGGTAATGTGGTGTAAGCGCCGGGTGATATGGTGGAAGCGCCGGCTAATATGGTGGAGGCGCTATGTCGTGCAAACAAAGAAACGGTGTTTTTAAGCATTTTCTTCTTGCAAATTGTACTTTATTATGTGATTTTATACGAACGTGTGATACTATATAAGAACTACAACTCTATAAAGCTATAAAACCATGTACTTATTGATGTAATTTGAATTATATTATGTGTTATGTTTAGCGTAACACATTTTCATCGCTGTTTAAAAACTTTTCAAAAATGATGTATGTACGTTTGTAGTCTCAAAGTTTGTTATAGAGCGAAATTATAGAATAGACACCAAAGTTAGTTTAAAAAAATTATAATGCAAAGACGCAGCAATTATGGGACATCACCTAAAAATAATGTTTCTATTGAATTTGATCCGCATCCAATGGACAAATATATAATTTGCTTTTCAAATATTTGGAATTGAAAAGTAAACTAAATATAGCAGTTCTTTGAAAACATATCTTATATGTATCACATAAATAAATAATGGTGAAAAATTCAAAGTAAAACAAGGGCTATTTTATTTTAAAGCCGGATTTATAACATACAGCAAAAAAAAACAAACAAATATTTGAACAATAATTTAAATGAGAAAAACCCTCATTTCACTATAAAAATTGAAAAAAAAAAACATCACACTGGCGAGACAAAAATAAAATCGTCTACAAAAATCCAAATCGTATATTTTTGCTCAAAAATGTAACGAACTACGATGGGAATCCGGCTTACTGCGCATTGTTATTCGATACAATAAAAATATGAATATATTTGTAATTTCATAGAAATGTTTTTCAATCATTGTCTATTCTTTTTTTTTTCGTTGAATTAAGCATATTTCTCAGCAATGAAATACGTATTTTTTCAAAAAAAAATCATCGACTTTAAACATTTACTTTTCAAATATTTTTGAGAATAGAGACAACAAAGAAAAAATACGCAAAAAATGCATTATATTACAACTAGAAAATAACACATAAAATATAATTTCCGTGTGCTGCTTAGCTGGTTTGTTGATTATTCGTTCATATTCGTAAGTTCACAATCTTTACGAACAGTATGTCATTATTGATTCTGGATTGCAGAACGCACTATCAAAAAATCTTTGACAATGGTCTTAGATTGTGACCACACACATTTATCCATAAAAAGCACTGTATAATTAAAATCGATCTCATTAAAAAAAATATTGATCGATTATAACGATATTTTTAAACTATAAAATCACGTCAAACGCCTCCTTCTACACTAACAAACATTGCACGCCTATTACAGTAGAACGCCGATTATCCAAATTAATTGGAACCGGGGTCGATTCGGATAATCGAAAATTCGGATAATCGGACATGTAGTGTCTTGTCTCTAGCTTTCAACCATTACAGTTGAAATATATCTGGACTCCAGCGAGTTACAACTTCGACGTGTGCTGATACCATTGTAGCGTCTACACGGCAATTGCCACTCGCATTTTTGTATTCTTGCGTCCCCACAAAACTTGTTTTTATTGAAAAATTACTTGGTTTTAATTTTTTATATTACGCTTAGGACCGATTCGGTTAATCGGCGTTCTACTGTACTTAAAAAACAGTGCAAATAATAAAAAATATTGTTAATTGGATAACAAAATATCGATATCTCATTTTTTCTCGGTATATTGAAATAAGTTATCGACAACTCGGGAACCATAAACTAGATTCAAATTTCGATGTTTAGGCATTCATAACGCGAAGTGGTTATTTCCTTGGCTCACTGTCTTGAAACATTTCATATATCAGTAGTGGACTAATTTCAATGAAGAATGCTTTCTATATGAGTATTTGAAATAGTTACTATTTATCAGAAATATTTTCTAGCATAATTAAGTCCGTACATTAAATAAATAATAATCAGCGCTGGAAAAATATGTTTTCATTTTAAATATTTATGTTTTCGTTTTATAAATTAACCGATAAACAGTTATATAATTCGCGTTGTGTGTGTGTTTTTTTTTTGTTTGTTGATATCTACATTCCAAACAGAATAATGAAACAATTTTTGTTCAGAATTTTTCGGAACTTTTTCTATAATAAACAAAATTCCTAAAAGTGTGTATTTTTTAATGAAATTTTAAATGTAGAATTACGATGCTATCGAAATTTAATCTATATTTTCACTGATCCGTGCGAACCACAAGGAATATAATTTACACACATCTCTTTCTATAGATTGCTTTCTACGTCATCACGTCACGATTTATTCTCAAATATATATTCCTTTAAATTATTCTTGTTTGCAACTGACAATAAAAATATAATAACGTAAACATTAGTTTCATTCTTTGTGTCACGACCCTACTAGAGAGACAAAAACTATATTCATGCATGAATATAAAATTTACAATTAAACTACGCCAAATACAAGAAGAAAATGCGTAACACTAAATTAAGGATAACATTAAAAATAAATGTTAATCGTAATACAATAGTATTTTTACACTGGTCGAATGTTTGAGTATACCACGAACATCGAAATACACTTCCGCAATGCATCGCAAATAGTTTTTTAGCTCCGCTAGAGACAGCGCAGTACAATTTTGTTAAAAAATTCTATGAACGACTCAGTGCTATGACGTTGATTCCATAATTTAAAATTTACAAGTTCCAGACAGTTCTTGGCTCTGCTAGGCGTAGCACAGTACAGCCCTTGTTCGAAAAACCTTTCATTTACTACAAAATTACTCACTTATATGTCTTGCTTGTGGAACAAGCGAGATAGTCGCAATAGAATGCTAATGCTTGCAGTACACATTCGCCGAGCGCGCTCGTCGAGAGATTAGGTAAAGCGAGCATCTATGAATGTGGGTCGTCTTCACTGTTCATTTAAATGTATCTGGATTTTTTTTCGAAGATGACTTCGAAATGCCGCCATAAGAGAATCTTTTTGACGTGATAACGTCTTATAAATTGATGAAACACCGGCTGCACGCACGAAAAAGAGTAACGTTCCGCAAGCGAGAGCGCGATATAAGCGATAGTCTCTCTCTTCTCGCGTGACGTCAGAGAGTAGTGTGCGTTCAACATTTTTTTCGGCTGTTCCAGCGAAAACTACATCTGACAGATGGCCAGATAAATTATACGGTTTGTTAACAAATATATAATACATATTCATTCTTTTAAATGTCTTTTATAATTGCTTAAAAATATGTATTTTGCTTTGGTTGATCAAATTATTAGTCGGTAAAAATATAGTTTGACAGCTACTAAAATTTAGGTTATGTATTATTAAATATGATATTCGAGCGGAATACGTTATCACGTAAAACTATCGTCCGTAAACCGACTTTACAGACAACCAATTTTTTTTTTCAATTCTGAAATTGGCAATTGCAAAATTTCACTCAATCTGAGCCACGCGTAATTGTTTTTTTTATCGTTATGCTGGAGATGCATGGAATCCCAGATCACAGGCTCATTTTGATAATATTCTAAGAAATCAATTACTGTGTCATTGGTCCAGTCCGCCATAATTTTTTTATCATTAAAAGTTACACTTTAACCAACAAAAATGACAACTTAAGTACATTTAAATTCGCACGAGGCGACGAGTGTGTACTGACTGCTCGTGCTCGCCGCTCGGTTCCTTTGACTCGTGGTAGAAAAACCGACTTTATATGGAGCGCTGGCGAGGCGAGACAGTGCGCTACGAGATCAGGCGAGCGTTCCCAGTACACATTCGCGTTCGCTTAGTCTCGGTATCCCTCGGCGAATGTGTACTGCAGGCATACGATAAATATTTATTTTAAAAATATTTGTGTTGTAACTAGTTTGCAGTTTTTTACTCGTGGCAGCATATTGCTGCGAATTCATCATAGTGGACGACGGGTTTGAAATATTGTAAGTGACGGTTAAAGAAGATTATGATATTCGAAAGCTTTATTTGTAGAATAATATCAATCGGTTTATTAATATTTCATAAAATGATATATTAAATGATGTTAAGTCGACAGTAAAAAGATGTTTTTGAAATCTTCCTTTTACGTCTCTTGAATTTTTAAAGACGACGACGTTTTCAATGAAAAAATAACAGAATTTCAAAAATACAGCTGAAAAAAGTTAATTGGACTTCGTCACTAATATCACAAGTGCGCTGTACCTGTAAATCATACAGAAAAATGTCTTTTATGAACACAAATTGTGATACATTGACTTTATGTTTTTAATTTCAAATTGACAATCAATCAACAAGACCCGAGTCTAAACTTATAAATATTTTCAGAATATTTCATAGTTAGGTATTCAGTTGTCCCTTTATTTCATGCTTATCAATAGAATGCGATAAATTCAATACTTTTATGCTACACTTTAGAATAAAATAAAAATAACATTTCCATTATTTACACTTCAGAACATTATTTTATAACAATTGTTTCCGCGCAACATAGTGTTATGCTTGCAGTACACATTCTCCGAGCGCGCTCGCCGAGAGCTTAGGTGTATAAAGCGAGCGTCTACGAATGTGTATGTGTACACACTCGGCGTGGCTCGGCTTCACTGTCCATTTAAACGGCGCGTGTACTGACTGTGCTCGTACTCGCCGCTTGGTTCCTTTGAATCGCGGTAGAAAAACCGATTTTATACGGAGCGCTACGAGATCAGGCGAGCGTTCCTAGTACACATTCGCTTTCGCTTAGTCTCAGTATCTCTCGGCGAATGTGTACTGCACGCATTATAAAAGTTCTTAAATGTATATAAATAGAAACATTTCATTTAATTTAAAATGTATAACATTAAATCGAGTAACTGCCGAACCTATTATGTAATTTTATAGTAGTACTGAATGAGAATTGTACATTGATAGATAAACGCATTATGCAATGTTTTTATTATATAAAATACAGCAAGCGAAAAAGGATAATAAAAACTACATGTAAAATGGCATATTCAAAAATACTAATAGAGGTACTGGAGGTACTGGTTTAAAAAAGATGGCCAAGAATAAAAAATGCACTCACGGGTTTTACCATAAACAAACAAACCAATCATGTCCCATTTACGTAAAAAAAAGAAACTCGGTAAAAAATTATGTATATAATGGAAACAAAAGGAACTATTTAAATACTGGCGCAAATAGAAAAGGGTACGTAATATATTACCAACGATAGTAAATGCGAAATATTAAAAATACTGAAAGAAGAGTATACGGAGAAAGTAGGTATAATGTACAAAATATTTAAATAAAAATTTGTATGCATATAACTTAAATAATTTAAAAATGCTAAATTTTAAAAGTTTAACAATTTTTTATTTGGTCAAACATATTTGTTAGAAAGCATACAAATTTTTATTTTTAACATCTCGTCATGATTGGAAAAGTATATTCAATAAATAGTTATCTCCCAAATTGAACCATTGTTCTCAACTTGCAAATAGCACCTATTTAGCAGTGAATACTACAATTCCAAGCAAAGATACTGTTTTATAGAAAACACGAAATGAACAAGTGGTACAATCTGACAAACAGTGTAAATTGAATAATTTTCTCCCATCATTAGGTAATATATATAAAAACGTAGAGATAGGTAGTTAAAATAATATATAGACAAAATATGGAAGAAATAAACGGTCAAAATCAAAAACGAAAGCAACAACTGCCGTGTGTGTTCATAGTAAATAAGTAAGTATTTATTTCAACCAAATTATTGGTTCTCACTTACCAACGAAAGCCAAATATTTGTTATAAGAAGCTGATTCTTCTCATCCTATGTTGGTTGTCAACCAAACAACAAAAAACGGGCACGTTAAATCATATAGCAAGACACAGGTACCATGCAATTATTATGTCTATCAATCAGTCCTCCTTTAAGAGCGTCCAATTATAATTCTTAGCAATTATTATTTATCGTCCGCTTTAATAATTAAAAAGTCTCTTTAATTCATTTAATTCATAGTTTACATTTCCAAATTGACTAAAACAGCCTAATGTTTTTAAAAAATAGGGAATATTATAAGTTAATTTGTCAATTAATGCAGGACATTTTTGTCTATCACCATTAAACAACATTTCAAATTCTAGATATTTTTACGCAAAGAAAATCTGAATGTTTAAATTTGAAATTACTTATTAAAAAATGGCATAGCCGATAAAATTAAAAGTAGGTAACTGTTCAGTTTCTATAAAACTCATTGTAATGAAAAATTGCAACTCTGATAGTTTAAATGGGTTACTAATCCCATTTATTGCATTTTGATGCTTGTTACAGATGCGTAAAATTAAATTAAACGCTCTTAAATCAGATATTCAGATTGTAATATCATCAACACCCACTAGGTGCTTTTTTAAATGAAATCTCCGAGGCGCTTTTTATGTAATACCTTAGTTTTACTAAACATAACACCCACACAATAAATCATTTAGTAAAACTAGAATAAGATTCCCACATAATTCACTGATCATTTTTAAAGAAACTTTACATTGGATAAAAAAAGACAAAACAGATTTCATTATGATAATCGTGTGCGTATGTCATTTGTTAAACATTTAAATAGTAGAGTAATGTGCGTTTGCAATTATTGAAACCCATTTTAAAAATAGCGATCACGTCAAACGATTCACATTTACTAAATGGGATAGGTACACGAATGTCATGTTGAAACCTATTTTAACCTCAATCAAAATCCTTTTTTAGTAAAGCCTCGTCAAAAATGATAAGTAAACTCAAATATGATTTTTTACAATATTCGATGTGTTAACAGCACGCTCGTAATTCACATTAAATGCAGCTGTAAGCAGCGAAGACATCTGCAATATATTATTTAAATGAACATCAGACACCACAGCGGTCGATAGAGTAGCTGGGTCAATTTATAATTATATAAAGTGTCCAAGGAACGTCTTTAGTATCAGTTTAATGCAATCAACACATTAAATACACAAAAAATCATATATTATAGCGAACTTTGCCGAAGTCTTTACACAGATTTGTACAGAAAAAGCACAGAGAATATGTAATTAAATATCTTCGTTTAATACATACACACAAATACAGAGCATGTATGTATATATATAAAATGTTTATATTGTACAGTAAAGGTACTATAAACAGGACGAAATAGGATAGAATTACATAGGGGTCCAGTTTCGTTCTGTTGTTTACTTCGGTTTGACACGTCCTAATGTACATAAGATCACAATACCACAATAATAGAGCGATTGATGCAAGCATTACTGTTTTTACTTCCGTACGCCATTTTGCTTACCAAAATTACGCTTACTTAATATCTACTATAAAATGACAGCCTTCGTTTTAAATATTTTCCATAGTTAATCTGAGACTTATATTTAATACAGTGTGTAACGGAAAACTACGAAAAAAAGAACAATATTGGTATGAAAATGATTTTTTCCGACGAAAAACCTACGTGAAATAGATGATTTTAAATATTATTTGAGTGCGTAATTGTTTTAGCTCAGTGTTAAATAATTATTAAAATTTGCTGTTATTTAATTTTATAATTTTTTGTATTCTTTATATGTATACCTTCAAAAATTTATTTTTTTATAATATGATTTTTCAGGTATCAAGTCTGTAATTTTTTTAATTTTCTGTTACACCCTGTAAAACTTTATGTTACATAGTGTTAATTATCATTTTAATTGTATTTTTAAATTTTATAAAAATTAACGGATTTCCGGTTCTAAAATAGGTTATTTGTATGAGAAAAAATAATAGACGTTCAATTAAAAATATCAACAAATTTTCGCAATAATAAAAGTGAGTTCTTAATAAATTGATCAATTCTATGAAACGATTTGATATTTTGTTAAAATGACACGGATAAATGAGAGCCATCAAAAGTTTGATTTCTCTCCTACAAACACATACATAGATAGTTTGATATATAATTTTACTTTTTCACGACAAGTAGATAACATTTTTCAAGTCACTTGAACGACAAAAGTCGATACGAAAGAATATGCATTTGTTTCTGCGCATTATACTTAAAAAGAAATTGTTAAATACGCAGTAATTAACAAACTTATCGCTAATTTAATTTCATTGTATATACCCAAACAAACAAACTAGTATCATATAAAAATAAAAATTAAATGTTAACAAAACATATTTCAAAGAAAGAATAACTAGTATAAAGTAAATGGTAAAGCATAATGAGGTTCTTTACTTTTACAAAGTGAGTAGGTAGTGTATCATCACCAGAAAGAGTCAGTGAATACGTTTTGCAGTATTCTTCCAAATAATTACCTCCTACAAAAAATTAACTAGGTACAAACCGTCATGTATTGTGAATACCAAATGAAAGAACAGCCATTGCTTCATCTACACGAAAGAAGGCAAACAACATTCTAACGATAATTTTAGTGTAATTAACACTGAACTCTATTTCACATCCTCGTATTATAAACAGTGTCTCTATAAGTCGAATTTTCCAGTTAGCATCTTTAAAATCCAGAAATTACTATACCTTGATAAAACGAGTCGTCTCAAGTTCCAAAGCTTTTCCTTCATCTTCGATTTATTGCTGGTTCAACTCAGTAAGTCGAAGTTGAATACAAAAAATTGGAAAGTATTTTGATTTATAGATGGTTCGATTTATAAAGGTTTCGTCGTATTTAGAACTCACTTGTAGGTTCTAAAAAATTGACTTATAGAGGAACGTTGAGTTTCTGATACGACTTTCATAGTAAGAACTAGCTGTACCCGGCCACGCGTTGCTGTGGCTCAGTCTTGTTTACGTGCGTTACTGCTACGTTAAATAGATGGCGCTCCCGTTACCGTAAAATATTTAGTATAGCGTGTGTTGCTTTAACGTCCAATCGTATGGCACAGTTTCTCAAAAAAAGCATGTTTTCACCTGTCACAGATATGCTATCTATATATAATAGTTTTAAAAAAACACGCGCGTAAAAACGATCTTTTCATTATTTCTAAACTGCAAAAATCAATAATTGAAAATGATGTTACACTTCGCTGAAAATAAAAATCTAGTAAAATGAAAATACAGTGTAAACTCTATATAGCGACACTCAAGGGACTGTGCACTTTGTGGCGTTATTGAGAGTTGTCGTCAAACGGAGAGAAATTAATATTTTTTTACTATAATATGTATTTACTCATAATATATAAAATTTACAGCTGACCATACTTATCGATAAGCAGCTGAGCTAAACGTACGAAAGATAATCCTGACAAACACAAGAACGAATTTCTTAGAATCTTTGATACGCATGATGCCGACAACAAAGCAACAAAATAACAAACAAGTACCGTTTATTGCTTAACGATGACGTATTGTTGTCGTTATTTCGAGTGAGTGTGTCGTTATTTAGAGTGTATCATTGTATGAGCAACAAGATAAACCAACTAGAGCTAAGTAATTTCGACGTTTTAAGGAGTTTGTCGTTATATCGAGTGACGTTAAATGGAGTTTGCACTGTTTATATTTCTATCCTTATTATTTGATTCAGTGAACCCAGGTACGCGAACGAAATGTAAGAAGGCAAACGAAAAAAAAAAAGAAATAAATGAGTTTTGTAGTGTCCTGCGTGCGTTCACTTCCCTTTGTTGCACGGTAAGTGTTGAATACGCAGCAAGCGACAAACAAAATATCCTCTTTCAATTGTTTATTCTTTGCTAAACCGTTTTCTAGTATATCGCTTTAATTAATTACAACCACAGTAATTTTATAAGCATCCACTTATATGTTGTTTATCTTTTTAGTGTTTTGGTTTTAAAAAAGCTGTCATTCAGATCAAACAAATGATTAAAGCAAGAAGATAATACAATAATGCTTGTTTCAATTGGCTAAAACATTGCATATAATTATATAAATAATGTTAATATATAAATATTGGTCAGATGTTATTTATCATCACCACGATAATCCGCTGTCATCCGCTAATAAGTCACTTACCAAATTCAACCACGCGTTGGTTGTGAGTATCTGATTCTTTTCGTCCTAGACAAGGGGAAAATTATGTAATCGCAGTATTTTCTCATTAAGTACGAGACACCACTAAATATTTCAAACTGTAATACCTATTCATCATGATTATCCTGGCAAATAAAAGTTAAAACCGATTTTCGAAAACAAAACAAATTTATCTGCCCATTAAAGACGTTATCAACCTATTTGTAACAAATAGTGATATTTGCATCAACAATTATAACACAAGGGGTAGAAACAATTTAGCTATTCCATCACATAATACAACTAAATTTGAAGATTCGTCATATTACATGTGTATTATATGCTACAACAAGCTACCAAACGAAATAAAGAAGATCGCGTCTTTTAAACTCTTTAAAAAGACAATGCGTAACTATTTAATCAATAATTGTTTCTACAACACAGAAGAATTTTTAAATTTTCAAAGCTAATGTAGTTTACATGACATGTTCTGCTGTTTGCAATACGAACAACAAATTTATTATTATTATTGTTATGCAAATATCCTAGAATTTCTTTATTTATCTGATATACGCTACGAAATTCTTGGACATCTCAGTATAAAATATGTTTAATGGCGTTGTGCAAAACGTAATTAACTATCTTTCAAAATAGATTTTCTTTCGTTCTGTCTGAGAAACACTTTATTACTTCTTTGTTCGAGAAAAAAATTAAAATATTGCACAATTATAATTGTTGGAATATTGTCTTTGAATATTACACCTCTTTAATACCGACAGACAGATGCATTACTTGCATAAAATTTTAGATTGGTTAATTGGGAATTTTTTTATACAGATGATTAAAATATCTACTATTCTCGCGTTTTTTTCTGGATTCTATATTTTTTTTAAAAAACAACAACATACGGTAAAGTTGATTTTTACTTAATACTATAAGTGATCTTTCAAAAAAACTAAAATCCTCCCTAATATTAAATATACGAGTACTTGTCAGAAAAATAATTAAGCTAGCTTTAAATATTTAAGCGAAGTGCTTCATTTTTATTATAGCACATTCTAACAAAACTTCTAACCTTAGTCATAATTCGATATCTTACAACTGTTCGAAAAAATTCCAGCCAATTGTATAATGGCACCATTCCAACTCCAAAAATACTAACATTAATAATTGACATAATATATGGAATTTAATATAGTTTCTGTTAACGCGTACAATGACACCGGTTACAACTAGTACTGTGACATTTGCGTTTCATTCTCATGTAAAAATTAACCAAAGGTGACGTATTTCTTTTTAACAAATCAAAATATTACTGCAGAAATTAAAACAGCCATTTTTAGCGTGATTATATTATGACTCATGTAACTCGCTTACTCTCGTTTTAAACATAATGCCACGTTCGCCATAATAATATCACGCACTAAAAACACAACCTACTATTTAGGAATCCGAGAATTTCAAAATGAAAAAATTGTAAAATTGCGATAGGTTCATTCACCGTTTGTGGAGTTGAAATGGTAAAATGAACTTATAGACGCAGTTTATAAAAATGTTCTAAAAAAATAAAAGAATATCGTTCTACAATATATTATTTAATAAATTCTCTAGAAACAATAAAAAAAAATCCAATAACGGTTAAAACTGGACTCTTAGATATGTGCTCACGTCAATCGATTTTATAAAATTAAAAAACAAATCGAAATTCGAGTACTCATAAAATAATCCACGGAAAAATGCAACCTATATAAAATATATCTTGTAACACAATTTATAAAATTTGATATAACAGTAAAAATGTCAGTGAATGTTTGAAATATACATAATATCAAAGAAAGATATTTATAATAAATCCCCATCCAAGTTTATCCGTAGTGTTTTCTTGCTTTCTCTGATATAAATAACTCTAAAACCTATCTCACGCACAGCTTTCTGTAATAAATTTTATGAAGATGTCCCTTTAGAGTTATCTTTACAGTGGTGCACAATGTTCGGTTACTTCTTCGAGAAATAAACGAATACTGGGCTGACCCTGCCGTAATTCCACCAAGTGACGACGTTCGGAAAAATATATTCGATATAAAAGAAATAATTGTGATTGTTATTATAAAAAAAAAACTTCTGAACTCTGTTTTGCAACACCCTTAATAAAAAGAAAAATAGTACATATATTAAAAAAACTAGGTATGTAAATCGCTGGAGTATAGGAACCGCTGACGGACTGTCCAAAGAAAACGACCTGTGTTTTATATAGTGTGTTTGGTTGACTTTACATGTCAATGTTCTCCTCTTGAATAGAATTGAATTCAAGTTATATCAAATAGTAGGCACATATTCATTTAAATTACATTTGGATTCAACTTTATCAAAATATACTACCTCTGAAATCTATACTCAAAATCATGACAATGGTTTTTAAGTTGTTATATTGAGAAAACAAAAATTATTTACTGTCAAAAATAACATTCTCAAAGTTTCTATAGAAACTGAGCCTACTGTTTGACATGCATTGAATTCAATGTAAATCAAACGGAGTAATTTAACATGTAAAGTCGAAATATGTTGAATTGAAACTCACTGTATTTTGGACTCATTGATCTTGTACTTCATATTAAAAAAGTACTTACTTAAACACAATCTTAAATTAAATACTTTTTTAGATAAATAGTATATATTGTAGATTATAGACGCGCGTCTGAATAATATATATTTTTTAACAACGACAAAACAAACGCACTTGAGTTTTTTTAATGTGATTTACAATTAAAATGTAGAAACACGAATAGTAATATTGCTTTAAAAATGAAACATTTGAATAAAAAATATGTTTTTTGTAAATAGCAAAAGACATTTTTTTCACACGTAAAACAAATATTTAAAAATTTATTTTTAAGAAACATTTTCCTTCTACATAGTTATTTTTTAAATTAAAAAACAACCAATTATAGACAATTAAGTCACTGGTTTCTTTCCATTTTCAACACATTGGGGTCGTCGTTCGTTTAGTATTGAAATCTGCATTCTAAAAATAACCTATTAATTATACCATGGTTATCAAGTTGTCCATAAAATTGGAAATAGTTTGGTAATACTCTTAGGAAAAGACTAACAGATATCTGTAAGTAGGGTTATTACAAGTGAGGAGTTCTAAAATAATTTGATTAAGAAGATGTAGAAAAAACGAGAAAAGAAAAGAAGCATAGATGTACTCGAAAGAATCGATTGGCATTTAATAGGCATCTACAGTTGATATTCCACGAATATTATTAATATAGAACGTTCATTGATATAAAATCGTGAGAAGCTAACTTTATCTAAGTTATTTTTCCCGATAATATTTACGAGTCACCGTTGTAAAAGAAATGCGTGGTGGATTCAAAGGTATAGACGCGCGGTCGTATTAGAAATGGGAAGAACGGATCTTTTTAGTGACTGCATCGTTGTATCTGGGTCCCGTATAGACTCCGACTCTCTGAAGCGGTGACTACAGAGAAAAAGATACAACAAAGCAAGGATTAGCTCATAAGAACACTATAGAGCTGTTGTGGCTCTGCTACAAAAGTGTCATGTGTATAGAGAATGCGTCTCTGTGTTAAATTTTTCACTGTGTTACTGATACGTTGAGCCGTTGCGGTCGGGTCAGAAAGAAGTTAGTCGGCTTTCACGGATCTTCTGTCGGAGTCGAATCTTTGAGTCGCTTCAGAACTGAGTTACCCAACCCTAAGTCGTATACGATTTGAAACCTGTGAACGGTGTCCATCTAACTAAGAGTTCTTCTTGCTCCGCCAAGTGGTACTTAAAATAGTTTTTATTAGCGTTGTAAAAAGAATGACAAAAATTCACTTGTAAAATTGCCATTTTTATAGTTTTTACATAAGTAAAACATTGTTATGGGATTATTAGTTACAAGTTCGAAGAAAAAAAATACAAATACGGTGTGAAAAAAATTCAATTGACCAAGTGATTAGTCTAAATGTAAAAGCATTGGATCCACTTTCGAAAGGTACGGAGTTCGAATTCCGACGGGGGCAGATCTGATTACAACTTTTCCGACTGCCTCAAAATTGCCTATACCTTATCCTAATTTACAATAATTACTCCGCTCGCACAATACTTTTAAGTAAGTTGAATGTAAGAAAAACAACGGAAAAGTAATGGTGTGAGTGGAGTCTGTCAAAATTCATAATGAGTGACTTATTTAAATAAAAAAATTCCTTAGTATCGGTCTGTTGTATGTAGCTTGGCGCCATTGTTGTTAGAAATAACAACAAACGTTACTGTTTCCATGGAGATAACAAATTAAAATTCACTTGTTTAATTGAGCGTCAATGTTTGAAGTTAGGTTACAGTGAAAGTGGCTTGTAGTAGATTCTGTAACGATAGCAACTGTTAATTAAGGAGGGTTTTAAGGTTGGAATCTGCATTCATCATTGGATAGGGACAGTGGACATTAAGCAAACTACTTTAAACTTCATTGCTAAAGTAACTAATTACCTTTCAACACTAAACAGTTGGTACAGTGTACAAGAATTAACGAGAATGTTTCAGGTCTTTGAAACGAGGTGCAATCTAGTTGCTTTGTTCCTTCGAAATTGTGGAGAAGGATTAACATTAAAATATTTTAAAAAATATTTTATTGTCTTAATTTTTTTAATAGAGAGTTTGTAGCTTAAACACGCTCGACATAATCAATTTTTTTCAGGTTGTATTCACAATAAAAAATCTCTAACGTTTGGTTGATTTTAAAATTTAAATATCCTGAACAGACAAAACAGATCTGTTGAATATTCAATTGATTTGGCATACAACTTTGTACAGGAACTATTTCCAACGCCAGTAAGAATCAGTACAAAAAGTAAAAAAAAGAATGGAAAAATCTTGCGCAGCAAATATGTGTGGGGAAATATGGGTCAGCCGGCAAGCTACCAACGATTTCACCAGAACTAATTCAGGGATTAGCAAACTGTCGCATTATTTGATTCATATTTTTTAAATACTTAATATAAAATTGTCTTTAAACTATTTGAAAAATTATAAAATAGTTTTGACGCATCGGTAAACTTCGTTAACAATAAAAAACAATATTTTTACACCCGACAAAATTTAATTTCAAAGAGAAGATTTATAATTTTTATGCATGAATATTTACTAAATATATATTATTAAAAAAATGACCTTAAATTTTTAATTTAGGCAATGTTGCAAGATTCGCAAGTTTAAAACCATAAAAAATTCAATCCATAACATAGCTGATAGGAAGATATCATGACTCAAAGAAAACGAAGATAGAAGTAGGAATACGTATTATATCTGAGCACCGAATATATACTGTTCTTTTCTAAAAGAGGTCGTTTCCTTTTTGTTACATTGTAGTGGTGAGTATCTAATAGCCGCGAGGTATAAAATGTCGGTCTTCGTGTTCTCGTATGTAGGTACCTAGTATATATACAGACATACAGACAGATGAGAATTTTCAACACCAGACTCGGTCGTCTTATAATCCCTATAAAAGTATATTCCAGAAAGCTTTACCATGACAACAATAATGTTATATTTAAAATAATTAAAAACACGTAGACCTTTTACTCCCAAGTTTTAACCCGTAAATCAGTTTTTAATTTTAATAAAAAATATTAATTAATAGGACAATAACTCTAGCAGTTACCTAGTATAATACGCGCCACGGATCTAAAAGGTTCGGAGGTTAGTCACAAACAGCGTTGCAAAGGCACATTTTAGAACCGTTGAGGCTCCCACCACCTCCCAGCTACCTGCACGGAACGTGCACTTATCAATGATTGGCCGTGATCGCTCGTTGCCTTTGTCACTTGTCGCTTTCCTGCTTTAAAGTACAGTCGAGTACGCTATTGTCAAGTTGGTATTGTTATTTTAGTTTTGTTGAGTTGTGAGTTTGTAGTTTTTCAACAGACTGTACAAGCGCAAGCCCGCATTCGCATCTAACTTCCGAGCCTTTTAGATTCATGGCGCGTATTATAAATATTATTTGTTGTGGCTTTTCGCGACATTTTTAAAAATTTCTTTAGTTTCTATAAGTTACTCAAAGCAATAAATATATATAATGCAATATCAAAAAAATATTATGAACAGACAGATGCTTGCCATTCTGGCCTGTATTTATTAAATACAGGTTAATTTAAACGCCGATAAATTTTAATAAAAAACTAAATCATTTAGTAAATACTAATAAAATAAACTTCGAAATTTATCTAATAAAAATATATTATGTATGGCGTTTCTGGTGTTCTCATTTGGTGACAAAAATATATTAAAAAAATAGAACTAGTGTAATTTTTCGTTACGTAGTTGGTAAGTTATATGAAATGCATTCTAACTACCAAGACAGTTCAATTCTCTCCCCAGCTTTTCTCTATACTGTGCAATCTAGGAGTGTCATCAGATGCTTACTTACACTAATCTCTGATCTATTTATTTACTTACATAATACATAGAATAGATATTTGATTACAACGTACATTAGCCTCTTAACTTTAACATTGTTTTACCATTAACTGACATTTTTACCACCAAATTAAAAAGACTATTGTTAAATCTGTAATATAATTTTATATTACGTTTGATAGATTTTTATAAAACTAATATTTTTTATTTACGACACCAAATCAATTTTACTTGATGTAATAATAAAATAGACCATTAAAATCTATCATACTTAAAATGGAGATAAATATCCGACGAATAATATACATGTTTATAGTTTTAGAACCGATCACTTCTAAAGCACATTTGAAGATTTCAATATCTTGTCGTTATATAAAAGTTTTATATAACCTAGTTTGCATCGCACATTTAGTACGTGTATAAAGTATGACACTGATTCGAAAATCTATGAAGCCCAAAGTCAAACATATTCGTGATTTTAGCTGTTGTAAAAAATAAATTAAACATAAAAATTACATATTTTTTTAGGGAAATGACAAAATTATTTAACTAAAGGCCGCTTTACACAGGTGTAGTAGCTAAAGCAAGTAACTAAATTTAGCTACTTGCATTGTGTGAACATTCAGTTTACTGTAGTAAAGTACTGGCGTTTAAGTAAAAGTTTTAGTCAAGTAGGTGACATGTCATTCTATTCACTAAAGCAAGTTGGTCCCCCACCACGCGCCGTAGCAACTAAAACGTGCACTAAATCCATCTGGACAATTCCAGTTTAGTACAGTGTGGTTGACTTTAGTGATGTCGATTATCGTTACTTTTAAGTATTCGTTACTACTCGGTACTTTGATATTAAGTAATCATTTCAACTACTCGTTACTTTGATTACTTAGGTTACATACTAGTGATGTCGATTATCGTTACTTTTATGTATTCGTTACTACTATAGGTACTTGGGTATTAAGTAATCATTTCAACTACTGGTTACTTTGATTACTTAAGTTACATACATAGAATGTAGTACGTAGTGTCTGAACCAACAAATAATTAATTATTGCGTATAAAAACGTACTGAATAAAATAAATATCGACACAAGACGATTACTGACCGCGAAATATCAACATATCAACAATACAATAATACACAATTAATTTTGCTAAGGGCTATTGATATCGGCGGCATATTTATATTATACGTATCAGCGGCTCCTTTGTAGTGCTCCGAAATCTTAAGGTTCGCAGGAACTCAATGAATATTCTTATACTCGCATAATAAAATAATCAATAGTAATCAATAATCAATAGTAATCAATAATCAATAGTAATCATTCAAGTAAAAGTAACGATTTACTTTTCAAATCGGTAATCGTTACTTCGGGTATTCTAGAGTAACGAGTAGTTTCGTATCGTATCGTTACTTTGTCGACATCTCTAGTTGACTTGTTTAGTGATCTTTGAATAAATAACAATATTAATTTAGCTACTAAAAATATTGATAATGTGTGTAGACACTCACTAAACGGTAATTCACTAAAATTTAGTTACTTGCTTTAGCTACTACACCTGTGTAAAATCGCCTTAAGAGCCAAATAGAGGATAACAAATAAATTATTTAACTGAAAATATTTTTGCATTACTTTGTATTTAAAAAGATTTTGTAAAATTTTCATATTTAACATTATTTTAAAGTTGCCTTAGCGTTTTTATAATAATAAAAGACATTATTTAATGTCTAAAATTTACGATGAAATCGACAAAATTCAAATTCAAATGTGTTTAAGATTAAAGTGGTAAGTTCTATAGAAACGATGGCTACAAAAGCCTAAGAAATGTCATTATAAAACATCAATATTTTATTGTAATGAAAATGTATTACTGACCACATCTATTATTTGCTGTAACGTGAGTCCGAACTTTACTTCCATAGGTTCAGATTCGTTCGCCACCGGCCTCTCCAAAATATTGTAGGAGTCTAGTAGTTTGCCGAGTAGGCGCTTTTCGTGTGGACCTTGAATTGAACCTGGACAAACAAGTAAAACCGTTAAACTGGACCTAACTGACCATTTACAATTGACACTACATGGATAAAGTTTGGTGTAAAATACAGGATTTTCAGAAATTAATATATTGTGCAAGTAATGCGACGAATAGGCGATTACCGAGTTTGACGACTAACAGACTATTGTCTGTATCATTTTTGCACTAGCCCTATAAAACAGCTGCCTTGCATGTCTGTATTAGCGGTAGAAAAATAACCAGCTTCGCACGAGTACGTAAAATAAAACAAAAGAAACGCGATTTTATCAAGCCAATAGTCAGTTGCCATTTAAACCATATGATCAACAGAGACAGCAAAATTGGCGTAATTTATCGTAAACAATCCAAATAGATTCCAATATGGCCGAACCTGAACTGTCAGATATTCTTTATTCTTTATTAATTATTAAGTTTCCACGAAAGATATGTGTTCCAAAAAAGTGCAACAGTTTGAACATAAATTACTTGATATTGAATAGGCATAAAATAGATATATGTAAATATATAATTAAAATTGTCGACCAATTTTATTTATTTAAAAATTTCTATTCAGACGTTAATCAAAGATTTAAATATATAATTATTATGAAGTAAAAATCAGCTGTTTTAGAGGAGGTACGCGGCAAAAAATGTAGTATGTGTCTCGAGTATAATGCTTTTGTGATTCGTGTGATTGTTAAAACTCGCTGGCCGCTCATTTTAACGTAGTGTCACACTTTGTACATAAAATAGTGAATCACAATCTAGATAATATAATAACTACTACTTTACTACAAGTGCGTCAAATATACTAACATTGATCGAATTGCTTGAAATATCGCAAGCAACTTTACGATAGAAAAGAGAACAATCAAGAGCTCGGAAATCCGAACAAAAATGGCTGCCCACATGTAGAGAAACGGCAATTTCACTCTGGTGTTCTCCTTTTTCTCTTTTAGATATCATTAAAAACGGTACTTTACCGCACAGTTTTGGTAGCAATGGTCAATTTGTTATTTACCGACCGAAAAAAATGCAGTAATTGTGAAAAAAGTGAACATTTCAAATAACATAAAAAATAAACGAATTAAAAATTATGAACATCATTCTATTTTTTTTTAATATAAAATAGACAAAAACGTGTCTCGAATAAATGTTTAAAAGAGAAACTACATTCATGTTGAGTGAGATGTACATGTTACGTTTTATTTAAATCATACAATATCTATAGAAATAGTAACTGCATAATATTGTAAGGTACTAAAATTGGCCGCCCGCACTCGAGACAAGACGAAAGCAATTCAACAGCGATACGATATCTCTTCCCTGTCATTTCCAGGGTAAAGGAGTAGGGACTCGTCAATGGGGAGCAACATGAAAGCAGTCTATCGGCAACATCATATATTTAATACCCTCTACATTGCTAGCAAAGATCGGGAGAAAGACTTAAAACACTGCATTTATACGTCTGTCTCACTTATTATACTCTGAGTCTCATGCGCAACTCCATGAAAGGATGCGCGTCAGTTTGGACATGGAAGTAAGCTGTGAAAGGGAAGTGGCTTGCCCTATTCCACTTACTAATTGCCTCACTATAGACGCGACACATGCGCACAACGGGTCAAGTAAAAATAAAGAGATAGAAAACAGTCATTTGCCGTCTCACTTCGTGGGCCACTTACGGCCACTAGCAATATAGAAGTTATTAAATATATATACGATACACTCGACTTGCGTGATCTGAACACAAAAAAAAGCCATCATGAAAAAACCAGCACTTGAAAACTATCAGTCAAATCTAGCGGCAAAACCGGACTCGTGTGTAGCGGCCTTAAGTATTAATAATAATAAGTTTATTGCACAATAATGTCGTATGAATTACGGTCGTCTTCGTCAGATTACACAAGACGCGTAATCTCTGGGTACATATTTAATCTGTACATAACAGATCCCCTACAATTTTTGATGTGTAAACATCTTTACAGACATCCCTCTGAAACAGTTCTGATTCGATAAAATGATACGGAAGTGGTGTGATGCGGAAGTGACGCAAATATCTATTGTCAGCAGTGATGGTTGTGTATCAGGCCTGGGCAAATGGCGGTCCGCGGGCCGGATCCGGCCCGCAGTAGACTTTTGTCCGGCCCGCGAAGCATTTTATAAATAATTATTAAGAGCGAAAATAGTTTGCAAATATTTTTTTTTGCTCTCCAAATTTTTGGCCCATGGTCAAATTTACTGATTAAAAATTACACGCAGCATTTATGATTACTTCACGAAAATGTAGATGACGTTTTTTCTAGATCAAATATTACGAAAAATAATGGAACGTAAAGAAGTGAAATGAACATATGTATTATAAAATATTTTTAACAAAAAAATGAACCGACTTCAAAATATGCACTAAAAAGTAAAAAATAATAATTATTGTTATTTTTGGAGTCGGTGTCGCATCGGAATTCGAAAGTAGCAATTTAAATCTTACATGTCTCTAGTTCTCGGAATAGATTTCATTTTGGCTGACACCGACTCCAAAAATAATTATTATTTTTTACTTTTTAGTGCATATTTTGAAGTCGGTTCAATTTTTTTGTTAAAAATATTTTATTTTTCTCTTTTTAGTGTTAGATAAAGTATTGCAATGTGTAGGCCAAGTATGCGTGTCTTTGAAATTTGAGAGTTTCCCTTGATTTCTCCGGATTCCACCATCAGATCCTGACTTGGTTCCGATGGAACCACCTCGGAAGTGCACCCTTTCGAATAAAAAAAAAATTGAAAATCGGTCCATAATTGACGGAGAAATCGGTGAACATACATAAAAAAAAACAAAACAAAAAAAAAATATACAGTCGAACATAGAACCTCCTACTTTTTTGAAGTCGGTTAAAAATCAGACGATGTTAATAAAAACTCAGATCCTGCACTCTGGATCAATTAATTGGTTTATTCCGAAAATTACAGAATTTTATGAAAGCCACGACAAGCAGAATTTGATCCTGTCCCGACTACGATTTTTCAATTTGATCGCAATACAATTCATTGCAAGTCGCAAAACATGAAAGTAAAAAAAACAATCTATATAAAACTTTAACCATCAACCCCTTCCATTTAGGGAAAAAATAATGACTCCGCTATAATAGGAAAACATTTTAAAAGTCTGTCAACAAAACATATATAGCAAAGTTGCCTGGTATGAAATCAAATTAAAAACGAGAAATTGCTAAAAATAAACAAGTATCTAGTGAATTTGTATTGAATATACAATTTTGTTTTCTTCAATTACAATTTCAATTAAAATTTGCTGTATCTTCAGAATGAGTCATTGTATTGGGTCTATTAATTAAAATTAAACAAACTGATATTACAGTTCATTTCATTTACCAAACAGAGAACCTATATAATATTTATGTAGTATATATATGATGTAAGTGCAACGCAACAAAGAAATATAATCAATGCAGCGAGGCTTATTGTAAATTTAGAAACGCTCAGCAGCTCGAATTAACCCATTAACCAGGATAAAGACACCCGCAGAACCGTCGTGAAGGAAAAACTTTGTACCCCTTTTTACACGCATTTCGCGCACGGAGGAGTATGTGTCTTTAGAATATTCTTCACGAAGATTTAACGTAAAATATGAAAATGAAGACAAAAATTAATAACAGTATCAATTCTTTATTACGTAATATATTTTATGCAATAACCTTATATGTCATACATAATAAACCGGTCGATCAGAAAGTGAGTGGTCGGGAACAGGTGTATTTATTTAGCCTATATAAAAAACAAATATTGCATGTTTGTAAAACACCTAAAAATAAACACAAAAACAAATAATCGCCTACGTTAAATAAAAGTGCATATATATAATACTAGCCGATACTCCAGGCTTCGCACGCAACTGAGATGAAACCCGGCAACAACAGTAGTAAAGCCTTTAGCTCCACTGTTTTATAAAAGCTTGCCTCGCGGTGCTGAGCCCCATTCGGCAGCGACAACTGTAGTCATTTTTCAACAAAGAGTTCGTATATATACCCGTACTTCCACCATTAAATTACTTAGCTTCCACCATGTACTCAAACTTAGCCAGATTATTTGGAATTTTTATATTTTATCAAAATAAAATATAGCCTGTATTACTCAGGGATAGTGTAGCTTTTTATTAGTGAAAGAGTTTTTAGAAACGTGTCAGTAGTTCCACCAGTGGCGGATCCACGGGGGGGGGGGGTTTCGGGTTCAAGTCCCCCCTTCCAGAGAATCAAAAATCCCAAATTAAAATCTTACTGCGCAATTAAAAAAAAGCTTTTCATGTTTTTCATGAATTCTCCGCAAAACGAGTAAAACATTTTCAAGACCCCCCCCCCTTGCCGTAATCCTGGATCCGCCACTGAGTTTCACAGATTACCTTCTATAAACAAACAAGCATACAAATAATTTTACCTCTTTATATATTAGTATACACAAAACACAAGAAAATAGAAACTACCCGGTATAATATGTCACACAATAATGCTTTATAATTAAAATGCCATAGATTCGTAAATTCATTTAAATGTAAAATTTCAACATAAAAAATGGACAGGATTAGTTCAGCAGTAGCAGTTTCCGAAAAGAAACGATAAGTAAAATAACCACAGGCAAGTTTCACTGAAAAAATAAAGACGATGTTACTTTGCCAAATGTGTTGGCTGCACGCTTTAAATGCGGTTACATAATTTCAACGTTACGCTAGTTTAGATTAGATTGCAGATACTAGACGCTCGACATCTGAGGTCATTAGCTTCTGTATGATAAAAATATATCACGAGCCAAAACAAACACAGACAAATGAATAAAACAACAATTTTGCTATACAAACCACACATAAAAAAATTAGGAGCCGTCGTGGGACACCTAGCAAATGTGAAACATAAATTTAATCTAAATTCTAGTAACTAAATTTTGCCCTGTAATTGAAAATCGGTCTGTAACGAAATTTTGTCCTATAACTAAATTTCACCCTGTAATATAAAAACAAAGTGTGTCAAATGTGATAGAAAAAGTCATGTACTTTTATTCTGTACCGAGCATAGGAATAAAATCGCAAACGAATTATTAAGGTGCAAAGATATATTTCTGTCTTTTTTATGCCGTAAGCATGGGCGTTCCCTGGAGGAAAAACAAGCACCGGGGACCCTGCTTAAGAAATTTTTTATTTTCCCCCTCCTGGGCTAAAACCTGGATACGCCCATGGTCGTTAACGTCATAAGAAAAAGACAAAGTTTTTGAAACAGATACTTATTCAGATTGAATGCAGGTACATATCAAGGAATTACACCGAAAAAAGAAACCCAGATATATTTTCGATTCGCTTTGTTGCATTCACTCACCGCACATTGAGTAGATAGACAATGATTCATATAGTAAATTAATAGATATATGGAAAAAGTGTATTTAAAAAGACACTATCGTGGAACAGTTCAGACCGTGCATTCAACACATTTCATGACTATTTGAAAGGAGCTTTTCCTCTGGGCTTGTACGACCTAGATTTTACTGCTTGAATTGTATGTATAATATCCAGGTCTCATTGTAAAATACGAAACATGAACAGTTTTATGTCCGTGCCCAATGAATTGATTATTATAGAGAGAAACTATAAAATTATCTACAAACTAGTGTGACCTGTGCGAATTATTCGCACTAAATAAGTATAATAATTATCACTTTACAAAATTATTTTTTAAATATGATTGCAGGTATTCAATTCGTTTCTAATTTTGCACACTGCTTATAACGTTCTTCTTTTTGTTGTATTACAATATGAAGCTCAGATGACAGATCGAAGAAATATTTTACTAAAATTGTCATATAGAGGCCCAAGTAGCAAAAGCGTTGAGCTAAGCCGTCAGATGGCATCATGCAGCATTGCTGTGACGTTGTTCAGCGTTGCTCGCTGTTTCAAAATTAAAGCCGTTAGATGGCAGTATACAGTATTGTGTCTGTTGTATTACAATATGAAGGTCAGATGACAGATCGAAGTGTTGTCTTTGTTTCAAAATTAAAGCCGTCAGATGGCAGACGTTGTTCAGCGTTGCTGTATTTTAATTAATTTACAAAAACAAAAGCAATAATAAATTTTTTAGTTGTCGATGTCAGTAGAGCAAGCAATTATCTGTAAAATGATATACAAATTCATGTGGAGAAATTGTGAGGTTTTTTCTAAAAAGGCAGGCAAACATCTTAACCTTAGCGTATTAATATATATGATATTAACGAATATAATTTGGAGATTTATTACATAAAATCACGGAACTAATTAAAATTAGATAGATAGATGTACTGTATTTGAGACAAAAATATCTATTACAGGTAGGTTGACATTAAATTTACAATAAATTATTCATTAAAAATAAGGCTCCTAATTTTTAAAGCGTTTACCGTGAAATGTTTACCGAAATGTTTCCTAATAAAAATAAACAGAAATTATTCTCCTTACATTCCATGGATATAAATTTATTTAAAAATGTATATATGAAATTTGAACAAATAGGACATTCCAAAAAAGTGGAACAAATTTCTGACGTAATTAAAATTAAAATTGTCTATACAGATTTTCTGACAACGTTTTTTGCAACCCAGCAAATCCGCCTACTTCAAATATTATTCAAAATTCTCAAATTATAAAACGTATGTATAATTTTTAAATACTATTTTTTGTATTGTTTTCACTGAACCATTTATTTGATAAGTAAATCTTAGATTGAAAATTAGATTAAATAAATAATTTAATAAAAGGCAGACTTCATCACAATGTTTCATTAAAAAAATGAAATATCTTTTATTTCATTGCGATTTTTCTATTAAATTACTGTGTATTTTTTCTTGTAATTTAACTACGGAAAGAATAGCCTTAAAAGAATCCTTTAATTATCGACAGCTTCCTAAAATATTGTTAATTACATTAACTTACTTTATAAGATTAAACATTTCTATTCTTCTTTATATACAGGGTGTTAGAAAAGTCCCGGAACACCGTAGACGATGCATGGAATCAAAAAACGTGAAAAAACGTAAAAAATATTTTTTGAGATTTTGAGAACTATTTAATGAGACCACACATGACCCCCTCCCCTCTCACCCAGTAGGTGGGGCGGTGGGCAACTTTGCATTTTTAAATGGACACCCCTAATTTTTATTGCAGATTCGGATTTTATTATATTATAATTTTTATTATATTGTAAGAATTGTCAAAACATCTGATTTGACAATAACGTTAGATAGTGAAGATACATATTTCTCCACTAAAAAAGAATAGCAGAGTTTTAAATCGATCCTGCTCGAAAAATAATCGATCGATTGAATCGATATATTTTTCTTAAACTGTATATACATGTATTTAGCATGGTCTTTTATAGTTTCCATTTCGAAACAACATTTTTCTCGCATTTTAATCAAAATTTAGCTTGAAAAGCGGTCTTTCTCTATGTTGAATAATCATTAGTTTTTATATGAGTACAATCTAATGTTCTAGATCAAGGGTCGGCAACCTACGGCTATTTTGATGTAAAGTTGCGACTCTCCAGTTCCATACGCAAAAATAATTATTTTATTATATAAACCCTTAAAAATCGTCCAATCAATCCATGATTGAGTACTCTCTCAGTCATTTCCACTCGCGTCTCACCCGCACGTCCCCGTCGCGACGTGTCGTCCTAGGATATACCTATATAAGCAAATACTATAATACTGAGACGAAAATGTTTAGTGGCTCTTCAAAAACTGGGAAATTTTGTAAATTGTAATTTTTGCCTCTTCCGTCTCAAAAGGTTGCCGACCCCTGTTCTAGATGATAGGAAGTTTCAATACATTCAGTTCTAGTTATGAATACCAAGTTAAAATATTTGGGATGGTCTCATTATGCTATTATAACAGGGAGCTGTAAGTCCTGGGCAATGACGGATAAATACGGATATATTCAAGAAAAACGTTGCGACATCGAATAATGTGTCTATCTTTAAAAGGCAGTCTACAAATCCGGGCGAAGCCGAACCGAGCTTCCAGTGAACATACAAATCAGTAACTAGCACATATTGTGGGTTATATTGGAATCAGCGCATCGGTTCTAACAATCCACAGTCCAAACCCTACTGTGTTCGAAATAGAGATTTAAACAAAACACATAATATGACAAAGTGCAGCCATGGTAACATTGTAATTTGCAATACAATTGGACTTTGATCAGACGTATTATATACGAATATTCTATTGTCATTAAATTATGTAGAATTCATGTGGTATAAGCTGGGAATATAATTCTCTATATTGTAATTGAGCATTATTCACATTGAGCAAAGTTATCGGTTCCTGGTTATTCGCCTTGGGTTTTTAACCGACTTCAAAAAAGAGGAGGTTATGTTCGACACGTATATTTTTTTTCTATACCTATATGTTCAGTCATAACTTTTTGAGGAGTTTCCGATTTGAAAAATTACGGCGCCATTTTATTCAGAATGATGATGTTTGGATGAAGAAATTCTTTGTAGTATAAGATAATTCAAATCTTTGATTAAGGTCTGAATAGAACTCTTCAAATAAATAAAATTGTCGACCAATTTTTCTCAGACCAATATATTGACAAAAAATAAAAAAATAACAAATCAATATAACACAAGATGACGTTTCGATCTGGATTTGGATCTTCTTCAGAAAAATCTAAAAAAATATAAAAATTATTAGTATTAGTTATTTAATATTTAATATAGAATGCACGATGATTGAATATTTTTGAAAGAAATATTTTTGCATTCTATATTAAACAATTAAATAACTAATACTAATAATTTATATATTTTTTTAGATTTTTCTGAAGAAGATCCAAATCCGGATCGAAACGTCATCTTGTGTTATATTGATTTGCTTTTTTTTATTTTTTGTCAATATATTGGTCTGAGAAAAATTGGTCGACAATTTTATTTATTTGAAGGATCAGATAATACTATAGTAGAAATTTCATTTGTTATAGCATAATAAATGCAATTTCTACCACAATATTGCTTTTTTTCTGATCCTATGCTACAAAGAATTTCTTCATCAAAACATCATAATCAACTAAGAATCATATTTGTTGGGATAAGTTTTCTTTATTCAGAATGTTATTGGATTTAGATATAATATCTAGTATGATATGATTTGCAGTGGCAGATTTGCCCTAAGGCTCAATAGCCCCGGACCTAGGACGGCCAGATAATAGGGGCGGCCAATCGTGACAAAACACATGGCATGCACGGTGCAGTCTACACCGCATCGTGTAACAATAATCTTCCTAAAGTGATCGGAATATCTAATTTAGATCAATATTTTGGACAGTTGGTTTTTTTTTAAATGCGTTTAAAACACACCATTTTTTAAAACCAATAATATTGACCTATTGTGGAAGATTTTTTTTTTTAATAAATTTGAGTTTAGGTCACATAACGCTCTTCTAGGAATAAAGTAAATTCATTATGCAGTCTATATGATGTGCTGAGAAAGGAGCTTATGGCGGCTAAGACTGCAAATCCGCCACTGATGATTTATTTCTCGTTGCTATGGTTATACCGTTGTAACTTTTTGTAAGAATGAATCGTAATCACCCTACCGTGCGTGAAAGAAGTCTCACTCCAAAAATATTTTAAGAATCAGTGTAACGTTAAAACTTGATATTTTTTTATTTTTTTTTCCCAAGCGCGGAATTTAATAGAAACTAGCTATTAAAAAGTGATTCTCTTCAGCGATATACTGCTACAAACTAGAATATTTTTAGTATTAAAAACCTCACATTCCAACTTTAATAAAATGAAATATTTATAGTTCGACAATAGATCGCAACACACATCTACATCATAGCGTCCTCTTGTTACACACTGCCTGAACAAGCTCTATCTATAATTATGATGCATTTGCGGACACTGACCCATCGTAGTATAGAATGGAATGTGCAAATTTAAAACATTCATTTTCATCACAATGTTTTGTAGTAGGTAGTTTATTTGTGAGAAATGCTCGGACAGTGAACTCGAGATAACTTCTAAAGAGTGCTTGCATCATACGATTTAATTACGCATCACACGAGATATTAATTAATTTATTTCATGCAGCTATTTATTCCGATTTCTAATAATGAAATACCTGTTCGTTTTATCGTTATAATATATATATACATATATATAAATTAACTTTTTTTAACTGAAATAACGAGCTCAGCGGCAATGGCTACACGCACGACTATTATATATTCTAGTCCACGAAAATGATCATATCCATGCAGTCGTGACGACAAAAAATTTATTGACACTGAATTCCAGTTCTTTATTTAGTAATTCAATATATAGTATTTTATTTCATTGCATATTTTGCAGTCGTGTTAATTAGAGAATACAATCCCGGGATCCCGAATCTCGGGATCCTGGCTGTTTCCTGGCCCCGAAAATCCCGGGATCGTACTTGGCTAATCTCGGGAGTTTCGGGATGGCCACAAACAGATCTAGTTTGCATTCCGTAATCCATTGCGCCTTGACAATTACCTTGCCTAGATTATATTAATATTATTTATTACATAACGACAAAAAACACAGTTAAAAAGGACGGGTTTTGTTCGACTCTGTAACGTTGTAGGATCCATCAAAGCAGATCAGATGATGCAACGACTTCAGAAAAACTGAACGAAACAACGCCTAGTGTATGGATATGGTCGTTGTTCGTGTTTACCCGACAGTTTTGCCCGTGCGGTTAAAACTGCAAAAAAAGAACGAGGTGTATGGGGGCCTTTACTTTATGATAACCCTGTACAGTCGGATGTTTTTTAATAGATCAATAATATTTTTAACCATCAGTACATATAACACAGAGTAACAAAATCTCAAGAGTCATTAACAATAATAGCTAATGCTACTTCTTCATATTATAGAGTTAAGATATCCACAAAAAGAAAAAGTGGTCTATCACGTCTGATTTTTATGTTATTGGCGATTTTATTTCAACCTACCAGTACAAAAAAAAAGTAAATGTGTAACCTTTAGGCGCGGGTGAAGTAACCCGAGTAAACAATCAATATATTGTTAGCGGCAGGAAGTATCCATAGCCGAGATACTGAAAAGATCTAAAGTAAAATACAAATGAACTTGTGGCTGAAAAGTTTACAAAAGCTGTTGTATCAGGGCTTTCGCGAAATAGCCAACGCTGAAAAATTAGCTGCATTCACATTATTATTTTTTGCCGGCAAATCTTTGAAAAACGCTAAAGTTAACATACTAAATTGCACATACCGCTAAACTAGCGCTATGTGCTAACTTTCGTTCATACAAGAAGTTTTATATCTAAGTTCTTTTCACATGAAAACCTTTCAAATTGCAGCTTTCTGAAGAGATTTTGTTCAATAAAACAGAACCATTTTTAGATCCATTCGAGTTTATAATTACTACTAAAATTGTAATTGAAAAACACAAAGTTGTCGGTTGGTCTACACGTATGTACATACGGACGTCCGAGCTCTACAGATCGCAATTTGGGTCAGATCGCCTTATAGTTCATATTTTATTTTATTTATTTACACACCGTATAAGGTCATAAAAAGAAAATTTGGTCATATGTATACAGGGTGTTTAAGAATAACGGCGATAAAATATAGAAGACGATTTCTCAGTGAATTTAAAAAAAAGGTCATATAGACGAGGGGGGCGCGATTGCAGCCTTTTGAAAAATTGAAATACTCTCGAAGTGCTGCAGCACCGTAATAAAGCAATACCAGACCACCGTTCATAAAATGTTTTTCTTACACTCAATTGACGAACCGTCTCTCATAGTTTGTCAGTGTCACTGTTAAACACCCTGTATGGTATACTTTGTATGTATTATTTCCTGGGAGGAAAGGTGATTGGCCTCTGCATAGTATTCATTCATTCATCAAACAGTATAGAAATCAAAATTCAATTAGAGCGCAATGCATTTTCACAGAACAATTGAGACTCGATTCTATTAATAAATGCACATAGACGCAAACTTGGCCTGTAAAGCTAATGAAAAATTTCTTGAGGTATTTTAAAACGCATTGTGCAACAAATATAAAAACCAATGCATTTTGTTTATACGTAAACAATGAAATCCTGCAGTTTTTGCGAGTTTAATCGCTATATCTATATCATTTGTTAATGTATGCCAAAGAAAATATACCATCCTTCAACAGAATTAAATCTATCCAGTTCTCAGAATAATTTTCACTATACATCTAAAAAATTTTACAATATTCTACCTCAACCAATAAAAAATTTGCCATTACTTAAGTTTAAAAATAAAATAAAAGTAATCTTGACTGAAGCGTGCCTCTACAATATAGATGATTTTAGACTGTAATATTTTATATAATGTACCTATATGTATTTTAATGTACTTGACATGTCAAATGGATACATTTTGTATCCCGACTTGATAAAATAAATTTATTATTATTATTATTATTAATTTAAAAAAAGTTTTAGTGACGCCGTAATCACGATAGTTAATGTGTAAACACGTAAGCTCATTTCATTGGTTTAATTCTGAAATAAGACAGACGTGTATTAATTTAAAAATTTTATTGATTGAATCGAGAAATTATTTATGCATTTTAACCTAAAAATGTATTTTCAAAAGATCATTTTTAAAATGCTGATATATCCGGTACAATGCGAAAAGAAATAAATAAGTATACATGTATTACACACGAACGCAATTTCTTTTTTTTTAAGATAAAAGATAAAATTTATTACTTATAAAATATGTACAATAAATTAACCGACTTCATAGTGTAAAAAAAAAAAAACAAAAACATGAAATATTACAAATTATTAATATGGGAAAAAATGCAAAAATAAAAAAACCCAAACAATCACACAACATTGTCGTTGTGTAGGCGCACGTCTGTCTGGTCTAGAGGCTAGACTGTCTAACTTATGATACTACGATTATTACGAACGCAATTACATACTTACGGTGGGTTACGCTGATGCCAACCGACAAGCAACCCGTAACGTGGAACGAGAGCTGAGATGTTTACACATCGATAATATGAAAGATTTTTTTTAATTACTTTATTAACGAACCGAAATATACACAAAATTGATTTTTAACTATGAATTTAAATAAGAAGGCGAAGGGGAAATATATTCTATTTAGAGATATTTGAATTATTTCCTGAAGTCCGTTTTGAATTTAAATCAAATCACAGTTTATTTTGTTTTATTCCGGGTTAGCTGGATAAACAATTCCAATAAAACTCGAGCGTAAACAACATACTTGATCATTAGAATTGTATTTTCTAATAAACAGAAAAATGTGGTGGAAGCACAGTTATTAATCACGGCACCTCCACCATATACTTTTAAAATACAATTTATAGTGAATTTCAACATTATTATTACAGTTTTGTTTAATTATTTGTTAGTTATGGCAAAAATTAAAGCATTAGAGATAATCGTTTCACTTAAAATGCAACATTCACTGAAAAAAACTGTCATCAACAATATCTTAGTTAAAAAAAAGTAAAGCAAGTTTTTGGTTCAGTTGTTGCATTTAAAATGTATGAAACACATTATATTTGGAAAATTTGAAATAACTGTTACGTTTTTTGGAAATTTTCATACAAAACAGTGTTTAATGTAAAGACGGCTTCACACAAGTTCTGCTGGCCGGTAGGCTAGGTACGAAGCTGGAAATAATGTAACTGAGGGCTCGCCTGCCAGCTCACAAGATAGGTTTAAAAATTAGAACAAGGGCTATTTTTCTTGCTAGGTCCGTTGTTAGGTATGAGGAAAAACTAATCAGGAAGCAGTATCTTGTCATGTGGGCGACTTGAATAAACGCCCACAAGCCAACATGGCGTCATTGTGGTCAGATTCAGACAACAGACACGTTTTGCGCTGTGTTTATATTTGAACTGTCATTGCGCGCGCACCAGATTTATTCACAAAACTAGCTTGAAAAGGCGTCTCGTGTAACAAGCAATCAAGAAAACCAGCGCTTAAAAACTAGTAGACAAATCTATCAAAGAATCTAGCAGCGTTTCTAGCCTCGTGTGCAGCGGCCGTAAGCCTTAGAATGGTTCGAATACGTTCATCATATATATTAATAAGCTAAGGTTAAATATGTTTGCCTCCCTTTTTTAGAAAAAACCACACAATTTCTCTACATAAATTATATATCATTTTACAGATAATTGCTTGCTCTACTGACATCGACAACTAAAAAATTTATTATTGCTTTTGTTTTTGTAAATTAATTAAAATACAGCAACGCTGAACAACGTCTGCCATCTGACGGTTTTAATTTTGAAACAACGTCAACACTTCGATCTGTCATCTGACCTTCATATTGTAATACGACAGACACAATACTGCATACTACCATCTAACGGCTTTAATTTTGAAACAGCGAGCAACGCTGAACAACGTCACAGCAATGCTGCATGATGCCATCTGACGGCTTAGCTCAACGCTTTTGCTACTTGTGCCTCTATATGACAATTTTAGTAAAATATTTCTTCGATCTGTCATCTGAGCTTCATATTGTAATACAACAAAAAGAAGAACATTATAAGCAGTGTGCAAAATTAGAAACGAATTGAATACCTGCAATCATATTTAAAAACATAATTTTGTAAAGTGATAATTATTATACTTATTTAGTGCGAATAATTCGCACAGGTCACTTTAGTTTTAAATAAAATGAAATCAAATATCGGTATCAAATTTTGATTAATTCAATCGAGTTTTCCAATGTTTAAACACTCTCCTACACGATATTTCTACAAATTGTGTCAAGGTGTTCTAAATGATGTGAAATGTCAACACTTCGTACAGATATACCGTCGTCCAATCAACATCGTTAGTGTATATATGCTGCCTACACAGGGTATTTGATTTATTCCAGCATATTGACTTTCCAGTGTTAAATTTCGTCGTATGATTTACATTGAATGCAAGCTATGTCAAATAGTAGGTGTTTTGTTTTCATGTATGGGCAGACTCCTAAGTAGAATGAGGTTAGAGGTGTGCCGGACAATACTTAAATTAATAAGGAGTCCGAAGATGTTTGTCAAAGAAGCGAACCGTGCAGATTCAAGTTTATATGTTGATGACCATATTCACCGAGCGTAAGTAATTATTTACTCGGTTGATTTGTTCTTCAGGTAGTTATTCCTCGGAACAAATAGCGATAATTCAATTCAACAAACATAGTTAAGTTTACTACAAATATAAATCGTAAGAATTACAGTCTATTCTGTCCAACTCCAAGGGTATAAACATTTATTCAATGTTCCTTTTATAGTAATTTTTTGAGTAAATCAGTATAATATTCCGTACGCTTCGAAATAAAGAGTTAACATTGTTCATAAAGTAGAGTATTTATAGTTTAGGCATTGATAAGTGATCAAGCATGTAAACAGCGTGTCCACAGATGCCGTATCAATATACATACTGCTTATTTTCTATCTAGGTCAGTTAGAAACCAATCTTACAGATTGATACATTGTTTACATATTTTATCTATCTAGTTCCGTTAGCAACGATATTTATAGTTTATTGCTCAGAAAATTATGCAGTCTACATAAAATTACATAACAGACTACCTGAAACGTACAAATTTAATACATATTCAATTTTTAAAACAAATGTTTTATTAGAGCGGATCTTTTATAGTATAAACAAATCGTTGTTACCTATACTTATTTTGTAATATTTTATACTTTTTGTTGGCGTGTCAAACAATTTTTTTTTTGTATATCTGGACTTGCTAAACAAATATCTCTCTATGTATCCAGGGCCGGATTATCGCATGGACAAATGTCTAGAGCCCGGTTTTTAGAAGGGCCCAGTGAAACTGTCTATTTTGAAAAGATTTGTAAATAAGATAGTTTACTTTTCTGTTGGGCAACTGTATATAATAAACAAATAAACAAAAATATATTGCATTTAAAATCTAAAAAAAATGTGCTCTTATGTTTCTTTATATTGAAACTAAAGGCCGCTGCACACGAGGCTAGAAACACTGCTTGGATTTCTGCTGGCCAGAAGCTGGAAATGACGTCACTGCAGTCTCGCCTGCTAGCTCACAAGAGAGGCTTTAAAATTAGATCAGGGGCTATTTTTCTTGCTAGGTCCGCTGCTAGGTATGAGCAAGAATCAATCAGAAAGCAGTATCTTGTCACGTAGGCAACTTGAACAAACCAACATGGCGTCATTCTGCTCAGAGTCAGACAACAGACACGTTTTGCTCTGTGTTTATATTTGAACTGTCACTGCGTGCGCACCAGAATTATTCAGAAAACTAGCTTGAAAAGACGTCTCGTGAGCACATACAAGCAATCAAGAAAACCAACGCTAGAAAACAAGTAGGCAAATCTAGCAGCGTTTCTATCCTCGTGTGCAGCGACCTTAAAACCTTTCTAGTGAGCTAGCAGGCCAGCCCGCAGTGACGTCATTTCCAGCCTACCGGCCAACAGAACTCCTGTTTCTAGCAGGTGCAGCGGCCTTAATACAGTGATATCAAACACGCGGCCCGCCAATACAGCGATTGCGGCCCACCGAGACGTTCAAAAAACATTGAGTCTAATAATATAATCGTTCTAACAATCGTATTTTATTAATAGGTATTTTTTAACATCAAGAACTTAGTACAAAATAGATAATGTGGCCCGCAGTATCATATGAGTTTGACATGCCTGATCTAACACAACGTTAGCATTCCGTAATATTAATAGAATTCACATCTAACCGTCCTAAAACTAATAATGACAGACAAACTGACTAGCTGACATTATATAACTTCATTTCAAATTGATTGTAATAGACTAAATCGATTTTATTATATTAGACTAAATCGATTTTATTATATTAGACAGTCAGATAATTAATAAAATATGAGATATAGCGAAAACAGACATGTCCAAAAGTCATTCTCACGTCTGGAATATAAAATAAAAAAAAATAAAAAGCATAAATATCTGACAAATAAATTCAGTTATTTAAAATACTTTTCCTTGACACTGATTTCAATCAAATAAACAAGTTATCCAGTTGTCTAATAAATTAAAAAAATATGTTTTCCGGTAAAATATAAAAAATTTTAATAACTTTGTAAAATATATGCAAGTCATTAATTATTATTACTTGACATCTCACTTAAAAGTATGACGTGGAACCAAAAGGAAATTTGAAAAATGACTGTGAAACATTTTCACCTGCTCATCAGTCACTATATTAGAAGAATACTGTTGAGTTTCTATTGCAGGAAACGTTGTTTATTTTGATAAAATGCTAAACGGATTTACATTCATTTAAAATACAATCCTGTAGCGGGAAAAAACAAATCTCTATAAAATAACATAAATGTAAAATTTATTTTCGTACAATTTATATCTACAGTAAGATCTGCACTATATCAAAACATAATGCAATATTATCAATATTTAATTAACTTAAAAAATATTATAATTTGCTCGCAGGAATAAAGTGACGATTACAGAATAAAACGTGTAATTCAAAAAAAAAAATTGGAAAATAATTTGATTGTTTCATTTTGAGGCTCTACATCTGCCACTGTATTGTAACGTTAAAATCACTTTTTAGATGCACCATCGATTTTTCAACACAAAAGATTCTGATTAATATTACACAGAATTAAATTTTCGACAAAAATGTTCCAAATAATATGTTTCGTACGATGCACGGTTTCGAAGTTTTAATCACAAAAAGGTAGATAATATTTTTGTATTCAAACAAATAATGATAAAACAAGCTTTTGAACCCAGCGATAATTGTCAAGGCGTAACTAGGCAAGAGCAACAAGCGCACGTACCCATGACCCAGACGGATGGGGGGCCTCAGAAAGATCGAAAATAAATCGCATTATATTTAAAAAAATTGCACGCCTTTCAAAAACTTTATGGGAACCTGCCCGAAGAAAATAGTAGACCACTTTCCTTCTCCCTACTCCTGTCCTAACAACAAAGTATCTTAATTTATTTCATAAAATTTAGTGTAGTGGAGCCCAGTGATGAAGTCTTGCCCGGTGCCCCAAAAGTTACGGCCCTGTTAGTGTTCATAGTAAATAAATTAATAAGTCCATCATGAGGACTTCCAAATTTAATTTAACGACTATCAGACTGCAGCTACCGCATCAATGTAATAAGTATTCGATCCGAAAAGTCCGATAAACCAAAATAAAATACAGTGTAACCTCTTTATAACGAATCTCAAGGGACCGAGCATTTTTTAAAGTGAAACTTTTATTCTATCGCCCCGAATTTTTCTGACCGTCTGTTGCATGTCGCATTACAGGCGGCCGCGGAGTAGGGGTAAAGTGAAAGGCGTTCGGAGTAGGCGCTCGGTAGAGCAGCCAAGGCCAATATGGCGGCGCCCATGGTTAGCATCAGCTGACCGTGTAGTATGTATAACACATTGTCAGTCTGTCATGCGGGCAAGTGCTGTACAGTGTTTACATGTTTTTATTCGTGTATTCATGTGAATATTGTTGTTTATAATTAATCGTGATGGATAAGTGTCTACAATCCAACGCCTACAATCCAATAAAAGTTTCACTTACGTCGTGGTTTTTTCGTTATAAAGAGTTTTTGTTATATGGAGCGAAGAAGAAAAATAACCAAATTTCACCCAATTAATTTATTCCAACCACATATAGTCCGTTAACTTTTCTTGACGTTTTTTGCTGTGCCAATATTTGTTTTTTATTTTATTAAGTATCTTATGCGTATCTTGGGATGTGGTGGAATCATCTTCATAATTTTTCAATAAGTTTGGTGGCATCAAGTGCTTGTTGAATAGTTGGTGATGGTTCAGAATCGTCCTCTTTACGTCTGTAAATATTTGCTGACGCCTAAATATGAACATATTTCTTCGTAATAGAGAATGGCTGTTGCGCTATTCATGTATGGGTTTTAATGTAAATCAACCGCAAATTGTAAAAATTTCTACGTTATAGGGAGTTTTTCGTTATAACGAAGGACGTTATAAAGAGGTTACACTGTATACGTAACAATTCAATAAAGAAAGTAATCAGAAATAAATCAGCTAGCTCTGAATGTTGTAAAAAAACGTGGTATTCAGAATATATTTAGCATTAAATTACTTAGCACATAACTTCACACACATACTCACAAATGTTGGGACGGTGCTAAGACTATACTGTAGTATAACTATTACTTGTTACAATACACCTGGGAATGCAAGCCTACTGATTCAACCTGAGTTAAGGCCGCTACACACAAGGCTGATTTTGCCGCTGGAATCACTGCTAGAACTTGTGCTGGCTACGTCACTGAGAGCTCGCGCGCGTGGTCACAAAATGGATTTCAAAATTAAAACAGGGGCTATTTTTCATGCTTGTTTTGATCGAGAACCAATCAAAAACCAGCATATTGTCACGTGGGTGACATAGACAAACACCCACCAACAAACATGGCGTCCTAGTGTGTGTTCTGTTCGAACTGTCACTGTGCGCGCATCAAACTTATCTACAAAGCCAGTTTCAAAACACGCATCGTGTGAAGTGAAAAGACAAAAGCCATCACGAAATCCAGCGCTGCAGAACGCTTGAAACCTACAAGCCAAATCTAGCAAGGAATCTGGCGGAAAAAGAAGCCTCGTGTGCAGCGGCCTTAATAGTCTTAAGGCAGCTGCACACGAAGCTAGAAACGCTGCTTTTTTTCCTACTAGTTTTCTAGCGCTGGTTTTCTCGATTGCTGTTAAGTGCTCGCTTCACACGAAACTACTTTTCAAGCTTGTTTTGTGGATAGATCTGGTGCACGCGCAGTGACAGTTCGAATATAAATACAGAGCAAAACGTGTCTGTTGTCTGACTCTGAGCAGAATGAAGCCATGTTGGTTTGTGGGCGTTTGTTCAAGTGCCCACGTGACAAGATACTGCTTCCTGATTGGTTTTTGCTCATACCTAGCAGCAGATCTAGCAGGGAAAATAGCCCCTGTTCTAATTTTAAAACCTATCTTGTGAGCTAGCAGGCCAGCCCGCAGTGACGTCATTTCCAGCTTCGTACCCAGCCTACCGGCTAGCAAAACTACTAGCAGCGTTTCTAGCCTCAAGCGCAGCGGCCTATACGCTCCTACAAAGAAGTATAGAGTATATAGTCCGTTGGTTCTGTAATACCTTTTATGTGCAAAAAGTAAAATTTGCAGGAAAGGCCAAAAAGTGGTTATTTCAGCAATGGATGGTAAGAACTAGCAATGTCAGAGGTATATTACTAATTCATACTTATCTTCACTATACATGTTTAATTAAGACGAAGTATTTTCTTAAAAATTATTTAACGTTAATTTCGGATTTATTGGCACATGGGAGGAATTATTTGATACAACTTTTCACATAAGAGTTATTTCCCCTTGTTGGTTACTGTAAAATTAATTTGGAGGTATTACTAGTGTTAGAGCTCCGTTTCCTGAATCTTTTTATCTAAAAAAAACGTAAAATCTGCCAACTATGCACATAAGAGATATTACAGAACCAACGACGATATATTGAATGACAACCACTTAGTGCAGACGTATTTAGAAGTATGTTCAATAATTAATTGCAACTTAAATACTAGAAGACAGGGCAAAATTAAGTTACTACAATTTCGCTTAAATTTATGTTTCACATCTGCCAACCGTCCCGCGACGGCCTACATTTTTTTTACCGTTTTATTTTTTACAAGATTAATATCAGAGTTATAATTTGCACTGATTTTTCACTCGGCACTTGGTAGAACATGTTTAACTAACAAATAGTAAAAACAAAATACACGTGAAAATTCTACAAAATAGTATATGTCTGTACTCCTGATGATGGACTTTATGTTTGAAACGATCGTTAAGCAGAGAAAATTTTGTAGAATTTTCACGTAATTTTTGTTTTTACTATTTGTTATATCAGAGTTAGTTTAAATCTAATGTTTTACAATCCTAGAACCGAGAACATGTTACCAAACACCTGTTTAATCCAGTGAACACTGATAAGAATTATCTATACTCCATGTTTGCCATGAACAAAGGCACATTCTATCTATCGACCTTACTTCTCCTTTAACACATCACTAAAAGCATAAATCTCAATTAACTCCAAGGCTTCACATGCATGCGTTTATACGTATATAGAAATACACGTGACCCTAGGCGTGTCTAAAGACTAGTGATGTAACGAATATTTTTTAGACTTTTTAAAAAAGGAGAAAGAAAAGAAATAAAAAAAATAAAATAAAAATTCTTCATAGAAGTGTCATTATCATAAAAAAAGATGCATTTCCGACTCCCAAGTGATAAGGTTAAATCATTCCATATTAATCATAGTTTCTTCACCCGAGAGAAATACGATCAATTACCGGTCCCTGTACAAATTCAACAATTTTTTTCGTTATCATTCTGAAGAAAATTTCAAACATTATTGTATCTAAAAGCCGCTGCACACGAGGCTAGAAACGCTGCTAGATTCCTTGCTAGATTTGCCTACTAGTTTTCTAGCGCTGGTTTTCTTGATTGCTGTTAAGTGCTCGCTTCACACGAGACTATTTTTCAAGCTTGTTTTCTGAATAGATTTGATGCGCGCGCTGTAACAGTTCGAATATAAACACAGATCACAACGTGTCCGTTGTCTGACTCTGAGCAGAGTGACGCCATGTTGGTTTGTGGACGTTTGTTCAAGTGCCCAAGTGACAAGATACTGATTCCTGATTGGTTCTTGCTCACACCTAGCACCAGATCTAGCAGGGAACTAGCCCCTGTTCTAATTTTAAAACCTATCTTCTGAGCTAGCAAGGCAACCCGCAGTGACGTCATTTCCAGCTTCGTACACAGCCTACCGGCTAGCAGAACTCCTAGCAGCGTTTCTAGCTCAAGTTTCTTAAAAGGGTGTTGTGTGTTCTTTGGGTATATATTCAAATTCATGATTGGTGATTTTATAGAGAATCGTCTCGTATCAAAAAAACCAAATACAATTTATATAGATGTTTACTGGATAAGTGTATGTACGATATACAATGAACGCCACTGACTACACATACTATAGAATTTTCCATATGTTAACTTCAGCTTGGTAGTTTTGTGATATCGTTTTGTTGTATTGTAGATTTCATTTCTTTCACATCGACGTATCTTTTGTCTATTTACTCCTGAAAAATACACTCCTACAACGGTATAGAAAACAAACATCTAAATCTATACATTTCAAAGTATTTTATAGTTGATTAAATAAGGTAAGTTACGAATTAAAATTTTTAATAATATATTATATTAGATATCGTATCCATCGAGATAATTATTTAAAAAAATTGCAGGATTGTGGACAAAAAGTTATTTATTTAGTGTACGACGTTTCGTCTATAAAAGACTTTTTCAAGTACAAATTGTAAATTATTTAAAACAATAATTATGAAAATAAACATTCAATTTGTACTTGAAAAAGTCAAAATTTATAGACGAAACGTCGTACACTAAATAAATAACTTTTTGTCCACAATCCTGCGATTTTTATTAATAATTTTTAATAATAATATTTCTCGATCGTGTTTTCCAAATTGACGATATGGAATTTTTGTTCAAAAATATATTGTTCCTTTTTATATTTTGCATAGTTTTGAAAGCTTTTTTATTTCTGGTTTATATAAAAAATTCAATTATATATTTACAAAGAGAACATTTCAGATAAAGTCTTTGTGTGTTTTCTAAATTACTAGTTTCTTTTCTTTTTTGTCTACTGAACTTACCTGAAAGTTCAGTCGGTAAAAGAAACGAGAAATTTCAGTTAACTGTTTAACTTTATAATTGTGATTAAAACCGATAAATTAATTGTCAATTAACAAGTAAAGACCGCTGCACATGAGGCTGGTTTTGCCGCTAGAACTTGTGCTGACTGCGAGGATGGAAATGACATCACTGTAGACTCGCGTGGGTTTCAAAATTAAGACCAGAACTATTATTCGTGCTTGTTTCTGTGATGGCTTTTAGCAAAAACCAATTTGAAAACAGTATCTTATCACGTGGCCGACATGGGCAAACGTCGTATGACGTCGTAGTGTGTGTTCTGTTGAAAGACAATAAATGTCCACTTTTGTTAGCACTCGAACTGCGCTACGCGCGCACCAAAACTATCTACAAATTCAGCTTCAAAACACACATCATGTGAAGCCAACACATAAAAGAAATGACAAAATCCAGCACAAGGAATCTAGCGGCAAAAGCAGTTCGTGCCGAGCTGCCAGTCTAATAGTAAATTAAAGACCCTTTAACACGGGTCTGGACAGTACATATTTCGTACAAAATTTTTCGCAAAACATCAAAATACGAGCACTTTTTTACGAAAAGGAGAAAATTAAAACTAAATGATCTAATGACGCTGAAGTTATTTGAACAGTTCGCCGGGAAAAAAGTGAAAATGTTTTTTTTATAGTCAGTATTTTTACAGTAAATGTTTCATTCATCTTCAGCTGATTTGACTAGTTCCGTTTTTAATTTGCCATTTACTAATAAGCGCAGGTAATTATGTGTATATGTTACGATCCATATCCGAATTCGGTCAATGACCGAAATAAATGCGCAAAACTAGTTTTGAGCATCGAATATTGCCCAAACCCGAAATCTTACATTTAAACGGGTATTGAGTGTTATAAAATGAGCAAAACTACTTTTGCGCATTTTCAATTGGTCAAAACTAGTTCTGTCCATTTTTGAACGGACAGTACTAGTTCTGCTTGTTTCATTCAATCAACGTCCGAACCCGAACAAAAGTAGGGTTATGTTCTTGTTTATGTACCTATCTATTGAATTGTTCTCCTTAATATTATAATTAATATAATTGTGGGATATTCAGAGTAATAATTAAATAAAAATGCAAGATGAATTCGAGTCTCAACTAGTTCGCCTATTGAAGGCTTCTGAAACATAATTTTATGACGAAACATAATCACCTTACTACACTAAGTGAGGTTAAGAAAGCAAAATTGAAAGCTGAATTAAAACCTCTGTCTGCTAAACAATACAGAAGAATAAATCGCTTTGATATAATAAGTATAATTGATGTGGAAAAGCTAATTAAAAAACGCAAAGAAGTATCCGATGCCATACTAGTACTGTCCGTTCAAAAATGGACAGAACTAGTTTTGTCCAATTGAAAATGCGCAAAACTAGTTTTGCTCATTTATTTCGGTCATTGACCGAATTCGGATATAGACCGTAACATATATGTTACTTGAGATTTTGGTTCTATAAAACTGCATTTGAGTCCGTTTTCTACTCTTAGACGAATAAGATTTCTACGTGACATGTGTTCAGAATTCAACGTTATTTATTGTTGATGAATGGAAATCTACGTAATAGCTAGTATAATTTACTTTTCTCTGTTTTCGCTTTCTGTTATTTCGTATTCATAACAATTGTATATATGTACAAGACTATGGCAATTAAATGCAATACCAAATAATTTATCATTAAAATCACAGGGATTTGTTGTTTAAAATTGATAGCTGAAAATCTTCTTCCAAGAAATAATAACACAAAGGCGAATGAAGAATATAGTGGAATTAAAGTAGACTATATATTGGAAATTGTAAGCCGGCTGTTTGTAAATCATTTCAAATCAAATACTGTTTAACTCAAGACATTCAGACTAAAGTTAATCTCATATAAATCAGTTTGTTTTAAATATTAAAAAGTTTAGCATATCGAAAAACTTATGGGGTAGAGTATTTCGAAAAATGGTGCCAAGTAATTTCAAATTATGTTAAATTCCTTTTAGTACAGTCAATGTACTAAAATAACGAGGCATTGCGATAACTTAGCCCTTACAGTAAAATCTTCTGTAAGAAGCCCGAGTTTAAAAATTCGACTGCCAAGTATTCGTCACTGTTAAGTAGTAAGTATCGTCTCGTTCCATTATATAAAATTGCTTTTTGCTTTTAAGGTTACCTTTATGAAAATAATACATTCTGGGGTTACAGAATAACGCTGACAACACATCTACCATGCGATTTTGATTACATTTGACGTGAAGTCAAGCTCTTTGAGCGAAGTTTAGTTATCTATCCAATGACAGTATGAAAAAAAGAAATGTCGCTACATGCTATGTCCAAAAATCTATTTTACTGCAACTGTGACGAAGGTATGAAATCCATCAATTTGAATTCTAACCGATTTTTATTTTCTTTTAAATATACAGAATGTTAAATAACAACTAGGCGCATCTTTCTAATATTTAAACAAAATATAAAGAAAAAAGTATAGCTGAAACATTTCTTCAAAAATTTAAAAAAAATTGAGTGCGTTTTTGAGTTTCCCATAAACACTTCTTTAAATTTAGAACATTTTAATATAAGTAAAAATACTTAAGATTTTTTTTAGAAAATAACCATGCTCGTATAAAGGCCGCTTACACGAGGCTAGAAACGCTGCTATTTTCCTTGCTAGATTTGCCTACTAGTTTTCTAGCGCTGGTTTTCTTGATTACTGTTAAGTGCTCGCTTCACACGAGACTATTTTTCAAGCTTGTTTTCTGAATAGATCTGATGCGCGCGCTGTAACAGTTCGAATATAAACACAGATCAAAACGTGTCCGTTGTCTGACTCTGAGCAGAGTGACGCCGTGTTGGTTTATGGGCGTTTGTTCAAGTACCCACATGACAAGATGCTGCTTCGTGATTGGTTCTTGCTTATACCTAGCAGCAGATCTAACAGGGAAAATAGCCCCTATTCTAATTTTAAACCTATCTTGTGAGGTATAGCAGGCCAGCCCGCAGTGACGTCATTTCCAGCCTCGTACCCAGCCTACCGGCTAGCAAAACTCCTAGCAGCGTTTCTAGCCTTGTGTGCAGAGGCCTTAACATCCTACTTTAACTTTAAAAAAACATTTAAAGATATATCAACTGCGCAATTATATAGAAACCAGACCGGAACTTAGAACGCATCATAAGGAGCATATTATAGAAGCTCTGCGTGTACCAACCATATATAAGTATTATATGTTTATTAAAATAAAAATAGCTTTGTGCAAAGTGTGTAACATGTAAAAAAACAAAAAAAGCAATTTTATTCACCATGAATAATTAACAATTATCAGTCACAAATACCGCGAGAATTTTTACCGAAGTTCTGCCGAAAGTCGGTATCGCTTTTGAGCCGAACATTCGGCTGAAGTTGGCGTTCCGGTAAAACCCACATTCAATGCATCACTAGCCCTCACTATTCAACATGTAAAGCTAAAAATTTATCACAACTTTTACAATTTTGAGATTTTATATAATCAGAATCTTCGGTAATTAATAAGTTATTGTGTTTAAGAAAATTTAAAGTTATAACAAAATAAAAAAAAATGTCTTAAAACAAATTCTTAAGTAAAATGATGAAAATGGCACATAATTGATGAAGACATCTTAAAATAATATCACGGATGATTAGGGAGAAGTTTAATAGTTAATGACAATATGAACTGATTGAAGTGAAAGGTGACATGGAAATACGTTGCTTTTACTTGAAAGCCTCATCGATTTATTTTCAACTTTGAAGACAAACTTTTCACACTTTAATCCATGATAACATCAATATAAAACTGACAATATATTTTAACAAACTAATGCTTGGTTACAGAAAGCATTTGTCAGTGACTTTAGTTTGTGTTCGTATAATTACAGTTTTTAAACGTGCAGGAGTGGTCTAAAACGTCATGAAGAACATTAGATTGTATTCACATAAAAACAAATGACTTATCGCTTTTCGAACTAAATTTTAAACAAAATGAATATGTTGTTTCGAAGTGAAAATTGTACAAAAAACTATGTTAAATACAGGTACAAGCAGTTTAAAAGATAGAGAGAAAGAGAAATTGTAGATTATAGACGCTCGACTACTGAAGTCAATATAGAAGCGTTCATAAAAAAAATATTTTTAACAAAAAAATTGAACCGACAATACTTCAATATATAATAAATAAAATTATCGACCAATTTTTCAGACAATATATTAACAATATAAAATTAATACATTAACGTTTCAATCCGGATTTGGATCTTCTTCAGAACGGATCTAAAAATATAAAAAAATAATTAATAATTAATTTCTATTTATTTTGAAAGCAATTCGTGATAGATATTTTTAAAATATAAATATTGAAAAAATAATAACAAACAATGTTTTATTATGTATTAATTTTATATTGTTAATATATTGTCTGAAAAATTGAACGATAATTTTATTTATTGAAGAGTTCTAATCAGACGTTAATCAAAGATTTCAATATATAATACTTCATAATATAACTGCATAATTTATTGAGTAAATATCTAACACTAAAAAGAGAAAAATAAAATATTTTTAACAAAAAAATTGAACGGACTTCAAAATATGCACTAAAAAGTAAAAAATAATTGCGTATTGAAATGTTTTGGAGTCGGTGTAGTTCTCGGAATAGATTTCATTTTGGCTGACACCGACACCAAAACATTTCAATACGCAATTATTTTTTACTTTTTAGTGTGAAGTCGGGTTCAATTTTTTGTTAAAAATATTTTATTTTTCTCTTTTTAGTGTTAATCTAACACTAAAAAAAGGTGAACATACATAAAAAACATTATGCGTGCCTTTGAAATTTGAGAGTTTCCCTCGATTTCTCCGGATTCCACCATCAGATCCTGACTATAGGTTCCGATGGGACCACCGCTGAGGTGCACTCTTTCGAATAAAAAAAAAATATTTGAAAATCGGTCCATAATTGACGGAGAAATCGGTGACCATACATAAAAAAAAATATACAGACGAACATAGAACCTCCTCCTTTTTGTTGAAGTCGGTTAAAAAATAGGAGGCGTCATAGGATGGCTAGCAGATGTGAAACATATTCTAGTAACTAAATTTCGCCCTGTAACTAATACGCAGCTTCTCTGTGTGAGTTGTGACAGCTCACACAGAGAAGCAACGAGTGTACAGTATATGCGCGCGCGCACACACAAGGAACTAGAAAGCGGCGGCGAAGAGGGGGCTTAAAAGAGCGTGATCCCATTTCCGTCACGACATGGTTTTGCTGCCAAACGAGCCAATTTGACATAAAAAAATAATTAAAAACTCACTTCAAGAAACGATAACTAATTTTTTTCTTAGTTTTATCTATTTTATTTATTATATTCATAATGGTTCATTTATGTTGGCTTTTAACTGAATGTAGACAGGGAAGGTGATTGTAGAAGGAGAAGAAAAATCAACGTATATTATGTCAGTTTCAGTATTTTTAGTCTAACAGATAGAAGTCTGTGAAAGACCGAGAGAATAGTAGAACAATAAGCCTCCACCCTCGGAGTGTGGAGCCCTAAAAGTTAAAACTCAACATTAAATTTACTTAATTTGCTTAAATGGTGATTCTTCGTTATAAGCATCATCATGCAAATTCTGAATGAGAAATGTCAAACTATTAAAGTCGTAGATAGTGGTCAGTGAGCCCCAGTGATAGTTAAGATGAGTAATGTTCCGTATTGATATGCCTGTAAAAGATACAACCTATGAAAACTTAGGAAAAATGACGAGCAAATTGCATCTACATAATATGCGAGTTTCAATTGGTTATTATAAGTTTAATTGTAAGTGTTAATTAACTAATTAAATATGCAACAACTAATTGCTAGTATTCTGTAATATGAATAGACTTGACCTGATTTGACCCGCAGGTCACGAACCAACCGAGTTACCGAGTATATCAATTATATATCTATTTTGTTTATTTTATAATATGAGACATATTCTACATACTATGTATGCACCTCTCAAAGGATAAAATAAATACACGGAGCCAATTATATAACTTTAAAGACTTATTTCAAAGCAGACATACAGTGAAATATGTCAAAGACCTAGATTTTAGAGAGTATACCTATTTCTTTATTTCACTGATCAATAAATATACTGATCATATTTTACTGTGTCTTATAAATTTATAATAAAAATCATTCTTCAAAGCAGAAAAAAGATATAACAAAACATTTCAAACCTGCATTTTTAAATGTTTCTTTTTGATCAATATCGTAAACCTTATTTTTAGCATCCCGTATTAAAAGACTTATTATCTGAATCGAATGAAATTATTTAACAAAACAGTTCATTTCACAAAATAAATTCTAAAATAAAATTTTAAAACACCCCGACTAAGAGAAGGTAAGTTACCAAGAAAAATCCATCGAGAACTGCCATTCCCTGCCCTGAAATGAACTAAAATATTGCAATTTTTAGAGTATAATATGGCTGATTGAAATCACGATGGGTACGTAAATAGTTGAAGTCTTGTTCTCTTAATTTCTAAGCACCCTGTACAATTAATTCCTTATTTTTCTTATGAGAATCTCTTTTTTGTGAACAAGCAGAAGTTTTTATGAAGAATTGATTCTTTTCGTAAAACGCCTAATAAAAAAGTTTTCCCTATTGGCATCCCGATCCGGGGACACTATTGATCTATAGATCAAAATGAGTCTCTCTACAATCAAGTTAAAATATTTTAAGAGATAATTATGATTTTAATCAATGATTAACTAGAGAAAGTACAAACGACAATTGTTTCAAAATGCAAAGAAGAATGACAATGAAATTTGATTGAATACGGTTTTAAAAGTGAAAAATAGATAAAAAAGATAATAAATCGAAATTGCTTGTCATATTTTATAATATATTTATATATGATATGCACTATCTAAAATTGCCCGTCATCATTAATTATGATTTATAAAAAAAAGGTAAACATGTGGTGTGAGAGACGTAGCATCGTACCTTTGCTTCCACCACAAAGAATTTTTATTTTGCTGAAATCGGCTTTTTAATTGGAAAAACGACACCTTCAGCTTACATATTTGACGAATTAATCTTTAGGATAGAAAAAATAACGTCTGCAGTTTTATATTACCAGCAGGCCGATCCGGTTTCGCGCGGATTTGTAAATTGCCTATTAAAGATAGACTTATTAGTCTGTCTCGAACTTTTTTAATGGCATATAATCGCAGTAACCCGACGTTGCCCGAGAATAACAGACCCCTATGAGATATAATCTAAATTTCAGACTAAATAAAAACATCCCAAATATTTTTTTTTTCGGTATTGTTGGAAGTCAAAAAAGTGTCTGGCTAGGAGCACTTGCACACTGTACGTCGAATGACTTCACGGCTTATATATACCGGTAACATATACACACAGGCGCGGGAGAAGAGAGAATACCGGTCTACGTTGACAGCACGTAACGGTTTTATATAGGTACTGGTATAGAATTGTCAAAAAAATAAATTGAATTAATTTGTGATAAAATAGTGAATAAAATATAGAATCCTAAGAAACAATGCAAAAGAAGTTTCATCAAAATTCGTGGAATAGCTATTTATCTAAATCCATTCAAACATACATGCATACAAAGAACATTTTGTATTGATGTAGATGTGTTATCAACGTGTAGGAATCAATAAAGAAAATTAAGAGCACTGTAATTGAGAACTATAAATAACATTTTTGTTACTTCTTATCCTCAGCAACGTGATTATTGGATGTGTAATTCAGCAAAAACTACACTGAATTATTGTTAATTTAGTTTAATTTTTGCTGAAGATGGAAACATTGCTCTAGATTCTAGAAAAATATATCTAATAATAAAGTTATTGTGGTTAAGATCTGACTTTCATATAAGAAAATATCTTAAAGTAGCTTGTTATTATCGTTTTAAAATTCTAGTCATATTATCTAAATGACTGCAAATATCTTCATTTCAAATAATAGAACTTCTGGATCAATTTGTAAACAAGTGCAGGATAATGTGACGTGAGTAAAGTAGCTTTACACATTGTCTTCTATCACAATGGACATATCTCAGTAAATACAACTAGTAATTCTATATACCAATTTACGACAGATAAAAGTATCTGTAGGCCGTCTAAACTAATAGACGCTTCAGAATAACATTTTATTTTTCCATTGTATGCACGTCTAAATAAATATACATATAGTGCAAAAAAATCTGTCGACTTAATATTTTCATTAATAAAATAAATAATTAAATATTTAACAAAATAAATATTATTTACAGTACATCGCGTTGGATTCAGCATAAAATAATAAATTCCTAACGTATCCTATCTTGATAAAAATGTTACAATATTCAACAAGTTCTACTATAAAAAGCTCATCACTTAAAAAAGTGACAATTTTTATACAAATCAGCAAAGCAAATTATTTATTGTAACATTTTGTATTTAAATAATTGATAAACATATTTTGTAAATTCTGATCAAATATTAATGACACGTATAATATAATGAATATATTTAAGTTAAATATTTGATAGCAAAAAATAGAGTTTCAAAAACTAGCTTTTAATTTTAACAAAAGTACATCACGCGATTCCAGGCACAAATTTCGAGGCAACATTTTCAATGCGAAATGTCACATGAATTTGTAAACAGCAACGATGCGTCCATAATACAATTAAACAGTAAAGGACTGTGTGGATAAATATTTAAATAATAAAAATTACCTTTTGGTAACATTGTCAAAACAAATACGACCGCCAACAAGCTTCCAGCGAATGTGTTCGTCATCGTGAAAGAAATCGAGGTCGCCATCGTCGTGTCGTGTGTGACGACTTCTTCCAGAAAACTAGGAACAATTCATCAATTCCCGTTGGATTCTGTGGTTCCAGCAACAGTATAATATTACTATCGTTATATTATAGCAGCAACAAAATTGTTGCCGCTAATAACCTTATTAATACGTAGGCATCGATTAAAAACGTGTATAAATTACACATACATGCATATATTCGCTCAAACCGATTTTAAATACATCTTAAATAACACTACTAAAATATTTTTATAATCGTTTCTTCGTAACATCGCGATACGAAAATAAAACGCTACGGCCTCCCGATTTGGCAGTCATAACAGCACGAATAGTAAATGATTTTAAAACGATTTTTTTCACAGATAATGCGCCAGGATAATTTCGATTGCTTTTATGTGTGCATACGTTCGTATGATAACGAATCGGTTTAATTAAATACAAGTTTAATATTGTTTTCAGCCAGACCGCGGTGCTACGAAGTTCTGACTGCTGTGCCGTTCGTGCGAGCTACGCTATTTATCTATTCGAGACGTTGTCTTGTTTTCAACGTTCAACGTTTACTGTGTTTAGAGCAGCGTCTGTCTACCTTATATCTGTGCGTATCGCACGGTACACGCCCACTCTCTCGCGGCGCGGCACGGCGCGGCACGTTGCGACACGTATTTAGCACGACAACAATTCACAACCGTATAAAACAAAACGTTAACCGAGCTCACATAATATTCAATTCAAATATATTTATCGTCGCACTGCAACTATGTCATTATTATTTATTAACGCCGAAAAGCTAACTTTTGGACGGATTTCTTTAAGTTAACGTTACATTACGCTACGTTACATATATAGTATTGTAAATGTAGTATATTGATGCAGTTGGCATCATGTAACGTAGTTTGTCTAAGTTATGTATAGAAAATATATGTAATGTGCACCAGTTTTGACCATGGAAGTGTGGACCAATATGTTTCACAGCTAGTTAGCATCAAAATAGAAACGATATTGTTATAAAACTTCTGTTCGAATGTTTTAGATAATGTCTGTTTAAATATTCGAATGAATTTACTCGAACACATTATCGTAAACGTTCCAGAAAGAAGTGGAACGATTATGCGTGTCGTTAATGGTTATCTATAGAAATAGGAAATACCTATCGAACAAGATAGAAATAATGTATTGGTTATAAGTCTGAAAGAGAAACCTAGCGTTGCGTACATTCGGAGAAAGTGCGATAGAAAATGCGTATCGATAGAGACTATATAGAATACAACTGAAATATGCCAAACAAACAAGAGAACAAAAACGGGATTCAGGGGAATATTGTATGCGTGGAAACTGGAAACCCTCTCTCGCCGGGAACACTGCAGGGAACATACCACTGTCCTGTCACCGCCAACTGCGTTCACGACGCACTCGTACCGAACTTGTGCGAATTCGTCCGAACAACAAAGAACGATCATTCCTCCGTATTACTGCATGTGTTTGTGTGTGTATGTGTATGTGAATATATTTTGCGAGAGCAGCTCTACATTCCCGTGTGCTCCTGATCAATATGTAGGGAAAAGACGCGTGCGTTTCTACCAGTGCGCATGCGTCATTTCGATTCTCGCCTGTCTGTGCCAGTATCAAAGAAACTGGCACAGGTGATCTGTACACTTTTTGTTAGTACATGTACATATATAATCAATTTCAGTTCTACATCTGTATGGCGTCCCAGTGTCCCGAAAATGTTCCACAGGACCCACGACTGTCGTTCAGAATGCACATCGTCCTATTATTATAGACTAGCCTTTTACACGTTCACGTTTACAGAAAGAATATTTTAACCCGTTTAAAAGCACTATATCCTTTAAATTGAAGTACCAATTGACAGACCCTTGCTGGTACACACAGGCAGACAAAAATTCTGGGGTCATACAAAATACCGAAAAATCCGCCAAAAAAGGAATTTACAGAGAGAAGAGTTTATGTTACCGTTTTATGTATTAGTGTTGACGCGTATACGTAGTTTGCTAGAAAAAAATCGATATTTTGATTATACAGAGCGCAAAAAGAATAGGCAATGTGTTCAACAATTGACGCTTCGAACTGGGTCATCGAGATGAACTGTCGTGTTATCCAGTTTTCAATGAAACTGTATAACTAACAAAAACCAAAAAAAAAAATGTCATTTGAAAACAGATGAAAACTATAATAATAATAGTTCAATAGCAGATAACAAAAGAACTATATAGGCTGACGAAGGTCTATATTTCACAAGAAATTACAACTGAGCCTGTCATTAAAATGGGGACTCCTCAATTCATAGTGTACATCAATACTGCTGAATTACAGAACGTATCGTCAGAATATTTGATTTTTGACTGTGAACATATGCATCACATTTTAACTTTGTGCAGGAACAGTCTAATGTCGTTGTCAAACTCCTTGTTAATTCATCTATATAGAAAACATCGCTTTTTGAGCAAAAAATCTATGCTTATACAAAAAAAACTGTAAAAGAAAATTTTCAAATTTCCCAAAAAAATTTTTTACAGATAATCTTTATGAAATGTCGCATTTTCGGAAAAATTGTCTGTCTGTTTATTTGTTTATTACTCGAGAACTACTGCATCAATTTCGATCAAATTATGAACAATCGTTAACTTAACCTTAATATCTAAGATACAAATCATTATGATGAAGGAAGGTTTTGGTTGAGGATCATAAATAAGCTTTACCAATGTTAAACTAGTGACCAACGTTTAGAAAAATTTATTTTCATCTTCAGGGCCTCAAGCTGGTCAAAAGGTGGTAAATTGACCAGCTTGAGGCCCTGAAGATGAAAATAAATATTTCGAAACGTTGGCCACTAGCGTAACATTGGTAAAGCTTATTTATGATCCTCAACCAAAACCTTCTTTCATCGTAACATATTGGATCAACACTACTTTATGCTGAACAAATAAGTATGTTAAGTCAGCAGAATACAACATTATCCCGTTATGTATGAATCGAGGGTGAGCAAAGCCGCGGGTACCACTAGTTATTAAAAAATAAATCATTCATAACGTTATACCCACGCGTATGTGATGATATACGACAATATAAGAAATAGATATAGTACCTATTCTGTTATGAAACACAATTCCATCAAGTTCAAAGAAGACATTCAAATACCGTAATTAATTTAAACAACGCTCCAACTGCATTTTCCGACATTTGAATCAAGTTTCAAAAAACAAAACAAACAAAAAAACAACAACAGATAGTTACGCTTCAAAGGAAACCTATTGTTCCACGATTAGATTAAAGTTTTAATCTATAAAGTTTTGAAATCGATACTAATAATTAATTAATACGTTTAACTATTATTCAATTTTGAAAATTCTCGAATATGTAAAGCTAAGTAATTGCACGAGTTTTATGGATCAAGTCTAAAAGCCGCTGCACACGAGACTAGAAACACTGCTTGGACTTCTGCTAGCTGGTAGGCCGGGTACGAAGCTGGAAATGACGTCACTGCGGGCTCGCCGGCTAGCTCACAAGATAAGTTTTAAAATTAGAACAGGGGCTATTTTTTTTGCTAGGTCCGCTGTTATAGGTATGAGCATGAACCAATCAGGAAACAGTATCTTGTCACGTAGGCGATTTGAACAAACACCCACAAACAAACACTATAGTGTGTGTTCCGTTCAGAGACAATGAACATGTACTTTTGTTACCGTTCTATTACTGCGTGCAGAGCAAGCTTGTAAAGATGTCTCGTGTGAAGCGAGCACGTAATAGCAATTAAGAAAACTAGCGCTAGAAATCTAGCAAGGAACCTAGCGGCAAATCCAGCCTCGTGTTCAGTGGACTTAAGGAGATTGAGCCGTTTTACGAAGATAATGAAAAAAATCTGAAATAAAGTTTTTTTAAAAGATTTTTTATGACAAAATTTTCTGTAAAAAATCCAAAATCATTAGGAGATTTATTAAGTTAAAAATTAAAAAAAACTTTTAATGTAGTCTTATGGAAAATATGTCAACCTAGCATGCAAACGGTACATTTTAATTTTCTGCAAATAACCAAATAATGTCAGTAGATCCGAAAACTATCTATGTAAAGCATCGATGTCTTACGCATATTTTAAATTTTTTTCCAATTTAATTAGGAGACTTTTAATCAATAAAATAAATTATTAAACCTTAGCACTTTTCGATTATGGACTTTCATTCTTGACAGATTTAACAATTTTAACTGAATTTTCATCTTTTTAATGATTTAATTTTAAGTTTTATTACTTGTAATTTCTTTTTTAATTATTTACTGCAAAAAATATGTAAAATAGAGATATTTACATAAATTTATTTTTTTAACCTAACTTTGTAGGTACAAAAAATTCAAAAGTTAGTTCATTAAGTAAAGTACTGAAATAATTAATTAATATTAAAAAAATACTTATTTATGCCTTTATGACAATAATTTATTGGTATCATCGACTTATAAACTATAAAAGTTCCCATTTAGAATTCAACTTACTTTTGATTGGGACTGTAACGGATCAACCTCCTTAATTCTAAATACCTATACTATTTTCAATTAGTAGAAAATTTTCCACAAAAAGTACAAATTTATTAATTTTATAAGCTACAAACTCACGCAGACTCCCATTGATCTGAGCATCATTGTCAAATCAATTTTTTAACAATATTATTGCTTCTAATGACCAAAATCTGTATAACATTATAAATCATAATTTATTCATGATGTGATACTCATGTCCGATATTTTAAATGAATTACCTTATTTTGAAATAGGAATGACATTTTGTTGTGAAATAAATACTCCTACCAAGGTCAAGGAAAACATATAAATAACTTTAATTAAATATAAACAATGCATAAACTAACTGCATTTTCCAATGTAGAGTCGAGTTTTTAAAAACATAAAAACAATAGGCAAGTATACAGAATGTTTAAACATGACACTGGTAAGATATATTAGATATCGTGTCCATCGTGATAATATTAATAAGAAAAATCGCAGGATTGGTGACAAAAATATTAAATTTATTTAGTGTACGACGCTTCGTTTATGGATTTAGACGAAACGTCGTACACTAAATAAATTTAATGTTTTTGTCCGCAATCCTACGATTTTTCTTATTATGACACTGGTAAGCTTTGAAACACAATAATAATAAACAAAATAAATAATGACAGAGTCTTGTATGGGTTGTAAATACACTCGGAATTACAGAAAGTGGCAAGTCAACTGAAAGCTCGCATCGAAAAGAATGTAATAAATCCAAAAAATCCAGTGTGGATCAAATGCGAGAGCGTCGAAAGGAAACAGAAAAACCCAAACATCTATACGAAAGACGATATAGAAAATAGTAATTACCCGCCACTTGTTATGATTTTATTCCGACGTTTTCACGAAAAACTGCGACGTAGACCTGAACTGCGCCTTTCACTTGTTTTTATAAATGACGTGTTTTCATTTAGTTTTCTCTTTCAGATAAATTAATAATACAGTAAACCCTCGTTAACACGAACACGGTTAACACGAATTTCGGTTTAACGCGAACAAAAATTTGCTCTCGACAATGGTCACATAAGCTTTTATGTAATTATATTCGGTTAACACGAACCCTCGTTAATACGAACTTCGAACAACTTTTTCGTCCCTTCACGGTTAATTATCGGATAATACGAACTACAAAAATTCTCAAGTCATATATTTTGATCATTTTGGTCAATGAATATACAATACAACTAAAAGAAAAGATTCGCTTAAGGGATTACAAAAGTAATTCACTCACATTCTAAAAATAGACAAAGGATTGAGAGATTAAAAATTCATTCGAAATCCTATAAATAGAAACATACCTCAAAATGTTTCCCCTCTTATTTATTGAAATGTATTTTGTAAACAAATAAAAACAAACTTTCAAACTCAGATAATATTTAAGAACAATTAATGTTATTAGATAATTTATAATAAATAATTATTCAATGTTTACTTAAAATAAATCATGATTTGACACTTAAAAAATGACTGTATTTTATGCCATACTCGGTTTACACGAACTCCCACATAACACGAACTTTTTGCCTGATTTTTACGAGTTCGTGTTAACGAGGTTTTACTGTAATAATAATAATGCGTTTAACGTCCGTTTCTCGACTTTATGTCACGACAGATGCCATCCGCACCATCACTATTTTCCATCTATCACACTTCTCGTTATTTTCTACATTTTTAAACTCTCACTAAGTTAAAAGCAATGAGCGAATGAAGGAATTTTGAGACATTAGGATAAGGTAGGCAAATTTAAAGCATAGGAGTTCGACAGGTAATCGGCCATGGCCTTGAATAAGGAACCATCTTGATATTTATCTGGAATTATTGAGGGAAACCATGGAAAACCTCAACACGATGGCCGGTACAGGAATTACCGTTTCTCGGCGAGAGGCAGCAGGAAAAAGTCCCAGCCACATCTGCCCCCGCCGGGATTCGAACCCAGTATCTCCTTTCACATTGCAATTCCGGCATTTTACTGATTAAAATGGACTTGAAATCATTCAAATCAGTTAAGGCTGGACAAACATTTAAAAAAAAAACATAAATATACACGCCGAATTGATAATCTCCGTTTTTTGAAGTCGGCTAAAAAAAATTATCTACCTGAAATAAAACATTTTTTATATAATTTGCATTGATTTTTTACTCGGCACTTGGTAGAACATGATTAATAACAAATAATAAAAACACATTTGAAAATATTCTACTAAATATTTTCTCTCTCTCTCTGGACGATCGTTTCGGACAATCAGACAGACAGACAATTTCAAAAAATTCAGTATAGGTATGTCTGTACTCCTGAAGATGGACTGATTGTCCGAAACGATCGACGAGAGAGAGAAAATGTTTTGAGGAATTTTCAAGTGTGTTTTTATTTTTTGTTAACCATTTTTGAAGTCCACAAGTTTTTGTTCTTAAAATGAACTAATGATTCATCTCCCGAAGATTGTCGGTATCATTTTCAGACAGCCTGTATACTATTTTTAAATATGAATATTATTATGAAATAAGCTCTCTGAGATTAGGTCAAAGAAAACATACAAGTTAACTTAATTAATTATAAACAACTCTAAAACTGCATTTTCTGAACCTTGACTATTTTCATATTCCATGCTATTTTGAAATAGGAATATGATAATGAAATACACATTTCGGCCAAGTTCAAAGAAAACATACAAATTACCGTATTTAATTGAGACAAGGCACAAACTATATTTCTAGCATTTGAGTTGTTAAAACAAATTTTTAAAAAATCAATAGGTACCGAATCCAAATTATATTGGAAATTAATAAGTAAACGAAACTGGTTTTGCCGTTGAAATCCTTGCTTGAGGGCCATCAGTGCCGGATTGATCTTTGGGCAGAGTAGGCACGCACCAAGAAAAAAAACTTTTCATTGACCGAAAATTTTATTTAAAAGTTTGTATGAAATTTCCCAACAACAATATTATTTTCTTTCGTTGTTTATCGTAATTTATTGCATTTAACAAGATAACATTTAAAATAACTACGTCACGTCTCATTTCTCTTTCCTGACCCATCAAAAAACCTGAATCATCAATTATCTATAACCTATTCATTAAGACCATTTCAATAAAGCTAACGAGTCAGGTAAGGCGATGCTGCAGCATCAGTCAAAGTAATCATGTTTTTATAATATCACATAAGACATTGAAATAACAGGATGCCTGGAGCCGATCATCTGAAAGTTACTCACATCTCTTGCCCTTCATCAACTTGAAAAGACCTGATTGCATTGCCTAGGGGCCCGGACAAGGTTAATCCGGCCCTGAGGGCCATAATGCCTGTCTTAGCAAATACACTGTCGGCAGGATTTGGAACTGCGACCCGAGTTTCTTTATAAACAGTACTATAGCGGCCCGGTTCTGTTTCGTCCGAATTTGTAGATTGTCGCCGTTTTTTGTCGACTTGCGTTGGAAAATTGTTCTCCACGAAACACGCTTTTATTTAATCGCGATAATATATAGCCTGTATCCATCCTAAAGGTCCATTATAAATATTGGTGAAAAAAATTTGAAATCGGATGAGTAGTTTCGGAGATTGTCTCCTACATCCAAATTTACAAACTTTACCTCTTTATAATATTATAGCGGCCCGTCGCGGTTTCACCCGGGTGCGATAGATATAATTCTGCAAAATGTATTTCGTTTGCGGCCCGGCCTTTGAACTAATAGCTTTGAGCAAATTGCAAGTTCTAGCAGATGTCGCTATTTGGTACAAAACAGTGTTGTTTCCTTCTGAATTTATAGTTCAGAAGCAAACAAACAACACGGTTTTATACCAAATAGCGACATCTGCTAGAACTGACTTCTGATAGAACAGATGTCGTTACGTGCTACTAACAAAGGTTTTTTGAGAAAACACCGTAATTTTGTACGAAATACTTAATAAAAACTATCCTATAGCATAAGTTGCACCAAGCAAGACCCACTTACAAAATTTCATTAAAATCTGTTCAGTGGTTTCGGAGATTAGCGCGGCCAAAATTGTGACACGGGAATTTTATATATATGTTACCGGCCAAACCCGATTTCAGGACAAACTAGTTGGGCCTACTATTCATACTAGGACAAACTAGTTTGGCTTAGGCCAAACTGGTTTATAGAACTAGTTTCGCCTAGGCCAAACTAGTTTGTCCTGAAATCGGGTTTGGCCGGTAACATATATATAGATTAGTAATGACGTAAGATGCTAGACGATAACTCGAGTGACGGTTTCTTCGAGCGCGCTAATTGACAGACGAATGTAGTTGCATTTGCGTCATTTAATAAAATATAAAAAAAACTCTTTTTTATAATTGAACCTCCTTCAAAAAAATGGTCACTAAAAAGCGTAAAATAACAAAGTTTTGTGTTGGCACCAATTTAATATACCTATTAAGTACACAAACATGATAGTAATTAAATAGTGCCGACCTCAAAACTTTATTATTTTACGCTTTTTACTGACCATTTTTTGAAGGAGACACAATTTTTTTAAAAAAAGTTTTTTTATTTTAAAAACAATTTGTCAATTTATTCAATACCAAGCGACCCGATCCCGCTTTCGCCCGAATTTGTAGATTATCACTTTTTTTTCATCGACTTACGTTGCAAAATTGGTCTCCACGAATAGCGACAATATGTCCATCCTGAAGGTACATTCTACATATCGGTGGCAAACTTTTTGTAATCGGATGAGTAGTTTCGAGGATTACCTTCTACATCCAAGCTTTACCTCTTTTTAATATTAGTATAGATTTTTAAAAGATAGGGGGGATGAAAAGTCAGTGGTCTATACCTGGAGAATACAATCCCGGGATCCCGAAACTCGGGATCCCGGCCGTTTTCTGGTCCCGAAAATCCCGGGATCGTACTTGGCTAATCTCGGGATTTTCGGGATTGCCAAAAACAGATCTAGTTTGCATTCCGTAATCCGTTGCGTCTTGACAATTACCTTGCCTAGATTATATTAATATTATTTATTACGCATAACTACAAAAAACAATCCTTAAATACGCGGTACGATATGTAAGAATATGAAATCTCCAGATCCTGAAGTACAAGTACAAAATGAATCAGGGTTGGCAAATAGTATTAGACGTGAAATAAGCCTGTGCGAAAATGGAGGACTTCGTGGATATCACTTAGAAACGGCATATAAGTATCTATTATCTATTCCTCCAACGAGCGCAGAACCTGATCGAGCGTTTTCAGCTTATGTTGGCAATAAACTACGAAGCAGGCTTGGAAGTCAAACATTGGATGCTTTGATATTTCTTCGATTGTATTTTCTAAATTCTAAATAGTTTTTTTGTGTTGTCTTTTTGATTTCTTGCAAAAGTAATTTTTTTTTTGTTTTGTCTATTTTCTTTTCTTACTATATTGTGATTTGTGTTGTGCAACGATTTTAAAAACATTTTTTTAAGAAATTACTCATTTTTTTTCATTTGTGCCCAATTAGAAACCACATAGTCTAATCCCGGGATAGTCCCGGGATCCCGGGATTACGCATCAAAAATCCCGTAATCCCGGGATTGAAAAACATTCTCGGGATTGTATTCTCTATACCTAAAAATGCGCTGCCATAAAGATTAAATAAATATTTAACCTTGAATTTACCAATTCTCCGTTGACATTCAAAGTACATAATGGCGGCATACAATAATAATATGACATACAATGCGGCCATTGAGCTTTGACGATTATTAATACAGAACTGGCGTGCATATGCATACAAAGCTTAACAAATTCGTTACAAATCTGCAATCCTCTAAAGCTTTTAATGGAGATTTATTGACTTAGTTACAAGTAGATTTTGTACGTAATACTTTCGTTGACTCGATGTGATAGGGAAGCCCCATTTAAAATTCGACACTTCACACTCTCAAGTTTATCACACAGCAGAGTAGCTTAAATGTGACATTTTTGATAAAATATGTTTAAAGATGATTTAACTTTCGAGTCAGAGTATAAATTTAAAGCTAGCTCTTGGATGGTGCCTAAATTAATTTAGAAAAACGAAAAATATGTCGAGAAAAAATAAAAAAAAAACATTAAAGTGTATTTGCTATACAGGCAGTGTCGCTTTATTATGTGAACTTTTTTTTTGGACAAAATAGAAAACTTGAAATTCTCAATAAACTTTTTAAAATCTTTTGACGTGAAAATATTTATTCGCTCGTTAAGTACAGGGGCGGATATAATAGCTTTTTGGGCTGCAGCCCAGGGCCCCGTGGATATAAAGGGCCCCCAGCCCCTATTAAAGTAAATGGACACTATTGTGAATTAAAAAAAATAATTAGACATAACCCGCCAATTTCTTTTGCAATAATGTCTAACAGTTACTGTTTGTGCGTGGTCATATTAAATAAATAAAATATTTCATTGTCCTAATTTTGCCCTATAAATGTTCTTTCTATCTATTTTATCTATCTATGGCAAACACACTAACAATAAGAAAATATGTACGTAAGTGCTCACAGTAAAAAATGTTAAAGTTAAAACATTTTGTAAATTCTACTTTATATGTTTATAACGGTTCATATTAAAAAAGTTGTAAAAAATGTGGTAATAAGAAGCGTTAAAAGAATATATTATAATATAATATCAGGACCACGCTACGTTTGACAGATTTCTCACTGCATAATACAAAAGCACGCGCCTGTCATTTTTCCGTAACTTTTCTTTCACAAAACTGTTTCCTTATAAAACATTCAAACTTTTAATTTCTGACATTGACGTATTTCCATTAAATGAACTTGAGAAATATTACACAAAAATGCCTTAACACTTCGTTCTTCTGTGTTAAAAATTTTTTTTTTTTTCAATTTCCGAATAGGTACTTTGTTAAACACAAAGTTTATACCAAAAATGCATATTTAATTTTCAGTTTCAACTCTACTAGTGGGAGAATCAATTAAAAGTTACCTTACACAATTTCATATTTCCACTTTTTGAAGTCTCCGGAGTGTAAAAACAAGGTTGTTCGTCGGTTATCACGAGTCCGGTAAAGTGACACGTAAATATCAAATCGGATTGCATTCGAAATTTATACTGTCCTAAGTACAAATAATGACGTGTATCAATGCTATCCGATTTCGATTAAATTAACCCCTATTTAGCAAACCTCATGAAAATAACAATAATGCCATACACTGCAAAAAATTGTTGAAAATCCTTTTCAATGAATATTTAACGACTGCTTGGACTTTTAAAAGGTCTGTGCATGCTCATTATCTATTAAAATCCCCCCTCCCGCTCCAACAAAAATCATCTCCCTGCCCTGTTGCTTGTTGGGGCGGTAGGAGGGATTTTAAGGACCCCAAGACGTAGGTTATTTCACTAACTGATAATTATATCGTTTCATTTGTATATTGAAACAATATCCTAAAAATAATATTACTCAAAATAATCTACTTACATTTTATAGACGTTTAGAACGGAGACATTCATTCCTGGCAAAGAACCGAGAAGCACAGTATAGACACTCGAAGTAGATTATAATTTTCACTGATTTCATTATTGTTATTATAAGCATAAAGTCTGGATTTACATATAGTCTTGGATTTTATATAGGTAGATGAGCAAAAATGTCACATATAACAATTAATACACGTATAGTTCATATAAACCGATATAACATTACACCACATGGAATTAAACTAACTAAATGAAACGAAACACCACAAGTCACAATTTAGAATTTATACGAAAACTATTACGTAACTAATGAGCAATGACATAAGAAAGTCATTTATAGGTATAAATAATTTTAGAAATAACCCTGAGGTTGTCAAACGGTTTTTTTAAACAATATAAAAAGTTTCATTTTTTATAGAAAATACCAACTGTCAGATTAAATTAATAATATATTTTATTTTTGAATCAGGAGTAGGTATTGCAGGTTATAATGAAAATAAAACTTATGAAAAAGTTTCTTTGATATGAAATATCATGTGATATATTTAAATCATTCGAAATAAGCAATTTTTTGTTATACTATGTTGATTTTTGCTGCATTTAATAAAAAAAACTGTAAAATTAAATGACAATATAATTATTATGGAATAACCGTTATTTTTAAATTTGTACGTATAAAAGTATAAGCATCTAGTGGACAAACGTAAAAATACATGCGACGTAACTGTATTTATAAACAGTTAATAGATGACAGAGGTAAAAACCTTTTTAGGGCTTGAGATCAGCACCATAGTTAGAGCAGGGCAGCAAAGGCGCAAACCTTAATAGGCATGAATCATGTTTACTTCGACATCGGTCGTCGACATAGAGAAGAGATGGTCGTGGATAGCGTTCTAGTTTTCAAGCAGAGATGGTTTTCAAGTATCACACATGAAGAGCGTTCAACAAGCGTTGGCCCAACCCGCGTTTACAATTTCTATACAATTGTATATAACTGTTTATATGATAACGCGCGTTCAACGCGCCGCCAACGCACGTTATCATATAAACAGTTATATACAATTGTATAGAAATTGTAAACGCGCGTTGGGCCAACGCGCGTTGAACGCTCTTCATGTGTGCTAGGCCTTATTGTCTCTGGCTAAAGCTGTGCTGCAGAGTATTAAGAATATATTATTTATACTATGACTTGGGTCTTGGGGGCATTTCAGTTCAGTGTAACTTCGCTACAGTGACTGCTACTGAAACCTATTCTATTCCTAGATTTGTAAAATTATATCAAAGCAATAAAACCGCAGCTTCCATGCCCTTTCCAGGGTGCTTATGCTGTTATTAATAAATCCCTTGAATTCTGCATTGATGGAGTATAGTCTTGAAAAACAATTGAACAGTAGTCACACTAAATTTTGACTCATATTCTTTATAAAATCTGACATTTTTTGGAGTCGGTGTCAGCTAAAATGAAATCTATTCCGAGAACTAGACATGTAGGATTTAAATTGCTACTTTCGAATTCCGATGTGACGCCGACTCCAAAACATTTCAATACGCAATTATTTTTTACTTTTTAGTGCATATTTTGAAGTCCGTTCAATTTTTTTGTTAAAAATATTTTATTTTTCTCTTTTTAGTGTTAGATATTTACTCAATAAATTATGCAGTTATATTATGAAGTATTGCAATGGGTAAAATTTGAAAGTTTCCCTCGATTTCTCCGGATTTCACCATCAGCTCCTGACTTGGTTCCGATGGGACCACCTCGGAAGTGCACTCTTTCGAATAAAAAAAAAATTTGAAAATCGGTCCATAATTGACGGAGAAATCGGTGAACATACATAAAAAAAAAAAAAATAGAAAAAAATATATACAGTCGAACATAGAACCTCCTCCTTTTTTGAAGTCGGTTAAAAAGCGTTTTGTCATTACTATCGCAATTTTCTTAAAGTTTGCATACAAAATCTATCCCATTACCTTAAACACGCTGCTGCCTGCTAGAACGAAAAGTTGTTATTTATACGCATAAATACAGACAAACTGAAATTATTGAAATATTTATTAAAAAAATGATCTACAATACAGATATTTTGTACTTATACTATTAAAACATCGCATATAGAAAGCATGTTGATTTGTCATATTATGGTAGGTACAGGGTGTAACAAAAATTATGTTTAAAATTACGTAAACATGGGGCCTGAATATGCGAAAAAAAACAAATTGTTAAAAAAAAATTTCTCTGTAATAATTTTGAAAACAAAATCTTTTAGTGACTCGAAAAAAACATATTGCTTTCCATCTACGATTTAATTTCACAAAAGATTCATTAAGTTCAGATATATATATATAAACTATTTTTTGGACGGATATTTTGAACTTTTTAACAGTTCAATAGTGATATTTTTTCAATTATCATATATATATTACTTTTTTATTACCTTTGAAATCAAAAATACACTTTATTTTACAATGCATTGCGTTAAAACTCAATGCAACTATTTTGTCTGCATTTTACAACCATTTTTCGAAGTAACTGAGTATTCGTAATATTGTCATTTTCATCAGAAACAACAAAATTTAATTATTATACTATCATACTTCACTACAAAACTATAGCGAATATAAAATACTAGTACAAATATATTTTAAATATATGTATAAAAAATAACCCGATCAAGTTATCTTCACTTCACGACTATTCTATTTTAAAGTTCTAGTAAAAGATGGCCATTTTATTTGAAAAGTTTAATTTCACTTTTCAAATTTAAATCTTTGCTTCATACCTTGTAAATTATTTACATTATTAAATGCGTCAAAACTGAAGATTTTTACAAACAAAATATAGAAAAGAGATTTAAAAAGTCAGCAATGTAAAAATAAAATTAAACACTTACATATTTTTTTCTAAATACGTAAGATGGGCAAATGACACCTAACCTGAAAATTACAACTTAAAAATTTCAAATATAATTATACTCCTATATCGCCATGCTCTCTGTCTATCTTTCCTGAACACTGAACGCGCACTGTCAAAATGAGAAAGATATCTACCCCCACATTCGGAAGTGGGTGTACTTTAAGGTGCGTTTACCTTGTGCGTGTACCTACAATAGGCATTGGGGAAACTACTGCCTATAATAATAAATAAGGAAAAAACATTTTTGAAATACATATTTGTAATAAAAATTTGGTTTCAAAGTTCAGGAAACACTTTCTTCTGCTCGGTTTAAATACCGGGTATTATGTGACTAACATTTTTTGTCGTCAGCTCGCAATAATTTGCTCAGTATGCCAAGCGAGATGATTTCGTGACAAATTGCCGTTAATATAGAACGTATTAAATATATGTAAAATTTCGAAAAATTCTTAAATATAAGATAATACTAACACAGTTAAGAAATACAAGTAGAAATAATTTAAAATTTTGTAAAATTACCCAATTTTAAGGACTTTATATATTATTTGTAAGTTTTATAATGATCCCCGAAAATGTATTTTCAAAAAAAAAAATGAATATACACATATGCCAATATCATTAGAAAACTAAATAGAATATATGGTAGTCCCTTATAATATAAGCGTGAAATTATGTTAATCTACGATACTTTAAATGCAAAATATATTGTGCTTTGCAATATGAATCAGTGATGTAACAAATGTCAATTTTTAGACATTCGCGAATCCGAATATCTGAGAATGTGAATATAAGGCTGAGTCCTGACTATGCCGATCGGCAATGAAATTGCCTGATAACGAAGCTGACAGCCACGTACACACTAGTGCAGCTTTGCCGATCGACATAGTCAGGACACAGCTTTAGTTTACAAATGTGGCGTCATTTGTCCAAGGTTAAAATTTGACAGCTGATGGGCCCCGCAAGTCGCGCGCACACATTTGTAGTGGTTCTGGGACTAGGTCGATTATTAATACTAAGTTCAAAACTTTATTACCTAACGTTAAAAAAACACTGATTAAAGATCTAATATTACAAGATTACCTTAGCGAACAAACGTTATTTTTTTTAAAAAGGAGTAAGAAAAAATGTTCCTTAATAAAAATGCTAAGAAATGAATATTTATTGTCTTAATATTATTTTCACATTTTTTTTTCAAAAAAATATGATTATTTTCTGGTATTTATGATTATGATTATATTTATGATTTTTGCGAATACGAATATTCATTACATCACTAATATGTATTATATAATGCATTTTATATTACACAATATAAAAAAAATAAATGCGCAGCGAAGCTATTAAAATGTATATAAAAATACAAAATTATCAGTCAAAAATGGACGAAATAAAATAATACGTAAAAGTAGTTGAAAATCACACGAGAATTCCTCAATTTTTTCATTATCCTAAATATCAGATCGGCGCAAAATTAAAAAGAACGATTTGTAATTGTTAAGAAGTAAACGATTCGATTTGTTTGAAAAATATCGTCGTAATTATTATTACTATACAATAAAGTGAGGTTGTAAAATGTGGTAGAGATGATCCGCTTCTAAATTGTGCTGCGTCTCCTATTGTCAAAAAACATCGGTCATATGAATTTTGAGAAAATTTAAAATTCAACAACAAAGCACATTATTTTCTTATAAAATCTTCACACGAAGTTTACAATACAAAATAGTTATTGGCGTAACTAGTAGTCTAAGTCATTCATGGCGTGTCATGACTTAGCCTACAAGTTGCGCCCATAATTTTATTCAACAATTGCGCGTTATTCATGTTTTAATTATAATGAGATGTTGTAAATATCTATTTATTTCTTTATAAAAAAAAACTGTCAATACTAACAGCACCAAACAGCACGATTCAATGTTTTGGTTTGAGGTTAGCCGGTTATGAATAAACTCCATGTCGAAAACATTCGGCCTCTCAATTTTAGCCTCAATGGGTAACAACAGGGAGTTGTTGTTACCTACTATTTCGTTACGACTCAGAAAATAGTTACGTTTATTTTCATTACTCCACAATGGCCGAGCTAGTAGGAATCTTCATTGAGTTATGACAAGTAATTGTCACCAGTCGGTAAATGGCTATTTAGGGTTCGGTTTTTAGGCATGATAAAACATGAATAACGCGCATGAGTTGAATAAAGACATTTTAATTACTACTAGAAAAATCAGTACTTACCCATTTGGAAAGTGAGCGCCGGCGAACTCATTCTGCCGTCTCCGCCATTTGAATATGCTAAAACACGCATGCGATAAATTTTACCCGGCGACAAATTTCTAATATACGCTTCGAGTTTTACACCGACCGGAATTAACGTATCGTTTGCTTTACTCATATCTTGATCGACTTCCCACACTCGAATCTAAAATAAAACATTTAATAAAATAACTGATCGCATTGGCCGATTCTGTTAAAATTTTAAATAACTTCAATTTTGAAGCAGTTCCAAAATTGTTTTAAGTGTTTTCGGGAAGGTTTTACCTTATAGCCCAAAACTGGCTCCTCCTCTAAAGAAGGCGAAACGTAACGCCAAACTACGCGCACAGTCGATGGATCGACTCCATAAATATGAACGGCTGACGGTGGTTTTTGCGGTGCTTTTCTGTACGTTCGTTCTGTAAAAAAAATGTTCATTATCAGTTTTAGACCGCTATAATATTCAATTTCATCGTAACATACCTATATATCGTTCACTTTCCGGACCTTCTCCGGCCGAATTATAAGCCATGACTTTAACGAAATAATATGTATCCGGTTGCAAACCAACGATTAAAGACCAAGGTTTTGTTGTTCGAGACAAATAATACACAGAATCACGTTCGTCACCTCCTTTCTTCCAATATTTCAACTAAAAGAAAAAGAAAAATATGGCAAAATAAATACAACACAAAGGCAAACAACAATAATTCTTACCCTATGTCCTATGAGTTTTCCACGGATCTTTTCCCGTGTTTGGTCAATCGGAATCCAGGAAACATTAAGCGCGGTAGAATTGAATGATCTAGCAACAGTTTGTTGAGGTGCAACTTGAGGCATATCTTCAGCACTGTATATTGTTACGTTAGTACTTTCCGGTCCTTTACCGACATTATTGATGGCTTGAAGTTTAACTTCATATTCGGTATAATAAAATTCCAACGGAACGTGTACGACGAACATTCCTGTATTTCCGTATTCTTTCAATTCTAAACTTTGATATTCTGAATCATGATTTTTACGCCGCCAAAATATTTTATAATATATGCCGGCACCATTTTGCTCACTGGCATATAATGGCCTCCAAGTGATTGTCAAATCACCAATTTTACCTCCGCCGCCTCCGATATTATCCGGTGCTTTGTAAGGTCTGTCGGGCGGAGTCGAATGTCTAGGGCTCGGGGCCGATGGTGGACCGTCGCCTAACATATTCACGGCAGCTACCCGAAATTCATAAACAGACCAAGGAGTTAAGCCGGTTTCAATAACGGCCTCTTTACGTCCAGTATAACGGTCAATTTCTCTAGCCGTTATACCAGATGTAATATTAATCCAAGTATTATTCCAATTTGTTCTTCCACTCACAATGTAACTTATGATTGGACGGCCGTTTGAAGCACCATCTGTCCATTCTAATTTTGCAGATGTGTGTTGTATATTTACTACTTGAACACCGCCTGAAAACAAAAACAAAATTAACAAAGTTTACTTAATAGCAAACCTCTGAATATCATTCACAAACAAACCTGGAGGCCCCGGAGGTCCTACAACTACAATGGCTGTCTTCGATGATATTTCTCCAACTGCAGATTTCACAATACACTCGTATTCTCCGGCTTCGGCAAATGTAGCATTCGAAATATCAAGAAATCCTCCTTCTATTCTTAGCCTGTTATTAGCTGTAACATCCATGTCGCGTATTCTCATTCCGTTGTGAGTCCATATATATGCTACATCCAATAATTCTTCCGTATCGGCACGGCAATGCAATCCCAAGTAATCGCGCACCGACATGATAATTCGAGGTTGCAAAGATTCAACTAAACGTGGACGATCTAAAAAAATAAACAAAAATCATTAATTTACTCAAAGACAAGCATGAAACTCTCGCGCGATAGAAGTGAAACTTCTTACGTTCTAGCATTCGTTGATGATTTTATTATTTCAGGATTAGGAAATGGTATGTGGAATTTGTTACCGTGGCTAGAGAAAATGCTACATATGCACACAGTACGCATTGCGCATGCGTGTAGAGTGCGAATGACGCTTTAACAGAGAGAGTAGAAACGATTCTCCTATTCTCAAGTACTGTTTTTTTTTCTCCGCTTTTTTTTACAGCATTATAATTAAAATCAAAACAATCATTTTTGTAATTAATAGGTTCGTTCCAAGCAGCCGTGAACGGTAATAAAACCGTACACAGTCTTGTTACTGCGCAAGACTGTCTTGCGCAGTATCGATTTTTGAGCTAGTGCGCAAATTAGTCTTGCGCAGTGACAAGACTGTGTACGGTTTTATTACCGTTCACGGCTGCTTGGAACGAACCTAATAATTAAACACAACACAAAATCAGTTGGAAAATTTTGTAAATATACACTGAGCAAATGTAAATACTTGTAAATAAAAATTTATCTATCTCCCATTCTTTCTCTTCAACTGCCGGTTAAAGTCGGAGAAGGGAAACCTTTCACTTGTCGTCCGATCCAGACCAATTTACCCCCCTAACGCGGCTAAAAAAGCTTCACTTCAAAAAAATTCAGAAAACTTACGCAATACTATCAATCTGCCTCTAGATTCATCTACTCCATATTCATTTGATACAGAACAAATATAAACGCCTTCGTCATCCCTAGATACAGGGCTTATAACTAAATTTCCGTTTTCAAGAATACGTCTCCTGCCTCCCGAACCTATGATATTTCCATCTTTCTTCCAAACAAATTTCGGCTTAGGTGCAGCTTCAGGATTACAAACAATAGTGACATTTCCTTGTTCAGCCGCGTATGTTTCTGATTCGAGGGGATGTTTTTTAAATGAAGGTTTCAACGCTAAAATAAATTATCTCAATGTTAAAAATCTGCGATTAAAGTACAACAATGGAAATTAATCAAGCTTACAGAGTACTCGCAATTGAGCTGAAGAATATCTTTTCTTTAATTGATTACTAGCAGCACACTGATACATTCCCGGATCTCTTTTCGGATCTAAGCGTCGTATTGTTAAAACATTATCTTGTATACTGTATCTAGCTTGATCTTGTGGTTCTAACCCTTCCATAGCTGAAAAAAATATAGAATGATTTACTCCATAAAAGTTTTTGTTGTTCAGATACACATGCAAGTTAAAAATATTAAATCACATACTTAAACGCTCTCCGTCTTTGTACCATGTGTAATTCACATCCGGTATTCCAAATGCTTCACAAGTCCAGGTTATATCTCCCTTATTATCCATATGTTTATCTTTGAGAGGAATGGTGAAATTTGGTTCAGCTAAAAATAAAATAAAATTCGCGTTTATACAGTGCTTGCGTCATTTCTAAAAATCTCGAAAAAAATTGGTTGTCTGTAAAGTCGGTTTACGGACGATAGTTTTACGTGATAACGTCATAAAGAAACATTGAACCATACTCGTAAAGTGTTGAAAAATAACTTTTTTTATTTTTCACATTATACGTATACGTTTCCAAACATTTATTTTTACATATTTAAATAGTAAAATTAGAGTTCTAACCAACTGTAGAAACGGTTTTTAAATATAATGAACCGTTTTCAAAATACACGCAGTTTTAATAAACGGACGGTCAGGTGGTGTGGATTTTTCACTCCCTGTAAGTATATATATGAGCGAACTGTGGCAGTCTATTGGAAGTTTGTGTCTTGTGATCTTTAATAAATAAATTTTTGTAGCTGTCAAACTTGGGCTGATCGTGCTTCTCTATCGCTTATACTGCGCTCTCGCTTGCACGCACAGGGTCAGGCGGAACGTGACACATTTCGGAACGTGACACTTTTTCGTACATGCAGCCGGTGTTTCATCAATTTATAAGACGTTATCACGTCAAAATTCAATCGGTTACCTTGTATGTTTAAAATCACACTATGCTGAATTGAAGCTCTGTCATTAAAAGCTCGACAAACGTATTCTCCTTCATCTTCAACTTGAACTTTCGGTATTATAAGAACACGATTATAACTCTGTTGATAAGAGCCTCTCGGTAGAGGTCCGCTTTTTCTGGTCCAATTATAGGACGGCACTGGACTAAAATAAGTCAAAATAATAAGTTATGAAATGAGACAAAAAAAATTACAATGTCCTTCTTTTAAAAAAATTAGACTTACTATCCAAAAGCCATGCATTCCAAACGGACTTCATTTCCTGCTATCGGAGCATCAGGAAAAGATTTTGGAAATGTGTTCGCAAATTTCAGCTGTTGATAGTTCGCTGCAAAAAAATTTATTTATTTAAAACAAAATCTCCTTTGTAAACAAATACAAGACAATTTAACATACCGTGTGGATTAACCCTAAGAGGGAAAAATGGTCCATTTCTTCCGGTATCTGATACTTTTGACTGAACATTGCAACTGTAATTTCCACGATCAATTGTTTCCAATGCAGAAAAATAAAGTGCTCCGTCATATGAAACCAAAACACGTTTATCTTCTTCGACAAAGTTTGGGAAAAAATCACGAGCCCAATAAAATTTAACACCTAAAAGCATTTGAAAAATTCAAATCGTTAAATTACTCAATAACAAAATTTCACTATTTCAAACAGCCCAATGTTATACCTGGAAAATGTGTAGGCGGATCACAATATACGGCTTTACCCCAATTTTGATTTCCACTTTCAGCTGAACGTTTCAAATTAAATTCTAATATAAACCCAAAATTTAGCGTCACCGTTTCCGATATAATTGATCCAAATTTATTCGTTGCCTTGCAATGATAACCTCCTCTGTCCTTTTTCTGTTCCGGATTATGAATAATCAACGTTCCACCACTGACAGTAATTCTTTCATCTTCCAGTGGATTTATTTTCTGTGACTGTAATCTGTCATTTTCAAAATCTTCTCTGTACCATTCATAGGTCGGAGTAGGGTAGCCTCCAGCAACGCAACTTAAAGTACGAACAAAAGAGAATTAATTTATGCAAATGTTGCCTTTAGTAACACGAATGAAATTAAATACGATACCTCAATTGTACATCATTTAAGATAACGCGTTTCGATAAATCAAATGTCTTATCTTCTGGTTGTTTAAGAAAATATGGCCCTCTCGGTATTTTTTCTGGATTATTTATATCAACACCGTATGTGTATGTTCTATCGTCATCGACATTTAAATAACGTAATTTTATTAATGGTGCTTCGCATATAAATAAAAGTAATTCATTTCCTCTCATTTGTCGAAAACCCCATTTCATCAAATCAGTTGAAAAACTGGTAACAAATAATACATCTTTTATCAAAACAAAAACAAATGTTTTTAGATCAAACTGAATTTTATATATGAAGAAAATATCTAACCTGTACGCAAGAAAGTCTTTGCCAAATGTGTCTACCTGGCCAGGCAAAAAGGCATTTTCCATACTCGCGAGTTGTGAACCATCAATTTCATTAGCCCAATAACCAGGGCTCGTTTGATGAACACCAATATAAAACTGCTTAGTTCGATAACCTAGTTTGTTTAGTTGATGAACTATAAAGCCGTGTTCCTCCAAACTGTTTACCGATACTAAATCGGCATCATAAGCTTGGCATATTTTCCTGGCTTCGTTATGGGCACGTATCGGTGAACGTATAAAGCGATAACAGAACTCTTGAAATTGTTCCCAGTGCGGTGGACAATGCAAGACTTCAAACGGATCACGGTTATAACCATAGTTGCCATAATTTGTATAAGAGCTTTGTTGATTGCTTATTTGTGCAATTGTCAATGTCAGACAACATGTCAAAATACTAACCACCACATACATGATGGTTTATTTTATTATTAACCTGAAAGATGAAAACACCCATCAAATAAAGATCTTACCATATCAGTAGTAACGTTTCTTCTTCTGGAAAATTATCAATGCCGTGGAAGTAATGAACCTAACCACTGCACACACAAATTAATATCTACTTAGAACAGATAACTTTTTTAAATGCATTATCAATAGAGAACTGAAGAACGAATAATTAAATTACACTTTCATTAGACCACAATTTAAAATCAAATAAACAAAACAGCATCTACATGTCTTGAAAACAAAATACTAAACAAATAACCTGACAATCACCTGTGGAATTTGATTAAAGGGGAGTGGCAGTTTTATCAATCAGAGGACATGATAAGAATGTTCAAATTTACACGAGAATACACTGATCGTATTTAAGAATACTAATTATTATTTACCTGAATTTGTTCATAAACAATATTCTTTTTAAACTATGAATTGAAAAACTCAATTATAAACACCCCATTGATCACAATAAACATGGCGGCATTAAAAATTACAACTTACAAGTGGGAGTAATTCGCAATCGTTTGAAGGGGCTAAGGGAGGGGCCGAACAAAGTTGATTGACATCTCCGTAAGCACATACGTAAGCATAACCTTAAATAATAGTAACGTTAAAATTTTATGATTCTTATGGACACAATCAATTTCGAATCGTCAAATACGGTGAGCCATAGATATTTTGTTTTGTATTCTAAGCAATTTTATTGCGTTCTAAGCAAATTATACAGACACTGTGCTTATATAATAGGAACTCATGAATATACGTTAAACGTAAACGTTACAGCTTTGTGAAGTGTGCACCATCAATATAGGACTTGCTCAATTTATTAATGAATTTTCTTTTCAGCCATAACATAAAAAACGCTTTTATATTATTATTTACAGTAGTGTGCATATATTTTACATTAGATAATTTGCCAAATAAAGTATTCGGCTTAACTTTTAAATCAATTGTTGTAATTATCAATTTAATCGCCACGATCAAAAACGAAAAACTCCCTTATGAGTCATGAATCAGACAGCGTACAAAACGCATAGGTATACGATTAGTCAGCGCTCTGACGAGATTAGATGTTCTTTAAAAAAAAATCTGTTTAAATACTGATAATTATGAGTCATTGTAATCGCATGATAATTCTGCGCACGCATTTTCAAATTTCATAAATAATAGGTACTACTCATTATTGAAAATTGAAATTATCATAATTTTTAGTTCGTTAATATTTGAATTTTTTTGATAAATAATAGTTCAGATAAAAAAATTCAAGATTAAATTGTAAAAAGAAATATCGCGCTATTTAGTCATTTTCTGTTCATACAATTACTTATGTAGATAATAATTATAATAATTTATATAACATTTTCGATAAAACCAGTTAATTGTAGGTACATTCACATCAGTGTCTCTGAATCATTTTCATACAGCATTTGTAATTTCCAATTTTTGCATCGAAAATATTAAACTTATGGGTAAGTAGTTATTCGTTAGTAAATTGACACGTTCACAGACCACGCCCCTCCGTGAACAAAATATAACAATAAATTATTTGTGTGTACATTTTCCTCCAAAATTGTGCTCATATTCATTCAGAAGTATGTTTTCGTTTACTTGGTCAAATATGTTCGGTCACCACAGAGATTTTACTGTACTTAATTTTATCCTACAACGATACAACGTTTGAGAGACACTGGAATTAAGTCATTAAAATTATAAAATATTCAAATATAAAAAAAGTTTAAAGTATGTACTTAACAAGCATACCTCAATGAAGATTTGTGCACTAATCATGTGATTTTAGATTTATAAAAGAAATATTTACCAAACAAAAACAGCAGTTTGCATCAGATACTAATTGAACAGTAATTTCGGTTATGTTTAGATGTTAAAAAAATAAACTTAACCGAAAAAAATTAATAATGAATTTTAAACAGTAATAATAATGTGTTATGCAGGTAACATAATTAAAATTGGTGAAAACGAATTGCGTCAAGCAGGGAAAATCGCTCTTGAAAAATAATGGCAGGAATATGACTATGAAAATGTAAAAATGGTCCCAATGATTTATACATTATATGGCTTTGCAATATTTTTCTTTATTTTTTGGTGTGGACTATGGATGTTGCATTTAATAGCTATTATTTATGGGTAAGATTGTACTATTTATTTTTTATAATTAAAATAATTTGACAGATCTTTACATATAACCTCAAATCAATATTTGATTCATGTTTTCTTAATGTTACTGTTAAAATTTTGTAAATATAATCATTCATAACTTATACCCATATCATTCAAGGTGTACCTCATTTACTTTCATCGTGGAATATCCCAAAGATTGTTTAGTTTAAATACGAATTTTTGTTACGTTACCTATCACGAGTTTTTATTTCAACAGACAATGATAAATAATATTGTTGATTACAGAAAATGGAAACTACATAGGAAAATATCACAAGTTCCTCGAGAAGTACCTTTTGCGGGCGTTTCTATATTAAAACCACTTATGGGTATAGATCCAAATTTACTTTCAAATTTAGAAACATTTTTCACAATGAATTATCCTAAAGTAAGTAACATACTAATATTTTAATTAATGATTAATCCACACTTAAAGTATAAATATATGATTATTATATATGTTTTTTAGTTTGAACTATTATTTTGCATAGAAAACGATTCTGATCCTGCCATTACCATAGTAAAACGTTTAATGAGTAAATATCCTGAAATAGATTCCAGTTTATTTATAGGTATGTTATATTCTTTATTTCTTAGTCTATTCACTATTGTATCATTGAATTTGGAGTTGAGCCTACCCAATACTTTTAACACAGTGATATCGATAAGATATTATTTAAGATCGTATTATGGTAGAAATTAAATTTCGAAGCAAATAGAAAATATTTCAATCAGACTTTCATAAAGATGTATTGGTTTTGTCATCATTTAGACGAGCATGTTACTTTTACTTTATATTTCTACATATCGTCGTTGGTTCTGTAATAGCCCTAATGTGCATAGTTCGCAGATTTTACGTTTTTTAGATGAAAAGATTCAGGAAACGGAGCTCTATACACTAGTAATACCTCATGTGTGCAAAAACTGATTTAAAATACTTTAATCTATTATATTGTAAAACTCCCAATCAAATAATTCCTTCCATGTGCCAATAAATCCGAAATTAACGTTAAATATTTTTTAAGAAAACACTTCGTCTTAATTAAACATGTATAGTGAAGATAAGTATGAATTAGAAATATACCTCTGAAATTGCTAGTTCTTACCAATTGCTGAAATAACCACTTTTTGGCCTTTCCTGCAAATATTTACTTTTTGCACATTAGAGCTATTACAGAACCAACGACGATATACTGGTAATTTAAATATTTAATGTAAATTCGTAGGTGGTTGTGAAGTGGGTGTAAATCCAAAAATAAATAACATGCAACCAGGTTATGCAGCTGCTAAACACGAATTCGTATTAATATCGGACAGTGGGATCCGAATGAAAGAGGATACTCTTCAAGACATGATGTTACACATGACGGACGATGTAGCACTAGTGCATCAACTTCCTTTTACATGCGATCGCGATGGTTTCGCTGCAACTTTAGAAAAAGTTTTCTTCGGGACCGTTCAAGCTCGCATCTATTTGGCAGCCGATTTACTTTGTATTAACTGTCACACGGGGATGTCGGCTCTAATGAGGAAATCCGTACTAGACGAAGTCGGAGGCTTAAGAACATTCGGTTGCTATTTAGCCGAAGATTTTTTTATGGCGAAATCTTTCACTGACAGAGGTTGGAGAATTTGTATAAGCAGTCAACCGGCGTGGCAAAATTCTGGATACTGTGAAGTAACTAGTTTTCAAGCGCGCCTAACAAGGTAAGTGTTATTGAAACGATAAGAGCAAATAAGTTCGTTCCAAGCAGCCGCGAACGGTAATAAAACCGTACACAGTCTTGTCACTGCGCAAGACTAATTTGCGCACTAGCTCAAAAATGGATACTGCGCAAAACAGTCTTGCGCAGTAAGAAGACTGTGTACGGTTTTATTACCGTTCACGGCTGCTTGGAACGAACCTCAAAATTCATTTATAACCGTTCAAATTTACAGATGGGCCAAACTTCGAGTAGCTATGTTACCGCCGACAATAGTACTCGAACCTTTATCGGAATGCATGGTATTAGGCCTGTGTGCCTCTTGGGCGGCGTCGTACCTATTCGGTTGGGACTCTTTAGTCTTTTATATGATACATATTTTACTATGGTTTCTGCTAGATTGGATACTTCTGTCTGTCGTACAGGTACCGATATACAAACCGTTATAAAAATAAAATATCTAATACGTATACAATGTAACCGAATTGTTTTGTTTTTTTAGAACGGTTCGCTAACCTTCAATAAGTTCGACTTCGTAGTAGCGTGGATGTTTCGCGAGTGTTCGAGTCCATATTTATTTTTGCATGCGTTGTGGGATCCAACAATAAGATGGCGTTCAAGAGTGTTCAAGTTAGCTTGGGGTGGAATTGCAAGAGAATTAAAACCACGAGTAAAATATTAAAATGCTTAATTTTTTTATAACTAATAGTGCGCATAAAAACTTTGTGATATTATATAAAATGGTTAACCGACAAAATTTTCAATGACGTATACATCTTCGATAAGTGTGTAAGTGAACGAAAATAACATTTCACGCGAGACAATGTGGTTTTTAAAGACACTTAATTAATAAATTCGAACTATGTATTTAAATTTAAACGTGCTTTTCAAGAGCGCTTACTTTTCAATTTTGTTATCTGTGCTGATTATTTCAGCATTTTTGTGTGATATCTGACTTGTGAATCGCTTATTTTCACCAGAAACAATACCGACAGCTTGACTAAAATACCGAATCTCATTCAATTGAAATCGACACAGTTATATTATATACATTTCCTCCATTATGCACACAGTTACTACGAATTTAAATACCAAGTTATTAAAATTTTGTGTTATTGTGTTACGACAGATCGCTGTGACTCAATACAATTGGATGGTTAATTTATTGTTATTTATCGAAAAAACAAATGTTTTGTTGGCCGATTAATATTAATTGTTCGTTAATAAATAATTTCGATATGTAATTTAGCGAGTTCTACCTGTATTATTAATTTGAACGCTCTCAGTTTTGATACATGACATTTATGTATTTTTTTTACTAACACTGCTGTCTCAATGTAGAAATTTAAACCAACTGTACTTTTTATCAGAGATGTTACGGATGTATAATATCGGCGTTGGAATTTTTTAATGAATGATGTCGAAATCATTTTTTTTTTATCTTTTTATCCAAGTAAAGATTAATTAGTGGTTTTTTAAATTTTGTAATAACGATAGTTTTTTTACACTTTTACGAATTTAAATTGCAATATTTATTCAAAATTTTTTATAAGTAGTATAAATTAAATCGGTAACCGAAATTTATCAGCGATAAATTATTTTGTAGCCGTACGCAGAACGGAAAGTGCGTACGCGCAGCGAGCGGAATTTAGCGCAAATAACGGTCGACGTTTAGCATCCGTTATAATTATTTCGGATACTGAATCGGAACGTGAAAAATTATCCGTAGTTTCGTAACCAAAGCTCCGTAACATCCCTGCTTTTTTATATATTAAGCTAATTTATCACAGAATATAAAAATAGGCAGTTTTGGATTTAATATGTACAATTATAAGCTGCTATACTATTGTAAGTACTGCCTTTGAGCTACCAACTTGCAGAAACTGATTAATGAGGATTGTTCTGTTACAAAAAACATCACTTTGGTATTAACTTTTTGTTGTCACATCACAATGTGTTCATGCTACCAATACTTCATTTTGCTATTAAGATAGTTACATCATTCCCAGACTTGCCATTACGAGAGGACGATACTTCATCACTGCATTAATATTTAAATTTTGTATTCCAACAAAATCATATTTCGTCGATGTACGATGCTAAACGTCATACTGCAATAATGCATAACTCTATATAACGACATAAGTGTTAGAAACTAAATTTTACATGTGCGGTTTTGTATCTTACAATTCTAAAGCCCCTCCCGATTGCCTTATTCAAACGAGCGCCTGTTCATTGCACGCCTGTATGAAATTTCAATTTTTCTACCTCAAACAGTCGTGCGATATTGCAGAGTGACGTTGTATCATCGACGATTTCTTTCACTCTGAATTCAAAGACAATCAATCTAAAGAAATAAATAACTAATCATTAATTTTACATAAAAAGTGCTTGGTTTTAACACGATTTACTTTAAAACAAAAAAACAACTTAGGAAAGCGCTATAAACGATTTGACTTGTGTATCGATGTATCTCACTTCTCATTGTTATTCCTTAACGCCCGTTTAGTGGTAAGAAAATCGTCCTCCTAATCACATCTTCATCGAAAACTACATGTATAAAAAACACACGTAACTATAAATGATGCAGTATTAATTAGTCAATAAAAAAAAGTTTTTAATCTGCTAAAAGTCGTTTGAAATGAAAGCTTATTTACAAGGACAACGTCTTTTTATACAATTCTTTTATATATACTTTCATGGATAACTGGTGTGTTTTATTATACGACAATAAATTTTTGTTTTGTATCCAGTCTACATATCATAAAAATAAATTTAAGACTCATTATACATGTACAAAACAGATTAGAATAAATAGTTTTGGTCAAACGATTTTCTTTCTTTTTATTTATTAAAACACATTGACTGCTTAAATTTTTTGATTATTTTGACGTGATAACGTCTTATAAATTGATGAAACACCGGCTGCACGCACGAAAAAGTGTCACGTTCCGCCTGAGTCTGAGCGTGCAAGCGAGAGCGCGGTATAAGCGATAGAGAGGCACGATCGGCCCAAGCGTCGGCTTGTACGCATTTCTCTCTCTTCTCGCGTGACGTCAGAGAGTTCATCAATGTTTCTTTATGACGTTATCACGTAAAACTATCGTCCGTAAACCGACTTTACAGACAACCAATTTTTTTTCAAAATGTGAAGTCGTCTGTCATATTTTGTTCCATGTTTGTTCTGTGTCCGCTCACCACAAAACAGCTCACTCAAAAGAATGACTGGCCACGTAACTAGTACACAGATGAGCCGCTCGCTGGAAAAACGTTTTGATTGGCCAACACCAGAAAACAAAATACAAACGCTGTATTAGGACCCTGTCTCACGGGGCTGTCATGGCAGCACAATGCATGTAGTTCAACGAAGTTGGGCTAACAATTAAAACAATCTTTCCAATAGCTGGAACCGGATTGACTGAACTTCCAATTACAGTCGGACTCAGTGCCGCGTTTACAAAATCAGCGCCCAGGGGCTAATGATCTTCAAGCGTCCTACCATACTTAAAATAGCAGACGAAATGGACAAAATCGTACAAAAGCTCGTAAATTCTGATAAAAACGGTTATAGAACTTATGAGCTTTTGTACAGTTTTCGTCCATTTTGTCCGCTTCTTTCAGAAGGGCAACTGGTCATATCTTAAAAATAATAAAGAAATTTTTGTAGCAGTGTTTTAAAGAAAACACTACTTAGGATGAAAATAACCCATGTTAAGATTGTAATTCACATTTATAGATAGAGCTAAAAAAAAAATCCGCACGTCCGAGAATTGAACCTTCGACCTCGCGCTCAGACTTTGCCCAATTGTACGTCACGGTGGGCGCCCCCTGACGTCCGGCGCCCTCTCACGCCCGGCGCCCTAGGGCTCAAGCCCCATAAGCCCATAGGTAAACGCGCTACTGGACTCGGACTCGTGTATTTTCAACTGATTTTACTAACGTATTTTCAAGTTTTTAGTTCCTACTTCTCAATTATTTCACGTAACTCAAATTAGATAAACTGTGGAAAATATTAGAAATGAATGATTTCTAAAGTTCTATAAATAATACTGAACATTTATTGCAAAAGTACAAAAACCTGATCAATATCATCGATCAATAAATTAAAAAGTACAAAAACAAAAGTACATTAAATTGTGTTTATTCCCATAACTAAAATTTAAAAAATATATATACCTATTTAAAACATATCACACTTTTTGCGTATTATTAAGTCTACGACGTCTTTGGTTGAAATAAACTCGTAAAAAGACTGAAAGAAAAACAACCACGATTCCAAATATTCCTATCACATTAATGTGATGTTGATAAATAAGACATGACAATAAAATGGCTAGTCCTTGTCTAATAGTCATTATTATAACAAACGTCACTGGGCCAAAAGTTGCAATTGTGTAATAAATTAGCAACTGTCCTGCAGCAGAGCATATCGACAAAAGTAAACAATCCACCGTAAATTTCGGAAACTAAAAATAACGAAAAATGTATCAGTAACATGCTAAAGCTTAATTACAATGCAACCTCTTTAATCCAAACAGTTATGTACAAAGGATCGAGAGAGAGACAGACAGAAAGATTGTAGATTATAGTCGCTTGACTACTGAGACCATAAACAATAATAATAATGTTATTACTTAGTACCGATGCTCGTCGATAACAATGCACAGCATATCGTATGTCAACACGTCCGTGCATGCATAGTTCAGATTATCAAGGTTACGCCTCCACTACACGCGTGGCCAGCACCGCCACTCAAATAAGTGCCTATCATCGCCGCGATGATTGCCTAGCCGTCCACACAATCGTGCCGGTTCATTCACTCACTGTCATCCGTTCGACATGGATGTCGAAGTGCATTCCAAATACATGGTTCTTTTTGGTAGAGTTCTATAAATTTAAAAGTCTCTGTGTTGGTCCACGCATACGTAGACATTGTCGTCGCGCTCAACACCACAAAAACAAATAAATAAATAAATAATTTCACGCATTTTCTCCCTCAACCTCTGCCGTGCGACTGAATGTTGGCCGATTGTGTGTACGCGCGCACGATGCTGGACACGCATTCCTTTGATGTAATGACAATCAACCGATTACAGGCGATGATGTCCACGCACCGACGAACATGCCCTCTACACATCCGTGAGTGCCTGTAAGTGGCGGTGCTGGCCACGCGTGTAGTGGAGGCTTTACGTTCAGATAACAAATTATAACATTGCGATTGCAGCGTTCGGATTAAGGAGGTTTTACCACATTAACTAACCTTAATCATAAATTGCAAAGAAGTAAAAAGCTCGCCTTGCTGAATAAGAGACACTGCTGTAAAAAGGCACGAGTATGTATTTACTCCAAACATCATTTGGACCGAACTCATGCCGTATTGTTTGAACAGAGTCCCCTGCCAATTTGAAGTAAAACTATCGAATACAATATACATAGTAAGCAACATCAATCCAGAAAAAGTTGTTGCTGTATCACCTAAAAATACTCCATTCTTTGAAATGTTTTGCTAAGAAAAATACAGTAAATCGATATTATGAGCCGGGGACAAGACAAACACAAGTCAGAAAACTATGATAATGAGGGTATTCTCAGTTCGTGATGGTTTATACGTTTCCCGCGTAGCGGAGACAGATAACTACTGTTGTCTTTTTTATGTTTATCGCCCATTTTCCATTTCCAGATGACCTATGCGTTGTGAACACAAAACAAACAGTAGTAGTATCAGTTGTCTCGGATTTATGCGAAAGTAGCGGAAAAACCGTATACTCCAGTGTCTGCAAAACTGAGGACGACCTCACTATTGTAAAATCCGCCGGGAATTTTAACTTCAAATATTTACCATTTTTATTCACCGACGCCTCCAGCATGAAGAAAATCATGCCAATGGACATCATTAACGCTGTTCCATATTCATAATGTTCATATTTTGCCCGAGAAACTATTTTTCCCATTACCATCACCGGAATTACTTTAGAAGCTTTAGCTAAAACCTGAGTATTACCAAACTTGAATTATTACGCAAGCTATCAAGGTTAGAAATTACAGTAGTTGCTTCGCTCAATCTGACTAATCAGCGTAAGGGCGGAAATGACGCGTCAGCTGGCGGACGATTCATATTTCTATCAACCTATGACAATATCAAAAATGTCATTTATATTCAACTAGAACTACGTAAATCTCTTACCTTAAAAATTCAATCTATTGCAAATAATGAAAAATAGAGAATAGTTACTTCTTACCACAACAAGTTTATTAGTGGATGTACATTTCGAGAGCTATGCTCTCATCTTCAGCAATACACTACATTTGTTATTGCAAATAGTACTTATATTCTGTCTTTTGATGTCTTTGACATTTGTTAAATACTGCCATTAAAGTTAAGCTACTGCCACGCAATCAACTGACAGGTCCACCAGATGACGTCATCCCCCTAACCAACGGAATGAGGCAACCTCTATAATTTACTAACCTTGGCAAGATAATAGATATACAATCTTTGTATTTCATTAACGCTGATAATAAAGTCTAACACTTTTTTTTACATACAATCGAGTCCATTTATTATAACTTCACATATCGTCGGTCTAATTTTAAAACCCCGTAAGTCAATTTTGGTTATTTTTTACGAGGTTTTACAGAAGTGTAGGTACTAAAATCCTAAAGCACTATAGCCTAAAATCATAATTTTCGTAAAATTTTGACTTACGAGGTTTTAAAATTAGACCAACGATATAATGATTGATTGCTTATGTCGTACAATATCTTGGTTTTAATATTCGTAAACATGAACCGTCTGCTCAGAGTTACTGGTGTCTACAGATCATGTGCAGGCGATATAGGAAACTGTAATATTCAACGTTTTCACGAAAAATTTATGGCGAGGACCCAAACTGCGTCTTTCATTATTTTTTCTTATTCAAATAACCAATTGCCATTTCTCGTGAACATCATTATAAACGGATTCCGCTGTATATTATAAAAGATACATTTTACAATACTTCTTACCTGTGTAGGAAAACTAACATATTTCAAAGCCTCGTACTGGCACCATGAACTCATAATATTTGAAAATGAACAATAACTGTATTTATAAAATGGCATTTTATATGGCGCTTGTTTGCAAAAATAAATATAAACACCAGACATAATAAATGCCAAAATACGATTTACAAAAACTAAAAATTGAGAATCATCAAAACTATGTTCAATATTATTTTCATCGACATATTTCTGCAATAAAATAAAATTAGTAAATGTAAGAATTCATGTAGTAGCATATTAGTTGGGTTCGACCAAATAATCGGTTTCCGTCAAAAACAAACCAAAGATTTCGCCGAAACCGAAGGTTCGTTTAATGTCTATTGCCTACGCACGGCCGAAATTAGACATACCGCTGCATGTGCTGTTACTTAACTTTTGTTCTTAACTCACAAAAAATATCTATGTCTATTTTTTGTCACGTCACATAAAAAATGAATTGTTGAAAATAAACACGTCATCTTGAACTAAAACTGTTTGTTTCTTTAGAGTTCCTTCGGCTTTGGCCAAAAGGTGAAAAAAAGCTTTCGATGACAATCTGCATACTGGTTATTTGTTTTAAGTTAAAAATTAAGTGCATAACATTAATGTTATACCTTTGTCATAACTTTTTCTTGTAGAAGGCCCCACAATAAATACGAAGTTTGTAAGCCAGTAAAGCATACAAACAAAAGAAAACCATCTCGAACAGTTGAACGCTGTACATGCGATGGAATTAAAACCTGAGAGCGGTCGCTTTCTAAGTCGGGTACATTCAAACAAAACTGGATGAACGATGGAAAACACCCATTGCCTAAAATAATTACAATGTTCAATGAAGATCTAGATTATTCTAAAAAACAAAAATCAGATTCGGAAAAAAGAAACGAACCTGACTTCTCTAGATAATTTGTTGATTTTACATATTTCTTAATGATATATGCTGGAATAAATATTGTACTATATCCAAAAATATTAAGTATAACATGAACTATCCAACCATACGAACTAGATATTTCGGTTACATTTGCTATTCCTACTAGCATCTGATTAAGAATATAAAGACAGCCAGTAATTATTACTACTACGGCACTAAAAACAAACATAAATATTCTTATATTTATCACACAAAGGCCTAGATAGATTTAAATATGTAAATACAATTCCTAAAAATGAAAACAATGAAACTTGTCAAGTTGACCGCCTGGGTAGTTTAGTAAATCAAATTTCTTGCCCCAAGAAAAAAGATCCCATTACTGATGAAAAATGTTAAGCTTATACAGAAAATCTTAAAACAAATTTCTGAAAAATGAAGTGATTAAACTGTTATTAATCCTTCTGTCGATTCGACTTAAATGTGAAAAAATGCGAATATTGATTTGATGCAGGTTTTTTTTGTTATAAATAAATTATAAGGTAGAAACATATTTATTGATCGAAAGAAAACCAACATTTCCAAGATTTATAATTTTTTTACAGCATTATTGCATGTTCTGCAATGAGATATATTCATAACATGTTCGTTGTATTTAAATTTAGAGCAGTTCTAGCAAACTTTTCACGTCCTTTCTGGGACGTTTGTGTGGAATAGCATTTGTATTCGAAAAATCTCTGAAATATAATAGGAAAAAACGTGCGAGACTCAGCGGCTGTTGTAAAACAACTGTCGCAGCTCAAAATGTCAAAAACATGCAGTTGGTCGCCGGATAACAAATTTTGTACTGACAGAAGAACTAAAAACACTTTACTATAAATGTTTCCATTTGTATAATTAACATTAGTATGTAGAGAGTTCTTCGTATTAGTTGTGTTCCAGTAGAGAGAAAGTTGTGCTGAGGAACAATTTCCAAGAAGCTTTACCAATATTTCGCTTGTGGCAGACGTTGGAAAAATTATTTTCATCTTCAGGGCCTATGAACTATATTACTACGTAGACCATATTTACGTAGTACTACATGTGGTCAACTCATACAAGTATCAGTATATTATTAACTCTCTAGTTAAAAAATATACAATTTGACGAATTATTTTTCTACTAACTCGTCATAACCTATAAATATTTCAACAAAAAATATATTTACATTATAATTGCCTCTGGAATAAATCTTGCCATATTATTAAATGACTATTGCACATTTATTAAAACATTACACCATTTGTATATATTTCCACTTATTTAAACAATCTAATCTTCGAATTTGACATGACAGACGATTCCCATTTTCAAACTTTATTGCGTCACTGTCTAATGACGCTAATGCCCAGTTCTCTGGACACTAATGCTAAAATGTCTATTTGTTCCAGAGATAAGTGTTATTTGTTCCATTGCCTTACGCACAATTGCAAATGGGGCAAGTACTTAGTCCAAATTGTATTTTGAAATTGGCATGAGTTGTCTGGCACCGTCACTTTGTATATTTGAAATAATAAAAGCGATGACACCGTTAGGCATTAGAAAATGAATGAATTTGTTTGTAAATTTAAACACATTGTATCATAAAATTCACATAAATTAGTTCAATTTTTGCATAATAAATTAAATTAAATAATCTTAAGAGAACATATTTTGTGCGACGCTAAGATTTGTAGGGGAATGTCTGTTACATATCATTTATCCAAGAGAAATCATTTGAATTTTCACCGGGACAATATTCTGGACAAATCCCATGCTGTGTGAATAGTTTAGATTTAGATGCTTATAAAAGAAAATGATTGTCTTCATGTAAACCCAACTTTGGTGTATATTATTCCATAAGGTCGATTCTTATTCATCTATCCGACGGAACTTTCTAATCGAAAATTATACTTATGAATGCTATTAATATTGCAAAAGTAAAAATAATCATCTAGATTTAAAATTGAATTAGTGAGCCGTTTTACAACTGATCACCTAATCATCTCTGTACTCTCTGTATCTAATCCAGAGAATCTAATCTGATAGAAATCCTTTCCAATAGTTCCATAGTAGTATCCATACTTATTAAGATCAGATAAGTCAATGGTTCAATAATTATCATATATTTAATAATAACTATATGAATCATTGCCTATCTAATCAATGTGAGTGGACGCAACAAAGCGTATCGAGAATATATCTGCGTCTTTTTCTTCGATGCAATTCCCTGATTTCTCCGATGATATGATTGGTTGATGTACTTGTATTCAATCTGAACAAAACGTTGAAATAAAAGATACCTCTATTTCATTCAAACAAAATGTAAACAAAACCTTTGACAGCTGTTAATGCATTATTGTCATATGGAACCTGTTTAGTGAATTTAGTATTTGTATATATTAGTAATATATAATAAACATAAAAGTGAGCATTTTCATCATTAAAAAAATGTTATTATATCTGGCTGGTGCATATCTATTAGTTTGTTCGAATGCCTATCCCTATTACCATAGATACATATTTTGCAATTTACCACATAAATAGATATCTTGAAATGAAGAGCAGAGAATAAAAAAAAATACATTCGTAAAATTGACATTTTTATTATAAAACAATTAAAAATAAAATCATAATACACCTTTGCCTAATTATAAGTAATATTAGATACCTATAGGTACTATATCCGTAGCATTTAGCTTTGTTTCAGAACACAGATCAAACACCAGAACCGAGATAAGTTTGATATCATAGAAGAGAAATAACAACTTCTTTTACTCATGATTATTTCAGAACAAAACCAATAATTTAAAACAACGATTGTACCTAATGCACATGACACATCAACATTCAACTAAAACGTATTTATATATAAACAACGGCAGCCATGACACGTTATCTTTATGTCATCATAGACATGTCAAACCAGAACAGTCAATAGTCTCTGTTTCAAAAACTTTATGGATATATGATTATGTCTCTTTCTATGGTGTTAAGCCAATCAGAGCCAAGGACTTCTTACGACCATGGGCGTACCCAGCTTTTGGCCCAAAAGGGGGCAAATTAGACATTTTTAAGCTGGGTTCTCCATGCTTGTTTTGCCCTTGTGGATACGCCAGTGGTTACGGTGTAAAAAAAGACAGAAGTATATGTTTGCACCCTAATCGTTTGGCTGCGATTTTATTCCTAAGCTCGGTATATAATAAAAGTATATGATAATTATTTATTTTTTTTTATGTAGTATTTGTGGGTTTTCTATACTCCTATAAATTACCAACCTGAAAATTCGTCTGGCAACTGGCAGTTTTTTAATAAGCATTCTCTATGTTAATAAGCAGAGACGATATCATGGACAATGGTTGGCATTTTGCCGTTTAGTATACCCTGTTGTACCGGAAACTGTGTTATGATAAAATAATAAAAATTCACAAATAATGAAATTTTGGTGAAAACTAGTGACTGAAATTTCCATTTTATTATTATTATTTGATTTGAGTGTATACATTGAAGACAGAACCATGGCTAGTGTTTCTTACCAAATAGCAAATCTTCTAGAAAAGGTAAGACTTATTTATAATAATAGTTTGTATAATATATATTATTTTTTATTGGTTTCCAAATTTAAGACATTATTTTATTGAAAGTGTGGTTGTTTCCTCGATTATTGCTGTGTGTAAAATAATATATAAAGGAAGTATATCTATATCATCGAGTATATACTGGAAAATGACTAGGTATTTACAAGCCAGTTTTGGAAACATGTCAAATATTAGATTTTTTAAAAAGACATTTAATTTTGAGTATTTTGTTATTCAAATAAAGCAATTTAAATTCAGAAATGAAATACATATACCTATATACGTGTATGTGAATTATAATGTCAATAATTCCCGGCAATGCAAAGTGCTTACTGAAAATAATATCAACAATTAAATAAATAGCAAATAATTTTGCCTTCCTAGTCCACAAACACGGCAAGCCTTCACCAATATCGTCTAATAACGATTATGCTAGACTAGTGTTACATTAAAGTGTATTTTTCCTCGTCAGTTACTAATACTAACAACTATATCATTCATTGTTAAATACCGAAACTCATTCAGAAAAAAAAACATTTAGGCTGACTGATATTTTTTATGTTTATGCATTCATGACCACCATGGAGAATTATTTACACCCATACGTATTTAAAATAATGAAGCACCTATTTTGCAATCTATCAAGAACCTTTGCAAAATATCTAATATTAGTAAATCACTTTTTGACTGTTAATAAGTGTTCCCTTTAATCATGTACAATTAAATTGAAGATGCTCAGTTATCATTTTGGAAAAATTTTAAATCTAAACTAATATATAAAGCTGAAGAGTTTGTTTGTTTGAACGCGCTAATCTCAGGAACTACTGGTTCGAATTTATTTTTTTTATTGTTGGATAGCCCATTTATCGAGGAAGGCTATAGGCTATATAATATCACGCTACGACCAATAGGAGCGGAGTATCAATGAAAAATGTTGCATAATATATCTCAAAATTTGTCCGCCTGACAAAAACTTTTGAACGGTAACTCCGATCATCATTAAATTTGGACACAACATTTATCTCGGTAAACTAAGATGAACGTGCGTACTCATGTCCCTCCCCCCATTCGTTCTTTTGCACCCGGGTGAAACCGGGCGGGACCGCTAGTATACAGTATAATTGTGCGTGATTAAAGGGAACACTTATTAATACGAAATAACACGTGTAAAACTTTAATCTACTTTTTGACTATGTTATCGCATAGTATACATTATTACGACCATATTTTTCGCATCTTATTCTTTACACTTCAACAGCATCTTGTTAACTTTTATAGTTCTCCCTTGCGTTAAAACTGGTGTATATTAGATATTTAGTTTGCCAAGAAGAAGTGAACAAAATAAAATTTCGTAAAAATCGATTTTAGCAATTTTTCTACTCCAACACGTCTGATGTAAGAAAGTATATTCGCAACAATAAATTATGACTAGTGAGCATCAAGAATTGTATTTACAGCACAGTTCCATTTGATTAAAGTGCAGTCATCTGGTGCATTTTATGAAATTACAACGCTCTAAGCATATTTTCATTTAGATTAGATAACCGCTAGCCTGCAACCTTGAAATTTTTCCTATACGCTATCTTTGACATGCGATCTTTGCGCCATCTCGTTTTTTATTTTTTAAAATCTGGTTCACTCAAAACTTACAAACAGATGAAAACCAGCATTATTCTTAACCATAAAAAAATATTTACACACGATGTCAGTAAAAAAACTACATAAATCATATACATTTTTTATTTCAAAATTTTTCAAATCTTATTTTTGTTAACAAAATAACAATTATGATATTTTTCATGTATTTAATAATGATTACAGACATATAATAAAATTTAATTACCCTTAACGACGTACTGCTGCAGTCCATTTTTTTATCTCTCTAATCCATAAGAAAATCCAGAAAAACGGTGGAATTGTAATTCTGGATTTTTAGTTGGTGTATCTTTACAATCAACAACACAGCACTTCCGAATTGATAGCTTTTTTCCCATTTTATTCAACAATTAATCCTTATTAAAATGCACGTGTAACATATGACACTAAGGTTTTGACTGAACCCCTATTTAAAAAAAAACACGTGAGGGCGCAAAGGTCGCGTGTCAAAAGATACTTTCCTAGTGTATAGTCCCATTTGACGCATGGTAGCAGCAGTTTGAGACGAAGATATAGTTCTGTTGCTAACTGCGGACAAGTGCCTTTTATAAAAGAATATACATAGTTCATTGTTATAAGAAACAGTAAATTGTAATAAATTTATTTAATGAATAGAAAATATATACTTGTGTTCAGATGCTTTCGACCGATAAAGATTTTCGTTTTATGGCTACGAACGATTTAATGAACGAGTTACAAAACGACAGCATTAAGTTAGATGATGAATCGGAGAGGAAAATAGTTCGAATGGTACTCCGTTTACTGGAAGATAAAAATGGCGAAGTTCAAAATTTAGCAGTGAGATGGTATGTTATTATTATATTTGTCTCTTTTTAATATCATGATGACAATATCTATTTACATATAAAAAAAAATAATTTTAGCTTGGGCCCTCTTGTGAACAAAGTAAAAGAATTTCAAGTAGAAACAATCGTAGACACGCTTTGCATGAATATGGTTTCTGACAAAGAACAGCTAAGAGATACTTCTAGCATTGGACTAAAAACCGTGATTAGCGAGTTACCCACAAATAACACGGCTCTTATAGGCAATGTATGTAAAAGAATCACCGGTCGTTTAAGTGAAGCCATCTTACAGGTTAGTATTTTAATTCTGATGTAATTATCCAGAACAAGGGAATTTTATTTGACTGTTTAATCCTTTTTGTTTTTTAGAGAGATGTTTCTGTACAACTAGAGGCACTGGATATCCTTTCAGATTTGTTGGCACGTTTCGGTAATCTTCTTGTCACTTTCCAACAAACAATATTGAATGCTCTTTTGCCACAGTTATGTTCACCCCGTCAAGCTGTTCGTAAAAGGACGATTGTCGCTTTGGGTCATTTTGTCTTATCTTGCAATCAGATGATGTACAGCAGAATTATTGACCATCTTCTTGAAACGCTTAGTAATACTAGTGGCTCAAGATCGACCTATAGAACGTATATTCAGTGTTTAGCAGCTATATGGTAAATTATTCAAACTATATTTATCGTTTAGAGAATATTTCTGACAATAAGAGATAGAGCTGTAACAAACCGTATGTATTCGTTACTGAGTAACGGGTACATCGTCTGACTCGAAGTACCGAATCGTTACTTACAAATTCATTTCGTTACTCGCATGTTTCGTATCTATGTTAGTTCGGCTCGTATGATACGGTTATACGAACACAATATGTTATACTTATAAGTATTCATAAAGTACGAAGTCATAACTCATGTCGTATCACATATTATGCGATGCGCTTTGATGCGAACTACATGCTTATTGCTTGATGCTGTTAAGTACACTATTGTATGTCGTATGAAAAGTACCGAGTAAGGTAACGATACGAAAGTAACGGGTACTGGTTCTTTAAGTAACGAATACATACGGGTACACAATTTCTCGTTACATTTACAGCTCTAATAAGAGATGTATTATTTTAGTCGACAGGCGGGACATAGATTTGGCGAACACATCGAAAGAGCGGTTCCAGTTATTATTCAGTACAGTCATGAAGATGACGAAGAGTTGAGAGAATTCTGCCTTCAGGCATTCGATGCATTTGTTCATAGATGTCCCAAGGAAATTACACCTCATATACCCGATGTATGTAAAAATAACTTTTAAAAATTCGCCTTTAAATTAGCTCCAAATACGCAATTATTTCACGAAATATATTACTTTAGATTATAGAACTATGTCTGCAATACATGACTTATGATCCAAATTACAATTACGATGATGATGATGCCGAAGATGATTTGAGTGAAATTTGCCGGAACGCTTCGAATTTAGCATCTAGCGGTTACAATCCATACGTAATGGATTGTGAGGATGACCCGGACGATGAGGATAATGATGAATACAGCGACGACGACGATATGAGTTGGAAAGTTAGAAGAGCTGCAGCGAAATGCCTCGAATCGGTTATCTGTACTCGCCACGAATTATTACCTGAATTCTACAAAACTGTGTCACCTGCTCTCATTGCAAGATTCAAAGGTAAAATGTTTTATTTTGACAAGTTTCTATTGACACTTAATTCCAACATGTTTGTAATGCAAGTGATACAAATCACCGAAAAAGAAATTTCCTTGAAGGGGGACGTATATTTAATGCCGCCCATATCATAAAATTAGGCAAAAATTCAGTTGAAACAGAACCTTCAAGTAAGGTGAATTTTAATGCTTTCTGTTTACAAACTTCCGATTTAAAGAGTAATCCACATGAAATAAAAGTGGTAAATAGAGATATTATATCAATACAGTGTTGATGAACGTTGCAAACATATTGAAACATTACTTTATTGCAACAGGTAAGTTCCCAACCTAAAAATAGTCATCTGTATGTTATTTAATAATAATAACTATTCAATTAATAAATCAAGTTTTCAATATTAAACTAAGTATAATATCTACTTACTTGGTAAAATAACTAACCATCTGCATTGAAATGACGCGGTACTATTACAACCTTTTACTAACTTTTTATTTGTGTTTGCACGAGGTGAAAACTTCGCAGGTTCCATTTATTAATTTATTCAAGGCTTTTTATTATCATAGTAAAAAAATTCTCAGTTATCAGTACCGATTCACAGTAAGATTCATAATCATGTTTCTCTGATTATAATTGTAAGTTTCTCCGCCAGATAGAGTAGTCCAAAAAAGGATCCCCATAGCGTTGACTGTTTTTAGGGTTCCGTAGACGGATGGCAAAAAACGGAACCCTTGTAATTTCATGTCAGTATATCACAACTGCAGATGTCTTATACAATTGTATAATAAAATAACAAGAAAAAAATATTTAGATGTAACTTTCTCTACATAGAATTGAGGGATGAAAATTTGTATTTTCGTGCACTTTTGTATCAACATATTGCGATGACGCATTTCTAGGTTAGGGTATGATATTTGTCAACCAATAAATACGACCAGTAATTAGCTCACAAATACGTCATACCATCGAACCATCTCATATGAACGGTGTCTAACATGCGCTTGGCCGGTTTTTTACAATTTTTTCAAAACAATGTTTCCAGAAAGAGAAGAAAATGTGAAAGCTGACATATTTTGCGCTTACGTTGCATTATTGCAACAAACTAAGCCAGCCGTTGCGGTAAATCCAGATTGCATGGAGGAAGCCGAAGCACCTCTGTGTATGCTTCAAAATCAGGTGCCGAATATTGTATGTGCTCTGTATAAACAAATGCGCGAAAAAAGCATTAAAACTAGGCAAAATTGTTTCACGTTACTAAAAGAATTAGTTACAGTTCTTCCTGGTGCTTTGACTAATCATATAGAAATACTTATACCTGGAATTCTCTACTCTCTGGGGTATGTAATATAATACAGTGTAACCTCGTTATAACGAAAAACTCCCTATAACGTAGAAAGTTTTACAATTTGGTTGGTTTACCTTAAAATCCATACATTAATACCCTCTTTATAGCGCAACAGTCATTCTCTATTACGAAGAAATATGTTCATATTTAGGCGTCAGCAAATATTTACATACGTAAAGAGGATAATTATGAACCATCATCATCTATTCAACAAGCACTTGATGCCGCTAAACTTATCGAAAAATTCCTATTGTTTAATGATGATGATTCCACCACACCCAAGACACGCATAAGATACTTAATAAGTTCGTTCCAAGCAGCCGTGAACGGTAACAAAACCGTACACAGTCTTGTTACTGCACAAGACTGTCTTGCGCAGAATCGATTTTTGAGCTAGTGCGCAAATTAGTCTTGCGCAGTGACAAGACTGTGTACGGTTTCATTACCGTTCGAGGCTGCTTGGAACGAACCTATTAAAATACAAAACAAATATTGGCATAGAAAAAAACGTCAGGCAAAGTAAACAGACTATATTATGTGTTTAGAATAAATTAATTAGGTGAAATTTATTTTTTTTTCTTCCCTCCATATAACGAAAAAAAAAATTGGTTGTCTGTAAAGTCGGTTTACGGACGATAGTTTTACGTGATAACGTATTCCGTAATACATAACCTAAATTTATATAATAATTATAATAATTCGAATCTATGATATTGCATCTTTTGCTTCAAATTTAGGTTAATTTTATTTATTTAAATTACTCACCATATAATATAATTGTTTTTTTTAACTTTCTTTCTTTCGTATTTATTTTAAGTCTCAAAGATTAGCTGTCATAATATTTATAAAACAATTGTTTCACTGTTTATATAAAATTCCAAAACCTACTTACAATATTTAAGTATTTTCATACGTCAAAAAATTGATTTTTATAATGATAAAATTTGTAAGAAAACGATTTTTTCGAGAGATGAGACCTAGCTAAAACGATTTTTTGCCCCCCAAAATCCCTTTTCAGTAAATTTCATCCAAATCGTTAGGGCTGCTTTCGAGAAAAGCACGCACAGGGTCAGGCGGAACGTTAGGAACGTTACACTTTTTCGTGCATGCAGCCGGTGTTTTATCAATTTATAAGATTGGTGATTCATCAATTTATAAGACGTTATCACGTCAAAAAATGCTCGGTCCCTTGAGATTCGTTATAAAGAGGTTACACTGTATATGATTATCATTTTGAATAGAATTAATGACATTGAAATAACAAATGTTTATTTTCTAGTGAAAAAAATACTAGTACTAATATGAAGATCGATACTTTATTATTTATGTACACGCTTTTGACAACACATTCGCCCGAAGTATTTCACAAATATATAAAAGTTTTGATGACTCCCGTAACGGCGGCTGTCGCAGATCAGTTTTATAAAATAGCTGCCGAAGCACTTCTTGTTTTACAGCAGTTAGTGAAAGTTATTCGACCGCTGGACAGACAGAGTGATTTTGATTTTTCTCCGTATGTGAATGAAATTTATCGATGTTCGATAATACGTCTTAAGACAGCTGATATTGATCAAGAAGTTAAAGAAAGGGCAATATCTTGTATGGGACAAATCCTGTGCCATTTTGGCGATTGTTTGCATGATAAACTTGAAGAGTGCTTACCGATTTTATTAGACAGAATGAAAAATGAAATCACAAGGTTGACAGCTGTCAAAGCTGGAATCAAAATTGTCTCCTCACCACTTAAAATAGATGTGACACCGTTCTTTGTATGTATTTTTATGAGTATACAGGGTGTCCAAGTTGACGTTGGTTTAACATGGGTATCTTTGTTATTAGTGGAGATAGAAAGTCGGTTAAATGGGCAAAGTAGTGCAGAAAATTGTGCTTATTCGTCCCGTCGAAAAAACAATTGGATTTTGACACCCTATGAACTTATTTAGAAAATAGTGAAAATTACCGTTTTTGAAAACTGGCCATAACTTTTTTATTTATGAAAATATCTGAAAATTTGTTTAACCATTTTTTGATAACTTTTTAAGGTCATTTCAGTGGCGTAGATTTAATTTTTTTATATCCACTACATAATAAAATATTGACATGAACTTTAATTTTTCTTATGGACACCATTTTGGATTTTTATCTTAAAAGTTATCAAAAAATGGTTAAATAAATATTCAGATATTTTCATAAATAAAAAAGTTATGGCCAGTTTTCAAAAACGGGAATTTTCACTATTTTCTAAATAAGTTCATAGGGTGTCAAAATTCAATTGTTTTTTCGACGGGACGTTAATAAGCACAATTTTCTGCACTACTTTGCCCATTTAACCGAATAATAAAGATACCCATGTTAGCCAACGTCGACTTGGGCACCTGTATGTACTTGAAATATTTCGCAAACAAAAATATTTATATAGATGCGTTTTTTTCTTAGAAACACGACGCTTTGCCAATATTAGGTTCATTTTTACGGAAAAAGCAGCGAGCCTTAAAATTGTGCACATTAACACTATTAGATGCACTTATGGTAAATTACGGACAGTTCATCGATCCACTAATTTTACCAGCCGTTTTGAAAGAAATTCCTCCGCTGTTAGACGAATCAGATCTTCACATAGCGCAACTGGCTTTGGCTTTGTTAACATCAGTGGCAAGAGTGCATCCGGACGCTTTAGCCAAACACACACCTTTCATTTTACCAAAAATCATCGATTTGGTTAAATCGCCCCTATTTCAAGGTATAACTCGTTTTCTTTCTTTTTTTTATAATTGGAATTCTTTGACATTATAGATTTATCTTTGTTGCAATGAACATTTGATTTTTGATTTAGTTAATGTATGTTATAGGTGTCGCTTTAAACGCCATGTTGGAATTCTTCCAAGCACTGGTGCAAGTCGGTCTGCCGGGTTGGACATCTCAAGACTTATTGCAATTATTGATTGCTCCGGTAACCGGATTGCCGTCTATTCCTTTGCATAAGCAAGCGTTTCATTCGCTGGCTAAATGCGTAGCCGCTGTAACCGTAGCCACTTCGGACGAAGCGCTTGTAGTTGTACAGCAATTCCTTAAAGATATTCAATCGTCCAAACCGGAACCGCAACGCATATTTGCGTTATTAGTTGTCGGTGAAATAGGACGTCACGTGTAAGTTAGCTTTAAACAGTTACGAAACATTTGAATTTAAAAATATATGAAGATTGACTCTATTCAATAAATAGAGTAACTGTGATCCATTGAAGTTAATGATGAGTATTTGGAAAGAATTCCGTGGCATAAGGATCGAAAATGAAGCAATACTGAGACTTTTTTAAACTTGCATTTAATACTAACGTTTCGATACGTTTTGTATCATCTTCAAATGTATCTTTTGTATCACTCTGAAGATGATACAAAACGTATTGAAACGTTAGTATTAAATGCAAGTTTAAAAAAGTCTCAGTATTAAATACTCATCTTTAAAAATATATTTAATCTTACCTATTGGTTTACGTTTTCAGAGATTTAAGTTCTATTGTCGCTTTAAAATCAGTCATTTTGAACTCGTTCACACCACCGTCAGAAGAAATAAAATCAGCGGCTAGTTACGCATTAGGTGGAATTGCTGTTGGAAATTTGACCCAGTATGTTCCGTTTATATTACGTGAAATTGAATCTCAACCTAAACGGCAATATTTATTATTGCATTCTTTAAAAGAGGTATGTACCTATAGGCAATTTGAACAATACTTATAAATAATTATTAACTTCCCGCTATATAAAAAAAAATATTTTTTGACGTGATAACGTCTTATAAATTGATGAAACACCGGCTGCATGCACGAAAAAGTGTCACATTCCGAAATGTGCGGCCCAAGTTTGACAGCTACTAAAATTTAGGTTATATATTATTAAATATGATATTCGAGCGGAATACGTTATCACGTAAAACTATCGTCCGTAAACCGACTTTACAGACAACCATTTTTTTTTTTTTCAAAAATCGGGAAGTTATTGGTTTCACCCCGATTTTCGAAAATCGAGTTTTCGCCAGATCTCGACGTTTTGAGGTCCTAGGAAGCTATTGAAACTATTTTGGCGATGATGTCCGTGGGGCTGTATGTGTGTGTATGTATGTAAACCTTTTATATCTTTTGAATGGAGTGTCCGACTGAAACGCGGTTAAAAAATAAACTTCTTGCTATATTTTATATATTTTTGAGCGTTTTGAACTCGAAAATAGCGGGAAGTTACAGGGATGGCCTGCAGGGTCAAACTTCTGTTCAAATTATTTTTTATTAATAATCGATTTATTAGGTCATTAGCTGTATGTCTTCGACTCCGAACGGTGTCCAACAACTGTTGGTTTATGCGCCCGACATTTGGACACAATTATTTTTACATTGCGAATGTACAGAAGAAGGCACTCGAAACGTAGTTGCAGAATGTCTCGGAAAGTTAACGTTAATCGATCCGGCTACGCTTTTACCTCGTTTACAAGAAGCGCTCGCGTCACCTTCGCCGTTCATGAGGACCACCGTGGTGACGGCAGTAAAATTCACTATTTCTGATCAACCGCAAGCCATTGATTCTTTATTAAGACAAACCATGGGGCAATTTTTGACTACTTTACAAGATCCCGATTTAAACGTTAGACGAGTTGCATTAGTGGCATTTAATTCGGCAGCACATAACAAACCTTCACTTATACGCGATTTATTAGAAACAATACTACCCCAGCTATATCAAGAAACCAAAGTTAAGGTAACAATATGTTTATAATTACGGTAATACCTCGGATCAATGGAAACTTGCCGATGCGGATAGTTCAGAACGTATCGGCCAATGAAAATACACTGAATTTTTATTTGTTTTTAGAAAGAACTGATTCGTGAAGTGGAAATGGGTCCGTTTAAGCATACAGTCGACGATGGCTTAGATATTCGTAAAGCGGCTTTTGAATGCATGTACACTTTATTAGACACGTGCCTTGATAGACTCGATATATTTGAGTTCCTGAATCATGTTAAAGATGGATTGAGAGATCATTACGATATCAAAATGTTAACGTACCTTATGGTTGCCCGATTAGCTCATCTGTGTCCTAATACAGTTTTGCAAAGTACGTTCTTGATTTGTTAAACAAAAATCATCATCGCTATACTACTTTGATTGTATTGTTTTTCAGGCTTAGATTGCTTACTCGAACCGCTACGTTCAACTCTTATGTTGAAAGTGAAAGCAAACTCCGTAAAACAAGAATACGAAAAACAAGATGAATTAAAACGTTCCGCAATGCGTGCTATAGTGGCATTATATTCTATTCCAGACGCAGGTAAATATAAATCTCACCCGGTTATAAAACAGCTGAATCGTGTATCGTTACACTGCGTAAATACTGAATGCAAAATTTTAATCATCTAAAAAGAATAACGTGATAATCTAATGTTTTTTTGCAGATAAAGATCCACATTTAACAGAATTTGTTTGTCATATAAAAGGGACTTCCGACCTACAGCCTATATTTGAATCGATTCAAAAAGATAGCAACCACAGTGGAATGTCTCACATTGACAACAACTTAATGGATCAAAATTAACATGCGGCTCTATATGTCTGAGTATCAGTTCAAGATATATACAAGTCTTTGATTAACGTCTGATTAGAACTCTTCAATAAATTTTTCAGACAAATAGATATATTAACAAAAAATATATAAATTCAATACATTACCGTTAACCGGTCTGGATTTGAACCTTCTTCAAAACTGATCTAAAAAAAGTATAAAAATTAATTAATAATTAGTTTCTAATTTGTTTTTAAGAGTATTCGTCCCTGCAAACACCCCCTGCACCCTGCATCTCAAATCTTTTCCCCTCGCCTAAAAACGGTTCGCGCTCTCCCGACGCTATTTTTAAAGCTAGAGGGTTCTGGTAAACGCCAAATGAAAGACAAAGAATCAGACTACAGATCCTTCAGGCGAATTTTTTGAAAAACAGTTTCGCCTACGTGTGAAATATTACGTAACTTATTATTTTTTTCAAAAGGTTGTAAGTTTTTTCAGGAATTTTTTTTCAAAAAATTCGCCTGAAGGATCTGTAGTCTGATTCTTTGTCTTTCATTTGGCGTTTACCAGAACCCTCTAGCTTTAAAAATAGCGTCGGGAGAGCGCAAACCGTTTTTAGGCGAGGGGAAAAGATTTGAGATGAAGGGTGCAGGAGGTATTTGCAGGGACGAATACTCTTAATAAAAATTCGCTTCAAGTTTTTAATTATCGAAATATTAAAAAAAAAATTAGATCAGTTCAGAAGAAGGTCCAAATCCGGACTGAAATTAACGTTTCGGTCTGGATTTGGACGTTCTTCAGAACTGATAAAAAAAAATGTAAAAATTAATTAATAATTAGTTTCTAATTGGTTTTTAATAAAAATTCTCATCAAATTTTTAAATATTGAAAAAGAAAAAATTAGATCCAAGTCCGGACCGAAACGTTAATGTATTGAATTTATATATTTTTTGTTAATATATTTGTCTGGAAATTTGGTCGATAATAATTGTATTTATTGAAGAAATATATATAATTAAAAATTTAAATCAAATTATGTAAATTGATGCCCCGGGTTTCGTTTTTTCTAAAAAAAATATTTTGGGTTGTTTATGGTTAATCTTATTCAACGTTGCGCATGCAATTGACATTTTTAACGTAATTTGATTGATTAGAAACAACTTTTTTTCTTGGTTTTTCCACTTTATTAACACAGTTATCAGCCGTGCATGTAAATTTAAAAAAAACGTATTTCTGGCTGAATTAAAATTTTGAAATTATTTGTTTCAAAACAATTTCACGTATAAAATTAAGGTATAAATCTTCTTTGAAATAATTTATAATAATAGATTGATACAGATAGTTGCTACTGAATTGTTCGAAATTATTTTTTCCAACTGTCTAAATACAATTATTGAGTGTTTCCAAAATTCAAGTAGCTACTATGCTGTTTTGTAATTTTTTGGAATTTTCTGTTTTATGAACATAGTACGAAAAATTTGCAATAAATGTCTATGATTTTTTGTACATTTCTTTGTTTTAATTATTCATAATTTTTACAACAAAACACCTTACCACTTCATTAGTGTATTTGCCATAATATGGCACATATACTATTGGCATCGGTCGGATGGTGAACCTAGGGATCAGACCAACATTTCTCGACGTTTCAAAGCCTCCTGAACATTCTGGCATCATTTTTAGAAATGTTTATATATTTGTGTGAATGTGACTTAAGGGCGTAGTCTGGTGTTCGGGTTTTGAAAAAACGAATTTATTTTTTTTACATTTTTAGTAAGTATAATATATTGAGAAAATACTGTAAAAATTTTAGACCGCAATATTAAATATTTACAAAGCTATAGCATATAGTCGAGAGCTGCAACAATCGTACGGTAAGACTCTTACCTCTCAATTGTTATCACGTTACCCTTATACTCTCGCAGAGTAGAGCAAACAAATTAACAGAAAACGATGCCTTTGAAGAAACGGAAGGTTTAATATACACCAGGCATAGCTGATTAGTGTAAATATTCATTTTTATTTTTTTGTAAGAAATCTGAAATTAAAACTTCAAACGCGTTTTTCTCAAAACTACGTTTTTCTAAGTGGCGCGGGTGATTGAAACAATTGTATACAACCAATTGCTTTCAGTTTTGCACAGGGTATTCTACACAACAATAGCTCTGTCCGGTACTAGAATTACTTAATTATAAAAATTATTTCTACTTTTTTAAACCGATTTTCAACGAAAAAATCACGATTTTCTCGTTGTTTTTTTTTTCTAAAACCCGCCATTTTGTTATTTATCAATAAAAATGTTTATTTCTAGTACGGGATAGAGCCACAAGCCTACGAAACAATAACCAATTTAATTTTTATAATTCAGTTGACTCCAAGTGACGTTATCACCCGCGCTACCTACCTCCACTTAAAGTTGTCTACTTTAGGTTAAAAAAAACAATTATAAAATGGCGTAAAATTAAGCAAAAAAAAATTTTTGTCTTAGTTTACGATGTCAGTAAAAACATGTAACAAAATTGGAAACATCGTACATTATTTTGATATTAAAAAAAAATTTCTGGAATAACTGTTGAAAACGAGCCTGAACATAGGACTACGTCCTTAATAGATTAAAACGAAATCTGGTCCCCGTGTTGAAACCCATCACCGCACGAAGCCTATTTGAAATGGGCGCAATTGGAAAGGGTTGAAAAAGTTTGTGGGCTCCGAGTTTGGTGGGCGTAAATTTGAATTGCCGTCGTAATTCTCTAGAGTCTAGACTGTAGCTCATGTTCCAGTACGTATTATAAAAAATTAATAATTTAAAAATACAAAAACCCGATTGCGCAAAAATGAAATTAAATGTGTCTGCCCACTACACCATACCGTAATAGGAACGTATCAGGCACCAAAAGAAACTCGACACGCACTACTATGCCCACTACAACGGATCGACAGCGTTCTATGCAGGCCCCGGCCTACCGGGAAAACTCCCAAAATCCCCGTGGGTTCGTCCGTCCCTGTGCGTTATCTGTTTTGGTTACAAAGGTTTCTCTGAAAGTTTCAGATACATTCCTAAAGAAGTTTCACTTAATAAGATGTAGGACCCCATTGTGTGTGTATACTTATTATTCTAAAACAGGTTTTATTCAAATTAAAAAGCACAAAAATTTAACAAAATTTCAACACATCTTGTATGTATTTTTGTATTTTTTGGCATAAAGAGAGAATATTACAACAAATCTGTACAAATATAATATCGTAACATTACAATATTTATTAATTTTTATTTTTATATACTAAAAAGTTTAATGCTGTATGTGGGAATTTATTAGACACTTTTTTTTTACAAAGTAATATTGTCGATACGATTTCAATCCGTCTTTTTTGCACAATTTTTATTAAACCTAATTAAAAATTAGCGTATAATTTAACGATTTTGCTAATTCTATCACACAAATAATTCCCTCAGTCGATCCGCGTTCCATACAAATTATGCGGGATTATTAATCATCCAACATATTTTTAGATCGTTCTGTCACACAATAACTTATAAAATATACACAGTTTAATTTCAATAGAATAAAAATATACATAAAATTAAAAACTTTACCCATTACGCAATTATACTTAAATTACTATCACTCGGATATTTGAAAAATTGTTTCGTTCGAAGAGATCACTATGTAGATTGTAGACTGTCCCAGTTACGCTAGAGATCACCTCAAGCATCAGCTAATTACAGTAAAATAAAACTCCTATGATATGTGATTGATAAAAATATAATCTGATTCAAAACATAATAGTATGTAAAATATAGAGTATGCCATGACAGACAAGACCACTTTATTTCAATGTTTTGGATGACCTGTTATATTAACAAAAATAATAGTAACACTCGATTAATCAAATGACAATCGATTCTTTTCGGACAATTTAATCGAGTCATTGATTATTACAGTTCAATTAACCAAATGATCGATAAATTGATTATTAAATTTTTACTGCCATCTCTATTTCTAGCGTACAGAGACAGTACTGTATAATGATCTCTATAGCGAAACATGAAATACAATTAAAAATGATTTTAGAATACACGCATACTTCGTTTAACATTGTAAAACTAGAAACGTGCACTCTAAATGAAACCCCGAGTTAGGTTACCGAAATATCGGGATACGATATTAAAATCTCACAGGCTGTCATTGAATATTTTTACAATTTGTGTTCGATCCGAAATGAGAAATGTCCTGTATTTGGATACCAAAAACTTTTTAATTATTCGGTTACGTATCTAAAAGTGTCCATACTTTGTATCTTGCATACACAATAAATAGTATTCATATCTGATACTCGAGTATCATATACCTTTATTTGTATGTAGCTCCGACTAAAACTGAATTAAGATACTCCCGACATCAAACAATAAAACAGATATTAAGGCATACTCTAAAAAGTTTGTACTGTTAGTGTATACACCAGTCTGCAATGCAAATCTGAATTTGGCAGCATCGGATGAGAGTTAAGGCCGCTGCACACGAGGCTAGAAACGCTGCTAGATTCCTTGCTAGATTTGCCCACTAGTTTTCTAGCGCTGGTTTTCTTGATTGTTGTCACACGAGGCGTCTTTTCAAGTTAGTTTTGTGAATAAATCTGGTGCGTGCGCAGTGACAGTTCAAATATAAACACAGAACAAAACGTGTTTGTTGTCTGACTCTGAGCAGACCGGCACCATGTTGGTTTGTGGGCGTTTGTTCAAGTCGCCCACGTGACAAGATACTGCTTCCTGATTGGTTCTTGCTCATACCTAGCAGCGGACCTAACAAGAAAAATAGCCCTGCTCTAATTTTAAAACCTATCTTGTGAGCTAGCAGGCGAGCCCGCAGTGACGTCATTTCCAGCTTCGTATCCAGCCTACCGGCCAGCAGAACTCCAAGTAGTGTTTTTAGCCTCGTGTGCAGCGACCTACTGTCGTTCAGAATATTTAGATTGAGGTTTATATCCTAACAAAAAGGCATCAATAATCGAATATATTTATTAGAGCTGTAAAAGTAACGAGAAATTGTGTACCCGTATGTATTCGTTACTTAAAGAACCAGTACCCGTTACTTTCGTATCGTTACGTTACTCGGTACTTTTCATACGACATGCAATAGTGTACTTAACAGCATATTCAAGCAATAAGCATGTAGCTTCGCACCAAAGCGCGTCGTATACGTGATACGACGTGAGTCATGACTTCGTACTTTATGAATACTTATAATTATAACACATTGTGTTCGTATAACCGTATCAAACGATTCGAACTGACATGGATACGAAACATGCGAGTAACGAAATGAATTTGTAAGTAACGATTCGTTACTTCGAGTCAGACGATGTACCCGTTACTCAGTAACGAATACATACGGCTTGTTACAGCTCTAATATTTATTATTCAAATGGCGCTACAACAGGTTTGCACTGTGGTGAGTAGTGTTAAACGAAGTAAACATGTACAATATTAGCCAAAAATCTGAATTTTTAATACGGTATAGTGCGTACTACTATTTAATAACTTTAAAGAACAGCTTCTGTTGCTACATTGTTAAAACACCCATTGTTACATGTCTATATTAGAAAAATTTATTTCTCAAACAATGTCACCATCGGGATACGAACCCCGAATCTTTCCACTATCGCGGCGGACTGACTGTTTTAACAATGTAGCAACAGAAGCTATTCTTTAATATTAGCCAAAAATGTTATTGTTTTGGGGACTGAGAAGAACGTCAATTATTGCAATACACATAAAACGATCAAACAATACCTAATTAATGACTCGTATATGTAATAAAATCTAACAAAAATTGTTACGTACAAAATTAGTTTATAAAACAAAAAATAGTTTTTTTAAAATACATTCCAGCATTTTCCTGGTACCATTTAAGTAATTACTATTTCTGAAAACCCTACACTTCTCAGATGTAATCAGGTGAAAATTAAAATGACCCACATAAAAAAAAATATATTTGTATATCACCTGAGTGTTTATAGCGCAATAGTTCCAACTAGCACTATGTAATTTGAGGTTCCTATAATTACCATTTAAATCGTTGACAAATAACATATATTTATACGTTTTTTATGGCAACAATTTGTTCAAATAAATGAAATTGCCTTTACAATATTCTACGCCAGCGACTGGTAATTAATTTTGTTGGCGGATCCCACGAGCATATCAAAAAAATCCACATGCCACAAACAATTAGTTAGGTCTCATTTCTACCTCTTTACATAAGAAGAATTCTCTGTTCCTGCGTTGCTTGCACCAACCAATTTTTGGTGTCATTTCGTCCTTTCAAAAAAAAAGAGAAGACTGCTCTTCGAGGATCAGATCTGTGCAGTGGGCCGCTAATAGGGTTATTGACAGTGATTAAAATTAAATATAAAACTGTGTTATAATGAAAGTTTATGGTCTTAAATATCGTTTAGAATTATTATTTTTATTAAATAAGTGCGTTAAATATATTAAAATAAATAAATAAAATCACGATTTTTAACCTATGTGTCACGTGACTTCAAACACCAATTGACGTCATTAATCATGCATTCATAGACAAGGAACAATACGTGCATATACCTATCTTCTTTGGTTATACCTGTATGTTCTCTGGTACCCGCTTGCTTAGTGTTTACAGATTGCCTAGTGTGACGTAGGCAATCAGTAAATATGGCTGTCAAGGTCAACTGACGTTTTGGCGCAGAATTTAAAGTCAAAATAAAAAACAACTAATAATGAGTCAAATCTGTCATATTTATGAGAAAAAATATTTTTTACGGGTACACATACATTTATTCTTTAATTTTAAATACTTTTTGAAATTTTGTCAATAACCCTATTGCCAATCGCTGTTCTACGCTGTTGTTAGATGTTCTTTTATTTACATTACACCTACGCACCTTTATTACAAAATATATGCTAGAAATAGCATTTTAATTTTCAAACGAAGGCTATCATCTTATTAATAAGGCCACCGCGATTTAATTTTCTGACAATATATATCGCTACAAACAGCTGCTTAAGCACTGAAAAATTGCCAATTCGCTATTTAACACATACATCTAAAACCAATCACACACGGTTCGTGTACTTGGCAAATATTCGTTACTCGTGTTACGCTTGTGTACGATTATCCGCTATTCGTCCGATTCCACCGGTTTGCCGGTAAATTGTATACAATTGGAAGAAATAATGAAAAAGCACCTCGAGTTATAACTCCGTTACGTAGTGTTCAATTTATTTCGTACTCTCGCAAAATGTACGAGACGTCTAATGATAACACGACAAGGCAAATATTTGGGAAAGCGCGGTATCCGTCAAACCGGTAGTGTCAGAAAAAAAACAATCAGTCAACACTCGTAGACAACACGACCTTTGGCCGAAAACACGAGTCATATGCGACCTACATAAAAATTTTAAAAATGAAACAGTTTACGTATAACCTGACACAGTTAGTGACGAGTAAATCGATTTAAAAATAAAAATGACATTCTTCAAACTATTAAAAAATGTCTATTTTAAAAATCATGAATGTATTATTGTATAAGATACAAAATAAATAAATATAAAATTAAATAAAATGCGAACTACAAGTGCTCATCACTGGTGTATAAAAATCTTTGATGCTATCAAACACCTTTTTATAAACATGATCCCTACGTTATCTTAAAAAATATAAACTTAAAATTATATCATAGGCAACGCTGTAAAATCGTGTCACTGCAATGCCACATAAGTATTGTAAACAAAATTTTACACAGCGCAAACATTCGAATGAACTCTATTGTATTAATGTTGGAAGATTAAAAAGGAAGAATCCTATGCCACCAGGATTCTTCCTTTTTAATCTTCCAACATTGAAGCAGGATCATCATCATTCTAAATTATTAGAGTTATTTTTTCACAAGCATTGTATTAATGTTAGAGCCCCTCTGATTAATGAATTTAAACAAGCGCAAATTCATTATGCAAGATCGTAGATCACACATTTAGGCCTAGCACACATGAAGAGCGTTCAACGCGCGTTGGGCCAACGCGCGTTGAACGCTCTTCATGTGTGCTAGGCCTTAAGAAGTCTCTATTGTGTCATTTCAAACAGTTACGCGGAATTGCAGAGTGACGTCCAGCGGTTTTGCAGTATCACCGATGACATATGATAAAAAAACTATTATTCCGATATTTAAAATAAATAAGATGTTTTTAACAGCAAAATCGCACCTGCGATATGGGAGTCAAATATAGTTTTATACATAATAGTTTTGACCACGGTCGTACAGACAGATGTTGACACTGCTCCGGAGTAGGAAAAACTCTCGAAGCCAGTATTTTATTGCGGATCCACTTTTATCGGTAAGGCAAGTGTAAGACAGATAGAAAACATGTTGGCCAAAGTCAAAACTCACGCAGAGAACATAAAAGAAGTTTTCAAGAAGCACGTCATTAAAGATTTAACTACATCGCTAAAAATATATACAAAGAGCGAGATAAATTACGGATGAGTTTTTTTTTTTTAATCGGTCTGTTTAACAACCGATGAAGGGTAATTTGGGCAAAAAGTAAGTTGTAACCTTTTATGGCAATACGTGGTAAAATTTGTTATTTTTGCCAGAAATTCATAATACTCACATATTAAAACATAGTTAACGGGTTAAAGAAACACTGAAGCATCAAAAACACGAAAGAGATTATACTAGCAGGCTTACAGGAATACTCCAAGCACAAAAAGAGCAAATGAAAATAAATATTATAAGACTGACTAACGACCGTGGTTTTGACACTAGAAAGCGATGTTACTTTCAACAAAAAGTTGGAACTGATTTCCTTAAAATAATCGGAAACCAAAGACTATACCAGCCAGTCATACATTTTGATCAAAGTTATACAAAATTTTTGTATTCAATTATTTAAAAGCTAAAATTAATAAATAAATACCATCTATAAAATTTAAAACCTCGATCGTCTGTGTTAAAATTATATTGCCTATACTAAAATATTTAAACTAAATTGGTAAAAAAGCTCAAAGAAATGGTAAACTGGGTATTTTAAGAAATGTTTCACGGGATTTTAAAATTGTTTTTCAATTTATAATAAAAATATCAATATACTAAAATAGAATTTCAATAAACATTATCAATTTAAAATTTTATTAAAAAAACTACAACAAAAATTCTCTAATTGAAAATACTGCCTTTTTATGGAAACTTCTTTCACCACATAGGTATAATACTAAAAAATTATCAAGTTATCTTAAAACTATAAAATATGGTCTATATATTACTTTAATATTTTTTTTCCTCAAATCTATAGCTACAATCAATTTTTGCACTGATAAAATTTATTTTGATGTTATAATACTATAGGTAAATTACATTATAATTATTTTTACACCATTATTGTAAATTGTAAAATTCAAATTACGAAACACTTATTTTGCCTAATAAAATTCATTCGATAAATAAAAAAAATATATTTCTTAAAATACCCAGTTCTACTGAATTTGATAAACTCCACAATAAAACTAGCAAATAAAAACCATACAAGCTACGTTAAGAAATTCATTTCATTGTGTTAAAATAAATTATTGTAAATCAGCTTGTAATTAAGTTTCGTCAAATTTAACTACGGTGTTCTTTCAAAGTGAATTATTACAATATTTATGTGACTTAAAATAATTTAAATATACTGGCTTGTGAAAAAAAGGAAAATTGTAAATAGTAGGTATTATATAAACAACCAATCGAAAAACAAATTTCATTTGGTGATAAGACAATCTAAAATTAACCTGTAGTCGAAGACATACTAGGAGTCGGAGAATACTTTTTTCTCCGCTTTTTTTTATGTGACGTTAACGATTCCTGACCGCTATCTTCATTTTCTGACGTGAACTCAGACGACGAGTCCGACGATTCAGAACTGCTACTAGAATTACTGGAGCTATCGGATGCTATGCCCGTAGATATATTTATGTCTATTTTCTTTGCAATCTCGGCAAGTTCCGGTTCGTGTTCGCACAAGGTACGAAACCATCTATGAGACAATTTAGGTCGGCCGCGAACCGTTTTATGCCAAACGACGCTAAAATTGGTACGACTGCAAAAATTCTGAGTAACAGCTATAGTATTATCTAAATTAAGAACGACGTGCCACCAACCGCCGGGCACAAAAACTGTTTCACCGGGTCGTTGATAAATTTCGATCGGTTTACAATCACTCGGCCACGATGGATCTTTTGTACGGGGATAGATCGTGTGAAACCAAACAATAGCTTCGTCTCTTTGTTTACCACCCTGATTTCCTGGAACCTACAACATTTAAACCGTACCAAAATTCGTTCGTGCTGTCATAATGATTAATCAACTGACCTTTAGTAAATGTTTCGGAGTATGTGTCGGGAACAAACACCACCTCTTGTGTCCGACAATAAGAGCATTCCAAGCACTCGTTCCGAGCGGATCTATATGGATACCTGTACCCGATCTAGCAGGCCCCATTACAAACCATCGGTAAGGGGGTCTACGTGATTCTCCCGCATATTTGAATAAATCGTCTCGGAAATAAATTGGCACTGTATAGTCCATTAATAATTTTTTTTTTCGTGGATGCTAAAACAATTCAATCGTTTTCTTTTTTAATGAGCAAAAATTAATAAGGACTAAAAATCGTTCAAAATTCAGATTCAGAAAACCAAATATTTTTTTATATTTTATACAGACAACATACGACATAATTTTATAAAAAAATATTATACCTTTTCCAAAATTTTATAATTTTTAAATTGTTAACAACTGAATAACAGTTGTTTTTTTTCCACAAATGGGAAACAGATGTACGGGCTTGAAACTTTAAAAATAAAAAAGAATTGCTTTTTTATGAAACCTCAATTTTTAGATTTTATTTAGTAAGGAAGGAAACAGTGCAGAGCAACCCTTACCTCACCAAAACTACTATCAAATATGTATAATGGACTGTCGTCTAGCGTTTTTCGCATATAGTCTACATAATATTTCATTTTTAATTTGACACTATAGCCTTCATTGTCTTCTCCACATTTGAATTTTTGATTTCGATACTTTTTAACTAATTTTCCTACAGTCCATTTATATTTAGCCCGCCAATTATATTGAGCGCCAAGTATTACAGCAGGCTTATAGACGCTCTCATAATTTTCTATAAAATCACGTGGGGAGCAGGTCCTCACATCAATGCGATCAATATTTTCCGAAAAATCTTTAAATTGATCAAAAAAACTAGCGAATTTCATCTGAGTCCAAGCACCTTTGTCGCCAAGTTCTAAAAATTACAAACATAAATTAAACAACACACTATTTACTGACAGAATATTTGACGTAAATATATGAAGTGTTCTTAGCTGTTGTTCGTTTATGATTTGCTCTTTAATAATTTGTAAAAAAGTACATTTCAAAGTTTTACTTCTTGAAAGCTTCATGTCAGAACGTAAACTACTTTAATAAATTATCTTATATTATGAATTTAAATGTACTACTACACCAAAATGATTAAATCTGTGCTCCCGCCTAAGAACACATTTTTTTAAATTCGGTAGTCTAAACGGATGATTTATATTTTACGTATTTAATTTCATTCTTTTTTTTCAGAATCTTACAATTCACTATTACACATTTAACTTAGAAGTATGGCAGTTTGAATATAATGCAAACAAATAATTAAAAAAACTGATAGAAGATTTCAAGAGTATGCCTTCTTAGGTTAAGTCCAATTTGGAAAAATGCAGATATATTATACATAATGCAAAATAGCGTTTGAGACAAATTATCTGAATACCACTAATTACTGGCCAAACAATTTTTAGCGCCCAATAAGAAAGTAAGTTCTGTTACGTATTGCGAAATACCATTGGGGTAAAATTAAGGTTATGTAAATATTTTTTTCTAAGAAACTTACCGGGTCGGGCCTTTCCTTTTACTTCCTTAATTCGTTTACGGCATCGATTATTTAAATGTAAATCGCCCATATTTTAATTAAAAAATGTTTGATAAATTAACACGCATACACAAATCACAGCTCTTAATTAACCACGTACATATTACTAATTATTTTGAATTAATCATTTCAAAGTGAGATAGCGTAGCACTAGCGTCAGTGTAGCCAATAGCTTTTTATGAAAAGTCGCTATGATTAGCGAAAAATAAAATAGTGTCGTTACGAAATATTATTGTCACTTTTTTAATATTTCCATTAAAAATTAAAGTTCATACTGGCAATGTGTATCCATCGGTTAGGTCAATAAAAATTTGGTATTATTCCCAATACCTTTAGGCAAATTGATACGCATCACCGTATAAATACGATAGGGGAGCTCCCCAAAATTTCAAAATTGCACATTGCTTACTTGACTAATGCTTGCCTATATATTTTAATTTTATTATAGACTTACGTTGCAAATTTGGTCTCCACGAAAAGCGCTTTTATTTTAACGCGATGATATATAGCCTATGTACATCCTGAAGGTCCATTCTAAATATTGGTGAAAATTTTTTGAATTGGATGAGTAATTTCGGAGATTACCTCCTACATCCAGACTTACAAACTTCACCTCTTTAATAATATTAGTATACGAATTCAGCATGCTTTACTTAACTTTAGAAAAGTTCTGTTTTAATTTTACGCACTGAAAAAAATTTTATCTTTTAATAAAATATTTTATTATTACATTTTCTCAAATGTTGACGTCTGTCAATGGATTCCACTAACGTCCTAAAATTTTTTTAGCCATAGGCACTGTCTGTTTCGCCCTTTAAATAAATTAAGATAACTTCAGAATAACTTTAACCAAAATCCATAGCCGTTCGAACTAAAGTGGCTGCGTTGCCCCAAAGGTTCCGAAGTCGCTATTTATGTATGTCATATAAGATATATGATATATGCATATGATTTCGCTGAAGTTGGCAATATTGTCTCCTTTAATAAGGGGAGGACTAGGAATATACTATACGTATAGATGAATGAATAATATAGAAATTTTTAAGAAAATACAGTTCATGTTTTAAAATATTTGGTAAACACCTTTCTTGCAAATATAAAATAATGTATTTTTTAACATCGTAACCATATCTGTCACAAGAAAATAAGCAATATAACTTAAAGTGTGTGTCACATAAATTTGACGTGTTCTAAATATTGTGATGATTTCGACTGTCAAAATTAGTAACGTATTAAAAACCTTTGAGATATTGGAAACGAAGACCGAAATAAGTTAATTTGAACAGGCAATTTTTATGGCTCCGCCTCCAGTGGTGACAGGTTTGTCACCAAAAGAAGGTCCGCCTGGTACCAGAGTTACAATTCGAGGCGAATTTCTGGGAAAACAACCCTATGATCTTGCAGGTAATTATTTTGCAAACGTCTAAATTAATAACAAACGAACCGTAAATGATTCAACATTTGTTTTATTTGAGGTTTGACAATTTGCGGTTGCGATTGTTTATTATCGGCAGAATGGAAATCTCCAAACAAAATAATTGCTCGTTCAGGACCAGGCAAAGGAAGAGGTGATATTGTTGTTACTACAAGAAGTGGTGGAATTGGAACGTCGACAGTTCAATTTAGAGGTAGTTATTTCCGCAATGCAATATGTGAACGATAGAACTATGTAAAAAATATTGTTCTAAATGTACAGGCTACCATGAAACTATTGGACCTATGAAGGAAACTGCCGTTTGGGTAGAAGAAGCACCATTGATTTGGGGATTGGGTCGACGATCACTTTCTCCGAACAGCTACCAACAAGATGATCCTTTAGGTTTGTCAGTGGAAGGAAATGATCACAAATTTCCGGAAGAGGAATTACACGAATATTTTCCTGAGTCTTCTGGCGACCTTACATCAGAAAATTTTTCACCCGGGTGGTTCTTACTCGAAAATCATCACGCTACAACATTCAACGATTTAAAAGCAGGGTATCTATTATTTTACAATAAATGAAATTATCGACCAATTTTTCAGACAATATATTAACAAAAATATTATATTTCTAATCAGACGTTAATCAAATATTTGAATCTATTATTTTAGTTCGACAACATTTGTATTTTCAATAATTTTGAACACATCAAAACTTTAGGGACCTCTTTGATTAATAAACTAATTTTGATGACCAAAACATCTGACAACAGCATTATTTCCTTTTTAGACTGTCATATCTAAAGAGAAAGGTTGAATGCCAAAAAGAAGGTCAATTGTCATTTCTTAAGAAAAATGTGGGTCCAGTTATGGACCAAGTAGATACGTTAGTAATTTTTAAAGAAAAGTTTGAGAATGATGTAAGAGAATATACTTCTAATCCAACGAGGAAATTAGAAAATGCAATTCAAGGTACGACTATGACACCTCAAATTAGAGGAGCACCTAAAACTCAATCATTATCCGGTACTTGATCATTTTATTAAATACTTGGTTGGGTCGAGTATTTGCATTACGCCGATTAATAAAAAAAAATCAGACTCAAAAATAAAAAATTTTTAAAACATAAATTCCGTGTCAGTAGCAAAAATAACTATGTGATAATATAGTTTAGAAACAACAAACAGGAAGACATAGATTATTGTGAGCTATCTATTAAGGACATGCTTTTTAACAATCAACATTACTCAATTATTATGTGTGAGTTCCCCACAAGAGCAGTGTAAGCAGTTCTATATACAGTGTGTCCCCGAATTGAGTTCACAATAGGTGAGATTGACAAAAAATTTTCGAATTGGAATTTCATATTTTGGGATTCCGCCCTGCTTGATCTGAAACTTATTTTTAGTTTACTTTCGATTTTTTTTAAAATCAAGTAGGCCTTTACAGTTGAGCAAAACCTCTTTTCGTTTCAGGTAAAGCACCTTTTCCGTTCATAGTACGCAAAAGTATCACAAAGAAAAGTTGTTCACAATGAAAAATTATGGCGTTATGCAAATTTTCAGAATGATCGGCCTACTTTGATAATAGAAGTAGAAAATAGGAGAAAAATATTTATTATTAACGATTACATGATAAATCTTAGATGAGAAAACAGGGTGATTAGAAATGTTCAAATTTATCAAAAAAATAAATTAAACTCTTAATTACTCTATTTGGCTTCCTCCACGGGATTGTTTTTCAAACAAAACAAAACAAAAGCGGATTGTATCAAAGTAGGCCGATCATTCTGAAAATTTCCATAACGCCATAATTTTTCATTGTGAACAACTTTTCTTAGTGAATCTTTTGCGTACTATGAACGGAAAAGGTACTTTACCTGAAACGAAAAGAGGTTTTGCTCAACTGTAAAGGCCTACTTGATTTAAAAAAATCGAAAGTAAACTAAAAATAAGTTTCAGACCAAGCAGGGCGGAATCCCAAAATATGAAATTCCAATTCGAGAATTTTTGGTTAATCTCACCTATTGTGGACACACTGTATAGACTGGTAGCAGTACTGCAAAGTTATTCGGCCACGTACCTGGTACTCTTTTAAATTTGATGAAGTACTCGATTCCTCGGTGCACCTCTATCTAATATTCTCATGTCGTGTTGTTTAAAAATAACCAGTTTTTTTTCTTTTGTGAGCAGAGGCAATGACAGAAGCCAACCGATTATTTGAAGACGTCTTGGCACGAAGAGAGAGAGCCGATGGTACACGAAATGCATTAGCTCTTCTTACGCGTTTTCGTTTTTTATTCACTCTACCAGCCGCAATTGAAAACAACATGAAACGTGCTGATTATGATCTTATTATAAACGACTATGCTCGAGTAAAAAATTTGTTTGGGAAGACCGAAGTAGCAGTGTGTTTCTAAAATTTTAATATTTCGTTTGTTTCATTTAAATAAACAAATATTATCATTCAGTATATTTATAGGTATTTAGAAAAGTGTTAGAAGAAACTGACAAACGGATATTGAAGTTTCAAAATGCGTTACATACGCGTTTGCAGCAACCGTTAGTGGGTGTTGAGGAACAAAAAAGACTTATTCGTTGTTTGGTAAATTTAGAAGTCGGCGGCGATCCTGCTTGGATAGCCCTTTCGACTCGTGCCAAACATCTCACCGAAGATTTAAATCAATGTAAAGATCAACACATTGCAACAGAAATTGAACTAGGTAACGTTTCCAGCTCAATAAAAAAACACAGCCCCGGATCTGCGGTATTTTCGAACCGGGGCAGAAACTTGATAATGGCGCCCCCTCTCTCCGACATTTGAGATAAATTACTTAAAAAAAAAATTGGTTGTCTGTAAAGTCGGTTTACGGACGATAGTTTTACGTGATGACGTATTAAGTCAGGCGGAACGTCACACATTTCGGAACGTGACACTTTTTCGTGCATGCAGCCGGTGTTTCATCAATTTATAAGATTGGTGTTTCATCAATTTATAAGACGTTATCACGTCAAAAAAGACTCACAAATATATAATGGTTGGCATTTTTCGTGAACAGAAAACAAGCAGATTGAGTAAATCAGAAAAAGGAGTGTGGTTATATATTACTAGCAGTCCCGCCCGGTTTCACCCGGGTGCAAAAGAACGAATGGGGGGAAGGACATGAGTACGTATCTACATTCATCTTAGTTTACCGAGATGAATGTTGTGTCCAAATTTCATGACGATCGGAGTTACCGTTCAAAAGTTTTTGTCGGACGGACAAATTTTGAGTTACATTTTGCAACATTTATCATTGATGCTCCGCTCCTATTGGTCGTAGCGTGATATTACATAGTCTATAGCCTTCCTCGATAAATGGGCTATCCAACAAGAAAAAAACATTTTAATTCGAACCAATAGTTCTTGAGATTAGCGCGTTCAACCAAACAAACAAACTCTTCAGCTTTATATATTAGTATGGATGATTTTGACGCCCCCTGAAATTGCCACCCGGGACGAGTACCCCGTTCCCCCCCCCCCCCCCCCCCCACTAGATCTGGGGCTGAAAAGACAAACAATTTCGAAATAAATAATTCTAAACATTTTCTAGGAAAGCCAAAAAATGCACACACATCTAAATATAAAACAAAAAGTCCTGCTGTAGATTACCAAACTTCACCGCAGCGGGTTCTTTTTGTTGAAGAAATAACTGAAATAATATCGACTTCATTTCCCGATTTATGGCGAATGGGTTTGAGCTACTTTAATGGTGATTTATATGTAAAACCAGATTCTAGTAAATACAGTTCTTTTAAAGTGAGTGCTTATTTAACATTTATTATTTCAATCAATGGGATATTTTATTTAAATAACTTATTTATTTTTAGCATATGGTGTTGACTATTATAGATACGTTTTGTAAAACTTTAGGTGAAGCCATTATTCCTCATATTTTAGAAAAGCGAAATCAAAGTATATGGCCATTACAAGAAACTGAAACCATCGCAGCATGGCTTCCCCATTGCTTGCGCTACGTAAGAACTACGTATAGCACATTGATAAAATTAGATTTACCGGGCGAAGCATTAGATATAATTGCTTCGTTAATACAAGATCTAAGAATGCATTGTATGAGTACATTGTTCAAACAAACAACTGAACAAATAAAGCAATTATACAGAAAGGAAACATGGCATATTGAATATGAAGGAAACCACGGTGGAATCACAGATTTGGTAAAAATTTCGTAATAATGCATGAAGCTAATCCAATCCCTTGCTTTAAAACAATTTCACTGCTCGGCTCTGAAATCAGTTATTTTACGACCGATGTATATTTTGTAGAGCTGTAACAAACCGTATGTATTCGTTACTGAGTAACGGGTACATCATCTGACTCGAAGTAACGAATCGTTACTTACAAATTCATTTCGTTACTCGCATGTTTCGTATCCATGTCAGATCGATTCGTTTGATACGGTTATACGAACACAATGTGTTATACTTGTAAGTATTCATAAAGTACGAAGTCATGACTCATGTCGTATCACGTATGCGACGCGCTTTGTGCGAAGCTACATGCTTATTGCTTGATGCTGTTAAGTACACTATTGTATGTCTTATCAAAAGTACCGAGTAACGTAACGATACGAAAGTAACGGGTACTGGTTCTTTAAGTAACGAATACATACGGGTACACAATTTCTCGTTACTTTTACAGCTCTAATATTTTGTAACAGGGCAAAAAAAGAATTTATAAAATCATTTATTTTGATGACTTGCGACATATGATTGTATTTATGACTGATAAATTCGACGCTCTTTAATTATTTAAACGTAAATTCGTTATTTGTTTTAGCCATTACAACTAGAAAAACACGTACATGAAGTTGTACAACTTGTTCGAGAATCAGTTCTTATAAGCGAACAACGCGAAAATCCTCTGTTAGATTCGATAGCATCGCGGGAGTTCAGAGAATTTAGTCAACTCGTTCAAAATATGCTAGTCGCTTTTAGCACATCTTTAGAAAAATTGGCGTTTACCAGCGAAAATTCAAGTGACGACGACCATTCACCTATTGTCTCACAACTGATTGGAAATCCCAGTGTATACCGTCATGATAAAAATTACGCAATGCCTGTTTTTGAGCAAAGATTGCTTACAATGTTATCAAATTGTCTTTTCACAAAACAAGTGATACTACCTAGACTGAAGGACCTATTAACGAGAAATGGCTATCCGTTGCCTGTTATCTCGTTTGAAACAGCAAAAAGTGCCCTTTCTTCATTAGATAAATCTATCATGGAAGCTTATTTGGAACAAAAAAGTGATCCTTTAGTAGGAACTATAGAACCGTCTATGTATTTAGGAAGATTTGACTGGGATATGCAATTTTTGCTCAATGATATTAGTCCTTACGCAAAAGAATGTATAAATAATTTAATTGGAGTACATATTGAAGTAAGTTACAATTGATTACAAAAAAATGAATAAAACTTGAAAATAATAGTTATTGGCGTAACTAGTAGTCTAAGTCAAGCATCGCGTTATTCATGTTTTATTTATTGTTATTAATGAGATGTTGTAAATATCTATTTATTTCTTTATAAAAAAAACTCAATACTAACAGCACCAAACAGCACGATTCAATGTTTTGGTTTGAGGTTAGCCGGTTATGAATAAACTCCATGTCGAAAACATTCGGCCTCTCAATTTTAGCCTCAATGGGTAACAACGGAGTTGTTGTTACCTACTATTTCATTACGACTCAGAAAATAGTTACGTTTATTTTCATTACTCCACAATGGCCGAGCTAGCAGGAATTTTCATTGAGTTTTGACAAGTAATTGTCACCAGTCGGTAAATGGCTATTTAGGGTTCGGTTTTTAGGCATGATAAAACATGAATAGCGCGCATGAGTTGAATAAACATGTTTTTACATTTTAGGTTCATACTATTTCTCCTAATTTAGTCGAACGAGTTTTAACTCAAATAGTTGAAACTGTAGCGGAAGAATTATCGAGATTAATGTCATGTGTTAAGAAATTTAGTGTACAAGGTAATCAGCAAGCAAGAGCTGACATTCTTGCCATTCAAGAAACGTTAATAAGTTACTCAACTCCCAACGCAAAGTAAGTCCGCAACTTTTTAATAGGTTTGTTCCTACAGACAATCGGATTTGTCCGTGATAAATTTTCCATTACGCACTCGGTAAATATTATTGGAAACATACATAATTCACGTACTATCCATAAACTTTTCTGATTGTTAGAAAATGGTTTACGGAACAACTGATTCGCAATTGGAGATTTGGTGAGATGGTTGTTGGGACACTGTGCACACTCTCGATTAGTGATGTGCCGGATCATTAAAAATGTATATCCGCGGATATGGATCTGAATACGGATTTTTGGTTTCAATTTCCGCGGATACGGATACAGATCTTTACTTTCTTAGAGTACGCGACGGTAAATATTACGCATCGACCTTTGGAAAGAGACTATCTGTTATGGGAAAAATATTGACCTCTTTAAGAGTTAACTCTCATAACAGATTGTCTCTTTCCAAAGATCGATGTGCAATATCTCATTATGTAGTTTTTTATGCACCTTTGAGTTATGTACTATTAGTATGGTACTCACTACGATAAATGTTTGCAATATAAAGGTGCCAAATACGATTAAAAAAAATAAAAAATAATCTGAATGGAATTTAACAGGTTTTCATTATTACCTAATCACCTATATATATAAAATTTCACCTATGAATTGAAAATTAATAAGGTAAAAGATCCGCCAAAAACTAACGGATACGGATCTTTCTTCTCCCTCGGATATCCGCGGATACTGATATCCGGCACATCACTACTCTCGATGTCACGAACAGTTTCTGTAGGAACAAAATTTATTATTTGATTACGCTTTAAGTTCCACGTTTTGACTGTTGTTATATCTTTACAGAAGTTTTTTCAAAGAAGCTTTAGATACAATACCGCAACTGGAAGTAGGCAGTACACAAAGGTAAAATACAAGTAAATTTATGTGACGAATCTATATTTAAAGTTCATCTCTTTTTTCAGGGGCGTAGAAGATATTTTAAAAACATTCAGGGCGCGTATGCAATTACAAATACTCTGTTTTTCGCGATTAGAGCAAACAAATGGACCTAGTTTGTGATATCATACTACTGTATAACAGTATATGCCTTCTATTGCAGTGTACTGGGAAACACCGGTTTAATACTTGTATTAAAAAAAGTATTTACAGCTGATTTTTCAGAATTTGTTAATGATATGCCATCAATCCATCCACATTCGCAGTTATATATACTCAGAATATTTAAACGCTGGCAAACATTCTCCGGGACATGCGCGCATCGTAAATTCAAGTGAATAATCGACACGTAATATTTTTTCGGCGCCGCGTAAAAACGGTCGTTTGAGCTAGAGTTGGAAATGATCGATGATTTTAATAATCGAAAGGTTAGTTTCGAATGATTCGTTCGAAATGATTCCTTCGCATGATGTATGATAATTTTAGGAGATGTGAATGAATTAATATTTCAACTCTCGAACGAATTTGCTCTTGATATCGATTATTATCGGTCCTAATAGCAGATAGATCGACCTAGTCGGTACTTTATAGTACAGACGCGGATAAAAAACTTAAGGATTCGTATTCAATACTGTGCAATGCATTAGTATCTCGATCGGTTAGGCACTGTGCGAGTGATAACAAAATTCGTTGAATTAATTCATACGGCTGTATCGATTATGAGACTTGAGTGAGTCACCTGGATGTAATATCCATCAAATCGAAGCCATTCTTTTAACATTGCGTTTGGACTTGAATATCTATACTTCGTGGTGAGAACTATGACGTTGACTATCCATATCATAGATATATATATATTAATAGATAGCGGATGCCTATCCTTGAGCATTGTGCGGAATGGTTCCAATTAGAAGCCATTTTGTACGTGGAAAACGCCGTAAAAAGCGCGCGGGATTCAAAAAGATTAAATATTCTATAATATGATGTTAATGGAAAAACAATAAAACTCTCAGTAAACAGTGATATTTCGCTCCAAAACCTATTTTTTTATATTGAAACGTTACAAAAATTACAAAACTGAGCATAAATATAATATAAAAGCTTAGAACATTTTACATTGTCAGATTGGCATCAATGCTTGTCAATCTTGATGCCAAATTGACAATGTAAAATGTCCTAAGCTTTACATTATATTTATGCTCAATTTTGTAATTTTTGAAACGTTTCAGTATATAGGTTTTGGAGCGAAATATCACTGTTTACTGTGAGTTTTGTCGTTTTTATCAATAAAATCATATTATAAAATAATCAATATTTTTGAATCTCGCGCGCTTTTTACGGCGTTTTCCACGTACAAAATGGCTTCGAAAAGGTACAGGAGGCGCTAGTGTATCCGCAATCTATTAAATATATATATCTATGATCCATATATACATATCAGTGTATAGGTGTTTGACATTTTGATAACTAGATTCAGAAAAATCGACAACAAAAACTGATTCATGAAAACTTCACATATATTTCTGTTTGTTTCGTTTTGTTCTTTTTTTTTGTTATTATTGCTTTACACAAATTTTGATTAACATGTGCAGTGTTAGAAAAAATTAAGTTAAATAATTAATGTTAACATGTTACAGTAATATAAAAAAGAAAACAACTATTCCTATAGAACCCATGTATTTGCAGTGTGAGCGTATTTTGACACAACAATGACAAAAATTATGTGTGTCATGCTTATTTGAACAATTATTCACAAAATTATATTTTTTAGTAATTTTTCATGACAAAAATATTTACTAAAAAAAACATAAGTAAGCTATAACAAATACATAGATCGCCTTAATGTATAATGTTAATAGAATAGGAATAGTTTAATTATTTAAAAATAATTGTTATTTGTTGCACATAATGTGCAGTGTACTTTTTTGACGTATAGGAATTAGCATAATATACAGGGATATCCCAGACACGATTCCTCAGGCCTGGGGAGTCATTATTTTATTAATACGTCCTCCAATTATTGAAGTTTAAAACAAGAAATAAAAAATGTTCTGGATTAAAAATCGGTTCTGGAAAAATAACGGGCTTAACTATAAGAAAGAAATTGTCGCCGTTTAATTTTGAGGAAATGATTATTAGTTATATTATTTCCTTTAGTGACTCGTTTTCTTTTTTTATTTATAGTTTGAGGTTAAAATAAGGAATTCAGTAATCAGAGTAACTCCCATGTTAATTCCCTATATGCCATTAAAATGATGTACAGTCTTGTACATATTACATAATTAAGTACGCACTTGAATATGTTATTATATAAATTAAAGTTTAAAATATAATTTTTTAAATAACATTTTTGTCTATTTAATTACATAAAAGTCTATTTAAAACGTTTATTTCTTTAATCAAAATATCCCGCACACGTCTTCGAAAAAACCTTAAGGTTTAAAGTTTGACGACACTAAAAACAGTTTGCATAAAAGAAATGTCGCGCCGATTAAAATAAACCTATACCTAGATAGGTATACTGTACAAATTATGTACATATGTACAGAATTCCCTCTAAGCTGCGCGGCAGCGCGCTAATTTTTCGAAAGTTGCGCAGCCGTTTTTGTATTCTGCGCACAATGAGTTCACCATTTTTTTTTTTTATTTCATTTTATAAAAGAATTGCATTATACAATTGGATATACCTTTAAAAAAAAAAAAAAAGAATTGCATCTCTAAAATGGCAAAAATGGTGTGTTATTAAAATGTAATTTTCAGGAGTATTTATTAAAAAAAAAAATTGATTTCAAACACATTTTTGCTCCAATTTACTTTTGCACTGCGCATTCAGCGAAAAAATTAGATGGAACATTGCATAATATGTATCCATAAATTTTTTTCGATGTATTTTTACATGTTCTCTGGTCCTGCGGCCGGCGGATAATGTGCGTACAGTGGGTAGTACTGCCCACTCGGAATTCTGTGGTACCTATATATAAATATTTGTTCAATTTATGTGATAACGCGCTCATGACTCCCCCCGAAGTAATCTAGTCTTTTAATTAATTTGCCCTAACAAAGAGTAACACGACTTAAATTTTCCCATTTAGAATAACGTTGAGAAATATGAGCTGTGCTAGTTTTCGTAAGAGGCGTATATACAGTGCGCTCGGCTAAAGAAGACCGGTTGGGAAAAGGCGAGAAGTCGCTGATGTGTACCATTGTGTCCCTTATTGCATAGAAGCGGTTCCAGGATCATTACCTTTTACTAATATAAAATGCATGTGCGCTCTTCTGCAATAATAGCACATTCCATAGACCAGTCTCCTTTTAAAAATCGTACAGTATATACACACCTTCCCGGCCAACTACCCACTGGGGACAGAGATAACTCGGGATGAACACCAACTGCCGGCCTTGTTAAGGTCTCCATTAGCAGCGTGATTTTTAAAGTGAAACTTTTATTCTATCGCCCCGAATTTTTCTGGCCGTCTGTTGCATGTCGCATTACAAGCGGCCGCGGAGTAGGGGTAAAGTGAAAGGCGTTCGAAGTAGGCGCTCGGTAGAGCAGCCAAGGCCAATATGGCGGCGCCCATGGTTAGCATCAGCTGACAGTGTAGTATGTATAACACATAGTCAGTCTGTCATGCGGGCAAGTGCTGTACAGTGTTTACATGTTTTCATTCGTGTACTCATGTGAATATTGTTGTTTATAATTAATCGTGATGGATAAGTGTCTACAATTCAATAAAAGTTTCACTTGCGTCGTGGTTTCTTAAAACCACACAACTGTTTTTTTTATAGACTTAAAATTTCCTTAAGATCCAAGTTTTAGAATGATAAAAATCGCATTCAAATCCGTTCACTCGTTCTCGAGGTTAGTCGTTACAGACAAACACCTATCAAGGATTTCCTTAATACTATTAAGGCGTCGAAGCAGGCTATCTATAAATTATATTGTTTAGTTTATGCAACCACACATGTGTTAAAGCTATGAGTGTAGACAACTACAAATATTGGCAGAGATACTCCGTCCACAGTGAAAAAAACATCAATGGGCAACAGTATAAATAATTTTAAGAAAACTATCTGGGATCATGAATTATTAATTTTATTTTTGCCCGTCCGGTCCAGTTCGGATTTTTTTTCTTCTTAGTTAAACGATCACGTAGAGGCGTTTGACAATTTTCCTGGTAACTTTTTAGGTCCCAGACCGACCCTGCAACGGACAGGATTTTAAACTTTATCAGTAAAACACAATTGCCAAACAGTGGCGGCTTGTAGGTTCCAAGCAGTGGCGTAGCTAGACGTGGGTAAAGCGGGCCCTAGCCTACGACCTCACGCCTTTGAGGCCCTCGCGCGAGACCCTCTTGTGTGCTGACTTGAGGCCAAACGTAAAGTAATTTGGAGAGCAATGATAAAGAAAGATGAAGAAAATTTTGAAAAACTGTTCGTACATGTTTCATCTCTTGTGTAAAATACTAATATAATATAAAGCTGAAGAGTTTGTTTGTTTGTTTGTTTGATTGAACGCGCTAATCTACTGGTTCGAATTGATTTTTTTTTGTTGGATAGTCCATTTATCGAGCAAGGCTATAGGCTATATAATATCACGCTACGACCAATAGAAGCGGAGCATCAAGGAAAAATGTTGCAAAATATAACTCAAAATTTGTCCGTCCCACAAAAACTTTTAAACGGTAACTCCGATCATCATGAAATTTGGACACAACATTCATCTCAGTAACGTGTGCACTCATGTTCCGTTCTTTGCACCCGGGTGAAACCGGGCGGGACCGCTAGTGTATTATAAAGAGGTTAAGTTTAGATGTAGGGGGTAATCTCCGAAACTGCCCATCCGATTTCAAAAATGTTTCGCCATTATTTAGAATGGACGAAAAAACGGTGGTAATCCACCGTACATTCGGGCGAAGCCGGACCGGGCCGCTAATTTTCCAAATAAACACATATAGGTACTGGAAGTTATAATATAACCGTTAATTGATTAACGTCTGTGCGTCTTATTTACCTCTCTTTACTATGCGTAGGTGAAAATACAGATATGCATAAAAGAACGCAAAGTCACTGCATCTTTCTGTTTTTGACGTGATAACGTCTTATAAATTGATGAAACACCGGCTGCATGCACGAAAAAGTGTAACGTTCCGAAAAGTTTCCGTCCGCCTGAGCGTGCAAGCGAGAGCGCGATATAAGCGATAGAGGCACGATCTGCTCAAGTTTGACAGCTACTAAAATTTATTTATTAAAGATCACAAGACACAAACTTCCAATAGACTGCCACAGTTCGCTCGTATATATACTTACAGGGAGTGAAAAATCCACACCACCCGACCGTCCGTTTATTAGAACTGCGTGTATTTTGAAAACGCTTCATTATATTTAAAAACCGTTTCTACAGTTGGTTAGAACTCTAATTTTACTATTTAAATATGTAAAAATAAATGTTTGGAAACGTATACGTATAATGTGAAAAATAAAAAAAGTTATTTGTCAACACTTTACGAGTATGGTGTGTATAGAAATACCCATAATAACTGTAATTGATTTCCTTAATAATTTTCAATGTTTCTTTATGACGTTATCACGTAAAACTATCGTCTGTAAACCGACTGTACAGACAACCAATTTTTTTTTCACACATTTAGGGGGTCGTTGAGTATTTTTTAAAGGGGCAGTAGGTCAAATAATTTTGAGAATCTCTGCTTTAGAAGAATATTACTATATTTGAGTACTGTATCAACTGCTTGCACACAAGTTGGTTAAGGCCAGTTCATTCGTTCGTCCTGCACGGTATACTAGCCGACAATAAAGATTTCTTTGATCTCGCCGACCGGCTATTAACACGAGAGCACGGAGTACCAACTCGCGTCTGTAACCAACTGGATGGAACGATCGGACGCCGGGGGACTATCTAGTACAGTAAAACGCCATTATACTAAACAAAACACAGCTGCAGAGTAAACTTAGGTAGTTCCGTACATGTATAACTCCTGCGTTTTAAAACGAAAGGTTTAATTTTTGGACGAAACTTCAGTCAATTATAAATGTCTTAGTTACGGTTCTTTAGCTTAAGAAGGGAAAAGGTTATTGAAAAAATGGAAATAGAGGAAGTGAGTTCTTATAAGGCCATTCGCACACGACGCAACATGAAAGCAATTCAACGGCGATACGATATTCCTTCACTGTCACTTCCTAGGTAAAGGAATGGGAACCCATCTACGGGACGATATGAAATCTATCTATCGGCGAGTCATGATCTAATCAAAGAAGAATAAAGAAAGAGTTTTCTGAGCAGACAATAGCTATGTCCCAAGCAGCCAGCAAACGGTAACGAAATCGTCACCCGCGTGCGCAGTAGCTAAAACAAAACTGTTTGGAACATATTTTAGCATACTACGTATGACAGTGACGGTTTCGTTACTGTTTGCTGGCTGCTTGGAACATACTTTAGTATGCTCATTTTTAAATGAACTAATCTGGCTCGAGTTTTTTTAAGACTATATTATATGCAGTATTTATCCAGAATAGTTTTAAATGACAGATCATCGAGTTAAGCGGGATTGAACTGCCTTGCAATTATTGTTTTAAGCCGCGAAGCTTCTCAATAAACAATAAGGCAGGGTGGGCGACGAAAACGATATCCGACGGCCGCATGAAATCATACTCTATAAGCACTGCATGATTTATTGGTAATTTAGTCCACAGCTTACGCTGCGATCGATTCAGTTGTCCCCACTCTATACTCTGCACCCGGCCAATAAGTTTGGGCGGAAGCGTAATCTCGGATTAAACATTTTTATATTAAGTATTTGAAAATTCATTCCTATATGATAGTCATAATAATTGAGTTTCTTAAAACATGTGAGATACACAAGTTTTTTTACTGTATAATTAAATATACGAGTGTTTTACTGTATAATTATATATACACAACTACATGTAGACATAATATTATAATGTGTATGTTCATAGTCACTAACATATAAAGTTCATACAACAAAACGAAAAAAACAGAATGAATAAGTTACCATTAAAGGATTCAGTTAAAGACAGCTGTTTTACTGACAATTTCAGCGGCGAATTAAATTTGAAGGCACTCAAGTACAATCTGATTTTGAAACCCCTCTTATCTATATATTATATAGAATTCCCGTGTCACAATTTTGGCCGCGGTAATCTCCGAAACCACTGAACAAATTTTAATGAAATTTTGTAAATGTGTCTCGTTTGGTGTAACTTGGGCTATAGGATAGTTTTTATTAAATTTTTTGTACAAAATTACGGTATTTTCTCAAAAAAACCTTTTTGTTTGCTTTTGAGCCACATAGCGCCATCTATCTGTTAGAACTCGCAATTTGCTCAATGGTATTATTAATTAATTAATTCATAGACAAACAATAAACACAGACGCAAACACACAACTGTTTAAGTAACAATTAGCGACATCTGTACATCGACACTAAACCTCAATCATTCTGTCATCTAACAGAAAAACCGCAGGTAGTCATAGCAGCGCCAGAAAACGGTCCATTATAAAGAGGTAAAGTTTGTAAGTTTGGATATAGGAGGTAATCTCCGAAACTATTCATCCGATTTCAAAATTTTTTTCACCATTATTTAGAATGGACCTTCAGAATTGATACAGGCTATATATTATCGCGTTTAAATAAAAGCGCTTTTCGTGGAGACCAATTTTGCAACGCAAGTCGACGAAAAAACGCCGACAAGCTACAAATTCGGGCGAAGCCGAACCGGGCCGCTAGTAAAAATATATAATAATATACAGTGGCGGATCCACGGGGGGGGGGGGGTTCGGGTTAAACCCCCCCCCCTTCCAGAGAATCAAAAATCCTAAATTAAAATCTTACTGCGCAATTATTAAAAAAAAGCTTTTCATGTTTTTAATGAATTCTCCGCAAAAGGAGTAAAAAATTTTCAAGACCCCCCCCTTACCGTAATCCTGGATCCGCTACTGATAATATATATAGACTATTTTAAAACATAACCCTCCTTTTTCATAATCATGTGAATTGGTTGTTCCGCAGGTGGAAGTGCGTCTTTAGAAAAAATATATAACCTATACATTTTTTCGATGTTTTAAATTTAATATCTATATACCAAACTAAATGAACTAACAAATTAAAAACAATTGAACGAGATTTCTTTGGTTTTTAACCCCTCGTTATTGATTGTGCTTACAAAACAAGCTAGATAATACCTACGCCAATTTCCAACAAGCGAAATAAAACGTCTCTGATTCTTATGGTTAAGAAACTGTCTAAAGTTTTTCAAAAATCTTTAAACGCTCGTATCTCCTAAATAACTTATAATAGAGATGAATATGTTTTAATCGGTTTATTAGAATTAGCGTGTCTTTCTACAATTACAATTTAATTAAATAAGGAGAACTGATACATTTTCCTTTTTGTCAAATATCGCAATTTTTAACGACTCAAAAAGTCAAAGTTTCTTTGATATAGTTGAATCGAATTCGAGCTTTGACGTTGACATATCAAAAACAAATATTTCTTCTCTTCGTTTTTCTCCCAATCGCATTTCGCGATTTCAAAGAGGGACCGATTGGGTAGGTACTAAAATATTTGCACAGTTTTATTTGTTATTGTACGAATAATTATAAAATTATATTTGTATACAACATCTATACCAACAAATAATGCATACACTAAAAAGAAAAGCTAGTTATTATTTGATTGCAATATTGAAGTACAGTACGGTCTCATTAATCCACCGCCACGAAAACCATGCTAGTGTCAGATTACAATAATTGTATGTACAGCACATTTGTTTTCACAGGACATAAAAAAATATATAGATAATACATAATTCCATGAACGTAATTTCTGAACGCATTTGGCCCGAAAAAATCTGCAGTAATATAGTGCCTAGTAATGTTTAAATAGGTTTAAAGTCAAGTATGTTAATTTCAAATGTATACCTAAAGTATCCCGAAGAGAATTTTACCATCTTTCAACAATAGCAAGCCAAATATTTTATAATTTTATTGTACCAAGAAAGTTTCAAGCTACCTGTAAATTAGAATACATAAAACAAACTAATTATACAGAGGTGTTCTAGAAGTGGTATATTTTTTTAAGAAAAGTATACTAAAAATATCTTAACGTATAAAACAAAAACCGTTAGGTACACAAAATTAATGTAAAAAAATATTATCCGTACTAATCCATATATCGTCGTTGGGTCTGTAATACCTCTTATGTGCAAAAAGTAAAATTTGCAGGAAAGACTCAAAAGTGGTTATTTCAGCAATGGAAGGTAAGAACTAGCAATTTCAAAGGTATATTACTAATTCATACTTATCTTTACTATACGTGTTTAATTACGACGAAGTATTTTCTTAAAAAATATTTAACGTTAATTTCGGATTTATTGGCACATGGGAGGAATTATTTGATACAACTTTTCACATAAGAGTTACTTCCCCTTGTTGGTTACTGCAAAATTAATTTGGAGGTATTACTAGTGTATAGGGCTCCGTTTCCTGATTTTTTTCATTTAAAAAACGTAAAATCTGCTAATTATGCATATAAGAGCTATTACAGAACCAACGACGATATACTAATATTATAATTAATGCGAAAGCAGCTGTTTGTCTGTCCTGTCACGGTTTCATGGCCAAACCGCTAGGCCGATTGTGATGAAATTTAATATCGAGATAGTTTAAAACCTGGGGAATCTATCTATAGGAACCCGTAATCAACGGGTAGGCAACGCTATTTATATTTATTATGTTATTTTTAACTTTTTCAACAACCTGCTTACAAATAAAATATATGTTTCAAATTTTGAAATTTTTTCCTTGACATTCACTTTGGTTCCATAAGATAACAGGCTTTTATGAAATACATATTATATAGATTACTTATCAGTTCTTTGCTATCACTTATCAACTTACAACAAAAGAAATGAATCACGGATTTAGGACGGTATTTTTCACTGTAAATACTTAGGCAGTCGGTTATAATCTCTAGACTTAAACGAAATGCCGACTAAGAAGTTAACTTGTCACACCAGGGAAGTTATTCTTATTATTTCAGTCGGTGGTTGTGACCACTGCATTTTTGTTTAGACTGTTATAAGTTTATATCTTCCGGAGAAATGAAAACCGATGTAGATAAGAAAACAAAGGCGTACGCCGATTTTTATTCAGGGACGAGGTTTGAAAGTTATGAGAATATAATACGCGCCACGTATCTAAAAGGCTCGGAAGTTAGATGCGAATGCGGGCTTGCGCTTGTACAGTCTGTTGAAAAACTACAAACTCGCAACTCGACAAAACTAAAATAACAATAACAACTTGACAATAGCGTACTCGACTGTACTTTAAAGCAGGAAAGCGACAAGTGACAAAGGCAACGAGCGATCACGACCAATCACCGACGAGCGCACGTTCCGTGCAGGTAGCTGGGAGATGGTGGGAGTCTCAACGGCTAAATGTGCCTTTGCGACGCTGTTTGTGGAACAAATCGGCTATTGTAGTTGTACTGAAAGTTCAAACGGTCTAAGCGCAATTCAAGGAATTTTCTGCCGTCCAAGTTCAACAACTGGATTAAAAAGGGAGTACAAAGTATTGTTTCATGACTTTTCACGCTTTATTGACGTGAAACATCTAATGGCACGTTTGGTTGGGAGTAAAACCGTACAATTGGCGCGACACTATTATGGGACGACGTTGCGGTTGTTTGCGTTGGATTAAGCATGGCTTCAGTTGAAGGCGACATCCAGATAACAGGGCGAAATTTAGTTATTATAGTATTTCGTTAGATTACAGCGCGTGACGCTTGCTTTGTGTATATGCGTTGGATTATAACTTGGCTTTTGTTAAAGGCGACAACTAGATGACGAAATTTACTAACAGGGTGAAAATTAGTTACTATAGAATTTCGTTAGTTAACAGGACGAGATTTAGTTACTGGAATTTCGTTTAAATTTATGTTTGACATCTGCCAGGCGTTCCACACCTGACGGCGGCTCACATTTTTCCATTATTCCAGTTGCCTCTCCCCACCGCTTGCGTACGCGAATGTAAGGAAAATATTTTGAATTTACCGAAAAGCAATAACTTGAGAACGTCTGGTGTCGTTTCATGATTTCAGTGCTGCTGGTCTATATGATACGTTCAGTTTTACAAATTACATTGATATTGTGATATGTACACAATGTCATACATGTATACGAAATGTATAATGACCAGTATTAATATATACCTATATATAGGGTGACTGATTTTCCAGTGTACGTGTTTTGTATCTTCACCATAGATTGATATATATTTAATAGATTGCGGATACCCTAGCGCCTCCTGTACCTTTTAAAAGCCATTTTGTACGTAGAAAACGCCGTAAAAAGCGCGCGAGATTCAAAAATATTAATTATTTTATATGACTTTATTAAGAAAAACGACAAAACTCACAGTAAACAGTTATATTTCGCTCCAAAACCTATTTTTATACTGAAAAGTTTCAAAAATGACAACATTGAGCATAAATATAATATAAAAGCTTAGAATATTTTACATTGTCAATTTGGCATCAAGGTTGACAAGCATTGATGCCAATCTGACAACGTAAAATGTTCTAAGCTTTTATATTATATTTATGCTCAGTTTTGTAATTTTTGTAACGTTACAATATAAAAATAGGTTTTGGAGCAAAATATCACTGTTTACTGCGAGTTTTATTGTTTTTCCATTAACATCATATTATAGACAATATTTAATCTTTTTGAATCCCGCGCGCTTTTTACGGCGTTTTCCACGTACAAAATGGCTTCCATATGGCTTCTAATTGGAACCATTCCGCACAATGCTCAAGGATAGGCATCCGCTATCTTTTAATCAATAAAAAAAATTATTAAGCCTTAGTACTTTTCGATTGTGGACTTTTATTCTTGACAGATTTAACAATTGTAACTGATTTTTCAACTTTTTAATGATTTAATTTTAATTTTTATTACTGCTAATTTCTTTTTTCAATTATTTACTGCAAAAAATATGTAAAATACAGATATTTACATAAATTTATTTTTTTTAACCTAACTTTGTACAAAAAATACAAAAGTTAGTCCATTAAGTATAAAGTACTGAAATAATTAATGAATATTAAAAAAAATTATTTATTTATGCCTTTATAACAATAATTTATTGGTATCATCGACTTATAAACTATAAAAGTTCTCATTTAAAATTCGACATACTTTTGATTGGGACTGTAACGGATCAACCTCCTTAAATACTCGAGTAGAATTAGATTTTGAAAGCTGGTTACGCATCTATTTTAGAAACAGGCTGTATATTGTATGAGCATGTGTTTGTGTATAATATCAATATAAGTATGTATTTATGCATGTACGAAGCGCACTTCGGGTGCTGTAGCGTCGGCAAATCGCCTTTGTCGGTCAGATCAAAGACAGCGGTACGTTTGATGTTCAACAATTACTAGTTGGCATCAAATTACGATCGTACGTTTCTTTTACACCTCATCGATCTGTGTTGTCCGTTTTTTAATGTCATGTGAATATGTATAACTCAGTTCGCCGGTTAATAAAGCGCCGCAGGGAGGGGGTGTATGGACACGGAGCATCATGTTAATATATCCGTTACAAATAGAAAATATATACCCGATCTACGTCTTAGCCTAAGGCTATATCGCGTGTATGTCGATTTTGCTCGCGGATTCGTTCGTTCTCGTGTCAGTTTTGACGGGAATATCGTAAGAAAGCAGAATTAGCCGACAGGTCAACTTAGACTAGGGTTACCAGATTGGCGGGACTTGGCTGGATTGTCCAGCAATTTTACACTTTGTCCAGTGTCCCGGTTTCAGGCAAAATGTCCAGCTAAAAATAAAAAACATGCACCGCCAGAGCTAATAATTCGATTAAACTTTGAAAAAAACTGTACTAATTTTAAATCTTTTCTAAACACAGAGAAAGGTTCTAAAATGATAAAGGCGGCTAAGGGAAATACTAAATATATGTGGCAAAAAAGTGACTTGATAGGTACCATTGACTGTTAGATTAAGCTACCCCTGTTTTTGTACCAATTTTAGCTGTTCAGCTCAATAGTTCATATTTTCGTTTTTCTTATAACAATAATACCTAAGTAAGTACATATTACTTAATTATATGTCGTGTTTCGGTTAATTAATGCAGATTTTTATTTTGTCCGCAGCCTAAAATCCTTTGGTCCAGATATTTTAGAATATTGTCCAGAAATTTTGATTTCTTAATCTGGCAACCCTAACTTAGATCACGGGCAGCAAAATTTTTAAGTGCAATATACTTATTTGTTTTTTTATTAAATATACTTGTTTATATAGGGCAGAGTTGTAGATAAGGGGATAGCAACGAATTTTTAAACCATATATTTAATTATAACCTATATTATGAATCATTGCCTATTTACTCAATGTACGTGAGTGTACGCAACAAAGCTTATCGAAAATATATCTGCGTCTCTTTCTTCGATGATAGGATTGGTTGATGTACTTACATTCAATCTGAATAAAGTATCTCTGTTTCAAAAATTGTGTCTTTTCTATGACGTTGTATGGGCGTACCCAGCTTTTGGCCCACAAGGAGGTAAATTAGAAATTTTTAAGCTGGGTTCCGCGTGCTTGTTTTCACCAGTGCTTACGGCGTAAAAAAAGACAGAAGTATATTATGTTTGCACCCTAATGGTTCGAATGCGATTTTATTTCTATAGAATAAAAGTATATGTTTTAAACCGAGTTTTTTCTTTACATTTGGGTATACTGATTATTTAATGCTGACTCAAATACATACTTACATTATACTAGCAGCTCTTCTCGGCTTTATCCGATTAAAAAAAATATATATAAAGATTTGATCGGAAAATAAAAAAAAATATTCTGGAACCCGACAACAGCGAAGGGGAAGCGTTTTACTTTTCGTCTGATCCATCGATTTGCCCTACCGCGCTTAAAAAAGTTTCACTTCAAAAAATGAAAAATCCTCTGGTTCGTTCAATTTTTCAGTCTGAACGTAAGAAGTTTGATTTGTCTTTGATTATTAAAAAGATTGATTATTTATTTTCGCTGTTGAAGCGGTCCAAGGGTCGGGTCTCGCAGACCTAACTCTTAATCCAGCCCTGGCTACTGAATGCAAAAATACTGTACTAAATATAGTTTAATGGAAATATGCTCAGTTATTTTCGGGTGATGTGTATAACCAGGTAAACAAATAAAAACGAGTGTGCTTTACACCACACGACTGAAGTAAAACTTCTTTAGCTCCATCTATATGTATGCATATATAAAGTATGTTTTTTAATGTATAATATATACATGTAAGAAATCACCGTTCGCGTAACGCTAGCAAACTCGCAAACGACGCAAACGAACTACTGACTGAGATATATATATATATGTTACGGTTAATACAAGAAAGTAGTTTATTCGCGAATTAACCGGCTAATACCCGAATTAACCAACGTCAAGGATTGGTTAATTCGGGTAATTAGCCGATTAATTCGCGAATTAACTACTTTCTTGTATTAACCGTAGCATATATATTTCATGCTCTGGCTATGAGAGGAAGAGAGAAAGAAAATGTGCGCACGCACTGCTCTCTCTTGCTCCTACAGTGTAATACAGACAATAGGCCTGCACTGTGTCTTAGATATACGAAACGTAACTGCCTCACCCGATCACACTTTTCGTAACGCTCTCGTCCCAAGTTAAGCGTGCGTAAAGAAGTTTTGCTTCAAAAATCTTTAAAAATGTTCTTATTTTCTAGATAAAAACACACACAAGAAGCTATTATACACAGAAGGCCCCGTTGCAGTTGCACACACGTCGATTATAAGTTTCTCAGAATCACTGGCACTGATAACCGTAAGGTTAGATTTTTCACTTTCTAAAACGAGATTCAAGCTTCACAAAAAATCTGTCAATTTTAAACAAAGAAATGAGAATAAAAATGAATTTACGTGAAAGCGAAAAGACAACCTCGCATATTATATACTCGTTTAACTTTAAACTCTAATTAAAGACAGCTTTCCATTCTTAGTAATGACTTGAGTTATCGAGCGTCTATACCATTACTGCGACTACCGTTATCCAAAGTTAACGTAGACAGAGAAAATCATCAGGGTTCACCCCTTCGCCGAAATGTTTGCAGAGGTCAGAGTAAAAACGCCGTGTACCTACCAGATTTTTAAAAATTAATTACGAACCCGAAAAACAGGATAGGTTAATATCGGAACCGCAACCTCCTCATTTTTTTCTGGGTACGGCCTTCGGCTTATTGTTTATTTTATGACCACAAATTCTTAAAAATTTTATTCAAACGGTCAGGAAGAAATATCGGAAGTAAAAAAATCTACCCAGATGTATAGAGTCGCCACTTTAACATTGACCACAGGTATCTAAAAAGTTTATTATCAGTACTTCGGAACTGTAGAACATTATCTAATGTTCTACAGTTCCGAAGTACTGATAATAAACTTTTTAAGAACTATATACTATAAATTACTACTACGCTAAATTTATTGTAATACTTGGCAACGTTGTAACTACTTTTATTTATTTTTTTTTGTTTCTCGATTCTAACCAAGAGTTCTTCCTTTACAATATACCTAGATTGTATATTATGTAGGTATAGTTCATTGAAATAAGAAGACACAGTAGAGACCCAACTCAAAGACATACTAACCGTTACTGATTAGAAGAGACCGAACTGAAATGATTCCTAGTATGGTAGTGACGCTTGGTTTGAAGTCGCTGATTTCTGACGATTAAGGTACCCTCCCCACTTTTCGAATTAATTGTAATCATTCGCATACGACCATATTAGACAAACACATTTTCATCGTCGGCTAAAAAATTACTATTTGCGTAATACCTATTCTGCAGAGCTCCGTAATTTTATCATGTATATTAATACGCTAAGGTTTAAAATGTTTGCCTCCCTTTTTAGAAAAAAACCACACAATTTCTCCACATAAATTATATATCATTTTACAGATAAGTGCTTGCTCTAGTAACTGACATCGACAACTAAAAAATGTATTATTGCTATTGTTTTTGTAAATTAATTAGATTAATTAAACTCTGAACAACGTCTGCCATCTGACGGCGTAACGTTAACACTTCGATCTGTCATCTGACCTTCATATTGTAAATACTGCATACTGCCATCTGACGGGCAACGCTGAACAACGCTTTTGCTACTTGCGCCTCTATATGACAATTTTAGTAAAATATTTCTTTTACAACAAAAAGAAGAACGTTATAAGCAGTGTGCAAAATTAGAAACGAATTGAAATTTAAAAAATAATTTTGTTAAGTGATAATTATTATACTTATTTAGTGCGAATAATTCGCACAGGTCACGCTAGTCTTCTTTTAAAACGTAATAAAGCGTTTTCCAGCTGCCTCTCCTGCACAGGGCCGTCTTTAGGTGTGGACCGATTGGGCCCAAGGATTCCCAGACATTTGGGGCCTTTTAATATTCAAAACCTCGAAAATATGCAATAATTGATCTTCTATTGACCCATTACGAATTCCTTAAGTGGGCCTTCAAGCTTTTTTCGGCCCAGAGCCTTGCGTGTTCCAAAGACGACTTTGCTCCTGCATGGCTTTCTAGATGCAGTTACGTCTACACGGTGTACCTTGTGCAAGACTTGGAACTTTTTGCGCTACTGTGTACACTGTACGTAAAGGCATATATTTTCAAAAGAAATTTTCCAAAAATTCTCTGTTTTCTTTGCTCAGTGCCATATACGTTTTATATTATGTTGTGCATCTTTGTCGCATGTACTGTAGTTGTCTTCGTCAGCCGGTGCGGTGTGCTTTTATTAAACGAGCCGACGGCTGTCAGCCAGTCCGCCAAAGGGAAGCCTTAGACAGAGAAGAAACGCGAGCAACTGAGAAAGGCAGTGAATTTCAAGACCGCTTACTGTGTGACCCAACCGGGAGCGGGGTTCAAGACGAAGGAGGATTGTACACAGACGAACACCGCCGGTCGGGAGTGGGAAGACGTGAAACGTGTTGCCTGTCCTGTCCGTGTCCGTGTCTTCGAAAAGATTTCAAATAGAAAAGTCGGACCAAAAGTCCCTCGAACCGAATACCGAACCAGTTTAAAATAAATTAACCATATTTATTTTAAATATTCGGAACTATGCGCAAAAAAACCATGTCGTTCCAACATTCTGCGGCTTGGTACATAAGCTATTTAGGTAATTTAGAGCATTTTTTCTTATATTATATATAGGCGGAATCTGGATCCATTTTAAGATAGGGAGGAAAAAAATTTCAAGTGGTAAAGGGTTAAAATTAAAAAAACATTCCGCTTCGTTTTTAGGTTCTGTTACAGTCAAATTACCGGGAAATACCAGCGGCAGAAATTTTTGACTGACTGCAATCTCCCCAAGCCACTCTTAAGAAAGTGGATTTATGATCATTAAATCCACTTTCTTAGAAGTGGCTTTGGGACGGTGCAATTATTCAAAAATTGATGCCGCTGATATTTCCTGGTCATTAAGAAAAAATGCTCAAAATTACCTAAATAGTTTATGTACCAAGCGGCAGAAAGTTGGGACATGTTTTTTTTGCGTGTCAGTTCCTAATATTTCACACAACTTCAATTGGTTCTGTTTTAATTATTTTTTGCAATTTTTGTTTACCGCTTCTATACAGAGAGATTAACTTGGCATAATTACGTACATACGTTAACTTTCAAAGAACGAAAGATCATACTACTTATGTCAGTTGATAATAATCGACTTTTGTTTCGGTCTGTATATAGCAATAAAGGTTTTCGCCCGCATCGCCCAGCAGCAACTAAAGGCAGCTCTAAACGCTATATTTTCTAGAATGTTCACAAAATTATGAGATACTAATGACGCAATTTATATTCTCTTAAGAATGTACAAGTAAAGAATTGCCCGAAAGCTATTCTGCACACAGAAAATTCGCTATGTGAATTATTCAAAAATTCTAAATGCATTCTAAATATGAAATATTGAAATATACATAAATTTGAACGATTGAGAAACGCGACATCTTCTTAACGTCAACGACCTGTTTTTGATGGATATATCAGGGGGGGCAAACCGGGGCAGGCGCTCCGGCTGGAGTGAGGAGGCGCCATTATCAAGTTTCTGCCACGGTTCGAAAAAATCGTAGATCCGGGGCTGGGATATGTATCAGTTACACATAACAACTCACAATAATTATTATTTATCCACGGTGAACTACATAAACACACACAGAAGCCATGTTATAATGCAACGCATACACACAGCAAGCGCTACGAAATATTAGTACAGTAAAACCTCGTTAACACGAACTCGTAAAAATCAGGCAAAAAGTTCGTGTTATGTGGGAGTTCGTGTAAACCGAGTATGGCATAAAATACAATAATTTTTTAAGTGTCAAATCATGATTTATTTTAAGTAAACATTGAATAATTATTTATTATAAATTATCTAATAACATTAATTGTTCTTAAATATTATCTGAGTTTGAAAGTTTGTTTTTATTTGTTTACAAAATACATTTCAATATTGTTTTGACGATAAGTTGATCGGAGTTTCTGTGCACATTCAAAATTTTGAGGTATATGTTTCTATTTATAGGATTTCGAGTGAATTTTTAATCTCTCAGTCCTTTGTCTATTTTTAGAATGTGAGTTAATTACTTTTGTAATCCCTTAAGCAACTCTTTTCTTTTAGTTGTATTGTATATTCATTGACCAAAATGATCAAAATATATGATTTGAGAATTTTTGTAGTTCGTATTATCCGATAATTAACCGTGAAGGGACGAAAAAGTTGTTCGAAGTTCGTATTAACGAGGGTTCGTGTTAACCGAACATAATTACATTAAAGCTTATGTGACCATTGTCGAGAGCAAATTTTTGTTCGCGTTAAACCGAAATTCGTGTTAACCGTGTTCGTGTTAACGAGGGTTTACTGTAACTAAAAACCGTAACGATGTATCACAGCGTCGTGCCAATTGAACGTTTTTATTCTCAGATCCAAACGCGCCATTAGATGTTTCCATGATATACTTTTATTCTATACTGAGCATAGGAATAAAATCGCAATCGAACCATTAGGGTGCAAACATATAGGTACTTCTGTCTTTTTTAAGCCGTAAGCACTGGCGTATCCAGGAGGGCAAAACAAGCACGGGGGACCCGGCTTAAGAAATTTCTAATTTGCCCCCTCCTGGGCCAAAAGCTGAGAACGCTCATGTTAACGTCATAAAAAAAGACAAATTTTTTGAAACAGAGATACTTTATTCAGATTGAATGCAAGTACATCATTCAATCCTATCATCGGAGAAATCAGGGAATTACAACGAAAAAGGGACGCAGATATATTTTCGATACGCTTTGGTGCCTTCACTCACCGCACATTGAGTAGATAGATAATGATTCATATAGTAAATTATTAAATATATGGATGTTTCATATCAAAATGTTAAAACAGTTTGTATTTTAAATATATAAATTATTATTATCTTCCAGTAGGGACTCACGTGACTTGCAAAACATACCGACATGCATCTGTGGTAGGCTCCAATATCTGATTATTTTAGAATGGGCAATGTATTACTTACGTATAATATGGATTAATTTGATCGCGAAATTACTTCTACACACTGCAAACATCTAGAGCCGACTTTAGTAAGAAACACACATTCATGCATACATACTTATACATACAACCAAAATCATCGTCATACGTATTGTCTATATATACATAAGGATAGGAAAATAGTTATTCGAAAAGAATTACGGCCGTATATATAAGTTGTCCAATTTCACCCCACAAAATTGTCAAAAATCATATTGAAAATTGTCGAAATTAATCGACTATAATGACTATAATTAATATTAATTATACGATACGTGTTCATTGTAAAAAATGTATAATTCAAATTTTGTGGGCTATTGACACTTTGGGGGTCAGGGCTTAAGCCTTATTCAATAGATCCTATGTAGATCCGCCCCTGACTTTAGGAAGATATAGAACCGAATCCGGCCCCTTTATTATTTAATACCCAACACAAATGGTTTTTAATTTTACTGACTATTCATTTTCGCGTTTTGATAATATTTTGGTGTTCAGCGCATCCGCCATATTGAATTTTGCGCAACGTCATACGCAATGTTACTCCAAAGGTTATGAAAATTTGTGATAATCCGTCTAACAATTTAAGTGACACAAACTCTCTCTCTCTCTGCTCTCAGATGGGTAAATAAGTACAGGTTCAACAAACCAATGACCCATCCCTATTAAAGATTATTAACACATGCTTAGAATAATATATCTGTATATGTTACAGCTAAAGAAACTAATCTAGCTATTAATGTGCCCTTATACATAATATCTACAAAAATTAGACAGCGTGATCATTGAAGCGAAATTAATCAATTAACCTAATTACTATATATTATAATATCTAGTAGGACTTAAAATTTTATATTGCAAGAGAATATAATATTATAAGTGAATAAAATGCATGTACCTACTCATCCAGTTTAAAAAAAAAATCACCAATATTTAGAATGGATAGAGGCTATATTATATTATCATGTTGAAATAAAAACGCTTTTCGTGGAGACCAATTTTGCAATGTAAGTTGACGAAAAAACGCTGGCAATTTACAAATTCGGGCGAAGCTGGACCGAACCGCTAGTGTACAATAAATTTAACATTTATGTCCATTTGACCTAGCTCCGCGGGCCACGCATTGGGCACCGATGGTCTTGACGATTCAGTCATTATATACATAAAGTCAAGCGATTATGTATAAAGACCGCTGCACACGAGGCTAGAAACGCTGCTAAAGAGTTCTGCTAGCCGGTAGGCTGGGTACGAAGCTGGAAATGACGTCACTGCGGGCTGGTCTGCTATAGTTCACAAGATAGGTTTTAAAATTAGAACAGGGGCTATTTTCCTTGCTAGATCTGCTGCTAGGTATGAGCAAGAACCAATCAGGAAGCAGTATCTTGTCACGTGGGCACTTGAACAAACGCCCACAAACCAACATGGCGTAATTCTGCTCAGAGTCAGACAACAGACACGTTTTGCTCTGTGTTTATATTCGATCTGTCACTGCGCGCACATCAGATCTATCCACAAAACAAGCTTGGAAAATAGTCTCGTGTGAAGCAAGCACTTAACAGCAATCAAGAAAACCAGCACTAGAAAACTAGTAGGCAAATCTAGCAGCGTTTCTAGCCTCGTGTGCAGCGGCCTTAAATAATCACATTTAACATAATATACTTTAAATCACTTTCACCGTAGCATATATAGTTCAGTTAACACAAAAACATACACATTGGATACCTATATACATTCTATACGCATTTTATATAGTTAAAGTTACGCACAGTCTTACGTCACTTTGAATCTAGTAGCTATGTTTTCTCTATAAATAAATTAGCCAAATTATCTACAAAAGGGATAATCCTCAAAGTCCGCCGGTTTTGAATTAATTAATAAATATATATTTTCAAGAAAAATAAGTTACGTTATTTTCAAATAATTTTATTTTATTAAAATAAAAATTCTAATACTTATACTTTTAATATAAGCAAGGAGTTTAATAACAATCACGAAGGACACTGTTCTTCACATTATATTGTTACTAAATAAAGTATGATTCACAGTTAAATATAAAGTTTTCCTGTCGCAATACTGGCTATGCCAAGTGGGACAGCGAAATATCACATAAACTTGCGGAAATATTGTTGTATTTTTCTTTTGATAAGTAAACAAAATTTTATTGAAGTAGTCCTTGCCGTTTTTAAAATAACTGAAAAGAAACGAAGTATAGAGCAAATTTTTAAATGTATTTTCAACTTCGGCTAAATATTGAAATACCTTCTGTTGATCAATGCTTTCCATAGCAGTATGCTAAAGGAATTGTAGTAGTACATATTGTATATGAATGTACATTATATACGTTTCCCATCACAACCTATATGAAGGGCTTTCGGTGAACTGAGGGCTTATCTTTCTATAGTTGTATCTTTACAATTAGTATCAAATTTATTTTCTCCCACGTTATTTTATTTAGTTTTATTTTAGTTATAATAAACAGCATCTATTTACCTTACACTACAATCTTACTTGTCGAGCGTCTGTGATACGTTATCCATGCACAATATAATTTGCCAATATATCCATAGTCATGAGGCAAAGTGGCATGTTAAATTTTTGATTAAACAATATTAAAATAGCTATAATCTTCCAGCGAAGGCATGGATTACAAAGTGAGTTCGATGCATAATCAGACGAGGTGATTTACCAAAAAATTCGATAATTTGTGGTTTGTTTTCAGAATATTTTTTTAAAATAAAATTGTAATTTTTTGTTCGTTTGAGCATAGAGCGATGGGTTGAAAATTTAATGTGGGAATGTATTCTAATTATTAATTCTTACCTCCTACGAAATAAAAAAAAATGAGTATTTTGTGAGTTCATTAAATTCAGCATTTCTTTTTCCACAAGTTTCGAAAATTGTTTCGACCTTTTTCAAACTAAAACAGCATTCTGAATTTGAAATTCACATGTAGGTTTTTTTTTACGACATTCAGCTTTAAATAGCTAGATTTAAAACAGTCGCATCAGAAAATATCATAAAATTGGCAACAACTTAAAGTCAATTCATATTAGAATTTTGGCTGCGTGCCACGTTCGAATTTTCATTGGGAATTAGTTTTTGATGAAAAACATCTAATGGCGCGGTTTGGTTGGTACTAAAACCATGCAAATGACGCAACACTTTCATGGGAGGATGTTACGTTTGTGTGCGTTAGATTAAACTTGACTTTTGTTAAAGGCGACAGCTAGATGACAGAGAAAAACCTAGTGACAGAGCGATATTTAGTTACCAGAATTTCGTTAGTTGACAGGGCGAAATTTAGTTACTAGAATTTTGCTTTTTATGTTTCAGATCTGCACGGTGTTCCACTACGGCTCGCATTTTTTTTAGAGAAGAGAGACTAATCCCATGCTAAGAAAAGATATTCGGGTACGCAGGTACTAAGCGTAAAAAAGAAGTCATACCTCATACTGTTGGAAAGACAACAATCCAAATTAGAACGATACAGTCTATAACGGGCAGCTGGAAGGGAGGACCACAAACACTCCGTGAGTGTTCCGTTGTCTAATGGCCAGGCCAGGTTCAGAGCGTGGTGAGAATTCACTGCATATTGAGTTGATTCCGTATATTATATTATTATGTAGCTGAGTACTTATTTAAACGATAAATAATAATATTGATAATTACTATATATACTGTTAATTGTGCCTGTGTTATAATATCAGTGGTTAATTAAAAGTTAGTTGGCGGTAATTTTGTGAAACTTTGCAATAAACTTGTGACTATATTGTTGTGTTTATTTTGACGTGTTAACAATAATTTTACACGTGCTTGATCTGTGCAGTTTATTGTTTCTGCTAAGTAATTAAATGCTATAATTGATGTGAAAAAATGTGCAAATAAAAAGTTATTGCTATTTAATTAAAAGAGTTTTGTGAACTTATATGGAACAATAATATTAAAAGTGCCGATATTTAAAAAGCAATTACAAATCAAAAGTAAAACATCAATAGAATTTTATGTTTACTTACACACATTTTTATCAGCAATAAAATTATTATTATTATACAAATAGTAGATACATAAATCTTATCAAAAATTAATAATAATATAAAAAAAGTTAATGGGAAGAGCATGAATGGGAGTATAACAAAGATAGAAGAGTATGAAAGCATCCACAGAGAATTGTGAGCAAAAAGATAGAAAAAAAAACATTGGCGGCAATCGTTTGATATGGAATGAAATCGTGAAGTGTAAGAGAGACAGTTAGAATTGTAGACAGAGATATAGAAGATATATACATATAGCTGTTATAGCTCAATATAATAATACACATATACTTACAATACATACAAAGGGAAGAGAAACAGCCGTCCTTACAGTTTTTAGATTTCAATGTATACGTTGTTTAGTATTATATATTTTATATATATACAGGCTGTGGTTAAAAACAGTTGCGACGTTGCAACGTTAGTTGTCCTGTTTTTTATGTTTTCTTCTCGTCAAGAAACAACAGAGCTACACTCGCAGGACAATGGTAAACAACAAACAGCAGTGATTGAGTGGATTGAAATATTCCTGTGCGCACTTCTCAGCGGTCGCTTTTGAGTCAAATTGAAATAAACTGTCATATCTGTTACTGAGTAACACACTGTACCAAAGTCGCCGTATTACCTACTCTTATGTTCACTATCCTACAGAAAACATTATAACATCGTATATTATGTATATACGTATATATAAGCTAGCTTAGCAGGCTGCCCTAACATCACAGCACGCTGTATGTACTGCGTCTGCTAGCTCACTGCCGAGCGGCTTCATCAAAGCACACCTTTCTTTTAAGACCGCCTGAACTAATAAGTAGTAATAATACGAAACAATCTGTTTCAACTATTTGAGCGCAAGATAATTATTATAATATGAAACGAACATTTTTAATCTGTATCTGCTCATTTGATATTTGAAATCGTTGACCGTCGTTACAACAAAATAACAACAAACTATTGGTTAATTGTTTCAACAGTTACAGGAAGAAACAAATACAATTAGGTATTTGTCGAATTCGTTTAAATGATGCAGGAGCAATTTTTCGAAAAAAATAAACGGTAACGTCGTTAATACGTGGTTTTTATCTTCGTTTCAACGATTTGAAAATTTAAATTCATTTTTGCTTCAATAAGATACCACATATTAATTGGAAATCATAGTTTCTGGTTACAGACTGACTGTGTTGAATTATTAATATTCTTGTAATCTTGAATTCAACAATTTGAAAGTTATTATAAATATTACGATCTGTTCGCGTTTTGTCGATGAAGTTCGTCGGTAAGCGAACGAAGATTGTACTTACAGAAGAGTCATCGTCCATCGACATTTTTAAGACTGAAAAGAGAGAGGTTAGGGCTAGTTCGGCGTCCAAATATTCGTCGGTATAACATCAATCGTATGTCAATGCGTGCAAGGTTGAAGCAGTGTTATTTAAACAGTTTCCAAGAAACTGTCGACCTCCGGCGATGTGCTCTGTTCACTGTTCGTTCTGGCTGAGCCCGACCGGCGTTGTTACCACTTAACAGTTGCCAGTGTCTCCTCACCAACAACGCCAACAGCGAGCGAATAGTGTCTTCTACCTTTGCCGATTTGTGTGTTCGTGTGCGTAAGTGTGTGCGTGTGTGCGCGCATTTACAAAACTTGACGACGACGGTATTTTCATCAGCTGTCTCCGATGAAGAAGAAGGGTCCGATGGTTGTTGTAGTGCAGTGCATTTGTTGTTGGGGTCAGAGTTGCAACAGCGGTGTTGGTGTTTGTTGTTGTTTTTGTTGTTTATAGTATACAGTGAACAGTGATTGTGCCCATATGCACACACCGTCTTTTTTTAATAGAACCCACATGGCGACCAATTTGGTTAAATGGTGGAGAAGCAAATTTCTCAACGGTTATAAACAATTTTCAGGTAATCATTATATACCTATGTCGTAAATAATTATTAAGTTGTTTTAAAAGTAAGTATTATTAGAAGAAATAGCGAAATCTAATCAACGATATTTTGAACTTTTTTTAAAAATACTTATTATTGAAAACCCTAGCTGTAAAAATATTTAGAAATGTTTGTAAAAAAATATTTGTGTCGGTTTGATTTTGTTATCTGTCAAACGCTCAAAATTATTTCAAAAAACTTCACTTATCTTTATCGTTATTTTATAACTAATATATTTTGATATATACCTATATTTTTTTAATTGACGCAGTTTTGTTTTCCAATCATATTTACATTTAGGTAAATGGGTAATTTGTATAAGTTTTTAGATATCGATTACTTAGATAAAATATCTAATTGATATGATTAAATAATTAACTATTTCTAATATCATTTAATTCGAGCATGGATTAATAAATACGGAAATATTTCATAATCTCATATTGATGTCCAGTCTATGATAATAATTTCTCAAATTACGTTGTCTACTAAAATTAAATATTGATGATCTGGCGCTGTTTATCAAATCGCGGAATATTCTTTAGTTTCATACTTTGGAAACATGCGCTCTCCCTTATAGATATTATAATCCAAAACGACTGTTCTACTATAACTGATATAGGTTTTTCTTTAACGATAATAGTTTAAAATATGAAATTGTTTTTTATGTATCTATACTAATTACTAATATATAAAGCTGAAGAGTTTGTTTGGTTGAACGCGCTAATCTCAGGAATTATACTGGTTCGAATTGAATTTTCTTTTTCTTGGATAGTCCATTTATCAAGGAAGGCTATAGGCTATATAGAAGTAGAACCAATAGAAGCGGAGCATCAATGAAATATGTTGCAAAATATAACTCAAAATTTGTCCGCCCGACAAAAAAATTTGAACGGTACCATCATGAAATTTGGACACGACATTCATCTCGGTAAACTAAGATGAATGTGCGTACTCTTGTCCCTCTCCCCCATTCGTTCTTTTGCACCCGGGTGAAACCGGGCGGGACCGCTAGTCTATAATATAACTAGCGAATGATTTATTTTATATGTCAATGGCTAACGTGTCAAATTTCTGCAACCAAACATTTTTAAACTAAAAAAAAAACTTAAAAAATCCCACTAAAAAGCGTGAAATAATAAAGCTTTGATACTTCATTATATACTGTATAGGACATAGGTATACTTAAATTGGCGCCAACTTCGAAACTTGACTATTTCACGCTTTTTAGTGTCCTTTTTTGATGCGGTTCAATTTTTTTTAAAAGTTATTTAAGTACTTTTTAGTGGCTTGCAATCAGGGCCGGATTTACAATTTGGCCGCCCCTATAGGCAGAGTAAATTGTGCCGCCCCTCTAATTGGGTTCTCACTGAGTTTTTTTTTCATGTCTGCAGTTGCGTGGAAATTGGTATTAAGCTAATTCTCAGCGGGAAATTCAAATTGAAATTTGTAAAAAAATCAGTATTTGCTTGAAAAAAGTTAATTAATGAAATTAGATCGCAAAAAAATTTTGACTTGACTTTATATTTTTTCAACTCTGATTTTTGCCGCCCCTAAAAAATTTGCCGCCCTAGGCGCGAGCCTACATTGCCTTATGGGAAATCCGGCCCTGCCTGCAATACGGAGTATGCATCGTTATTAGCCTCCTTTTTCTTAATATTTTATTATTAAACTGCTGAACCGATTAATACACCATTATAAAAAATCAGCTTTTCTTCAGCTAAGAAATCAATTACACTTTTTATAATAACTAAATCTCGATTTACAGCAAATACAGAATAATTTTTATTTCGCAGTCAAAATAAAAGCTCTGGTCCAGGTTGTCTGAGAGGGAACCGTCACCGTCTAGCGCAGTAGCTAAAACGAAACCGTTTGTATGGTTTTTGAGCTACTGCGCAAGACTGTGACCGTTCTTTTACCGTACTCAGACAGCTTGGAACAGCTACTGTATTGCTGCTTCATCATAGGCGTCGGATTTGTCGGGGGCAGAATACTATAAAGAAAAATATATATTTTACGTGCGTGCTGCAAATATCAACATAAGCGAACAATAAATGCATTTAATCTTCGCCACTCGAAATATGAAAAACTTTTTATAAAAAAAATTGAATCGCCATATAAAAGTCCACTTTAAACAAAAAATAGCCAAATTTTGAGGTCGTTGCCAATTAACTAAAACTGTTCTTATTATTTTAATAAATTAGCGCCGATTGCAATATCTAGTTACTTTTTTCTTTTTAGTGGGTTTTTAAAGACCTTTAAATTTTTTTATAAAAAACTGTTATTTTTCACTTTTTGATGACTGCAATCCCTAGTTTATGCGTTGTTAACAGACTTCATTCTTGATATTTGAACACCAAACTAGGAAAAAAACTATACTAAGTAAACCGATTTAAGTAAAAAATTAATCCACGAATTTTTATGGTTCTTTCACGTGAAAAATGCCTAAGACTTAACGCAAAAGGAATCGTCGGCATTATGTCAATAGTTTTTGAGATATACGCGAACAAAAAATCATGTCACGAAACTAGGGATATATTTTACTAGGAAATTCCCGCATCGAACATATTTAAACAAGTATTCGTCCCTGCAAATGCCCCCTGTACCATTCATCTCAAATCTTTTCCCCTCGCCTAAAAACGGTTCGCGCTCTCCCGACGCTATTTTTAAAGCTAGAGGGTTCTGGTAAACGCCAAATGAAAGACAAAGAATCAGACTACAGATCCTTCAGGCGAATTTTTTGAAAAACAGTTTCGCCTACGTGTGAAATATTACGTAACTTATTATTTTTTTCAAAAGGTAGGAATTTTTTTTCAAAAAATTCGCCTGAAGGATCTGTAGTCTGATTCTTTGTCTTTCATTTGGCGTTTACCAGAACCCTCTAGCTTTAAAAATAGCGTCGGGAGAGCGCGAACCGTTTTTAGGCGAGGGGAAAAGATTTGAGATGAAGGGTGCAGGGGGTGTTTGCTGGGACGAATACTCTTAAATGAATTTCTAACAATATTATATCCACACACCTCCTTTTTTCAATTCGGTTAAAAACGATATTGGATGTTCGATACTGAATTATTTAAATATTTTAAATTATTTCTTTTGTCCCCCAAATATCCGCCACTGGTTCTATAATCAGCAAAAGATTCTGCGAACTTCAGTTACGATAAACACAATTATAAAGGTGTTATTGTTAAATATCAAATACCACCGATTAATTGAAATTCTATACGTTGATTACGTTGAGCACAGCTGCAATTCTTCAAAATGCAACAATAATAATTGCATATGCAAATATCCGAGACACTGGGAACTACTTTAATATACTCTATAGGTGTCCAATAATTAGTGTATTTGCCATATGACACGTCCAATATTGGCGTCGGTCGGATGGCGGGATCTAGGGGTCGGGCCATAATTTATCGATTTTTCATATAGCCTCCTACACAGTTTGGCACGATTTTTGAAACTGTTTTTATTATAATATGTAATACTAGCCGCTACCCGCGGCTACGCCCGCGATTGAGATGGAAATCGACTTTTGACATGCATATCAGGGGTTGTTTTGACAAACAATTTTCTTATTTTTCGTAAAAATTTTTTATTTTTTTTTAATAAAAAGTATCCTATGTTACTTCTAATACCTTCAAGAGTGTATGTGCAAAGTTTCATGATGATCGGTTAAGTAGTTTTTGCGTGAAAGCGTAACAAACAAACTTACATTCGCATTTATAATATTAATATGATTTAGGGGTTAAAAAATACCAAAAAATTCTCTATTTGGTATAGATCAGGGGTCGGCAACTTGCGGCTCTTTTGATGTAAAGTTGCGGCTCTCCAGTTCCATACGCAAAAAAATAATTAGTTTATTACATAAACCCTTAAAAATCGTCCAATCGATCCATGATTGAGTACCATTTCCACTCGCGTCTTACCCGCACCGCCTCCGTCACGACGTGTCGTCCTCGGATATATATATTATACCTATATAAGCAAATACTCTAATACTGAAACGAAAATGTTTAGTGGATCTTTAAAAACTGGGAAATTTTGTAAATTGTAACTTTTGGCTCTTCCGTCTCAAAAGGTTGCCGACCCCTGGTATAGATTAAAATGTGCTGCTTAAATTTAAACAAAATCGGCCCGACAGGACCGGACTTACAAATTTTAAGAAAACACTGGTTTGTTGATATGAAATAATGATTTTTCTGCCTGAAGGGTGTGTTTAATTTGGCACAGATGTTGGATTGATAATATTGCAATTAAGAAAAAAAAACGTATTATTATTAAGGATGTATTTAGGGGTTATTTTTTTTTATTTCGGCTAAAAAAACACTCTAGTTCACATAATAAAGCCACCCTGTTTGTAATAGCAATTATTAATACACTATATTGTCGGCTTGGCACTGCAACCCGAGATTTTTAAACGTGTTCAGGTAATTGTGTTAGTCGTTCGTAACGTAAACTCGTAAAGTTGAAGCTCATTTCCCATGGATATTGCGCATTTCTCTATACCAATTAATTTTTTTTATTGTATGATTAGTTGATAGAATGAGAACCGTTTGTATACGTGTTTTTCACGAAAAAAGCATTGATTTAGGGCCGCACTGAGAATTTTTCGCGGTCAAATACTTTTGGCGCCTTTTAAATATTTTGACGTGATAACGTCTTATAAATTGATGAAACACCGGCTGCACGCACGAAAAAGAGTAACGTTCCGCAAGCGAGAGCGCGATATAAGCGATAGTTTCTCTCTTCTCGCGTGACGTCAGAGAGTACTGTGCGTTCAACATTTTTTTCGGCTGTTCCAGCGAAAGCTACATCTGACAGATGGCCAGATAAATTATACGGTTTGTTAACAAATATATTATATATATATACATTCTTTTAAATGTCTTTTATAATTGCTTAAAAATATGTATTTTGCTTTGGTTGATCAAATTATTAGTCGGTAAAAATATAGTTTGACAGCTACTAAAATTTAGTTTATGTATTATTAAATATGATATTCGAGCGGAATACGTTATCACGTAAAACTATCATCCGTAAACCGACTTTACAGACAACCAATTTTTTTAAGTTTGTAGAGGTTCAGAAATGAACAATCAATAATCATGTTTTGATAACATCAATTGCATAGATACTTTTTCTAATTTAACGTTTACATAAACTTTGAGGTTTTTGAAGTGAAACTTCTTTATTGGCGTATCTGTTTTTCTATATACAGGTTTTTCTATAAAGGTAAATTATAAGAGAAACCAATTGGTAATGCAAAATGGATATAACGCATCAATGAAACGAGTTTATAACTCTAAAGAAGTTCCACTTTCCCCGTGAGCCTTTGTGTGTGAGCCTCACATTTTTTTATGTAAAACTTAGGCTTTTGAGGGCGATGCCTAAAGACTATTTTAGTCAGTAATAAATTGACTATAAATATTGCATGGTTTGCAAAAGACTAAAATTTAGTTCAATAGAACGGTATTTGTCTCAGACAAATATTTATAATTATATCGTAACCTTTTAAATGACATTAATGATATTTTTCCTTATTAAGTCATACATATTTTTAATATCAAATTTGATCACCAATTTTAAATTTATGAAGAAAAAATGCTATTAATTTTTGTTTAAAACATTAATGAAGCTATATTAGGTCAAGGTTGTTCAGTTAGGTCGGGGGTTTTTAAAATATCGAACATTATTTTTTTATAGCAAAGCCTAGAGGGCGCAGTAAACGATGCGAATATGTTTTATGTGGATATATCGAACAAACATTTTTTGAGTTCACGAAATCAAAATTTAGACCCGCGTATTGAATTCAGACACTCAACGATATTATTGTTTATTACCAAATACCTGAATGAAATCATTTTAATTGAATTTATGTACAGTGAGTCCCATTTTGATACCTACATTATTACGGATATCACTTGCATAACTGCAAGAATAAAACAGTTATTAAAGTCATTAATTTTCTGTACATTAATTGTAAATCCAATGGTGCAATTCTGTATGGTCAATATAAGAATTTATCGTGTTGTTAATTTTTTGTCACTTTCTAACAAAATGGACAGTGCATAAGTTAAAGTGAGACATAAATTTAACAGCGCTGTTTTTAACATTGACCATACAGAATAGCGCCCCAAGGCAATGTTACATACAGTGTTAGCAATTTCTACATGCTTGTCGCGTGTATAGTGTATACATCCAAATGGGACAGCCTGTATATTCTGCGATATTATAAAAAAATAAAAAATCCACATGAGGGGTGGCATTGTCAGAATAATAATAATTTTCAAAATTAATTTGGCAGTTATTATTGCACCGACACTTAAATTATTCAAATAATAGATTTTAATTGTTAAAAGCAATATGTATAGCGATATCTATACTAATATATAAAGCTGAAGAGTTTGTTTGTTTGTTTGAACGCGCTAATCTCAGAAACTACTGGTTCGAATTGAAAATTTTTTTTTGTTGGATAGCCCATTTATCGAGGAAGGCTATAGGCTATATAATATTACGCTATGACCAATTGGAGCGGAACATCAATGAAAAATGTTGCAAGATGTACCTCAAAATTAGTCCGTTCGACAAATATTATCAGGTGAAATGCCTTAACTATATATTGCAATATTAGCGCACGACGGTTACAGGTCGAATAGCTCAGTCGGTAGAGTGCAAGATTCTTAATGCCAGGGTCTTGGTTCAAGCCCCACGTCGGCGAATATATATTTTTATTTTTTTTATTTTCTACATTGCTTTCTTCTAAGGCTTACATTTCAATTTTTTAAAATTTTATTACGACTAATTAAAATTAAATATTTATTATATGTCTTGAAAGAAATTTTATTACTTAAAAAAGTATATAAATACTGCTTTTTAACGACAAAAACTTTTGAACGGTAACTCCGATCATTATAAAGTTTGGACACTACATTCATCTCGGTAAACTAAGATTAATGTGCGTACTCATGTCCCTTTCTTCCCCATTCGTTCTTTTGCACCCGGGTGAAACCGGGCGGGACAGCTAGTTTGATATAAAACGAATGTATATGCCTCAGTCAGGTATCAACAATATATAGATGAAATGTACACACATACCTAGTAAAGAATGTTTTACAGATATTTTTAGATGGCTGGTCGAAATATTACATTTAAACGACCTGATACATAATCTCTATATATTTTGAACACATGTTTCGTCGTTTTAGTTGTATAGATACTTAAAAAAGTTGATGCTTTGTTATTTTGGCAAACTGCAGTTTCGTATGACTTATTTTAATTAATTGAAAATGCAGATAATGCGTTAAGATCAGAACTAAATAAACAATATACGGAATGTAACAAAAACATTTCGCGGACGATATGACACAGTCGACTTTGATTTTCTGGTATGAGTTGAACCACGAAATAAAGTTGACTTGTTTTTTGGATGAATAAATTTCCTCATTTCACTTTGAGTGGGAGAAAGTCATTAAGCAAGAAGGTATATTTAAAGAACGGCCACACAGACAGCGACGACTCTATCTATTACCAAATGTTTTTGAAAAGGTTACGTTTTTTTATGAAATCATAGCTATACACACAAATTCTTCTAGTTACAAAAAACGTTTAAATACGTTATTTAAATAGAAGTATGTGGGACAAAGCTAGATTCTACTGACAACTTGTGTGCCAAAAAAATATTTACTATTGTAAATTAATCATTGTTAAAGTTTTCCACTAGAATGTCCGACTTTTGTATTCAGTAAAACCGTTTTTTGTCAGTCGTGTAAAGTTTGTGAGTTTAGAAAGATTTGTAAATTTTAATTTCAGATCAACTGGAGATTTATATTTACGGACTGGTTGCCTGAAATTAAATTCTAAATAATAGTAACTATTTTTGGACACGACGTACAAACAGATGCATTCGATTGTTGCCACCTGTTAATCAACAAGTGAAGGTTAAATTTGGTTGATAGCACTGTTTCATTATTATTTTTAGATTTTTGCTATTATTCTTATCACTTTAAATTTTAAATATTTGTTTAATTTTACGTTTTCATCGTCAGACCTGCTTTTGAAAGTAATTTGATTTTTGAGCAGTTTTAAATCTGGTTGATAACATTATTATTTTTAAATTTTTGAACGCACTTGTTGAGCGCCACATTTGAGTCAATAGATCTCAGTATAATTATTAAGATCTTTGCCTCCCTTTTTAGAAAAAACCTCACAATTTCTCCACATAAATTATATATCATTTTACAGATAATTGCTTGCTCTACTGAAATCACAACTAAAAAATTTATTATTGCTTTTGTTTTTGTAAATTAATTAATTATTAAACTTATATATATAGATATACATTAAGACACAATACAGCAACGCTGAACAACGTCTGCCATCTGACGGCTTTAATTTTGAAACAACGTCAACACTTCGATCTGTCATCTGACCTTCATATTGTAATACAACAAAAATAAGAACGTTATAAGCAGTGTGCAAAATTAGAAACGAATTGAATACCTGCAATCATATTTAAAAAATAATTTTGTAAAGTGATAATTATTATACTAGTGCGAATAATTCGCACAGGTCACTCTAGTATAAGTAATATGACAGCAAAATCGCGAAGTTTCGTTTTAAACACTTATTTTTCGGCTTAATCTTGTTAAGGCTTCCAAAAAACCCTGAATGAGAACACAATAAGAAAAAAACAGTAGGCATCTTGCAGATACTTTTTTAATAGGAATAGTTTTTTTTTTAATATTCTAGCGGATCACCTGTCCAAATGTAGTTCTGAACGTATAATAGTTTGTGGAAAAACAAAATAGTTTTGAAATCGCAAAGAAAACTAGAATAGTATATTTTTAAATTGGTTTTGTAAACTGATATTATTTGTAATATGAAATGAACTCCACATACCGAACCCTGTGATTTTTTAACTACCTTTTCGGTCTCATTTCTAAGAAACTGTGAATGCCAAATAATTTTAAGAAATCTATACAATTTTGCTTAACCTTAGTCCATAAATGTATTGAAGCCAATGTTCACAGCACGAACCTTAATTCGGTAAACAGATCCCCTGGGGATGAAACATATGGGGGTTGAACATTTATGGTTTCTAAAACTAGAATTTTATGCTTTGTGATATTATAGATGTAACTTTGTTCTTAGAGACTGTTTTTTCTTAACAGTATCGTAAATTTCGTCGAATTAAATAGTGCACGTCAGGCATGGTCAACTTTTTATGCATATATATCCTAATGTCCACTCACTTATTAAATGTTGCCGAAACTCACCCTAATGTAAAATATTTAAGTTTATTTTAATACTACATAAATATAAATTCATTAATTCTTTCGATTTTACAGCTGAAAACAGCTCTTCAAATTTGTTTTTTGTTGTTCATGAGGTCCAAACTTATGATAACTTTTTTTTAAATGTGTTTTTTAATTAGATACATTTCCGTTCCCGGACCAACATTGTGTTAAAACAATGACTAGTACCACTGCAGTTCTAAACAGTGGCACCCCTGGGTTTTGACAAAAAAATTGGTTGTCTGTAAAGTCGGTTTACGGACGATAGTTTTACGTGATAACGTCATAAAGAAACATTGATGAACTCTCTGACGTCACGCGAGAAGAGAGAGAAATGCGTACAAGCCGACGCTTGGGCCGATCGTGCCTCTCTATCGCTTATACCGCGCTCTCGCTTGCACGCTCAGGCTCAGGCGGAACGTGACACTTTTTCGTGCGTGCAGCCGGTGTTTCATCAATTTATAAGACGTTATCACGTCAAAAATAAAATGAAAAGTGCAATTTGCATATAGTACATAAAAAAAGTCGGCAAACTGCCTTAAAACGTATGTACACAAATATCTTTAAAAAAGATCAAACTAAAGTTAAAATCAATATTAGTATACTGTATATAATATGTTATGATATACATGTACAACTTTTCATATATGCGGCCCATGAATATGAACAATGTAAGCAAATAAACCATCGGTGTCTTTTTATTTGATTCTGGGAAATACGTTTTAAAAAGCTTAGTGTTGGAAATAAGTAGATAAATATTCTAAATTATAGACGCGCGACAACTGAAATCAATAACGTCTGTTATTGTGTGTACCGACCGTTTATGTGACATTTTTCAAAAAAGTGAACAAAAATTCTCTGTATTTTGTATGATCGCCGAATTCAGAATGTCGTTTACTATATTACTGTCGAGCGCCTATAAACAACCATCTCTCTCCCTCCTGTTTACTATGATGCCTCTCGATGTTCATTTTTTTCTGACCATTTTCGGTCTGCAATGCAAATAAAAAAGGTTGACTACCACTAAACTTGAATACTATAACAAATGAATGTAAAAGGGGTAGAATAGACCACCCTGAAGGGTTGTATTTGGCTGTAACTCGATTTAAAGTTAAAACTTGTTTTTAATCTTGTAATTTGAAATAAAATTTGTATTCTTCTATAAAAAATACTACGAAAGGTCGTTATTCTCGATCTGTTTTGCGCCCAAAAACCGAAAAAGTTGTGTTTTCTAGAACAAGTTGAGTTAGGTCCAACATTTTTATGATGTCATATTGACGATCGCCGAGGTGGTGATAAAATTGTAATATTACCCTCTACACACGGGTCGCCTGATTTGCAATTTGAGTTTCAAACCGGTTCAGGATCCGATCGTTCTGTGACCTTTAGCACGTCATAGAATGTAGATCCGCACATGGGTCGAAAGAAACACGACCGATTTGAAATTAGTTTCAAACTGATCGCGTGCGATCATGTTTGCAAGTCGAGAATCAATTTCAGTTGCACGGTTGCATGCTGTTGCGAAATTTTTCGTCTGTAAGGTACCGCAATTAATTCAGTCTCACTTGTGTGTGGACAAAGATCCTCAATCGATTGCAGACCGATTAATAGTTGCATCCTAAACTGAATTGAAACTCGGGTTGCCAAACAGTCGAACCGTGTGCGGAAGGCCTTAATGTAAAAATTAATGTTGAAACATTAATAAAATGACCCGAAATTTGTATATGTCTCAGTTAATTTTTTCGAAAATATAAAGTGCTTTCATCGCAAAAAGTATTTATGGATCAAATTTAAAAAAATGCACTATCAATTTAATAAAAAATTAGCCAAAAATGTGGAAGGCTTTACGATTTTGGGGTGAAGCATTCTACAATTTTGGTTAATTTTTAATAAAATTCCGATCTGTTTACGGCGGTGAATTTTTTGAAAAATACGTATAATATTATTATTGATCACGTTAAGATCAAAGGGAAAATTGGAAATTATTTCTATGTGTCGTGCCTACGCGTGGACAACTACGCGCATTCAAATATCTGGCAACACAATTAAAAATCAAGCATTTTAAACCGAAATTTATATGTATATTTTCTAATTCTGATGACATGTCGATTGCTTTTTCTACTATTTACACATGTATAGATAAACATATTTATTCGTCACATTGACAAAACAGTTTATGACAAATACTACAATAAAAATAGTTTGCTTTTATATGCACCGTTTGTCCGGCTTTGTGTGCCCGCGTACGATTATTGGATATCAATCCGATTTGCACCTGGACGAAGCCTCAAAACGGTCAGATATTATAAATTTAAGCCTTCCTTGAGAAATAAGCTATTGAATAGTAAAAACCACATTCAAATCCATTAAGTAGTTTTCGAAATTAACCGGTATACTCAGAAATACAGATAAAATATGCATTTGTTCACCTACCTTATGTGTTGATGCTTTCAGTAGTGGTGGCATCGGACTGCAGTGATGGCAGATCATCAGACACGGAAGATCTACTGGGTCGATCATCGGAAAAATTCACAAATAGTGCACCTCCAAGAGTTCCCATTAATCCGGCACAGGATACTGATCCTTCATCGAAAAAGGAAGAGACGACAGAAAAGCGGCCATCATTAAATTTTGAAGTTAGTACACTTTTTTCAAAACTATACACTTTTCTATTTACACTCAGGTCCTCACTAGAAAAAATTGACATCACTGCAATTTGTAATATAGGATAAAAATAGTATAGTACGATTCTCTTATTCTATGGATAATGATATAATTGATCGCATTGCACCTACATTAAGCGAACCGTACTATAATATCAACTCACTTCCACTATTTCATATTGGTTTTGACAAAAGCTTTATCTTAACCCAATAAAAAAATCCAAACATTCCGGAAACACCATACCATGCAAAATGTACCCGTATTGAAATGAAATATTCGAAAATAACTATCACCACTATGAAATTTTGTTTAATAAACACTTCACATACTTAAATAATTAAATAAATCTTCATGGTCCATCCATGAAGTACGTTAACGCACTTTTGAAGTTTTTTTATCTCCCTCGAAATATCAATATAATAAATGATCAGATCTCCCTCCAATTCGGAGTAACGTAACATTTCAATGAAGAAAAAAATCAAATGAAGATAATATTTTTTATAACTAATGGTTTAGTTACGGTCACAAGAACGTAATTTTCTTAAATATAGAAATAAGTAGATTCATCTTGATTTTGAAAGATCTAGGTATGTGATGTGCCACTCAATATTATACGCAATTTTTCCGCTTTTTTTTGTATTTTATGGCCGCCATTTTGATTTTATAAAAACAAAACCTAACCTATAACCATCGCACGGCTCAAGACAAATCGATAGATACCTCATTTATTAAAATCCGTTCAGCCGTTCGGATTACTTCGAATGTATAAATGCGTGTGAAAAACATAACCTATACTCGACTGTCACGCAGTCGAGTAAAAAGATGTACACTTAGGAGTATGAATATGATTTTTATTTTTTTAAACAATTTAACGTAGTTCAGGCCGTTCGGGCTCCCACCTCTTTAGACACAACGAAACCTAATACATTGAATGACTTCCTTCAAGTAAGTTACGTATTATATTAAATGGCCCCATAATAGTTATACTTTAAAGCGAAGAACACATCTATGCAATCGTGATCGGACAGGTCTTCCGTAAACAAATTAATCAAACTTTCTTGCAATTTGTATCTAAGCGGTAGAATTGACAAAGGCGGGTTTCGTCCTCGAGTACGAGATTATAGCCGCGATCGCGATTTTACGAAATGACATCTGTTAAATACACATTCCCAAACCATATAGATTTCATTCTGCAGTTTAATTACAAAATAATGCTACTGCTGATACTTGTAAATGAAAAAAACCTTTAACTGGCCACGGAAATACAAATTTTTAGATTGCGTTCTAAAAATTACGTGTTAAATCTTCGCACTTTATAACCAAACTGATTTCAATGTCAAACGTAGCAGACGTTAGCATTGTAACTTAAAGAATTGCATAAAAGATAAAAAATTAATGATTACATAATATACTCAAATTTCATAGTTGATAATTTAGTTTGTTCCAAGCAGCAAGCACACGGTAATGAAACCGCCACCCGCATGCGTATTAGCTAAAACGTGTTCAAAAACCGACTAGCTTCGTTTTAACTATTGCGCATGCGGGTAACGGTTTGGTTACCGTTTGCTGGCTGCTTGGAACAAACTAAATAATTAATCTTAAGCCCATCACAGATGCACAGACATTTCTAAAGACCAAGAAAATCATTTCTCTGTTCGTGCGTGCATGAAAAAAGTTAGGTGCCATCGTGAGACACGTGACAGATGTGAAAAATAGTTTAAGCGAAATTATAGTAACTAAATTTCGCCCTGTCATCTAACGAAATTCTAGTAACTAAATTAAATGTATTAACTAACGTCAGGTTCGCTACATAGGTGTCCCATTTGCACGGTTTTACTCCCAACCAAACGCACCATTAAATGTTTCACGTTAAAAGTAGCATATATGGCTGGCCGACAGGTCTGTTAATTTGAACCATATACCTTTATTCTATACTGAGCATAGGAATAAAATCCTAATCGAACCATTAGGGTGCAAACATATACTTCTGTCTTTTTTTACGCCGTAAGCATGGGCGTATCCAGGAGGGCAAAACAAGCACGGGGGACCCGGCTTAAGAAATTTCTAATGCTCCCTCCTGGGCCAAAAGCTGGGTACGCCCATGTTGTCATAGAAAAGACAACGTTTTTGAAACAGAGATACTTTATTCCATATATCTATTAATTAACTATATGAATCATTGCCTATCTACTCAATGTGCGGTGAGTGAACGCAACAAAGCGTATCGAAAATATATCTGCGTCTCTTTCTTCGATGTAATTCCCTGATTTCTCCGATGATACGATTGGTTGATGTACTTTGCATTCAATCTGAATAAAGTATCTCTGTTTCAAAAAATTTGTCTTTTTCTATGACGTTAACATGGGCGTACCCAGCTGTTGGCCCAGGAGGGGGAAAATAGGAAATTTCTTAAGCTGGGTCCCCCGTGCTTATTTTGCCCTCCTGGATACGCCAGTGCTTACGGCGTAAAAAAAGACAGAAGTATAATATGTTTGCACCCTATTAGTTCGATTGCGATTTTATTTCTATGCTCAGTATAGAATAAAAGTATATGCTTTGTTCAGATTGAATGCAAGTACATCAACCAATCCTATCATCAGAGAAATCAGGGAATTACATTGAAGAAAGAGACGCAGATATATTTTCGATACGCTTTGTTGCTTTCGCTCATTGCACATATAGACAATGACTCATATAGTAAATTATTAAATATTTGGTTTGAACTGAACACTTCGCCTAGACACGTGCCCCTTTTGCCCCTGCCTAGGTACGGCCCTGATTTAAATAATAGTGGATATTATAACAAAACATCGGAAAATTATAAATCGTTTATGATGATAACCTTCCATCAACGGGGCTATCAAATTCAAATTGACTGTATATGAATTTATATATACAAACACAATGTATATTATAAAATGAAATTCTGCTTGCTTTGATGATCCGATTAACCTATTCAGTCACAATGTGTTCTTTCAAGAAACAGAATAATATTTTTTTTGTTATACATTTCTTTGTGCGATAATAATAAAAAAAAATTGAGCCGCAAAAATAGACCGTTGGAACAAAATGGGTTAACACTCATTCATAACTTTTGTACATTGATGACAAATAAGTTAAATAATATACAAGCAATTAATAAATATTACACTACAAAATAATTTTTCCTCGATAATCGAAAATTGTCATTCCATGCATTAATTATACAGAGTGTTTACAAAAACAGTTTTAAATTTTAAGTCAATCTATTTCTATTTTTTTTTTATTTCAGGAATTTTCGTGCGACGTATCATTAGAAGGTGGCTTAGATAAGGACGGCCAAGAACGTCAAGAATTTTCTTTTACGCTGTATGATTTTGATGGGCATGGAAAAATTACCAAAGATGTAAGAAGTTAATAATTTCGCTAATTTAAAAACAGCTTTTAGAAAAAAATGAACCTCTTTCAAAAAAGCCACTAAAAAGTGAAAAATAATTATATTTTGGGGTCGGCACCAATTTAATTAGAGCAGAGTTCCGTTAATTCGAACTAGATGGGATCGAACCCTGATCGGATCTTCGAAAGTCCGGATTAAACGGAATTAGATTATTGAACTAACGAACTGATTCCTTGACTACAAGAACTAATTCGCACATTGCGAGAACTTGGGCAGCGCACTCCGTGAACTATGATAATATTTAATAAATAAAATTATCGACCAATTTTTCAGACAATATATCAACCAAAAATATAATTAATACATTAACGTTATTATTATTATTTTTTCAATATTTTGATACTAATTAATTATTTTGAAAGAATTTTATATATAGCGAATTAGAAATTAAATATTAATTATTTTTTATATATGTATTAATTATATTTATTCAACACGCGTGAGTAATATGTAATTTCGGGGCCTTGCTAAATTCGGGAGAAATAATAAATTACTTCATGTTGACGCGTATAGAGTGCTAATAATGAGCCGTACTGTGAGATAATGAATTTTCTGGACCAATAGGAACGCAGTAGCAAGACCAAGCCGTTAAATAATGAAAAAAAACTGCACAGCTTCTGGACCAATAGGAACGTGGTAGGCGGTATTGTATACATGAAAACAGCATCGCAATTCAGTGAAAGTCAGGGCCATCTTGTGTGCATCGAGGGCGGTGTGTACGTCAAGCAATGAAGTGATTTATTATTTTTCCCTCTTTTATCAGGGCCCCGATTACATATTACTCGTGCTAGTTGAATAAAGTATTATGTGCGACCATTGATCGAAAGAGAATATTCCACTCGCGTGTGTGTTACCGCACTCGCTACGCTCGTGCGGCAAATTTCACGCTCATGGAATCTTCTCCTTCTCTCACTAGTCGCACAATATACTATTTTTATTAATATATTGTCTGAAAAATTGGTCGATAATTTTATTTATTGAAGAGTTCTAATCAGACGTTAATCAAAGATTTGAATGATAATATTTATTTGTAATATTTTTTTCCTTGAAATTTTCAGGATATAGCCGGACTAGTTACGACAATATATGATACACTAGGCTCATCAATACGAGTGCCGCATTATGGTAGTAAAACAATAAAAGTGAGACTGACTGTATCGCCAGATCAGAGCAAACAAACAACGGAAAAAATTAATGATAGTGAGCAAGAATTGCCGACTAGTAAAACAAAAAATAATGAAGTTCCGCCAACAGAACAGAAAGTTCGATTTAAAAGAGATTTAAACGTTACAATTCGAGAAGCGCGAAGTCAAAGAAGAACAAGAAGAAAACAGAGAAATCGGGACGATCATCGTTCGTGTTGTGATGTTTCAGTAGAAAATAACGATGGCGCTGCTGACATTTCAGATGATGCTGATGATGACAGGTATACATTATTTTCTCGATTGCTTAATTTTTTTCAATGCGTAAACGTTTTTGTTGATGTCCCTTCCAAACTTCTGCTAGAGGCACTCTGTGAAAAGGAAGTGATTCGAAGCTTCGCCGGCAACTAAATTTTACCCTCCTTGATCAGCTGTTAACGTTTTCCTATTCGAATCTGAATGTTTAACGTCTTTGAGTACCGCGGACTGACTGTTTTATGCTTTTGTTTGATAACGTTCATCGTTTGTTTCCAGGTGTAGTCGTTTGTCTTTCGAAGAAGAACCAACCCCACCGTCTAAAAGATATCATAGTCCTCGCTTTAAGAATCATATTCGGGCCGAAAATAGTGCACGATTAACTGCTGTACGTCAATTGAAAAAACAATCGAGTTCACTACAACGACAAGAATTATTAGAAATAATACAAGCTAATATGGAGAAGAATAATCTTTGTTTTCAAACCACTAGGTAAAGACATCTATAAATAAAACACAGTTAGTCATATATGTAATTGCATTACCATAAAAAAGGTGTTAGGGACATTGCTATTGAAAGTCTATTGATTGTCGTTAACATTTTCTTACTTTTTACTTTTTAGAAAACACCAGCTGGATCACGTCAATTTAGAGAACGATATAGCTCTCGCAGGAAACCAAACAAGACGAAAGCATCATAAAGAACACGAAATGCAACAGACTCAGTGTTTATCAAATACGGCGGGACTGAATGCCGATAATTGTCCGTTAAACGAAACATTACTGCAAAACAATGCAAAAAACACATCGTTTTGTCACTACGATAAAACGCTAGGGTCCGGAATGTGTCAGCCAAAACGTGCGGGTTTTCACCGCGTATGCATGGCCCGCAGTCATTACAGATCTCGATCGAACGATCTGACTCCGGGAACGTTACGATATCATCTGTTGGACGATGATATTTTAAATTCGGATAAACATTGTTATTTCGATAATAATTCAGTGCCTCGAATGAACGTACATCAACACGCAAGATCCAAATCGTACGAAACGACGTTTGAAAACTGTCCGTTAAATTACAAAGGTAAAATTCCTCACACAGTATTAGGCCACACTTCGTCGCCGCATCATGTGAAACATCGTAACAGACAGGAAGATCAGGCCCGCGCAATGGCTCAAGTCGTTCATTGGTTAGAGCAGGAATTTTCATCGAATTTAAAAACGTCTAATCCGGGTTTAAAAAAGAATAAGAACAATAGTAACAATCACCGGCAAACACCGCATCAAACTCCGAACGCATCGCCTAAACACGAAGCGTCGAGTACGGAAGCTTCGACGGTGGAACGGCACGAGCATCATCATGTTCACGAACATATTCATCACCATTATCATCATTATCAAGAAACGCCTGTAGTTATATGAACGTTTTTTTCTACTTTATATAATGTGTGTTCGACTGCAATTGTGTCTTAAAGGGATGTGTCACGCTAAAGATTTTAAATTCAGTTGAAAATTAAAAGATAAAGCCCAGACTAGTGACCGCGAATTAAAATACAGTGCAACTTCTCGGGTCATTCGAATTATTGGATTATACATATTTTAGATGTTGTATTTTTATATTTATTTATTTAAAACGTTATTGTTTGTTGACGTGCTAACGTCTTATAAATTGATGAAACACCAGCTGCACGCACGAAAAAGTGTAACGTTCCGCCTGACCCTGTGCGTGCAAGCGAGAGCGCAGTATGCTTCGGCCCAAGTTTGACAGCTACTAAAATTTAGGTTATGTATTACGGAATACGTTATCACGTAAAACTATCGTCCGTAAACCGACTTTACAGACAACCAATTTTTTTAACAACAATTTGATCTTTTGATTTTGGAAGTTTTATGTTTTCGTGTACTTGTAATTTTCCGATGTAACACCGGTCAATATGTACGCCTAAACAACATATCGTCGGTCTAATTTTAAAACCTCGTAAGTCAAAATTTTATGAAATTATGATTTTAGGCTATAGTGCTTTAGGATTTTAGTACCTACACTTCTGTAAAACCTCGTAAAAAATTACCAAAATTGACTTACGGGGTTTTAAAATTAGACCAACGATATACATGTATCGCTGCAGACACTCAATAACGGGTGCTGGTTCATCGATGGCCGTGTATCAAATATTGGGCGTGTTTGGCCGAAGTAAGTACTTACTAAATTTAGTAAGTCACTCACTATACTTACAAAATTTTCGGCCGGAACACAAAATAAGTGCTAACGCAGTAAGCATGGCTTAATATAAGACGCCATTTTGCTTATTGTTGATGTAAACAAAACAGACAGAAACAGACCTGGCATTTATCTATTTGCAACTATTTACATGAATTAAATTATATTGATAAATTTCGTACTGTCAATTATATTCAGTCTATAAGGTTATATGTACGGGATATAACGTAAACCCGTGTTTTGAGTTATGTCAAGCCAGTAAGTCTGTCCTGGCCGAAAAGCGCTATAGTCAGCTAATTTTTTTATGCTAACTGGCTTACTAAAGTTTAGTAAGTACTTACTTCGGCCAAACGCCCATTGTGTCGACGCACCTATGCAGCCAAAGTTTAAATTATAATCGCGAATTCAGTATTGGGTCGAGGAGGTTATAATTGAAATTTGCATGATTAAATGATTATTATTTTACCAAAATTCAGAGATTGGATTTCGCTGAATTGCAATCCAACTTAAAACTTGAACATTTTTGCACATCCCTCGATTTATATTTATACACATTCAATTTATAAACTTTGTATCGACAGAAAAATTCTCAGGAATGACTTTCAGCCAGTCTGAGAATGGCATTTGTTTTCAGCTCCATTTAATGGAAAAAATGACGATCTTAAACCTAGACTTAAGGCTGAAAGTCATACCCCTAAGACTTACGACAGGACATTTTTTCCGATCCGCTTTAATTGCGATCATGATTTGCCGTATTTTGGCAACCGATTGCATTTTTTAAAATCTTTAATAAAAAATGATCGAAGATGTATTTTGACATTCCTCGTGAGTCGTAAGCGGAATTTTTTTTATTTAACTACATTTTGAGACTGTTACAATTTTAAAAAAGTTACCACAAATGAATTTACCAAAAATGTGTGTAAAATATTTATATTTTGAAAAGGCGATAAAATTTCTGTCAAAAAATATTTTTAATGGCTTACGTACTTATAGTAAAAAAAAAACAGATTTACAGTTGATGTTGAAAACTGTATTTTATGATCATGAACAGACATATTTATTTTTTATGATCAGTATTTTATGTTTGTTATAAATGAAAATATAATAATAATCGAAACTGGAAAGTCCAACTACCTCTTAAAATAAGTAAACTTAAATCTCGTAGTAGAAATAACTTATTTTTTAATACTTACTTTATAATTTTAATTAAAATTCTTCACTTCTACTGTATTAAAAAGGGCGCGTTTGTTGGAAAGTTCTGAACCAGTTCTGAATTGATCCTGTTTGTTGAAAATTCAGGACTCTTCAGAATGCCAAAACTGCGTTTGTCGGTGAAATTCTCGAACTCTTTGAACTTGCTTCTAGCAGTTCATGGTTTTTGAGTAAGGTTTATCCTTGTTATATATTTTAACCATGTACGTATTAATAACTATGGAACTCCATACTAAGTCGGATTAACAAGGGAATTAAGGCCGCTACACACAAGACTGCTTTTGTCAATACGTTTGTTGCTTCTCTGAATGAGTTCTGATTTTGTTCTGACAGTCCCATCAGAGTTCTAGACTTACCAACAAACACGACAGAAATGTTCAGATGCTAGAAGTCAAAATTATTCACTCGGTACAAAATGTACGTTGTTATTTTTCAGAGCGCAGTTTAGAAACAGATTTATAATTGAAATTTATTTAAATCAGATAAAATTAAATAAGAAATTGTAAAGTAAGTATCAGTGAAATTTCATATTTCGTGAAATATCATTATCCTCAGAATTTTTTAAGAATTCATTTTGTATAGTGTAGATAGTATAACGTAATATACATACTTAATTTTCATCAAAATATTTATTGAAATTGTTTTTAAATAAATGAAAATTCTTTCATAGTATTTGTGTATTTATTTTTTACCACAATCCTTATTTAGGGCCAGCGGCGCACACTTGCCACTTTGTATCACGATTGTGCGATTAAGTCGCCTGTAGATTATTAGATGAAGTTACCAACAGCATAGGGCTGTACACTTCACTGAAATACACAATTGATGTATTACAAACGAGTCATTATTATAGCATACTTAGTCGCAGATTCGCGCTACTCGGGTTCCAAAGAAGCCGATTATTAGAATAGTAGGACACCCTGTGAGCGTGTCGGCGGGTTCTCTGTAACTTATCAACACGTGGGAGGTCTGAATGGTCAATCGGATCGGGACGAAGTAGACGGGAGTAGCATAAGCGAGGTCAAGCAGGAACGCATACAGGGAACGCGGGCCGAGACACGGAAGTCGCGAACATACAATGGACTGAGTAACATCTCTTGTTGTACAGCAAATGGACCAATAAATAGTAGAGCTGTAACAAACCGTATGTATTCGTTATTGAGTAACGGGCACATCGTCTGACTCGAAGTAACGAATCGTTACTTACAAATTCATTTCGTTACTCGCATGTTTCGTATCCATGTCAGTTCGATTCGTTTGATATACGGTTATACGAACACAATGTGTTATACTTATAAGTATTCATAAAGTACGAAGTCATGACTCATGTCGTATCACGTATACGACGCGCTTTGGTGCGAAGCTACATGCTTATTGCTTGATGCTGTTAAGTACACTATTGTATGTCGTATGAAAAGTACCGAGTAACGTAACGATACGAAAGTAACGGGTACTGGTTCTTTTAGTAACGAATACATACGGGTACACAATTTCTCGTTACTTTTACAGCTCTAATAAATAGTGTTAAAATTTGACTTTGTCAGCTATTTTTGATTTTAATTACTAACTTTGCGACCCTACTCTAACAGTACAAGAAGTACCTAGTAGTGTATGGGTTTTTAAACTTAGTTCACAGATAACATTGGATATATGGGTTAAATTTAGGCTACCTGATTCTGAGAGAGAGATTGTAAATCTTACACGCTCGAGAACACAGGTCATTGGCGTCTGTATCCATCCGGAAAATGTTCGTAACCCCATACGAAACAGCTAGCAGTTGTCTAATAACTGCCTAAATCTTAATTTACAAGTTAAGACTTAAGTATTTGTTTTATTTTGGCTAAGATACTTAATGCTATAATTATTATGCAGAGGCTCTTTAAAATGCGAATACCTTTTTATTTCGTAGAGGAAGGATTTTCGAAAAGAAAGTTTCGGACAAAAGTTGCAGGGAATTACGAGGGAAGAACATTGGTGTAGTTTTTTTTTCAGTTGGTGGAGGCACCTCCAAAATATCAAGATCACCTCCACTTTTTTTAAATAGGAACCCATATTTTTTTATCTCAGATTATTATTCTTTAAAACAAAGAAAATAATTTTTGTACCAAACATTTTTCGATTTGATGCAATCCTGAAACGCAGTGTCAAAGAACAATAATCTGAGATAAAAAATATTTTAAGAAACGGAGGTGACCTTGGGTATTTTCCGAAATATAACCCAATATACTGGTATTATTATTTCCCTCGTCCGCCAAAAGTAATTGTTTAGTTTGTTGAGAACATATTGCAAATAACAAATAATAAAATAAAAAATTCCACAGTCTGATGCACACACGCCCGGTTAAATATTTATGCTACGTCACACCTGTCCCACCAGTACAATTATCGTATTCATGACGTCATTAGCATTGGTCACTATATTGGGTTATATTTCGGAACATACCCAATGATATTCTTGAGGCGCCTCCATGATCAATTAATAATACGCTTTAGAAAAAAAAAACATACACTTCGATGTTACTTTTATTTCTAATACACTTATTAAAATTATGATATAATAATAACATTATATATTATTGTTAAAATTTCACTTACCATTTTAAATGAATAAAATATGATCTATCGATTTATCGAAACTGTATATGAGATATTCTCAAACCTAGCGAATCTTTTCCCACTTCTGCTACGTTACAAATATTACACAATGAGCCTTTATACTCAGATAAGTAACTCGTTTTACAAAGAGGGCATTTTTCTTCCGGTTTTCCGCGGTATATCGGTTTAAATGTATATCCACACAAACTGAACGGGTTGTATTCATCGTACTGTAGTTGGTATTCATCGATAGGATTTTTCTCGCATGCTTGTAAAATTTTTCTAGCTTGTTGTGCCACTTCCGGACGTGGGCCTAATTCTAATAACCGCCTAGCGAATGATATCGCTGTTTTGTAATTTTTCAGTTTGAAGAACATATTCAAAGCTGTTCGCAACGTTAAAATTTGATGTACAGGTTGTAGATTACAGTGTGTAAAATATGCAGCCATTTCACATTGACGTTTCTGCTCTTCTAATGTTGATTTTGGCATTCCCTTTCGTTCCGTTTCCATTTTCAAACCTACAAAATTCAAAAGGTTTCACATCGGCGAATTATAGCAAAATAAATATAAAGGCGGAGCGAGAATAAAAAAAGTACAGTAAAACCTCGGTTATTCGTACGTGCTTCAATCGGTCGGCTGATAACCCCAGCGCGTGTAGTAATCACATGAGTGATGTACAAAAATTCGGACAGTGTCGATTCTTTTCTATAAAATGTGTGCACGGTTTAGATCGTGCAAATGAGGCGCTGGCACGAATAATCGGGGTTCTGGTGTAACATAGCTGGAATAAAAAAAGATAGGGCATTAACTATAGCTCACCTAAAACATATTCTCTGCAAATTTGTAGTAATTGTTTGGCTTCAGCCATTTCTTGTTTTGAATCAACCACCAGCAACGGAATGCTAAGCAGTAAAGACTGGAACTTTTCTATCGCCTCTACGAATTTTCCTCCCGTTGTCAACTGATAGCAGACTTGTAAGGCTTGCACAAGATCTGTCAGTTTAGTACCGACGGCCGGAAGTCCTCCTTTCGGTCCGGCATCTTTCCAATTTCGTTGAGGGTATGCGAACATGGGCAACTGATTAGGCAATGCCGTATAGCAAGTTTGAGAACGACCTAAAGTACTCATGAAAAGACTTTTGTAGGGTGTGAAATTGACGACTCCGATTTGATCATGCAACAATCGAAAAGCAGATTCAAATGAACCTGCGAGTATATGATCGACGACTAACTGTGAATTATTAACCCACATCTGTGTCGGATTAGTTCCTTTCGTAGGCGCATCAAAGAAATCTTCAGTTTCTTTAGCTGCTAAAACATCTTCCGGAAGCTCGAGATCTTCGTCTTCGACATTCCATCCCGGGCCGTCGCCCGATTCGCTTCCGATATTCCCGTTGATTTCTGGCTCTCTTTCGTCTCCTGAGCCGAGTCCAAGATCTGCATCTTCACCCCAACCGCTAGTTTCACCGATCGTGTCGATCGGTTCATCGGCAGCTGCCAGTGCTGACGTAACGCCACCCGACGCACCGTGCGCTCCGACACCTTCAAAGAAGCCCTAGAAAATAAAAAAAACTGTTAATTTGATAAACTAAACGCAACGAGCAGTATCTTATAATAATTTACATACTCGAGTGACAGTAAGAAGTGGCCAATTGGATTCGGCTTGTTGAATCGGTACAGGCGGTTTTAATAATTTTGCATTTCCGTTGGGAATATCCGGTAACGCTTGTTCGTTTTGTAGTATCGTTTCTTTTATCGTTTCAGCTTCGGGGAAATTATGCGTCATCGCTGCAATATAAGCGAGCGATGTTTGACCACAATTCTTCAAAATTTTTATTTGTTCACCGATGTCACCGAGTAATAGGGCGCCTTGATAATGACCAGAATTGTCTTTACGGATCTCGGCAATTTTCATCATTTTTCGTAATTTATCCAGATTACCAGTAATCAGGTAAAGAAAAGAAAGTTTTTCGAAATTCTTCGTACGTTGTAAACACATTTCGACCACTTGGTGATTTCCTTGTATAAGAGCAGATTCGCATAATAAATCCCAGCATTGCTTCTCATCGAGTTGTTTAGCTGCTTCTAAGGCTACTTCGATATTTCCACATTCAAGAGCCAAACCGAACCTAGTCTTTTCATCCTTCACAAAATGCAGTGCTACTTCCGGATACCCTTTCTGTTGAAGATATGCTATGATCGATTGACCGACTAGTCGAGCATTGCGTACCATATGCAATACTTCTTCGTATCTGCGTTTTATCAACGCTAATTTGAATCTGAATTCCGTCGGATCAATATTCAAAATTCTGGGTCGACATTCGCGGTCCAAACAAAACACTTGGTTTCCTTTTACCTTTGTGATATAGATCGGCAAATCCAACGTACGTATTATACCAAAGTCCCTAAAAACTCAAATGAAATCAGTCAATCAACTCATTCGGACCGAATCGATCTTGGTTACAGTTGTTAAAAAAATTTACTTACCCGTTAGTAATGGCGTATTTGATATGATTACTGGTTGTATAAATAAAAACTCCAGAATCATCCCACGATCCGGACTTCACGCGAGTGTTTTCTTGAATGGTACACAGTATTTCCAAACGCCGATTGCAGATCGTGACTGTATGCTTCGCTAACATGGCTACGTGTGACATATCCGAAGACCATACAACATATCGGCACATTGAAACTTTAGCTTGTGCCAAAATGCGTTTTTGTTGTACGTCAAACAGTGTCATAGTTTCACTGTCTCGAAGCAAGAGCATTCCCGTCCCGGCATAATAAATCTCATCGCAAGTGGGTGTTTGAACTTGTTTGGTTACTTCATTCTTCAAATTTTTGACGACGATCTTTAAAAAAAAATGATATTTTAAAATAGTTAGCATCCACAATATCTCAAATATTTTTAAACTCCGAAGCAGTATAAGTAACAGAAAAGATAATAACCTTACATTAGTAATTGGCATTTGATAAAAAAGATAATATTTACCTGATGTGATCTATCCAGTACGGCGAATCGATTGCGAGCGACCCAAATAGCCGTAACTCCGGATGATCGTTTACTTTCCGTTTCGCTCGGCTGTCCGTCTGTATTACGAGGAACTGTATATAAATCGTAGGTGCTGTTCTCTGTATTTGAAGCTCGTGTGCACAATAATACTGCATTTTCAACTTGATTGTAAGACATGCTATACACCGATAAACGACCACCCCCTTTTATTTGCATTACAGATACGTCTTTTGATGTAGTAAAATCTAGTTTACGCAAGAAACGATCTTTAACATAATAAAGCAAATTTCCATGCACTGCGTAAGCCGGTCGTTCTCGTTCAAGCTAGAATAAATACAAAAATACTTTAAATCTTTGATTAACGTCTGATTAGAACTCTTCAATAAATAAAATTATCTACCAATTTTTTAGACAATATATTAACAAAAAATATAATTAATACATTAACGTTTCAATCCGAATTTGGACCTTCTTCAGAACTGATCTAAAAAATATAAAAAATAATTAATATTTAATTTCTAATTCGCTTTATATAAAATTCTTTCAAAATTATTAATTAGTATCAAAATATTGAAAAAATAATAACAAACAATTTTTTATTAAGTAGTCATGGAAATAATTGTGAATACCTAAAAAGAAAGAAAAAATTATTAAAAACAAAATATTATTTCAAAATAATATATATAATACTTATTTTTTCAATACTTTGATACTAATTAATAATTTTGAAAGAGTTTTATATAAAGCGATTTAGAAATTAAATATTAATTATTTTTTATATTTTTTAGATCAGTTCTGAAGAAGATCCAAATCCGGATTGAAACGTTAATGTATTAATTATATTTTTTGTAAATATATTGTCTGAAAAATTGGTCGAAAATTTTATTTATTGAACAAAAATACTTTTTTCAAACTCGAACGGTTTTCGGTTAATAGCCGAAGACAAGAGCCGAGCCAATATCCGTTCTAAAAAAAAATGTGAACCGCCGTGGGACGTCTGGCAAACATAAATTTAAGCGAAATTCTAGTAACTAAATATCGCCCTGCAACTAAATTTTGCCCTGTCTTTACAGGCAGATAAAAATATGAACGATCCGCTCGCTGACGTCATTCATGCGCTTACGCTGATTGGTCAGTTGCGACGACGCAGCCTCTGTAATCTACTAACTTTGCTAGTCTGTATTATCTATAGGCTTAGCTTTAAGTTCTATCATTTATGATAAAACAAAATATCAGTGTGGAATGAAAGAAGTCAACTAATAGTTATTGGCGTAACAAGTAGTCTAAGTCATTCATGGCGTGTCATGACTTAGCCTACAAGTTGCGCCCATAATTTTATTCAACAAATGCGCGTTATTCATGTTTTTAACACGGTTATACGTTCATATAAGGTATGTATACAAATATCTATTTATTTTTTTATAAAAAAATTGTCAATACTAACAGCACGATTTAATGTTTTGGTTTGAGGTTAGCCGGTTATGAATAAACTCCATGTCGAAAACATTCGGCCTCTCAATTTTAGCCTCAATGGGTAACAACAGGGAGTTGTTGTTACCTACTAGTTCGTTACGAGTCAGAAAATAGTTACGTTTATTTTCATTACTCCACAATGGCCGATCTAGTAGGAATTTTCATTGAGTTATGACAAGTAATTGTCACCAGTCGGTAAATGGCTATTTAGGGTTCGGTTTTTAGGCATGATAAAACATGATAGCGCGCATGAGTTGAATAAAAGAAAATATCGAATAAAAAAATATATTACTTTGAATACAATCATTCCAGTATCGTGTCCAGCAGCAAATAAATTCAAAGACGGATGTGCCGTCAGTACCCAAAATCTTTCGTGTTCTCGTCTGAACGTGTGTAAGCCAGTGCGTTTCGTCATATCCCAAACTCGAATACTTTTGTCTTCGCTATTTGATAAAATTAATTCTTGTCTCGGATGGAAAAGCACACAAGATACGTTGTTGTAATGTCCTCTACACGTGTCAATTTCCCAGGCCTGAAAAAAATAATTTCGTTATTTAGAATCGCTTCAACTGTAACCGTTGCATAAACTGAATACCTTGGCTTCGTTCATGCGCCATAATTTAATTTGTCGATCATCGGCTCCGGATACAATCAACGGAAACGTAGGGTGGAAGCATGCCCAATTTACACCGCGATCGTGGCCTTCCAATACGTGTTTCACAACAGCATCGGCTTGTCCAAACAAATCGGTAGCACCCGGATTTTTCAAATGATCTTCTAAACCTCCCGGACCCGGAGCGACGTTTTTCTTTCGGAGACCTGCATACGAAAATTATTGCATACGAAAATTATACACAATATTCAGAACTCAAATCTTTGATTAACGTCTGGTTAGAACTCTTCAATAAATAAAATTATCGACCAATTTTTCAGACAATATATTATAATAACAATTTTTCAATATTTTGATACTAATTAATTATTTTGAAAGAATTTTACATAAAGCGAATTAGAAATTAATTATTTTTTATATTTTTTAGATCCGTTCTGAAGAAGGTCCAAATCTGGATCGAAACGTTAATGTATTAATTATATTTTTTGTTAATATATTGTCTGAAAAATTGGTCGATAATTTTATTTATTGAAAATATTCAGAACTGTTCAAAACTTTATTGCAACATTTGTAACTATTAAGAAAGTGTTGTTTGTATTCCAGCCAGTGTTGCCAGTCTAGTACAATTGTACTAGATCTAGTACTTTTTTGTCATTTTCTGTACACTAGTACGTTGAAGCAAAAATCTGGTACTTTTTAATAAATCTAGTACTTTTTAATACCCAATTTCCACACACCCACCACAACAAACGAAAAAAGGGAAATTACCAAAAAGACTTTTTTGTTGTGGAAATGAAAGGATCTTTTTTTGCTCTCTTACATTGTGCCCACACACGATAAAATTTGTGAAATTAGGTTGTTAAAAAAAAGGTCATTCGTTTTTTTTTTTTTTGCTCTCCAATCGTACACAACAAAATTATTTAAGCCAGGCTGTTAAAAAAAGGGTCATTCGTTTTTTTCTTTCTTTTTTTGCTCTTCAATTGTGCACACAACAAAATTATTTATGGCAGGTTGCTAAAAAAAGGTCATTTGTGGTTGGCAAATCTTAAAAAAATTCTAGTACTTTTTTCAACCCTGATCTAGTACGCAAAACAAAAAAGTTCTGGCAACACTGATTCCAGCAATCAAAAGACACATCAGACGTGTCACTGATAGGCATTTGTTTGCAGATTTTCCGAAACAGAACGTGTCATATAGAACTGTAGATTATATGATCTAAATATAAATTATTCTCTCTAACCTGAAATATCCCAGATTCGAACTGTCTGATCGAGGGAAGCTGACACGAGTAAGTCTTCATTCGGATGGAATTGTGCGCACATCACATAGTGGTTATGGCCGGTAAGAACACAGATGCAAGTTCTGCTCTGCCAGTTCCAAATACGAATGGTTTGATCATCAGATGCGCTAACTATCCACGGATACTCGTGATGAAACATCGTTGTTCTAATATAATCGAGATGACCCAAAAGTGTAAATATGCATCTTCTTTGTTTATAGTTCCAAACTTTAATTTTGTAATCGTCACTGCCGGAAACGAACAGCGGCTGTTGACTGTGAAAACATATTCCTCTAACAGGTCCATCATGCTCGTCAAATTTATCCAAAAGAGCACACATCCGGTAGTCCCATAACTGAATCATGCCATTATGTAAACTGAAATAAAGATAAAAGTTTAATGGCGCAAAGTGGCTGCAAAGATGGAATGAACAATAGTCAGGGAGCTGACGCGTAAAAACCTTTTGCCGCTTTGTAAATTAGAGCATTTTTTCTTCTATGATATATGGGCGTAATCTAAACCCATTTTAAGATAGGGGGGATAAAAAAGGGTTAAAATTTAAAAAAATGTCCCACGCTTCGTTTTTAGGTTTTGTTAGTGGCTAATGACCGGGAAATACCAGCGGCAGAAATTTTTAACCAATTGCACCCTCCTAAGAAAGTGGATTTATGATCATCAACACTTTGACGGACAAACTGGCTTAGACCGTCATAAACCAAACTTCAAAAGTTTGACACGACGGCTGAAGCCGTCGTATACTACGGAACGTTTTATAGCCAGACGGGCGTAGCAGTCTATTTTCCAGTGTAGAATACATACCCTGTGTGCTCTGTGTCACCGTACAAATATCTACTAAGGCAGTATTGTCACAACATAACAACTTTTAAAAGTAATTCAAACATATGAAAAAATTTAAAAAACCATAGTGTCAAAATTGGAACAAAACTGAATTTTTAAGTGTCCGTCAAAGTGTTAATATACTTTCATAGGAGTAGCTTGGGGAAGGTGCAATTGGTCAAAAAATTCTGCCGCTGGTATTTCCCGGTCATTTGGCTCTAACAGAACCTAAAAACAAAGCGGCAGACATTTTTTAAAAATTTTAACCCTTTTTTTATCATCTTTGAAATTTTTTATCCCCACTATATTAAAATGGGTCCAGATTCCGCCTATATATCATAGAAGAAAAAATGCTCTAATTTACTTAAATAGTTTATGACTACACGGAACTATCCAAGTTCGTTGGTATCGAAGAAAGGGTCGAAATCTTTTCTAATGTCTCCGCGCCAAAACACAGGTATAACGAAAACGAATTCATTAATGGCGTTTTCGGCATCGAGAACTGTTTATTTAACCAATAGTAACCCATTCGGCCTGCACTGCCCCGGGGCAGTTCTCGATGCCGAAAACGCCACAAGATAGCTCTAATTAGGGATCTGACGCACAAAAAAAACATGTCGTTCCAACTTTCTGCCGCCTGGTATATACCTAAGCTATGTAATTTAGAGCATTTTTTCTTACATGGTAAATATGCGGAATCTGGACTCATTTTAAGGTGGGGGGAGGGGAATCGATACATAAGATACTTAGACAGAAGTCCTCGTTAAAATAGTATTTTTAACCGACGAAAAACAAAAACGGAGGAGGTTCTCAAGTCGACGCGTATATATATATATTTTTTTTTTATTTATGTATGACCACGCATGACTTTTTACAGAGTAGTCCGATTTTGATAATTATTTTTTTAGAAAACTAGTTGCTTAACTAAAAATTCTAAAATAATCTATTGCAAGAATTGTTCTCATTGCAATAGTAAGAAAGTAATGTCTACACTTTACAGGGTCGTCTACTTTATCTCCAAATAAATTTCTCCTTCCAGGACAGCAAAGTTCCAGTTTTGCGACTAACAGATACAATGTGGTTTAAAGGGCATGTAAAAATGACCACATCTTATTTAAAATTAAAAGAGTAATACAATAAATTATACGTGTATTCACAGGGTATCACAGAAAGTAATTATTAATTATTGATTTAAATAATAATTGACATTATACTTTTTGTAATTTATTTTAATTGTTTTGACTCGACTAGCCTAGCAGATGTGTCAACATTTCTTACATTAATAATAATTGCCCATAAAAATTATTTCCCGGCAATTTTTTTTACGTTAACCAGTTTTATTATTTGCGTTTCTATATAGCATAGTTACAATCCCGAAAATCCCAAGGTTTAGTAGTTATCAATCCCGGGATTTTTGGAGGCAGAAAACGGTCGTTATCTCGGGGTTGTATTCTCTACTTGTAACTTTCTTTTACACCCTGTACGCACACATTATACTATAGCTTTGGGTGTGACCAAGGATTTTTTAATAAAACGTTGCTTAATAACATATAAAATCTTGATTGTAAGATACTTAGTATGTGTTATAAAAAAACATTGCCAATACATGCACATCGTAATGATACATAAAAAATATACAGAATGTTTTATCACCCGAACAATCTTCAACCGATCACATAATTTAAAAAATACTTGAAATAATGACTTTTTGTTTTTGGGTTTCGAACTCAAAGGGTGGAACCTTATTGGGCTCATTATTCCATCTGTAAATGACTATCTATCACAGTTCTCTTAGCTGCCAAAACATAAGTGCTACAAATTATAATAACATTGGCGTAGCAAGAGGGGGGGGGGAGGGCAGGTGGGTCTGGCCCACCCTACAATATTAATCGTTCACGTACAAATAACAAGATAAATCTACAATAATCTACGTTTTCTTTGTCGTGAAATTTCTCCAGAAAGTCGTGTAGATCGATTTCGCTTCTATATTAAAGTTTTCAAATCTTTATACTTATATAAAAATTACGTGTCACGTTGTTTGTCCGCGTTTGTCCTCGATGAACTCCTAAACTACTGAACCGATTTTAAATTTGATTTGCACACCGTGTGCAATTCGACCCAACTTGAAAGATAGGATAGCTTACATTTCAATTTATAGTCGCAATATTATTTTATTGCAAATTATTTGTCTATTCCTTGACAGTCATAATACAACCATATAAGATGGCGATACCTGTTGACTGGATTGAGCAAATATTCAATAGATGACGCAACGAACTTAACAACCATATATCTAGATCGAGGATGTAAAAAAACTGAATATCGTTTAAAACTGCTCGGCACGACGGCGCAGCCGGAGTGCTCGAAATAGAGCAAGTGTTTTAAAGACCAGTTATCCACGAATACTTTACGCTATTTTTTTTCGAGCACGACGGCGCAACCGGAGTGCTCGACGTACACACATATACGCCCATGTATATTTTAAAATAGCTAGCAATTAATAAAATAGATAGATAGATAGATAGATGTTCCAATTAAATTGTTTTATTATTTCACTTTATACGTAGCGAAGCACGTACAGGGCCGCTAGTTATGTATAAATAGCAGCCGGTAATGATACGTAGAATTGAAAATTTGCCCCCCCCCCCTAGTATAAAATCGTTGCTACGCCTAAGTACAATAATGAAATTGGCACAACATATTTATTTACTAGCGGTTTCCCCGTCAGTTTGTCCGCGTGATATAGATAATATTATATTGTACTCAGTTAAATTGTCTTATATATAAATTCCACCCCCCCGTTCGGGTAGTGTGTTCAAAAGATCGTTGAACACGTATTTCTTTATTTTCTATAGTGGCCAGGTTCGACTTCTTTTGAATTTGTAGAGTACCGCCGCTTGTTTCGTCGACTTACGTTGCAAAATTGGTTTCCACGAAAAGCGCTTTTATTTTAACGCGATAATAGCCTATATCCATCCTGAAGGTCCATTCTAAATTATAGTTACATTTTTTTAGAACAAAAAAACATCGTTTTATTTGTAATCATTGCTATTTTAAGCGGCAAAACAACATAAAAAGTAATTTTAGTACAGTCCGTACCTGACATTGTTTGGATCACTTTTTTGAAATGAGATCACATTAAAAGTTATAACTATATAATTTTTACACCTAAATAACAAATGGACGAGAAAGAAATCACTGTTTCGGGTAAGACAACATTATTTATAAATAACGGGGCCCCAATAAGAATAGAATTTTTTTGTGCTATAAACATTCCTTATTATAGGTAGGTACCTAATGCAAATTTATAAATAAAATACTAGTTTGTAATCAAGTCAATTTATTTTGACTGCATTTTGGAATAATAATTTATTATTACACTAAATATTTTTCGCAAGAATTAAAGTATATCGTTTCCGTAGCAACAAAAACCTCATAAATAAGCAAAGGCGTACGCATTTGGTTTTCGACGGGGAGTCACAGATTTTTAATCATATATGCAAATCGTGTTTATTAAATAAAAGATGTGAGGCCTCGTGGGACGCCTAGCAGATGTGAAACATAATGCGAAATTCTAGTACACCCATCCCCCGATTTACACGGTACTTGTTTTACACGTTTTCGCTTTTACACGGTTTTCCAAATAAGTTTTTTTTTTGTTTTTATCGCACTCTACTAAATGCTACTGTGATTGAACACGTGCGCTGTGTACACATCTCACGGGGATTTCCGAGCTTATGTGCTGACTTGCTGCACACGCACACTATGTCTGTATTTCTTCGCATCAATTTAAGTTTTATCTACGGAAAATTGTATTTGAGTTTCAGAACCTGTCAATGCATTTTATTTTTATTTCTGTGTACACCTAAAAATATTGAAAAAAATCACAACTGTTAAATAGCAAAATTATGATTTTCTGCAAGCTTTTCGATTTACACGGTTTTGACTTGAAAATTTTTAATTTTCGATTTACACGTTTTTCTCAGGAACGTATCTACCGTGTAAATCGGGGGATAGGTGTATTATAATGTAGGTGCCTATATTATTTATAAGAAAATCGGATTTCCCTACCACTACATTATATATATGTATATATTTTTTTTCTGGAGGATTACAAGCTTCCTAACACGTGCGCCCCTGTAAAAATGTAATATTGTGAAATGTACTAATTATGTATGAGGTATAATCAATACTCCCATAAATAGTTTATTTATGCGTAGTGGATTCCGATAATTGCTTTGCATACCTAAATCGAAATCTTATGATGATATTATAGACAGTTGGGTAGTCCAAATATAAAATATCGTTCATATCGGAATAGTGTACATACCACGCATTGATCAACTAATCGTCGATCTAGCAATATCGCGTAACTACAAAATTAATGTTCAAATCTGACTTCCCGATTTACATTTTTTTATATTTAATTTAATCGGAAGGTCAAATTTGGACACCTATACTTTCACAAAAATGAAAAATACTATATAAACACGCAAAATTTTTCGGGTTTCTATAAATAGGTCTCATTGAATAGACTAATACATAGTCTATATAGTAATTGCGCGGCTTCGTAAGTTAAAAAAAAAAATCATTTCTTTTATTTGGCCAATTTTGGTACAATAATGTTCGACGGTCGCATTTTGGAGCTAACTGACCTAGAAACATGACATTTAAGTTTTAACAGACATGTATAGTCTTTGCGATTATAACTAACAACAAATAAGTCATTTCGAAATCGATCCAGTACTTTCTGAGATAAGCGTCTCAGAAACCTGTGAGTTACAATAGGTACGACTGTACGAGTAGGGAACAAAAATTGGTTGTCTGTAAAGTCGGTTTACGGACGATAGTTTTACGTGATAACGTATTCCGCTCGAATATCATATTTAATATAATACATTACTGCGCTCTCGCTTGCACGCACAGGGTCAGGCGGAACGTTACACTTTTTCGTGCGTGCAGCTGGTGTTTCATCAATTTATAAGACGTTATCACGTCAAAAACGAAGTTGGTACTTTTAGTCGATGGCTTTCGTCAACATTGTGACCGAATCTGCGGATGAAGTAAAGTGACAGAAAGAATCTAATTAGTAAGTAACGCAGGTAAGAAGCCAGAAGGTTCCGATAACTTTAGCCTTTACAGTAAAATTGTGACTCCTAGCTACGGGCCTGATTATTGACGCCATAGTAAAATTATTGGATAGATTTTAAAGCGACCAATAAATAATAATATGTTTCTTATTTAATTTTTATGAGTGCGAAAGAAGAAGTCCGTTGAGTCTCTATTCATTTCTACAGTGCACTGAACCATTGGAATATACCGTGTCCCTAATTCAGTACAAACTCATGTAAAATATTAGTTTAAATATTGCTACATCAATAAGTTAAAATACATATTTGTTACGTAGTACAGATGTTATGGTTAAATAATAAAACTGGATTTTAATGTCATCATTATAGCTGTACATTTCTGGGCGTAACAAAGAGATTTTTCTTTCTATTTACAAAGTGTCTCAAAATGTAAAATTTAAGGGGAGGGGAATACAATTTAATGATGACTGATGAGTTTCTGCAGAAAGGTTACCATTTATCCATAGGCGACTCTTTGTGACTTATAGTTTTTACTTTCAGAATGAAGAAACCCGAACCTTAGAGGATTACTTTGTTGTCCTTTTTCTCAGGAACGGCTAGAGGTAGCAAGTTGAAATTAATGTGAAAGACTAAGGTCTAAAACAACATAGTTCCATCATACAACACAGTCGCGGGAGAAGAGGGAATACTGGTCTGCCTTGAATGCAGTGTTAGTGGGAGAAGTCTACTGTGAACATACTACGTTACGCGTTACGATTTTATATTATATTTGTACAGAAGTATGCCAAAAAATATTAAATCAATAAAATTTGCAATAAAATAGTGAAATTGTCTTTCTGGACTCATAAGAAACATTTCAAAAAAAGTTTCATCCAAATTCGTCAAATAGTTTTTAAATTAAAACTGCTCTAATCATGGTTCTAATATACCAACATTATTACATACATACATACATAAAAATTTTATATAATAGTATAGTCTATAGATCAGTGTCGAATGTTAGATGTCATCGTTACGATTAACTTTCTATAAAAATTGAAAGAAAAGTAGCAATAATCAAATGTAAATAGACTGGCTATACATTTATAGCGCTTGTATCAACAAACTGCTTAACAAAGGTCATTTGATGGTCTTCAATGGCAATGACCTAGACATCTTAGATCTACACACATACCTTAGAAGTAATAAATTATTAGATCTTTCCGGAATCGAGAAGTTTTGCTAGATATTTAGAAATCGATGACGTACTACGACAAAACATAATAACAATGAAACGAAAAAAATTAGGTCGGGTCAGTTCTGGTTGTACTGTAGTATTTTCCGTACGACGTCTTTTGAGAAAAACATTCCAATGAGTATATTTTTTCGTTGTTTTTGGGATATCGTATCTCATAATTAAAAAAAATAAGTTTTATGGGGTCATTTTGTAGTCCGTCTGTTTGTCTGTCCGTAAATATCCTTTTTCTCAGGAACACGGTTAGAACTACCATAAACACATTTTAATCAGATTTAAATTTCGAAAGCATGTTTTTGATGTTTGCAGTTTTTACTGTAATTTGTTTTATTATAACAATTTTCCAATGTTTTCGGTCGTCAAACTATAGCTGTTGTTATTAAAAACGAGATACCAATATCGAACAATATCATAACTGTTTTTTGTGTTGATATCTGTACTTGAACGTCACATAAATTATTCATTTATTTTAATGAAAAAGAAGTTTTACAACATTTTTGCTTATTAATCAAGGTCAAGGATTTGGTATAAAACGATACAGATTTATATGAAGAATAGGGCGTATTCGGAAAAAACAAATCAAATTAAATAACTGAAATTTTTCAAGTTAAATTGATTTATAAATTGTCCTTGAATAGCTATGGACTATAAAAAATAAATAAAAAGCTATGATGAATGTGTGCTGTTTAAAAAAAAATTATCAATAATTAAAACTGCACACGAATTAGAAAAAAGTCGGTTATTATAAAATCAAGTTGCAATTACAACAGAAAACTTTACGTACTTTTTTTTATAATAAAAATATTTTTATATACAGTGTTTTTTTTCCGAGAATGCTTAAAGTGAGATACGAGTAAATAAGCATCATATACACAGAACCGGATCTACTTAAGGTCTAAGTCCTGGGCCCCCAAGTGTCAAAGGCTCACAAAAATTGATATAATATTATAAATTTTTAATAAGTCATGAATATCACAAAAATTATTGAATTAAAAAATTTTGAAAATTTGGGGTTATGCTTTTTTATGTGAGAAATAAAAAAAATATATTTAAAAAATTGGTCGAAAAATTAAAAAAAAATTCTGGATCTCGACAACAGCGGCACCTACCGAGTCCAACTATAGCTAAGAAGTAAGAACCATCCAGGTAACCCCATAAAAAAATCATCAAAATCGGTTAAGCCGTTTAAGAGAAGAATTACGAATACACCGTAATTTTATAGCTTCATATATAAAATGACTATCTATCAGGTTTTTGCGTAATTCGCAAAATTGACTTTTTTAATGGAACGCCTGTACATTAATCCGTCTAAAAACAACAAGTTTATCAAATTATAAGTATGTATTTATTGTTCCATTAACTTAAAGACAAAAAGTAATCACGTCTACCTTGAAGATAATATAATAAAAATTATAACAATTTAGTTTTTTTCGTATCTGTAATACCTCTTCTTACCTATGACATTTATATTTAAATAAGAACTTTAATTTCTGTAATCTACAACGGTCAATCGACTTGTCGAATACATGCAATCGACATCAGAATGTTTTAACAAAAGTGTGTTTACGTAACAATATCCACAGTCTGATGTTCGGTAACAAATTGTTAAGTGTTTTTGTTATTGGTCATTAAAAATCAAAACATTCGATACTTTCATTATTTCAAGTCAAGGAAATTTGACAATGACATCAGAGGGTTCGGAATCTTGTTGAAATTGTAGGGAAGTTCCCATTTAACACTTTCAACGTCGATGTATCGTTTATGATGCACTAACATAATATTTTCAACGACGGTTTATGAATTTCGATCTATTCAAGAAGTTTAAACTTCGTTCAAAATTTTTTACGTAATTAAATATCTATATTTTGTAAATCGCAGCAGTCAGTGTAATAATGATTTATTTTGTTTTGTTAGATATATCAGAAATAAATCCGAAATTTAATAAAATATGGAAATGGATCATCGAGGCTAAATAAATATATTTGAAACTAAGTCTGTAATTAATATCAGACATTGTCATAAAAATGTAAATTGTAATTGTTTAAACGGAATAACATGTTTTATACAAAAAAAAAACGACCTTCCACGTAGCTTCGTTAAGACTTAAGAGCCCGTTTCCCCTGATTTTCTCAATGTAATACAGTGGTCTGCGGTCTCCTATAAATCTGATTGTAAAACGAGAGATAAAATTATGAAAAATTATTTTTATGAAGATTAAGGGTCAATCTATGCCCCTATTGTACCACTTTTTTTTATATTTTTAGCAGAAAAATTTTTAAACAAACATTAAAAACCGTAAAAAGTGTCTTTTAAAAGCATTCGCCATTAATTAACAAAGTAAAAAATGAAAAATTTGTTACAATACAGACCTAGATTGATCCTTAATATAACTAGAAAAAAATATTCCGTAGCCTGTTTTCCAAAATTACGACCCAGTTTATAGGAGAAGCCGTAGCTCTGCAATGAAAAAATATCTTAATATGTCGAGCTGACAGGTACTGTCATTACGGAAAGAACGGGTGTTTTTGAAATTACTAAGACTGCTGATGTGTGCCGTTCAAATTTAGGGCTGTGTAGTGTGTACTATATTATGGTTTTATGGCGTTTGATTTATTATTGCATTTTTACAAAAGTACATATAGCCGCCATTTTGAAAACTACCGCCATTATATTTTTTGTGTCCCATAAAACTATTTAAATAACTTTTTCCTAAATACGTGCATTTAAAATTTAATTAATTATTATGAAACCCCGAAAACAAATTAAAACTAAAAAGTGAAATATTGTTTCATTATTTTTGTGTGAAACCCGAACAAATCGGACTAGATAAGAATGAAAATACAAACAGTACCAGCGACGATAAGAATTTAGGAAGAGATAAGACTAAAAATATAATAAAACAACAATCATCTTTTTTTCGTAGTCGGGCAAAAAATAACTTTACCCACATTGGAGCTAGATATTACGATTTCGAAGTGTAAACACACATACAAAATTTAAGCAAAATCGATTTAGCGGTTTGGGTTCTTGATGCAACCACAGACGACAACGACATTTTTATAAAACCGATTTTTTGGGTTCAAGAGACTTGAAAACGTGTAAAATCATTAAAAACTTAAAATCGATTTTTTGCACGATCACAAGACTTCCTATACTAGATAGACACCGTCTAAGAAAGAAAAAAAAGAAATATGAAAGAGGAGGTTAACTACATATTGTGCAAGAGATGATTGTTGAATCATTAGAGATATATATAGGATGTGCAGTATGGTATGGTACAAACACCCGATGGGCGTCGCCCCTACTAAATTTTATTAGGGCAACTAACCCACCACATATGAATATAGTATATAAAAGTTGTCATCCTGTCATATTGCTTTTATTAGTATGTGAACAGGTAACCCAATCAACAACGAACATTGATCGTCTTATTTTATATGTGATCTGTGTTTCTCTAAATTGGTTATTACTATGAAATTATTAATTATAGTAAGTATTTTTATTTTAGAGTGAAATAGTGTTTGAGTGCTACAAATTTTTAGTGAACTGTGTTCTTTTGTGATTTTTAAGTTTCAATTTGGATAAGTAACGAAATTTATATTGTTTCAACTATGTCTTGTATTTTTAAGTGTCTACAATCTATAAGCGAAACTTTTTGTGTTTTTGAATTGTTCGAAATTATTTTTCGATATCGATCGGAAACAGAAAATCGGAATTATATGACTACAATTTTTTCGATTCGATCTTTTTTTCCAGTCAAAATATTCCAACAAAATAAAACTGATCGGTTCTGTAATTTCAAACTAAAATAATAGTTCATAACGCTCCTGTTTTTAGAAAAATAATATTGATTTTAGATAGATGGACACATTAGGTTTGAAAATTACGTAAATAATTTATAATAATTTATAGTGTTCTTAGTTTAGGGTCAGGTCCTTCGAAAACCAAGATTCGGTGTTCTAAATAAAGCTTTTTTATTGTGATTCAGAAAAGTTATTTTGTCTTGAACGGAAAATTTCAATAATTTGACTTAAGTTTTAATAGTTCTTACCGTTTTTTTATACTTCTATCTTCTATAAAACAAGAGAGATTGCATATTATAGATACAGACGCTCGACAACAGAGGTTATTATTGGTTTCTAAAGAAAATGGAATTATGGTGATGGGGTTACAATATTGTCTTCAAGATTAGGTTAAGCTCTGCTACTCCTATACTCGAAACGCAAAAAAAAAAAATAATTTCCGTATGGCTGCTGATGTGCGTCTGTCCGTCATATTGGAATTTTCTTTTGTTTACAATAACTTCTGCACACATTTGATTGGTTTTTTAAAAATGTCTCTCACAGTAAGGACTTCAGGCCTATTTGTTTTGATGCCAATTGGATACATGGTTTTTGAAATATACGCAATGTTGTTCATATTTTGTAACTAAAATAATTACATTTCACGCCTTTTTGGCAAATTCCACTGAAATATTTCATTATTTTGGAACATGGACAATGAACATCTTCTATGGATCTCAATACCGATTTTTATAAAATGTTCTTAGATGTAAGCTACAGAAGTTATTATATAATTTATGTGGTCATATAAGTAATTGAAAGTAGTTAGCAATGTATAGTTTCTCGACAAGAAACAAATTATGCATTTTATCAGATATTTATTAAACGGTACATAATTAGTACTTCATTAATTTTTAAAATAAAAATAACTCACATCCTAGAAAAACATTCACTGTATAAAAAAAATTCAAAGCCATTTAATTAAACAAAAAATCCACTGACTGCACATTTACTTAATCATTTTAATATATACGTATATATTTTACAGTACAAATCTGTTATAATTTATAACGAACTGTTACTCAAAAAAGTAACGAATTTATGGAAAGACTAGCCGCTACCCGCGGCTCTGTTCACGATTGAGATTAAATAATGTTTTATACAACAGTAGTGAAGCCTTCGGCTCCACCGTATTACGGTATTATTTGTCGGCTATTTATAGGACGTCTGAAATTTTTACTATCATCTAAAATTAGCCGAGAATCAAAATTTTTTAATTTATAGATTTAACTCCCTTAGGGGATGAATTTTCAAAAACCCTTTCTTAGTGCACACCTACGTTATATAAGGAAATCCTGTGCAAAACTTCATGTTTTTAGATCCACGGGTTTAGGTTGTGCTTTGTTTGTCAGTCAGTGTTAATCTTAAAAAAGTTCCAGAAATATGTTTTCGAATGCGCTGAATCGACAGTATTATTTTATACAGAGTGACACCTTCCAACATTACCTATATTACGAATTTTAAATAAAAGAAGACTGGTCTCTGCAATGTACTATGACCTTATTGCAAAAAAGCGCACATGCATTTTATATTAGTAAAATGTAATCTTGGAACCGTTTCTATGCAATAAGGGACACAATGGTACACATCAGCGACTTCTCCCCCTTTCCCCACCGGTCTTCTTTAGCCGAGCGCACTGTAGTTTTAGACTATTTTTCTATTTCTAAAAAAATCACAAAAGTTGAACATGGAACATGTTTGTGAATTCAGTGGATATCCCTATATCTAAAATCTCGCTAAACATATCTGTAGCTAAAAGTCTATTGGTTTTTAGGCTATGCGCCCATGGACTTTTTTTAGTGACCTTTAAAGTATAAAATAAAACCATTTTCGACCAATTTAACCGAGAACCAAATTCCATAAGGTTTGTGCGGGGTCCTCCAAGAAATACAGACATGAGGAAATTATACGGAAAACGATTGTTTTGAATTAATTCAGTTATAACCAAAATTACACATGCATAAATTATATTAAGTTTAGTTATTTACATTGCGTATTTAAATAATAAAGCGTGTGTGAGTTTGCATTAAAAAAGAAAGGAACTTAATCAACACACAACGGTTATATCAATGTCAAGTTCTTTACTGTAACTTCTTATATTTATTATTTATAATACTTCCGGTTCTATTTTCCATATTTTTTGAAACTAAAACTGTCGCAATATTTTCCGAAATTATAACTGAACCAACATATTTTTAAAGGGATTTGTTATAATATGAAACCAACTTTTTCATCCATAAAGAAAAGATGATGTTACAAATGACGATAGTGTTAATTTCCAACTTTCCTCGACAATCTGTACATTTGCAATAACTGTTGAGAGATAACCAAATATCAAAAACCCCAAGCGTATTCCATACTTTTAGGTTTAGTTATGGTGCGCTAAATTTCAACAAAATCGGTCCAGCCATTCTCGTGTCATGTAAATACAAACAAAATTCCAGAAACACGTTGTTCCATCAATAAAACGAATGTGGGCCGTCGTACTGTAACGCCTAGCAGATGTGAAACATAAAATTAAGAGAAATTCTTGTAACACATAAATATGTAACAAAATTTTGTCCTGTCATCTAGTTGTTACCTTTAACAAAAGCCAAGTTATAATCCAACGCATACACAAAGCAAGCGTCACGCGCTGCCATCTAACGAAATACTAGTAACTAAACGCCCTGTTATCTAGATGTCACCTACAACTAAAGTCATGTTTAATCCAACGCACACAAACGTAACATCCTCCCATGAAAGTTTCGCGTCATTTGCACGGTTTTATTCCCAACCAAACGCGCCATTAGATGTTTCACATCAAAAGTACACAAGAAAATGAAGTTATTTAATTAACAGTGCTAAGCGGGGAATTACTGTAGCTACATGAATATTTCCAAACCGTTAATTTCTTACTGATACTGGTTTTCAAGTTTAAAGTAAAACAGATTTTTCTCACTTATTCCTGGACAGGAATTGTAAAATAGTTTGTACATACGACCTTTATTAAACCAAGGCTACTTAAATAATTAGAGTAAATTAAATGGTATATTGTGAGTATGCAAATGATTTTCGAACGATGAAAATGGAAATTTGAAAAAAAAACAGGATATTAAAATATGCGGAAAGTACATGAACAAAGAAAAAAAAGATCTAAACAATTTTTTTATTAAACTTGACAAATAAGATATTTTTCTTAGATAATTTTCAATTATGACATATCGAGATAAATCTGTGTGTCATACATTTAAATAATTTTATTTCTTTTACAACTAACAATTAGGAATTTTAAACTGGAGCAATATGAATAATAGCTATTAACCTTGCAATTAAAGTATTTCGGTGTATGGATATATAATAAATTCACGTGGGTATATAAGTTACAACAAAGGTGGAGAAAAATGGAAATGTCATGGCATTTAAGAATACGGGTCCGTTAAAGATAGAAAAGAGTGTTAAAAGAACTGCAGGGTTGGGTAAACTTCAATTTAAAATTATTTTAAAACTGAACAACGACAAATTTATTTAGTATCTGGGAGTCCTACTATTGAATTATTCTGAAATTTAAATGCCTGCCCAGAATTAGAACATCTGCACCGATTTTAATGAAACTTGGTACAATATTAATTTGTACCTAAAGTTACCGATTTAACTGGTTTTGATGAAATTTAGTACAGCATCATTTCATATAAAAACTAAATCATATTACTTTATCAACATATGAAAATAAATTAGTAAATAAAATATGACAAGTTTAAAATTTAGTTTAAATTTGGTTACGCTTAGTAAATTTTATTTAATTTATGGCATTTTAGGTATCGAGAACTGCCCCGGGGCAGGTCAGACCGAATGGATTACTTATTGATTAAATAAATAATAAACAAATTTCTTTAACCAATAGTAACCCACTCCGCGTGACCTGTCCCGGGGCAGTTCTCGATGCCGAAAACGCCATTAGAAAGTGTATTTATGATTCAAAGTACTTATCAATTTTTCGCCTCGATTTAAAAACGACTCTATGATCCTTTGATCCGCGTCTCCGTTGGAAAATTTAAAAGTAAATCCTCAGATGTCAATTCAGAAATAATAATTTCGTCAGCATAGCAACTACTACTAAATTGTACTTTACTTGAAACTGAATTAACTCAGCCCTGACTAATGTGAAGATTTACCAATAAGAGATTATAATGTGGACCAACAAGTCAGTAAGCATAAAAATGGTCTCGGGCGGCCACTCTTTATGTAACCAAGGACGATACATATAATCATATATGTATCATATAATATACCGAGATATCTTTAACACATATTATAATGCACATAAGGTTGTTGATATTTACGTCAAAAACAAATCCAGTTTTACAGATCATGATTTGATGTACATGGATCTATATTATGCATGAATGATCTAAAAGTTCGATATTACTGCATCTGTACCTATGCATGCATATAATACAAAAAGTATTTTCTATATGAACACATAGTTACTATGTATTTCTTCTCTAATGGCTAATAATTATACACCTATAAGCGAAAGTTCGTAAATTTTTGTTAAGATTTACAAATAACAGGCTGTCAATTTTCAACGTGAAAATGATCTACTGAATTAATAACAATAGCGAATATATTACTCAGAAATGCTTTGCCAATCGCGGGATAGGATGAAAATTTAATTTTAATTATTTCGTATATAAGTAAGGCTTGATTATAATATTTGGTATATTTACTGAATCATTTTCAATACGCATTCTTTTGCAGACTATCTTTTCCAGACCTTTTTAATTACGTATAAAATAGTGCATATTTTTAAATTATATTAGATTGTAGACGTGAGACAGTTGAGGTTTATGCGCATATAGAAAAAATGAATCATATCAGCTATTGAAATAGTGTTACACTTTTTTATTGAAAAAATATAATGTATTTTTTTCTGTGCAGGTGACTATAATATTAAAATGCGCGATTTCATCTACATTTGGTGGATATTTCCACCAAACATTTCCAGCAGCAAGAACGTACTATAATTCTCCAAATCTGATAGTAGCTCCGCAACAACCAATATCTGCCGGTTACTTAATCCAAACACCGACAAGCAGTAACTATTTTATCAGTCACCAGAGTATTGCTCCACCAGCTCAGCATTTTTATACTCAATCGTCACCGAATCATTATCAAGGATTCGCTTACCACACCGAATACAACGATGGAGGTTCATCGCATGTGGTGTTCTACACTGGCTCAAATGCAAAACAATTACTACAACAAACATTTAGAATCGTACCTCAACAACCGATCTTTCCATTCACAGTAAGAAATAGCACGGCTGACAAAAAGAAACAAGACGAATTGGTTTCTAATGCAAGAACCGTTGCATCGTCTATGATTGATCCGGTGACAACAACATCGAAACCGTTTTCATCTCCGGAAAGAACAGAAAAACCAATCCAATCGCTTCCTAAAGATATTCAATCAATTTATTCTACATTAGGTTTGCGATTTTCTGACAATCCTTCATTGGAAACTTTTAGATCGACAATTGATACGCCATTTACGTTCCCTCCCCAGTTTTATTCTAATATCCCAGCAGTTCAACATTTTTATACTGTACCAACTATTCCACTATTTCCGGCTAGTACTGCACCACTGGTTCGTGGCTATTCATTCAAAAAAGACGATAAGAATAATACTAGTTCTGATGATACTGTTACCATTGAAGCTGCTGACGATGCAGCTCAAGCCTCAAACGTAAAAAATACTATTGTTGAACCTGACACAACTACTCAAAATAAAAATTCTGACGCGAATGATACAACTACCGAAAATTCAACTGAAAGCAGTGCCACTCTTAGCCAACAAGAAAGTACGGATTCTTCATCAACTGAAAATACAACGGAATTCATGGTAGGAGATGAAGAGAATACAACAGGGGTAACTGAAATGACTGAATCAACGACTGAATCAACTTAGATTTTTTCTTGAAACTGCATTTTTTTTCTACCAAAATTAAACATTTTCCCGAAAAGAAACGAAATTAAAAATTCTAAAATATCAGTATGTAGGTACGTATTTAACAAATTTTCATGTAAATCTTTTTAACGAAAAATGTAACAAGCATAATATGATAATTCAAGGACTATTTTGATCTAAATAATAATAACTAAAATTTAAAAACTGAACAAATAAAAAATGTATTGTTGAAGATTAATGTTAATAATTTTATTATTTAGGTAATATATTACAACATAATGATAGAAACAATCAAGTACATACCTATAATATATATACATGTTTTTCTCGTTATGATGTAATGATTAATATTATTTTTTCATAAAGGTAGAAGGAAAAATTGTCATTCATTTTGTTGAAATATATCACTTGAGTTTAGAAAAACCGCTCTATCTGATATCTTTCAAATTCATAAAGTTGTTATAATAATTTATAATTATAAATAATAAGTACTTTGGTAGATCTTGACTTATTTCTTTATTTATTCTTTTAAGTAGTTCAAATTGCAATTTTTACAATTTGCAAGTGACTTGAAAATAATAATAAAAAATAATAAAATACGTGAATTCTTATTTTCGAATACCCGATCAACTTCCGAAGCAAATTTTCTATTTTTTAACATATTCAATAAATCAAATCTATTTTTACAAGAAAATACACTTCTGGAAACAACTACTTTCAAATATGTATAATGTAGGTATATATATAAAAAAATCGTGTATTTGTAAATTATAGACACAGCAGGGCACAAATACACGGATTTGTTACTGAATTGTATGTTAAAGTAAATTTGGAAACGGCCAGGGCGTGGCTATTGACTTGATTTGCATTTAGTGACATAATCGCAGCAGCTGATAGTTCTTAACACGCGAAAAATTTAACAACTACTGGTACCATCAATATCTAGACTAATGAAGTCATGAATCCTATGTCGATGAAACGTTAATCGCCCTTAGTTTTCTATAACATTCATTTTTTGTTTAGCCTCTTTAATTTTAATACCTTAAACAGCGAGTACGTAAATTCTTCAATGTCAGTTGACAAAACAGGGTAGATTTTGCACAACAAAATGAGATAAGAAGTTAGCTTATTATGAATATATGTCCTAAAATCAATCGTTATTAAAGATTCGTGCAATAAAAATCTCCGAAATTTTAACTGTACCTACAATCTAATCTAAGTATTAGTTGGTTGTAATTAGCGTGAGGGATATGTCAGTACTTCTATTACATCTTGCCGATGTTTGTAGTTTTTTCAAAATTTAAATAGCACACTATTGTTATTTATAAAATACTTGTTCTTAAACCAGTGAAACTAGAGCGTCTTGTTAAAATCAACACATTTCTTTGGTTCATTCTTTGAGGACATCACCAAAAACCGGTATAATTCATTATTTATTTCTTTTCAACATGTTTTTGATATCATAGTATTAATTAATTTCAAGGTGTTGGGGAATTCTATAAAATATGAGCAATGTAATAAAGCTGTCGAGCAGATTGTAACTCAAAATTTAATAAAATTGCATACACGTCACACACATAACCAAACATTTTTGACAGTTTCCTTACCTTGCCAAAACCCATGGTCTTTTTGGATGAAATGAAAGTCCTTTTACACGAGCCGATTTTGTCTCAAATTTTGTTAACATTTTTGAGACTATTTGAAGGAACACACACAATTTATTTAAAAAAAACCGGAAGAAAAATAAATCATTAAGCGACGTGTAACATTACTGAAGTTAGACACATATTCAATGCCACAAAACCATTATATACCAAAGGCTCTCAAACTTTTTAACAAACGTGTCAACATCGATTCAGTAAAAAATATTGATTACAAAATCACAAAATACTGATAATAAAATGATGATAGCATTATAGTGTTTATTTAACCTAAGTTATGTATATATATAATAAAAAAGAATTTAGTGTTTATTCGATAAAAAAACTAAAAAACAGACGTTCTATTTGTACACTTTTCTAGCCTTATTTTTAAACGTACGGGGTTTGTTTTGATTTCAAATTAAAGATAAAGGATACGTCTAGTCGTGTTAGATAACACCTTTCATAAATAATATTTAGAAGGGTACTGAAAAGTCTGAACCTGTTTTTTATTCAGACTGCAGTGTCTCCACAACGGATCAATATAGCTTTAATTTGACGACAGAAAATCTATCATCGGATCACAAATAGAAGTATATGTATTACCAACATAGACGGAGTTCAGCTAGCAGAGTGCTAGCGCAGTTTTATAAATCATTTTGGGAAAATTTTATAAATCCGAAACTCACGGACTTTTTGACATACACTGTTACACTCATGAAGGAGTCACATTTTTTTAAAAGGGGTACAAGATATAAATAAAATTTCAACAAGAAATTATTATAACACATTGCTTTCAGCTGTGTTTTCAATATTTTGTAATGACAATACGGTAAACTTGATTTTTTACCAAAGTTAACGATAATTTTGTATATTTATTAACTACCCTAAACAGAAACGTACTAAGAAAATTTTTATGAGATGAAGAATATAGGTATTTAAAAAACAGTTTTAATAATGCTGTATACATATATATTTCTTTTACAATATGAAATTACTTAAAAACGCCAAACCGATAAAAGTAATTTTTGAAAACCTAATTAAAAATTGAACTCGATATTCGTTTAATTTTTAAATGCTTGGATGCCCGTAATTGCTCGTCCTAATATTAAAGAATGAATATCGTTTGTACCTAAAATGAAAATAAAAATAGAATCGTCAATATAAAATAAAATCAGTTTGTTTCATTACCTTCATACGTATTAACTGCTTCTAAATTCATGACGTGTCTTATAACATGGTATTCATCAGATATTCCATTGCCACCAAGAATATCTCTAGCTGTTCTTGCTATCTGCAAAGCTTTAGCAGCATTGTTTCTTTTCAAAATTGATATCATTTCGGGTGTTGCCCTGTAAATAAAACAGTAAAAATATTTACTTAATCGCTAAAAACGCGAAAAAATAATATTTTCATAAATCTTGATATACGAATAATTTAATAATTAATACGTATATTATGGCATAAACGGCAAGACATACACAATTTCTAAAATTAAATAAAGTTAAAAATAGTTCGTACATGTTTTTGTCTTTCAATCGTCCAACTTGAATACATCCTTGAAGACCTAAAGCAATTTCACTCATCATATCTGCTAGTTTCTTCTGTACGAGTTGATAAGATGCTAATGGTCTGTTGAATTGAGTCCTATCTAAGGCATATTGTCTTGCAATATGGAAACAAGATTCTGCCGCTCCTAGAGCACCCCACGCTATACCATAACGTGCATTATTCAATGAAGAAAATGGTCCCCGAAGTCCAGTAACATGAGGTAATACATTTTCAGCCGGTACTTCCACAGAATCCATTAACACCATTCCTGTTATAGAAGCACGTAGTGAAAACTTTCCTTGTATTTTTGGTGTGTCCAAACCCTGTTTAACTGCTGAACGTTCAATAATGAAACCTCTTATTTTATCATCATCACATTTTGCCCATATTAAGAGTACATCTGCGATTGGCGAGTTCGTTATCCTGTAATTGTTTCATATTAAATAACTAAGTAAAATCAATTAATATTGTGAACTTACCATGTTTTGCTACCAGAAAGAAAATATGACTTAGTGTCAGCCGAATATTTTGCTCTTGTTTCTAACGCTCCTGCATCACTTCCATGATTTGGTTCAGTTAATCCAAAACAAGCTATTAAATCTCCTTTCGCTAAAAAGATTTATAAACATGTTAAATATAGATACGTGGAAGTGAAAATCTAATTTTTCAAAAATTACCTAACGGCGGCAAAAACTTTTGCTTTTGTTCTTCGGAACCAAAACTATTAATGGCTCCCATAACCAAAGATGATTGTACGCTTATTGCTGACCTATAACTACTATCGATTTTTTCAACTTCACGAGTTATTAATCCATACGCAACATTCGATGTTCCGGCACATCCATATCCTTTGATAGTGCAACCAAGAACACCTAACTTACCTATCTCAGGCATTATTTCTCGGTGGAATTCTAAAAGAAAAGCATCATTACATAATAGGTATTAGGTATATCTTGATGTTGTTCAAAATAACATAACGACATATACCTTCATTTCGATTCGCTAATAAGATTCGCGGTTGCAATTTTTCTTGGCAATATGTTCGAAATGAATCTCTAACAAGTTTTTCATCCTGAGTTAATTGCGATTCCAAATTAAATGGGTCGCTCCATTGGAATTCAACTAAAACAAATTATTATAAAACAACATAATTAAAAATTAAATTAAAACGTTTTACCTTGAGATGTACTTGAGGCTGTTGACTGGAATCCTGATTTAAATGTTAAAGAAAATATCGATCGACAAAATAGGCCAGTACGGGCCTTAATATTTGTCTATTGCCTGGCGCCTGCCATACTCCTAGTCCTTATTAAATAAACCATGGCAACTGCTTCGCTTTGACGTTTAACAAAATATAAAACATGATTTTAATAAGTAAAGGATACGTTTTACAAAAATATTTTTCGTTCCGTAAATAAAGTGATCATTTTTAGCACTGAAAACAATATTTTTTACGTGTTTAATAGCCATATTTAATATAAAATTATCTGTTTAGATGTTCAAAGTATGTTTGTCAAGCAAAGATCACAATAAACTGAATACAAATACGTCATTATTGCTGTGCATTTATTAAAAGATATTGTAATGTTGTTTACATATTACTTGTTTTGAACTTTGTAGATATAGATAATACAAAGATAAATTAGTACCTACATATGAATTTTATTTTTTAAGTACCTAAGTATTTATCAATAATAGTGAAATGATTCGTACATTTTGGGAACTTTATACTTTTATTTTTAGAAATCTACTTAAAAAGTCACAAAAATTTCCACAGAATTGTAAAGAACATTAAGAACTTGCAAATATTTTTTTTAAATGCTGTTTGTTTTTATTATGTTTTTCTTCTGTCGATTTTTAAAGTAATGAACCATAGATATAATTTTCAAAATTTATGCCCATTGCATTAACATTTTGATTTTTTTAGATAGTGTCTAGTCCTAAAGTAGTACCTGATTTTCAAAATGGCACATAGTCAAAATAAAGAAAACAATTATGTAAAGTTAGAATTTATTGGGTGTGGAGCATTCTCAAAAGTATACAAAGCTAAAAGAAAGGTTTGACTTTGATATGCCAGATATTAAAAAAAAATGTAACCGTTTTTAAACTAATATTTAATTTTTATAGAATACGGGTGAAATAATTGCCATGAAAATTGTGGATATTGAACATCACGGAGTCAATATATCAAAAAGAATATTAAATGAAATTAATATACTTAGCTTAATAGCTGGACATGATAACATTGTAAAACTTAAAGATGCTGAAACTTCAGCAAGGTGATTTCATATTCAACACGTCATATTTATTTATATTAAAACAATTAAACGACGGATGTTTTATTCCAGCCACTATTACATAATCACTGATTATTGTGAAACCAGTTTGAAAAAAATATTGAGAAGTAACAAAAATATCGGCGAATCTCAACTGCGGCAATATTTAAGACATCTGGCTTGTGGATTAGAGTTCCTACATAGCAAAAATATTTTTCATAAAGATATTAAACCTGATAATTTATTGATTAAAAGGACAAAATCATCGGAAATTCTGAAAATCGCAGATTTTGGGTATAATAAATATAAAATCGTAACTAAGTTTTCCTGTCCATAAACGATATTTCTTTTTTTTGTACCGAAATAGTAAAAATAAGAACCCTTATAATGAGATTCCGTTGTCCGTCCGTCAATCCGTCTGTCTGTCATATGGCGAGGACTTGGAGAAATATTTTGCCATGTTGTGATGTAACTCTGTGGGCGGATTGAAGCAAATCTCTTCCCAGAACACTAAATAGTTCTTTTGGAGTGATATTTGAAATTTTTGTGTTCTGGGTAGGCATTTGTTTTAACTCCTGCACAAAGTTGTATAGTTATTACAGACAGCAAATCTTTCTGCAAGGTTTCGGTATACTATTTCAGAACTATCTGATGGTTTCAAACTTACGTTGGTTTCATCGAAAACGAAGCATGCTTCCAGTCAAATTATTTCCTTAATACTAAAAATATAACAGAAAAACCGAGTAGTGCGTAAATTTTGACCGAGAATATATATAGAACTGTCAGTTATATTGTTTGTAAATATTCCTTCAGATTATCCGAAATAACTACAAATGAGTTTGTACGACGCGGCTTAGCCAGTGGTACTTCAGTTTATATGGCACCTGAAATCTTATTAAATGAGCCAAGTACAAAAATAGCTGATTTATGGTCAGCTGGTGCTACTATGTATGAATGTTTATTTGGCCATTTAATTCAACATAAATTGTCAGTTCAAGAAATCAAAATATTACTGGGAAAAAAGCCACCTATAAAGGTAAGAAAACAATAGGCTATTTGAATAAATAAAATTATCGACCAATTTGAAGAGTTCTATTCAGACGTTAATCAAAGATTTGAATAGGCTATTTGACTCATATTTTTAAATTGTCTTAAAATGTTTAGATCGCAGTATCGAAATTTTAAATACATATATAAGTTGGCGCGAAAGCACGAGCCGTGACGTCATTCTTGTAGTACCTATACGAACAAGTGCAAATAAGACTTGGTACATTCACGCGAAACTTGTTTAGTGTTTACTTACGTGTGTGTGCCGTGTGTTTATATGCTAGCTACAAATCTGAAGCCACCCTTTAAACCATCACATAATTTAATAATTTATTTTATTCAACTCATGCGCGCTATTCATGTTTTATCATGCCTAAAAACCGAACCCTAAATAGCCATTTACCGACTGGTGACAATTACTTGTCATAACTCAATGAAAATTCCTACTAGCTCGGCCATTGTGGAGTAGTGAAAATAAACGTAACTATTTTCTGAGTCGTAACGAAATAGTAGGTAACAACAACTCCCTGTTGTTACCCATTGAGGCTAAAATTGAGAGGCCGAATGTTTTCGACATGGAGTTTATTCATAACCGGCTAACCTCAAACCAAAACATTGAATCGTGCTGTTTGGTGCTGTTAGTATTGACAGTTTTTTTATAAAGAAATAAATAGATATTAGGTTTCGTTTTTTAGGCAATGAATAAAACATGAATAACGCGCAATTGTTGAATAAAATTATGGGCGCAACTTGTAGGCTAAGTCATGACCTGTCAACGCCATGAATGACTTAGACTACTAGTTACGCCAATAACTATTTTATAGTGTCAAATACCATATTATTGCTAAAATTATTATTTTTTTATATAAAAACATTTTTCAGATACCATCGCAACCTTTTGTAACCTCACAATGCATTAATCTTTTGAAAGGGCTTTTAACGTATGACCCCAAGAGCAGACTCAACGCTAGCCAGTTTTTTAATCATGAATATTTCACCGGTAAAAATGATCCAGTAGACGAATTGAAGCACCGAATTGTGTTATATGCTCAACAAGCAGTTGATTTCGATATGAAAAATCAGTATGATCAGGCTTTCGAAATGTACTGTGTTTCGATTCATCATTTGATACCGTTGTTAAAAGGTGCCGTAGATTCAATGTGGGTTGTATTAAAACAATTATTCAGTAATATTAATCTTGAACCATTAATGTTTGTTTTAGAGCTTCAATCTGGCCCTGATTTTGCATCATATGAAGGCAAACTACTTGACTATTTATCACGAGCTAAAACAATTGAACTAAAACATTTGTCAAATAAAAAAATGAATTTATCCGGCACACAATTAGATGACATTTTAGGTATCTTCTATATTTTTGTTTTAATCTGTAAAAATATAAATCAACTGGTTTTAGACGACACTCATAATCAAAAAGAAATTATTTCATTTCTTGAATTTAAAAGCTTATGCCCTCTGTTGTCGAGCGTCTGTAACTTCACAATATCTATTATCAAGTCTTGAACATCTTGAATATCAATTCTTGGCGATGCTAATACTAAATACGACCGTTCTTTAATTTGTTAAAGGCTTGAAATATTGTCGGAAAACCATCTGATTCATTAAAATTTACTTTTCTTATATATATTTTTTTTTAATTAAATCATAAATACGTTTTGTAAATTTCCATTTTTTGAACAAAATTGATTCCTTGAAAATTTTTATCAAATTTAAAAAATAGACGAGTTCAAAGTATATAAATATTTTCGGGTATCCTTTCTTACGTATCATTAAAGTCTCTAGTTTCAATATTTCATGTATTAGCCTATACAGTGTACATGACACATTGGCGTTGATCGGATGACGATAAAATCTGAACGTTTCACACCATTTTGAACAACTTACTACGCTTTTTGAAAATTTAAATACCATATTGATATGGTACACTATTTTGCTGGCAGCGTTTGGTTCTGCGACTAGAGTTTTCTTTTACTACACTTACTAATAATTTTTTATATTAGGTGTTTTGTTCAAAAACACGCCAAAAATACGTGATGCACTAAGTATTGGTCGGGAAGGTGAATATTTTCTTCCTGAAAATAAGCAAATAGCAAAGGAAAAATTGCTAGGAGCACTTAACATTTTGGTACCGTTGCTTGAACAAGAACCAGCAGGACCAAGAAAGAATCTACTAGGAACATTGGTATGTTTTTACTTTTTAATCCTTAAGAGTATTCGTTCCTGCAAACACCCCCTGCACCCTTCATCTCAAATCTTTTCCCCTCGCCTAAAAACGGTTCGCGCTCTCCCGACGCTTTTTTTTGAAAGCTAGAGGGTTCTGGTAAACGCCAAATGAAAGACAAAGAATCAGACTACAGATCCTTCAGGCGAATTTTTTGAAAAACAGTTTCGCCTACGTGTGAAATATTACGTAACTTATTATTTTTTTCAAAAGGTTGTAAGTTTTTTCAGGAATTTTTTTTTCAAAAAATTCGCCTGAAGGATCTGTAGTCTGATTCTTTGTCTTTCATTTGGCGTTTACTAGAACCCTCTAGCTTTAAAAATAGCGTCGAGAGAGTGCGAACCGTTTTTAGGCGAGGGGAAAAGATTTTAGATGAAGGGTGCAGGGGGTATTTGCAGGGACGAATACTCTTAAAGTTGGAATGATTGAAGCTTCATATAGACCGGTTTATGTTTAAAGGTGACTCAGTGGATGGACGTGGTTAAAAAGCTACAAGATGCAAGTGGATCTAGCGGAATCCAAGAAGCTAAGGCTGTTACAAGTGATGAAGAAACACATTGTATTCTTCAATAAACATATTTTTATTTGTTGTGTTCAAAAGACATTTTTCCATTTTAACAATGTGATAAATTATTAATTTCTTAGTTTTTATAAACAGTCTTTCAATAAAAAATAAAACATAACTTTTTGGTGTTTTTACTATAATCCATTTAAAATTAAAACGATAACGTTACTTTCTATATCACATTTTTGTAAATTATATTTTTGTTATGTATTTTTAACTATAAAAATAGAAAATAATAGTTCATTTTTTAGACAGAATAAAATTGTGTAGCAGTTGATGATTGTAATTCAATTTGACCCATTTTAAATTGTAGCCGTTGTAACCACTGTAATAATACTGGGTTTTGAGCTACTTGCTTTTGTTTACTTGGAAGTGCATTCGGATTTATTATTGGTTTAAAATTTCGACAATTTTGTAACCTTAATTGCAAATTCCCAGGTAGCTTAAATAAAAAATATTAGTTACACGTTTGATAAAAATTCACAGTATGTTCAAAAATACAATTAATTTTTTTGAGCTACAGAAAACTGGCACCATTCTCCGATAGTATAGCGGCATCTCAAAGGCAGTTCCACAAAATGTTCAAAAATGAAAAATTGGAACACTTTTGACGCATATGTACAAACTTGCATAGATATATAATTAAAAAAATACCTGTACATGATGAGAATATAAGACAGGACTCCACAAAGGTAACAATTTACTAAGTAAAGTTGATCTGCATTCCAATAAAGCTTCCAACATACTTAAAAAATGAAGATTTACCATTTCCGCTAGCTAAAACAATACGTCTCAAACATTTATTTGTGTATTTATAATAATACTTTGTAAACGAAATTCAAACTTACAACTTTCGAGTAAGACACAAGTTGTAAAATGCAAGGTGTCACTTTTCCCCAAAAATCAAACAATATTCCCATAGTTACATTATATCCTTCTGATATCGGTAAATGATTTGCTAAATTTTGCTCTAAATAAACTGTCCATAACTGAAACATAAAATTTTTAATTAATACTTCGTTTATTTTGTACTGTGCGATCGGCGAAAGAAGACCGGTGGGGAAAGGGCAAGAAGTCGCTGATGTGTTCCCAAATTATCGGAATTCATAGGCGGCGCATAGCACGGCATGCAAACAATGTATAGCTTTAAATTTTAAGGCATTATTTTGAGCCTCTAACTCGCACATTTTAATTACATTCGCTATGACCTCCCTAGCGCCACTTCTAACTGTTTTTCCCTTTTTACTTTCCATTTTGATGATATTCAGACAACACCCCTCAACTTAGTCCGTGGACGCACGCCTATGTACTGTCTGGTGTATGATTTTTTGTACTGTTAGCAAGTGTCGCCGTATAGTCGTACGGCTATGGCAATAGTACAATTATCGCGATACGACAATTGCGATACGTTTGGTCGACTGGACTCCCTTATTGAATAGAAGCGGTTCCAGGATCATTACCTTTTACTAATATAAAATACATGTGCGCTCTTCTGCAATAAGGTCATAGGACTACATTCCATTGACCGGTCTTCTTTTAAAAATCTAACAGTAATGGTAACTCATCGGTAGAGCGGGTTTACTATAATATAAAACGCTGTAAAGTGCGGCCAGCAAAAGTTGCTCGTGAGTTACGAGCTATGAGAATACACATGGACATTCGATTTAATAGACGATAGCACACAGTGACGTAACAATAGGGTGGCAGGACGGGCCAAATTCCAGGGGTCCCAGGCCGGATCAAAGGAGGATCCTAACATTTATTATTACAACATTTAGTTAAATTTGTCACGGACCTCAAACGGTATAGTTACGCCACTGATAGCACCGCAAAAGTTCAATAGCGGGAAGTAAAAGAATTATTATGAAGTAAGCTTATAATACGCGCCACGAATCTAAAATACTCGGAAGTTAGATGCGAATGCGGGCTTGCGCTTGTACAGTCTGTTGAAAAACTACAAACTCGCCACTCAACAAAACTAATATAACAATAACAACTTGATAATAGCGTACTCGACTGTACTTTAAAGCAGGAAAGCGACAAGTGACAAAGGCAACGAGCGATCACGGCCAATCACCGACGAGCGTACGTTCCGTGCAGGTAGCTGGAAGGTGGTGGGAGTCTCAACGGCTCTATAAAATGTGCCTTTGTGACGCTGTTTGTGACTAGCTTCCGAACCAATTAGATCCGTGGCGCATATTATAATAAATTTTCACTCATTATTCCAGATCGTAGGGAGGAACAACTTCCCCCCTTGCTTATGTCATAATAAATATGTGTTGTATTTTAATTAACGTTCATCCTTATAATATATATAGGGGCCAGCATATACATGCCACTTTATGAATTGCAAACACGTGTAGCTGCATTGCGATAGACGATTACTTAATAATCGAAATTTCTCGTTCGATCACAATTTCGCTCGATCTAACGATTGTTACGTTTGCTTTGCACTCGTGAGCAAGCGCAAACTCGCGACTACGTTTATTACAGCGAATATTGTTCGGTCTTCCGTTGTTCTGACGATCTACAAGCGACTGAATCACACAATCGTGATACAAAAAAATTGGTTGTCTGTAAAGTCGGTTTACGGACGATAGTTTTACGTGATAACGTATTCCGCTCGAATATCATATTTAATAATACATAACCTAAATTTTAGTAGCTGTCAGACTTGGGCCGATCGTGCTTCTCTATCGCTTATACTGCGCTCTCGCTTGCACGCACAGGGTCAGGCGGAACGTTACGGCGTTACACTTTTTCGTGCGTGCAGCTGGTGTTTCATCAATTTATAAGACGTTATCACGTCAAAAGTAACATGTGTCAGCTGGTCCCTGAATGGTTGCGAAACAAACGAACCTGACATAAAATGAATGCATGAAAAAGTGACGACATGTGCAGAACTGATAGCTTGGACTGTTCTGCAAAACCCGACATGATGACTTGAATGTGATCAGCTATGTGACAAGCTGCTTCCTGAGGGATCGGTTGACTAACAATAATGTTCGTTGAATGATGAGCTCCTGGACCTCCATGAATAGACGTATGCGTCAAAGATCCCAGTAAGAGCCAAGATAGCAGTCGAATATGCCCAACCCATTCAATAAAATCGCGCTGCCTATATATGAATAGAAATTAAAATAATCATCGTGCAAAATTAATGTCGACAGAATTTCATAAAATTTTAAACACATTTTAAAAACTGCACGTTTTGAATATGCAATAAATGTTTGCGAGTGGAAAAAGAAGTAGAATAATAGACCGATATTATATGTAAAAAATCAGCTTTATATTTTTGTTTATTACGCCACCAAAAAGAACATAAACGTACCCTTGCTGTATAGCCGACGGGGCATTATAAAGCCATGGCATATATCTAGCTACGGCCCTGTTATCTCTATTATTGCTTCTAGTTAATTCCAGTGCTAAATATTGGGCTACACCACTTTTAAGGGTACCGCCAAATGTATCTTCGTTTAAAGCTACATTTCCCTGTTTCCTGTATGTCTAAAAGCAAAAGAAAATATCAGACTCGAAATTTATTTGACTAGAAAGCTGGATCCATAGAATATGGCTGTATATTATGGTGGAGTTTATTTACCTTAAGTTTAGATAATGTGTGAAAATCTGCTAAAAATTCTAAAACATCAGCAAGATGGTGTCTCATACAATCAGCGATACTAGTGCTGCATACAGGACCGAACTCAGGTGTTATTTGATTATATTTATCTAACATTACATTGCTAGGCATCGAACCACCTGCATCCTAAAATCAATCAAGAATTGTTGAAAACAAATTCTGAACATTTCCATACGTATGATTCAAATGTCCTTACTTGTAAAATAAAATTTATAATTAATAAAAAATTTGCATCAGGAATATTTGTTTTAAATTTTAACGCCTGAACAAATTCAAAAACTATCATCCTACATAGTATTAATTTATCACGTTCCTAAAAACAATAAAAATGTGTTATTCAATAATTTTTCAAGAAATGCGAAAAATAAAAATATTACGTACCTTATTGAAATTTCTGTAACAAAGATAACACAAATCAACAAGGAAATGATATTCTAAAGGCTGATTTTGTATTGCTGCCCCTAAGACCTTTGAAAATGGGTCTAAAATACCCTGAAATATGTGAAATCTGTTTTAGTAAACTTTTTATATACTTTTAATTGTAATATGGCCATTCTTATATGCGTACCTTAAATTGTAAAATTCCAGGCATTTTCAATAATGATATCATAATTTTTAGTAAAGGAATATGATTATCTAAATTAGGAAGTAGAAATACAATTCGTCGAAAAAATATCTCGGCTTGCGTCAAAAGTGTACTCCATAATGGAGATGTGTTTCCCAAACCGATATCCAATGGTAAACATTCTAAATAGCATGCCATGTTTGCCAAAATAATAGGTAAATTATCTAATGGTAGTGTTTTTTTCGAATTTAAACTCTATAAGAAAGTTATTTGTTAGAATTTTTTAATGTAAAATTTGAGAAATGCGTGTTTACGACATTGGCGTAGCAAAAGAGGGGGGGGCATGACAGGTGAACCTGGCCCATCCAAGAATATTAATTAAAATAAATATACAATAATCTACATATTTTTTTCGTCGTGAAATTTCTCCAGAAACTTTTTTCACTTCAAATTTCAAGTAGGTATCATTCAACCTACAAAATTTTATGGACAAAAAATCTTGTAAACTAGTATGATCATATCCTTTCAGCTATCGGAAAGCTATCCCTTACAGTTTACACTATATTGTGTAAGTGGCATCTGGCAGTGGTAGGTAGAGTTGGAAATTTGCCCAGCCTCCCAGGATAAAATCCTTGCTACGCCTATGGTTTACGAATGTTTTATACCTCAAGTAACAGTTGTATTGGAACAATAGGATTTAGTTCATTAAAATCGAGCAAAGCTTGAGCGACACTTCGAAAAAACAATAATTTAGTTGATTCTGCAAAAAGAAATAATTTTATTATCACCCATAACTCATATCCATCAAAGAGAAGAATAGAACGAGTTATGGTAGAATAGATATCAATTTTGATATCTAGTATGTATATCAAAAAAATTCTATTCACCCAGGGGCGGATCTAGGTTTTTCGGAGCCAAGGGCTTACTGAAGTCCAATAGGGCACTATTTTTATGTTAGATAAAGAATTTTTAAATTGGGGTTAAAAATAAATTTTTAATAACTTCAAAATTGGAGTTGAAACCTAATTACCTGACTTAACAAATAATATTAAAAATTCACCCAAGCAATTGTCAAAATTCACTTAAAAAATTATCAAAATTCACCAAAAAAAATTCGAAATTCACCCAAAAAATTATCCATCATAATGATAATAATCATTAATTGCAACCATTTTTTACTGTACGACAAATAAATGAAAAAGTATTAAAAATGTATGATAATTCAATTTTTGTGAGCCCTTGATACTTAGGGAGCCAGGGTTTAAGCCGTATTAGTCTTTATGTAGATCCGCCCCTGTATTCACCCGATACGAAGTAACTGTGATACGCACCATTAGCCTTTGTTTGAAACATTTGTATAAAAACACCGTTCGGTGCCAGTTGATGTAAAACACATCGTAAAAATTGATGCGCAACACTGATGGCGCCTCCTGGCAAATGTATGTTCGTTTCATTTTGCCACGGATACATCGCATTCAATGCTACTCTAAAAAATTCAACCAAAATCAAATATACGAGCCATATAAGGAGTATAAACTATATTCCAAAATCCTCAAACCAATGTTTTCAAATTATCAAAACAACCAAGATGTTGACTGTTCATATTTCAGCTACGAATCTATATGGTCATTTAAACTTGATTTAAGCCATTCTGAACTATCAACCCCTATTTTTAAGTCACCATAAACAACAAACTTTTTTTTTAACTTTTAATATCACTGGATCAGCTGTGATCAGCTATTTACAGTGTAGATAATAATAGAAATCAGTATCTAGTAATTAACCAAAAATTTATAACAATAAGGTTGGCATCATTTAGCTATGAAGTTTAATGACACAGAGAGAGAGAGAGAGGGAAAAATAAAATACAAAAAAAAATTAAAAAATAAAAGATGGAAAGAGGGTTTGACTTGTGGTAGCCTTAATTTTTTTAGTCTTGGGCATAAGGGAATTCCTGTGAGAAAATGTTTTGCTAGGATTTTATTTAGTAAACAACATACTTGGCAACGATACTGAGTATATCCGGTAATAATGGAGCAGCTAATCCTGGTTCCCTATGAATAAATGTCCCGAGAACAATTATGCAAAGTCCCAATTCTTCATCGCTGTACTCTTCCTTGATTGTACCACATTCCGCACACCTGTTACCATAAAGTATTGGAAAACAAATGGAAATTTTCATAAAATAACCAAATTAAAATCTAGATAATACCTCTCAATTATACAGTCATCCCCTATTCTAAACGATGTCTGTTTTGTATCATATGATGCATGACTAGCGTTCTGTTCGTCTAAATCCAAATGATCAAATAGACCAGGCCTATTATTGCGAACACTTCGTTTATTATTAGTGCCTAAAGCAAATGGTCCGACTTTTTGAATTCCTCGTTGATTCCGAACATTACCTTCGGATTTCGCTATACACAACAATGAAAAAAAGACAAAATATGAAAGAAATTAAGAATACGCAATGTGACAAAAATAAAGATTTACAAACCTTTTTTATCGTATTGACGGAAACAAGAAACTATATCGATTGATTCTGAATGTAATGGAGGCGGTGATTCAAGAGCTACTTGCTTTATTAAACGTCGAGGACTCGCACTTCTGCTACTTGTGTCCCGCTAGAAATAATAATAAATAGTGATCAACAGAAGTTTTGGAGTTACATATTTCCTAATTAAAAATTTTATCTACGAAATTTGAATCACGAAATCACGATTAAAGCAATTTGCGCCGCGCCGTTAAGGCGTGATTTATTAACAAACATACCCTAAACGCAAACAGATTTTCAAATTTTTTATTGCAACATACAGACAAGGCAAATTGTTGAAAGATTTTACCTGCGTTTCTTTAAGTGAATTATTTTGCTCAGAATTCTGTTGATTTGATTTTTCCATTTCGTTTAATTTATTAGACGTATATTTAGGATCTGTGAAAAGTACGTTATAAATTTCAGCAATGTATATGTTACGGTTAATACAAGAAAGTAGTTTATTCGCGAATTAACCGGATAATACCCGGATTGGTTAATTCGGGTATTAGCCGGTTAATTCGCGAATTAACTACTTTCTTGTATTAACCGTAACATATATACCAATACACAATGTAGAAAACAGTGGTGTAGGTACAGAAAATTTACCATTTATAATTCCTAACGCTTCTCGTACTTTTTCTACTAACTCAGTTATTCCATTATCTGTTGTAGATTGTGGACCAATTGGTAATAATCGTTCTTGAGCTGGAATTTCTAGCTGCGATATAGAAGGTGGGGATACTTGCTGGGATGTTATTGTACTTTCACTGTCACCTTCGTCGGGTGATTCTATAAAATAATTTCTTTATTAGTTGATAATGAATAATTAGGCAGTCATTTAGAACCATATCCTTAGGTCTGTTTCGGCAGTAAGATGAATTTTACTCTAGTAAAAACGATAAATAAAAGTGTTGCAATTTTGCAAGAGGTCTCAGCATGTCAATTACGCCATTGACCTAAGGTCATGCTCCTGTTTATGTACAAATCCATGCTTCATCTCTTCAACTGTAACTTAAATGTGATTGACTGGAAGTTGGAACGACACAATACTGGATAATAAAATCTGGGTGATTATACAAATTTTATGAATATAAAAAAAAACGATATAACACTCAAGCTGAATAACAGAAATTGCACAGGTAGATATCCAAATAAAACAATATTTCTAAAAACAAAGAAGGGATGATTTTATGTAATAATACAGAATATACAATCATTCATTAGAAATGTACATGGTATGTTCTGTACATAAAAAAATTGCACTCCGGGAGTGCCGGCAAAAGTGAAAACTTGAATATTAACGTCTTACGAATTTTCGATCAGGTCACGTGTCCTAACGCGAGTTTAACATTTTTTACCCATTACAAAAAAAGTGTAAAAAGTTTTCGTCTTACGAATTTTCGATCAGGTCACGTGTCCTGACGCGAGTTTAACATTTTTTACCAATTACAAAAAAAAGTGTAGAAAAGTTTTCGTCTTACGAATTTTCGATCAGGTCACGTGTCCTGACGCGAGTTTAACATTTTTTACCAATTACAAATAAAGTGTACAAAAGTTTTCGTCTTACGAATTTTCGATCAGGTCACGTGTCCTGACGCGAGTTTAACATTTTTTACCCATTACAAAAAAAGTGTACAACGCCGCTAAAGAAGTTTTCACTTCAAAAACTCGACTATTCAGTATTATATATTTTCTTCATAAATCGTGGAATATAGAAAATAGATAAAACAAAATAAGTCTTACGTAATCATGCGACACATTATAGGGTCTATTCTAAGACACAATCTACTAATGTAAAAGAATTACTAATTTCTTTCACGCTAATTACGTGTATAACACTTTTTTTAAAATTTCTGGGAAGGTACATTAATAATGTACTACAACCGGCATCTACAAACTCACCAATGGTCATCACATCCATTTTTGATAAAGGTGAGTCAGGAGATCCATGAAAATCATTCTCGATCTTAAATGATTTTTGAGTTGTTTTTTGAACTAAAAATAATAATTCCTGAGTGGAAATCCTCAAATAATTAAACGTAAACTAAAAATGTTAATTATTTCAAAGCCTGTGTCTTACCGGGAGATCGAACAAGCTCTCCAATGGGGAGAAGTCGTTCAACAGGCGGGGCTTGTAAAGATGTCTGTCTGTAATAAACATGCTGGCTAACGTTTGCTTTTGTTACTGCCACGGAAACAATCGGTTCTGTAACTGAATTAAAATAATTACTTATATATTCAGGTATTCAACAAATTAATTATTATTTATGTAGCTACTAACCAATGACTTTATTTTGTTTTCGAACACTTTTCACTTCGGAATTTTTTTGTCCATGACTCCATCCATCTAAACTTCCTGTTGAGAATTTCTCTTGCCTTGTAGGTTTAGAAGGTGGTAGAGCTTGTTTGTGGGAATTGGCTGTAATTGTTTTTGACATGGCAATCGCGGGTGCAATTGCAGTAGCTAATCCAGTTGAACCTAACGAATAACACCTCTCCTTGTTGAACTTTTTGTCGTTGAAACCGTGTTTTTTTTCTTTTTCTAAAGACTCATATTTAAGATGTATTGATGAAAACGGCATGATACATTTCCTAAGTGGCTGAGCAGTCTGAAACTGAAGCAACATATTATTTTTTAATGCAAATTATTCACAAACCATTTAGAAAACTTACTAATAACGATTCTTCTTCGCAACCAATAAACCATAAGGGCTTTTTATCAGTTACGTTCGCTACCTGTAATTCCTTTTCTGATTTTGAATTTTCCGATATGATATTGCTTGAATTGAGCTTGTTCCAGTCTTGAATACAACATACATCATTTGCTTCATCCAGGGATCCCTACAAAACATTATTTCTTTAGGAAAAAAAAACAAAGATAATTGTAATTTATACCTGTGTGTATTTTAGTATATTTACTTTTTCACAATGATTTGAATTATTAGAGTTCTCAGTTTCCGGTATAGCCATTAATTCTGATTCAACTTCTTGACTTTCCATGCTCGAATTTAAAAAACTGCTCGCAAAACGACTAACTGGAGATTTATTTAATTGTGAACCTTGCAATTTTTCCCAATTAGCATCAGAACTGATTCCTGCAGACGAGTTTTTGCTTGGCTTTCCAGCAATTGACATCGGCGACAACGGTGGTGTTTCAAGCAAATCAGTTGGCTCATCTTGTCCAAGTGATGGTTGACTCACATCTACGATTAACAATAGTAAATGTAATTTCAACAATTAAACGACGAAACTTTATCCCGTTATCTACCTCTTGAACGAAATGTTGATGCCGGCATAACGACAGTTGCTGGAATTCTTCTACAATAATGGTGTTGAGAATCCAATGTTTTGAGAACTATTTTTACTAATGATTGCAGTTGCGCACAATCTGGTTGTTGATTATATTGATACTACAAAAAGTCAAGATCGTTTAAGTTGAATAGATGGCAACGGCAATTAAGTTATAGCAATACTATCTTGATCACATACCTTATACAATAGAACAAGTAAAGACATCAACCAGCTGTGTCTTAAATGAGGTTCAAGGAACCATAAGCTATAAGAAGGTTGTTGCTGGTGTTCTGAAGTACCTGTTTGTTGATGCGGACAAGGACAAAATTGAAGTAGTATGAGAACTGGTGGCAATAATAATAACCCCATTAAATGATTCTGATCTAATAGTTGTGGTAGATTAGATAAAAATGCATTGAATACCGGCGATGCTCTAAAATGAAACAATATTTCAAACTTATAACAAGTTATGAACTGTTTTCATACCATATTTAATGCACCGATCTTAAAGACTATAGTTTCATAAAGTTTGAAATTTTACCTTAACCTTCGAGGTGGCATATAGAAAGCACGTTCATTTTGATTGTACCCAAGTAAAAGATAAAGGTGATGTAACACTATTGTTTGAGTTTTTGCTTGTGGTTTTTCTTCCATTGGATAAGCCTGAGAAATAAGGCAAACATTGATCTACAGATCACGAATGTTTGTTACAAAGTACATACCTGATCAGTTCTTGAGAGAAATTGCATCAAAAGGAATATAAGTAAATGCATTGTTTCTTGATCAGCTTCTTCAAAATCTATGGCTCGATGAAGAAACCGCACCAAGTTTCCATCATCGGCTGAATTGAGCGAATGAATATGACCATCTGTAACTTAATAAATTTAATTAGAATTCATCTCTTCATAAAAATATAAAAAAATTATCTATTGAACTCATTCCATTCCAGGAAACAGGAAATAAAATGAATATTCTGAAATTCGAAATAAAAACCAAAGTAAGCAGTTTCTAATACAAGCATAATGACTACCACTAGATTAATAAATTCGGTATTCTACAAAATATTATGAACCAATTTATAAACATTAGCAATTAATATTATTTGGTAACGAATGAGGCAAATAGAAATAGTATTATTAAATAGCCCTTTAACTTAAAAGTGGTCCATGATACAACATTACATCTATGAGCATAAAAGCCACATTCAACAATAGCAATTATATTCCGAATGTTCTTAACTAACATGAAAAAAAAATGTCAAGCCTTAAGAAGTCCAAATACTTATTGAGGAGCAATATTTTCAAAAAATGATACATATAGTGAACTTTCAAATATACTTAAACGATCCATAAAATTTAAACGCAGTTGTTATAAAAGCTTATAATAATATTAAAAACCTGTTAAATTATTCATTCGAATTTGATGTATCGTTCAAAAAATCTTTCAATAAGTATATGTACTTAAAATATTTTATATACCTAGCGTTTACTTATAGCTATACAGCTATGTTATATATAAAAATTAAAAAAAAAAAAATTACATAGGGTATATATTTATAATAAGATGCAATACACTATATCTACGATATAAAAATACATACTTAATATATAATTAATATAACACATATCAAAACCAAGTGATAATCCCAGGCATGCATGCAAAAACAATATTCGCGATGAAAAAATAAACACTAATCTTGTCATTTTTTAAACTTACAACATGTCACTAAAAGGGAGCTAGTAAATATCATCCACAAGTATTATATTTAAAGGATGTATGTACTCTTGAAATGTAACATTTTATAATACATTTAAAATTCCAAGTAAATTTTGATAGAAAAATATTAGTGAAGATAAATGGATTTTTTTCTTATAAGTTTCAGAAATCTTTAATTATAATTCCAATTATTCAACATAAATTCGAAAATGGCGGTCATTGGGTGAAACAAATGTGAAGTCGAACATATTTAGTTTGAATACTTTATAATTATGATCCTTTTAACCCTTCAAGATTTTACCAATAAAAGAATCATTGTTTTACTTTTCTGCATAAAAAAAATCACGGTCACAGCTGTTATGAGTATGAGACCAATTCTTTTATCGCAAACAGTATATCGGCTAAATCACAACGTCGGAAAATTGTGCCTTTTCTGTTATTCATTTCTAACACTATCTTATTGTAGTCTTACGTTGCGTAAAAGATTTCAAATGTATTAAAATATTTGAACAATATCATATACGAATTTAGTTCTATAAAAGGAATGAATCCGATTAATAATTCTAGAAATGGACCTATGTTTTCGAAATATACAATGTGTGCATGAAATAGAGGTGATTCAGAAATAAAGGCGTAAAAAATTTCCACAAATCAAATAGGCTTAAATATTCACTGTCTTGAAATTCAACGTGTTTTAGCATGACTGGCTGAGAGAATACGACAATAAAAAAGTACTTGAATGTGTTGGTCATTGTAGATGTGGACGGACTAGGTTTGTTTGAGTGTTCATGATTTTTTAAAATATTGTTAAAAAGTTGGAAGTGTAAGTTGTAAGTTGAACATTGAAGTTCGGAGTTGTAAATATTTGTATAAATAAAGTTTGCATTAAGTCTGATATTGTTTGTTTCAAATACAATTCCATCCTGACACGAGAAATAAATTAGGGATAGATATAACAATTATCAGAACTGTGAGATGCAGATGAATTTATCAGAAGTGGAGATATTATATAATGATACTTGATAATTGACTCGATTGATAGCTGTATGATTATTATTAATAAAACAAAGTACGATAGATCACTATCTTTTTATTTATTTAAAATAAATAAATTAAAATTGTTCATATTATTTTTAACAATCATTAAACAGCTATACCTATTGATTTGGCAAAGACGAAATATTTAATTGCTGAAATAATGGCCTGCATTCGAGATCAATCTTATAGCTTTCTTCTGTTGTAAAAACACTTCCTATTGTAAGCAGTGACTGTAAAGTTCTTACTTAAAAAAATAAAACGATTTGATGGATTAAAGACAATTCGAAACTTGATGTTTTTTCAATGAAAGTATCAATCAATTAATTTTTTTCCAAAAATAACAACATTAATTTTTCCAGCGTAGCTAAGGAAAAAACAATTTTGACAACAATATTACACAAGATAGAGAGAGAGAGTTAATATAACAGAACTTGCTACACTATCTTTGTCTCTCTCTACCTATTCGAACATTAGTTCAGACTAGGCCATACTAGTTTATCCGTAAAATTAGTTTGGCTTAGGCAAAACTAGTTTGGCCTGTAATCGGGTTTGGCCGGTAACATATATATTATAACAATTATATGAGGAATGTTTTGGCAACCCAACAGCTCAGCAGGAACTAGGAAGTGCGGGAAAATTCAACAATCAACAGTACAATTGGTACTCGAATGAATCGGATCGGTTAGCTAGTTATCATAATATTGTATTGAGAAAGAGAGAGAGAGAGAAAGATTGCAGATTATAGACGCTAAACAGCTGATGTCATCAGCGTCTATATTATTGTATTGTCCTCGGAACTACACATGTGTTACAAACACATGGAGAATGAAGTTAAAGAAAGCGTTTGAAAAGTTCAGCATTTTATTTGTAAAAGTAACATATTATCGCAATTCAACTAAACACGTGAAGAAAATGCAAGATAATAATTTATAAAAAGGATTGCATCAAGCTTTCACAAGTATTTGGTGTCTAGATAGCCTGCGTTTAAATACGGTTCTGCCTTTATTACTGATTATGCAACTACTATAAAATTTGGATAAATTGCATAATTCTATAATCTGCTACGTATTGACTGGAGGCTCTATCGTGTATTCAGTTTGGCACGCACATTTGACGAATATTGAACAATAAAACATGAATTTATTAAACGGTGAAGCTAAAGAAAATTTTGCAGAAGTACACAGACGATTCGCTAATTGGTTTCTCGGGAGTCGTGTTTCTAAAATACGCATTTTTAATAAAATTGTGCAATATTTGTGTATTTTGTGTTTAATTAAGTTTTCGAAATGTGTTCATCGGGAGTCGTGTTCCTAAAATACGCACTTTTTAAGTAAAACTGCAACATTTGTGTATTCCATTGTTTTTAATGAAGTTTTCGAAGTGTGTTTTTCGGGGGTCGTGTTCCTAAAATACGCAATTTTAATAAAACTGTGCAACATTTGTGTGTTCCATTGTTTTTTAATGAAATTTTCGAAGTCTTATGTAAGTACATGACATTATATTATATTTTTTCATTTCATTTTGGGTTTGTTTTGAAATCTATACTAATATATAAAGCTCAAGAGTTTGTTTGTTTGTTTGAACGCGCTAATCTCAGGAACTACTGGTTCAAATTGAAAAAAAAAATTTTTGTTGGATAGCCCATTTATCGAGGAAGGCTATAGGCTATATAATATTACGCTACGACCATTAGGAGCGGAGCTTTAATGAAAAATGTTGCAAAATGTATCTCAAAAATAAGCTTCTATTCATGTGAAATACACTAACTAGATATACTCATATTAGCGTTGTGAGAACACAACCTCAGGTGACTCAATCGGTAGAGCATGCGACTGTCAACATCAGGGTCGTGGGTTAGAGCCCTACGTTGGGCGAATATATATATATTTTTTTTATTTTCTAGATTGCTTTCTTCTAAGGCTTACATTTAAATTTTATTTAATTAATTTTAAATAAATTATTAGTTAAAAAAAGTTTAAATACTGATTTTTATCGACAAAAACTTTTGAACGGAAACTCCGATCATCATGAAATTTGGACACGACATTCATCTCGGTAAATTAAGATGAATGTGTGTACTCATGTTCCTCCCTTCCCCATTCGTTCTTTTACACCCGGGTGAAACCGGACGGGACCGCTAGTAATAAACTAAAGTTAAAAATAGATCAGAGTTTGGAAAATGTTTTGAACTCGGATTTTCGATAATAACACAAGTAACTGAACAAATGTGAGCATGTTTTCTTCTTAACATTAATTAGGGGTTATGTACCATTTGAACAAAAAAAAATTTACAGTAGTTTTACGTCGCGTTAGCTATGGACATTACAAAAAATCTATTTAGTGAAAATTTTTCCCGCTATTTCTAGAAATGGTTCTGTTTTTATTGCGCAGCTAGCCAGCCTTAACAGTTACATACTTTTTAATTTAGTGAATAATAAATACAACCTACGCTAACATTTATTTTGTCAGTGCAGTTTTGATAAGTGTCGGAATAGAAATGGTTTCGGGTTTTTTTTATTGTAATAATATAAAATTCATTTTTGAACAATATGCTAACATGTTTTCTTCGACTTCGTTAGACCCACGTTTTTTTCGCCTCTATTTATGAATCACTCTGTATGTTAATGGCATAGTTCGCAGGGTATGCGGAGTCGACACTGCCTGGTCAATTCAGCTTTGTGCAACGCACATCGCCGCCTAGCATAATTCGCAGAAATGTTTGGTTAACGGACATGGTTCGGTTTGTCAACAAAGTTGACATCACCCACCAAGGCGGTGGGCACACAAATAATAATTAATACTAACAAAATTTTTCTAGGTACTATAATAGTCAGTGCCGGACTAAGACTCATTGATGCCCTAAGCATTTCTTGCCTATGGTACCCCCATTTCTAATAGCAGTTTAAAAAAAAAATAATACTATCTGTCTCTGTCATGTTAAATTTATAAAAAAAAAATCCAAATTGGGAATGTCTTAAGTTTAAAATTGATGGAAAAAAAATTGGTTGTCTGTAAAGTCGGTTTACGGACGATATTTTTACGTGATAACGTCATAAAGAAACATTGATGAACTCTCTGACGTCACGCGAGAAGAGAGAGAAATGCGTACAAGCCGACGCTTGGGCCGATCGTGCCTCTCTATCGCTTATACCGCGCTCTCGTTTGCACGCTCAGGCTCAGGCGGAACGTGACACTTTTTCGTGCGTGCAGCCGGTGTTTCATCAATTTATAAGACGTTATCACGTCAAAAGTTAAGAAGCATAGAACTTAAGAAAAAAAATTGAATTTTTGCAATCAGTGCTCTCATTAAAAATTTAACTGTCTATAAAATTGGTCCTTAGGAATTTTTATACAGTTAATAGAAAAAAAAGTTACAAATTTTTTTTTCGTTTTCATTTTCAAAAATAAATTATTATTCATTTATAACTTCTTTACTTCTAAAAATAGTTGTATATCAGTAGATTTTGAGAACAAAAAAGATTTTTTTATACACGGTCCAGTGAAGGACTTTTCTAAGTTGTGACTTTTGGTGCCCTCTGAGACATGATGCCCTAAGCAGTTGCTTGCTTTGCTTATACTGTTGAGCATCTATAATTTACAATCTCTCTCTCTGCTTTGCTTATAGGTTAATCCGACACTGATAATATTATATTGTCATAGAAACTGCGCATGGGTGCAAAATTTCAATTCAATCGAATAACGAGAAGTGAATAAAAAATCGGATAAAAGATTTGAAACAAAGCCATATATACAAAACGCGAAGCTAAATAAAACCGTTATTTGTGTAATTGAAATTCATTTTTTGTGTTCCAATTAATATCGAGTCTTCAAAAATGATTAAAACTGGAACAATCTAGTGCAGCTCTGTAAGAAGCGTTGTCAGCACTACTCGCTTAAAGTTCGCAAAGGCATGGTAGTTGTTGACATTGTCTACCACTGCGTACTGTGCTCGTAACATATGCATACACTTCGCATTAAGCGGCCCATAGACGCTCAATATTATTGCGCAATATTTAGGCTGTGCAATATAATTGACCGTGTGTAGACGAGATTGAAAGGTTGCGCAATATATTGTGTGATTTTCAAAGTCTTGAAAATATATTGCACAAACGGGGAAATATTGTGCCGTCTGTTATCAAGATTGCGCAATATCCCGTCAGTTGATATCGGGTAGCGGTCGTTTCAACAAGTCGTCTCAACTACTCCTCATTATGGGTAACAAGAAAGCCGAAAGACAATTTATTGTTGAATTTATCGAGGTGTATCGTGGGATGTGAAGTCCAAAGACTATAGTTATCGTTACAACATGATGATTGAAGTTCTGGTGGGGACTGTTTGCACAATGTGACTGTGCTCGCAATTGAGCAATATATTGCACAACCTTCAATATCGCCTCCATACAGTACAAGTTTTGCACAAACCAAAATATTGAACAATAATATTGACTGTCTAGGGGCCGCCGTCAAAATATTGTGCAATCCACATTGCACAATAATATTGAGCGTCTATGGGCCGCTTAACTTTATATTTCAATCAAATTTTAGTTAATGAAATATCGTACATTCACATCGGTATTTCGAATAATATATATCTTCCGAACATTTTTTTTTATAAAATGACAAAGAGGCTTAAAACTCTCGATAAATTATTTAATATAATATTATGATGGTTTGGAGTGAAACACAGCTGGTACTATGAAAGGGAATGATGATTATTTACTGTCCCATCTAACACAACACTACCTGGGATACTGTCATTTGTAGGTAATCTGCTCAGAAACTGACCCAATCCAAAACGTGAACTTCTCCTCTTCAGTATTGGAGCAGAATATTGACGGCTGTATACTTTCTCTTTCTCTGTACAAATAGAAATACCTAGACTATTCACATGCATCCAGTTTCTTTTCTTTCACCTTTCTTTCTGTTACACTGTTATACAGGTTACACCGAGTCTGTGTTGGAGATACTGTGCTGTTTAAACTATATTCTTGGGGTTGCGTACCAAAATGATCAAAAGAAATTGAAACCTTATTGTGAGAAGTCTGTCTCTGCATAAACTCTAAATTATTGTATTGGCCGGGTGCAGATATAGAGCTGTGGGGACTAAATGAGCAATGAATCATGCAACGGTTATAGAGTTTGATTTTATGTGGCCGCCCATGCCCTGCCATATCGTTTATTAAGAAGCTTCGCGGTTTAAAACAATAATAACAAGGCCGTTCAATCTCGATTTATATCCGCTATGGGCGCTAGTCTTCGTGGAGTAAACGTTTAATTATATTATTTGCAGTTATTTGAAAAAATGCTCATTTGACACAATGTCATAAGAGCATGAAAAATTGCGGACAGTATAGGCGGTGCTGCCGTCACGCACCCAGCGAATACAATTGCTTAATAATTAATTTAGGTTTAATTCTTAAAACTATTTTCAAACAATATAATATGTACAGGATGTCACAAATTAAGTGTCTGTACAATTGCTAACTTTGTTAATATTGAAACTACGACTTCGGTTAAATGGGCACATTTGCTATATTTTTTACGTAGATTACGATGGTGGAAACAAAATAAAACAAATGAGCGTCGGGTTTCGTGAGTCACTCGCAAAAATACCTTTTTTAAATGGATTACGTGGTATATTTGTGCATTTTTGAAAGAGAACACAAAAGTTCGAATGCATTAGTGTCAGAAATTTGAAAACAATGGTGTTTCTTCGCTATCAAAATTAAACTATTTACCTGTTTTGGTATATTATATAATACCCACATATTGTTTAAAACGGACCAAGAAGGCCATGAAACATTTGATAAATTGATAAATGATTGTAAAGTTTTTAATTTTTGTTTTTTTATTAGAAACCCGTATTTAAATATCAAAATTTCAAAAACCCTGTTTACCCAGGAAGAGAAAAAAAAAACAATCTTACTCATCTAATGTGTATCTAAATCTAAATTTTAATTTTGTTCCTTACGCCAAAATAATGGCCTATATTATTTATTCTAAAATTACATCGAAATACCTATTATCTGATACATGTTTTTTGTCATACTTACCAAAATATTGTAAAATAAAATAATATTATTGTGTATTACTTTAAATCATGCAAAAATTAAATCAAAACAGTGTATAAGTGATAAACCAATCAAATGTATAGTAATGCTTGATATACAGGATGTCCCAGACGTAACATAAGGATTTTGAGGTTATCTTGAAATTCCGAATAGAAAAGCTCTATAAATTTTTTGTTAGTGAAAACACTCAAAAATGTTGTGGTCACGGCCACTCGAAAATCGGCCAAGTGCGAGTCGAACTACGAACTCGAACAAACTACTAAATAAGTCACAAAAAAGTCACTCTTCTTACTTGCCCGCCGCGCGATACCGCATCACTCAATCAAAATGTCAAACATCTAAATAATTGCGTTCCGAATGACGCTGCACGGTTCGTTTTTTTTTTAAATTTTATTGAATCATATCAGCCTATGGACCTCAATTAAAACTGTGGGCACGCCCTCCGTGCCCACTGGATGATCTACGCTTGAGTGAAAGCGATGACAAAATCGGTAAATGACTTTTCGATTCAAAATTTCGTAAGGAATATATTTTCAAAATCCTGTGTTTCTTCAAGAAAACCCTGCATAGGTATATATAAAAAATAGGAAAAACAAATAAATAAAAAATACTAAATATTATAATAGTAATGAGTAGGTATTGTTATCGAGAATTTGTATGTGTTCAAAATTTCAAATCGATTGGAAATGTTATAAATATTAGGTTTACAATGACGTCACATAGTTTATCGTATTCACCCGTCAAACATTTGATACCAATGTAAAGAGGATTGTTAAACAAAAGGTTATTCGCTGTTTTGGGGCGTCCGCCATATTGGATTTCTGCAGTCACTGGTGGACATTTTCTAAGCCTTAGCTTCATTAGATCTAGTCTAGTTTTTAATTACAAGTTTCGGCATAAAATGACACACTGGCAGACGAACAACAGGTTAAATAACAAATGACATTGAAGAATATTAACGTACTCATAATTATTATAAAAAAGTAATATAAAAAAATTAATATAAATGTAAATGTTTTTAATCAGTGTGCACAAAAATCACATCTTAATAATTAAATCACGCAAGTTGAAATGCAAGTATAGTTACTGTAGGTATTCTACAAAGTCGATCAATTTCATACCATTCATATAATAAGTCACTTTAATATATATACTGACTATTAAAATTAATATTTACCTTGTTTTGTGTCTTGTCGTGGAATGAACGATGCTGGGGCTGACATTGTACGTTTATACGGCCATTTTGTTCCAAAACTTGCACTAAGAGTTTTCAAGGAACTTGCTCCAGTACCGTCTGACTGTGATAAAGCCTCATGCGCTCGGTGAAGTTTGCGAATAAAAATCTCGCTATTTAAATCTGTATTTCTTAAATCTGGAATTTTTAAAATATTCATATTGAATCTGCAGCTAACTTCATAATTTTACAAAGAATTCTATTTTCCTTATTTAACTAAATTTTGATAGGAACTAGTTTAATAGTTACACAATCAACAATGACAAATCGTTCTTGAAGTTTTAAAAGTGACTCAAAGTTTTCTACATGATTTTATTTTAGTTTGACTAAAGCTCCAGATTGCGATGTCTCACAATAGGTAATCTTTTCTAACTTTTACATAATCGATTAATAAAACCATGTTAAACTTAAAAAAAATTGCCTATTTTATTTTTAAAATTTTATAGTGCTTTGTTAAAACTTCGATTTGCACCCGGACAAAGATCGGACCGTTGCGTTGTCTTCGGAGCTACACGTGTGTGCAAAATTTCGACTCAATCGGTTAACGGGACGTGGATGCAAATTCGAAATTGTGGTTTGTACCCGGACGAATCCCGGCCGATCATTTAAAAACCGTTTAAATGTTATGTAAGTAACTCGTGAAGGCTGGCTTATTACATAACCACAAAAATGCGACCTTGTATGTACTGTTATTGCATGTTACTTCACAGTCGACCAGTTTGTTTTAGTACTTCCTGCTGCGATAAAGTTTAACAATTGCAATTGGCCGACTGAATGTGCATGGCTAAGATTTTAGGTACCAGTACTGCGTTTCTTACCCATTAAGTTATATGTACGGTCTCTAGACATGGGTTTGTGATGCGGTCGGCCGGTCTATGGCTTGTGCAAAAGTTTGATATACTTTAAGGTCGAGGACTCGATCAATTATAGTCTGATTGCAGAAATTTTTCTACGAAAATTTTCGTAATCGCAATGAGTGAGTATATGCGTAACTGCTTTATTTACATTAATTTTTCACAAAATAATGGCGGTATGAAATGATGATGAGATTTTTACCTCGTAAATACGGGATATCCCCCGATTTTTCTAAATTTATTTGAGCTTCTAAGAAGAGGGCATCGAAACGATTCAGAAAAAACTCCCATGTTAGAATTCGCCGATCACTTAAAGTGTTATGTAATTGATATAATGATTGTAGTACCATTGGTCGGTCAACAATGACAGAATCAAACTGTGCTTCCAAACAAAGAATCAAGGCCTAAAAATAATTCGTCATCAAATCTAAATTAGTTTAATTGTCTGATGTTATCAGCTGATTTTTTTTCTACCTTGATTGCTCTGTCATGTATCGTTCCGAGATAAAGGGTGGCCCTTTGTGCGATATATACATTAGAATCGTCGATGCTTGAAATTAAATAACAAAATGCATTGGCAAGGGCCGCTTGCAACGGCAAAATTCCTCTTAGTGGAGTCGAATCCATAAAACGAGCAATTACTGTAACGCGTTCCACTGTGTAGAAGAAAAAATAACATTAATGCTATACATCTTGAATTGATTTTGAAGATGATGCTAATAATAATGATTAACCTGCTACGAAGCGAACTCTCCAATCAGGATTGTGAAAATCTTCTTGAATTATTGTCCAAAAAACGTCGGAGCCACCCGGCAACGTAACACAATGTAATAATAATGGAACACAAACTTCGCACATATGTGAATTTTCCGCATTACAAAGGTCCCACAAACTACAAAAACATAATTTATTACAGCGGACATTCAACGCTTGAAGCAATTAGTGACGTACTTTTTAATAAGTAAATTTTCTTGACACCATATAAAAAATCCAAAATGACATTTGACTGCTTTTGAAAATGCATCGCCGTTCAAAACCAGTATATTTAAACATTGCAACATATAATACAGCAAATCAGGCTTGTCACTTTTAGGCAATTCCTGCAAAAATAAACATCTTCGTAATAATGCAATTTATACAATAAATTTTATTTGTAATGTTCCAATGTCTACATACTTTTAGTACTTGAAATATATATTGAAGATCTTGAGGAAGATCTTCAATATTAAAACGAAATTTTCCTACTGATGTTTGCCAGTAATCATCCAGATCGTCATCCACTGGTTGTTCATTTTCATCAACAACTTGAGGTTTTGCTACTTGAACCGTTGCTGTTGCTACAGAAAAAAAGAAAAGTGTTTACAAACAATATTATAGTAAAACAAATAATTCAAGTCGGGGTTACAGGTAATGCATGGGGTTGGATCATGTGCCTACTTTTTCATGTTTTTCATCATAACTAGACCTTTTGACCAGGAGTACTTTTTTGTGTAGAAAACATCGGTGGTTCAAAATGTGCTTTCAGAATATCAATCTCTCCAGTGTCATAAAAGTTAGGGATAAAAAACCTTATTAAATGCGTGCAAAAGTTGAATTTTGGATTTCAAACGGTTCCTGAGATATCGTCAAAAAACAAAAAAAAAAAAAAACATTTTTTGACACCCTGTATCTCGAAAACGGTCCGTTTGCGGACTCATGTTAATAGGAACTTTTTTCTTAGAATTTGCCAAGGAATCACATCTTTATTTTTCGACGAATGTTTTGAAATAGCCTGTATATGCAATTATATTTTTTGTGTTCAACTTGATAATAGATTAATTATCTAAAAACGCAGACTTTTGTAAGCATTATCTGTTAAGCGCAATTCAAAATTAAAAGCATACCAACATCGGTTTCCGATAGTGTTATAGCTCTAGCGACGGCTGAGACAACCTTTTCTGCCGGAATAATTGCAGCCAAATCAAGTTGCTCTGATACCGTTTCAACTGTTGCCGTCATAATCTGAAAATATCATAATTAACGTCTATTAGTATTATTTGAAAATTTTTGACGTCATGCATTACATATGAACATTTAGCAACTAGAAAATAAAATAAAAGTCAATTTTGAATTTTGATTTCTTTTTTTTTAAACATATATCACATATAGAAACAACATATACAAAAGTCGATTATATTTATTTCGTATAGGATTCACAATATAATTATTCCATTTTAAATGTATTCACCATAAAGAAGATACAAAAACGTTTTTCAAAAAAGACATTTTTTTAATAATGTATATAAGTACATTAAATGCACGTAAGTCAAGTAAGATATTATGTACAATCTACTAATGATTGATTATATAATTATTTAAGTACGCACATAAATTTGGAAATATAGATGAAAATGAGAAGAAATCCTTTCCAAAAATTTTTATTCTTAATTTGAGCGCTTTCGTTATGGGCAGCCAGTCTTTAATTACTTTTTAGTGATAGATTTTTAAGTTATTATGATAATTTTAATGATTTTTATAAAAAAACAATTCTGAAGATGGACTAATTTATTGTTCGAAAGCGCTCAAATTAAAAATAAATTTTTTTTGGAAAGGATTTCTTCTTATTTTCATACTAATGATTGGTTAATTATTTAGTTATATAAAGATTAAAAAATTACAAATGCCCCTTTTGAAAAATGTTATTATATCAAGGCATGCATATAATGTTTTTTTAACACATTGATGCAGTTGCATTGTGATTTTATGTATACAATGTGTTTTATACACCAAAAGGAAACATATTATTTGATCATTCGGCTTATCTTTTCCTCACCTCCTGAAGTGCAGCATATATTAGATAACGATTATTTTAAAAGAAACACTGGAAAATAAATTATTTTGTAACATATTATACTACAACCTTAAATAAAAAAAACATTCATTTTCGATCTTAGAACAAAAAGTTTTCTTCAAACAATAAAATTAGTTTGTTTTTACAATGCGCGTTATAAATTGTTGAATCCAGGAAAACGTTTATACAGGTTTAAAAATACATCCAAGCCGGAAAAATGAAAATAATATTTCTTTTTAAATGGGCTAGATGTTTAAACAAAATTTTAGCTACATATTTTTTTCAAACTTATGCTAATATGCAATTCTGTATCATTTTATATATCGGGTGTCCACGCAAATACTTTCCACGCATTTCATTGTTTTCTTTTGAGTTAAAAAATTGAGAATAGGGGGGGGGGGGTATAATCGATGGTAGCATCCTATGTTTTTTACGGATTCAGAAAAATATCCTATTTTAAACATTTTTTGTATAAAAAAGTATCAAGCTAAAGTCAAAGATTCTTGAAATATCACTGATGTTAAAATTTCCCCTGCTGATGCGATGTCAAAACTTATTAAGTATATTAATATAATTTCTCCAGCTATCACCTCACATATTTCAGAAACCATTCACTTTAGTATGATACTTTTTATACAAAGCCCGCTCAAAATAAAGCACTTTTTCTGAATCCGTCGTCACAAACACAGGATGCTACTTAGTTAAAATAGAAAGTTGTCTGTACTGGAAGGCGGTTGGGATCAACGATTCGAAACTTATTGAAGGAGATTTATTTGGTTGAGGAACAATTGAAAAATAAGCTTTACCAGAGTATCGCTTGTGGCCAACGTTTCGAAAAATATTTTTTCATCTTCAGAGCCTCAATGTAAGATAAAAATATATTTTTCGAAACGTTGGCCACAAGCGATATTCTGGTAAAGCTTATTTTTCAATTGTTCCTCAACCAAATAAATCTCTTTCAATACATATTTTTGGAACAAAGCTTCTACTAACAATTCGAAACTTATGTCAAGTTGTGTTCCCCTATCGATTTACCAACCTCCCAAGTCCCAACGTTTCCAATTTCTTATTCAAAACACAAAGCAATGAAATGCGTTGAAAGTTTTCCTGTGGACACCTGGTATAGTATGTTTATCATAATCTGTGTAGTAACTTACAACAAGAAATAGTTCCTTAATATCCCGAATTTAAGAGTTTTATTTTCAGATATAAACAATATACATCGAATATATTTCGATGTATAGCTGTTAGTTTAAGTTTAATATTACAAATATCTAAACACACATTCCAAAAATAAGAAAAAAACAAACATAAAATTAGAAATTAGGTATACAGGTTCCGTCAAAAATGTCCCCCTTGCTATTTTTTGAACACCATTCCGCAGAATAACCAAAGTTGAGATGTCGAAGACCTAAAGATTTCTTTTATGGGTGGTAAAAGCTGAGTCAACTGACAAAACAAAAAACACAATCCTTGAATTTCGCTCTTGTCTCTCTATAAAAGTATACGTAGTTGACCGAGACAGCAAAATGCGACCCCGTTTTAACTCGACCATTTGACATTTCGTTCTGTTTTTGTCCGTGATTACTGATCAATTATTTTGAAGGGTTCACGAATCGATTAATTAATTATTTGCGATTGTCAATGTTAACGTGATTAGAGGTTTCAAATGATGCGCAACTGAAGCTCCAATTGACTGTGTATCATTCGCGCACTCTCAGTCGATTGCTGAACTATGCTAAGAAAAGTCTAGTTGCTCATAAATATCATGATTTCATTGTCGTCAATTAAAGTTTTTATCATTGGGCGTGTTTGGCCGAAGTAAGTACTTACTAAACTTAGTAAGCCAGTTAGCATAAAAAAATTAAAATCTTACAAGCTGACTATAGCGCTTTTCGGCCAGGACAGACTTAGGCCTAGCACACATGAAGAGCGTTCAACGCGCGTTGGCCCAACGCGCGTTTACAATTTCTATACAATTGTATATAACTGTTTACATGATAACGTGCGTTGGCGGCGCGTTGAACGCGCGTTATCATATAAACAGTTATATACAATTGTATAGAAATTGCTCTTCATGTGTGCCAGGCCTTATTGGCTTAACATAACACAAAACGCCGGTTTACGTTATATCCCGTACATAACCTCATAGACTAAATATAATTGACAGTACTAAATTTATCAACTATTAATTTATAATTGAGTGCTTGTGTATCTGAACAATGACAGGTCTGTTCCTGTCTGTTTTGTTTACATCCACAATAAGCAAAATGGCGTCTTATATTAAGCCATGCTTACTGCGTTAGCACTTATTTTGTGTCCCGGCCGAAAATTTTGTGAGTATAGTGAGTGACTTACTAGATTTAGTAAGTACTTACTTCGGCCAAACACGCCCATAGTAATATTGATAATTGCTTTAATTGCCTAAAGTAAACGCTCATTTTTTGCATTGGTCACGTGAACATTAACCGTCTCAGGGATACGTTCAGCATGGATAATTCTTTGAAACATAGGCTGATCAACAAATGCGATCAAAACTCCCACCATGGCTTGGGAACAATTAAAAAGTTTATAAATTAATCAAAATTTGCTTATTTTACGTAAAGTTGTTCGAAAAGGAACAGAACGGGAGATATTTTTGATGTGCACTGAATATATACGTACATAATATTAAAACTTATGTATTATTTAGCCAATTAGTGATAATAATGAAAATAAATACACCAAACCAATTACGTACAGAACATACATGTGGCATATGGACGAGAACTCCAGGAACAGAGTCAGATATTGACATATTGATTACTACATCTGACTTACTATCCTTTTTATCACCTTCAGGTGGACTTTTATGACTATGAACTTCATCCGCTATGTCTTCAATATACACCTGCATGCAAAATTACATTTCATATTGGGTGCTCTACTTGCAGTTAGATACTTTTAGATCATCGATCACGCAAATCAGAGCCTGTTCTAAGCAAAATTCTTATACGACCCCCAGCTTTCAAAATATATATTTACATTTCTTTTTGGAGCTATTTCAAAGAGTCTTTTATGAAGAAGAATGGAACCTTTGGTGTGAAGACATCGAATACGAACCCTTTTTCTCGACATACCATTATTAGGAGATGATTTTAATCATATCTCTTGATAATGCTAACATGGTAAGCAAAACGTGCGTTGAGAAACGAAAACGCAAAATAATAAATTAAAATATGTCGTTTTGAAAGGCAGGCAGCTGCTATATAATAAATTGTTTTTGCAAAAAATGGTTCTAAAAATTGTATTTGAATTTTGAAGGTATGGAAAAAATTACCAAAAATACAGTATAGCGGATTGCGCCTTGTGGCCACATAATTTTGTTTTAGAATAGGCCCTGATGCAAATGATATGGTGCACAACATGCAAAAAGACCAGATCACATTTTATAGCCGTTAGTTTTGTTATCTTGACATACATAGTTATGTTATTCAGGTCGTTAAATAAGGTTATTTGTTAGAAATATTAATCCAGGATATAATCAGTCAATTTTCCATACTTGTTTACAGTTTGTTATAATAGAACTAAATTCAAATTTTCAATCAAGGCAAACAGATTCAGATTATGGATAAATTTGCAAAACTAGGACAATAATCGTTAATTTGATTATTCCGAAGGAGTTACAGATGTGGACGATTTTGCAAATTATCTCGTAAAAAATGGTAATAAGAACATAATTTATAATAGCTCTTCCAAGCTGTCTAAGAGCGGTAACAGAATCGTCATAGATCGTCTTTTTTAGGTTTTTTAGCTTACAAGTCACTAACAATGAGCTCAATTGTTCCAAAATGTACAATACCGTACCGGAACTTTTGTATGGTGGAAGAGACGGGACATTTGTGGTGGAAGTGACGGGTTATTACTAAGATAAAAGAACTGATTAGGCAAATTAGATCCTAATAAAAAATTCTATTCTTATTCGAAATTTACAATATTTGACTCTAATAAACTAACTAACTATCATTTGAGGTTAAGATGTAAAGAGAAATGAAAAAAATATCAATTTGCATCTCAGGTAAAAATTTGTGGCTTGCTGTGTAACTCAAGTGGGGCAAAATTGAATTGCAAGAATTGACCCTAAATAACAAATGAAGTTAATGAAAATCTTTTAAAATTATTGAAGTGAAACTTCTTTAGCGACTTATTTGAAATTTCTGTGACATTAAAGGGGAAATGATTCACCAGCATAAAAATATAACATTAACCTTGACGGCGCAGAAAGAAGGTTTAATCGTATAACGCGTTTGTATCGGTTTTTTGAGCTACTGCATAAGACTGTGACGATTCTGTTACCGTTCCCAGACAGCTTGGACAGAGCTATTATAATCAAGAATGGCCCTTTGATTTTTTTCTTGTTAAAAATAACGTTATAATGAATAAGCGTACGAAAATAGAGACTTCAATTACATCCTGTATTAATTACAAACAGCCTGATCTAAAGCGGCTATTATAGTTACGAAGAAAAATTTTGATAAAATGGTAAAGAAATTGAAATTATAAATAGCATTATTTTATTTGATCTCTTATATGGGCTATAGTTTCGTTTTCGAAGGACCACCAAGCATTGATTCTTATCAGTCAAATGTATTTTGAATGAAATAATAGAAACAAAGAATGATTCTTTTCTGCACTAAAAACATTCTGTGATTAACACTAACATTTAAACGCTAAGGTCTAAATATTGAACTAAGCATGATAATATATAAACACAGTTCAGATGCACTCCATGATACAGTTTTATCAGTCAACAATATTTTTGTCCCACGAAATGCAGTGCGCATGTCATGTTTCTGGTTGAAATTCCATATCTAGAACGCAGAGCCGGCATAACCGACATATTATATTTTATGTATCCTCCATGGCCATTGACGATGTTTGTGTTTATGGACTAGTACAATGCACAAAATTCCAGTCAATTGGGCGATAGGACCATTACATTACAATATATTGTGTATTGGTACGAAAAATGTACTGAATCAGGCCCTGTTTTCTAAATACGCAATCATTCAACAACTCGCATATGATTGACTGCGCGAACTCAGGTTGTGTTTGCGCATGTGCCAGATTGACTTTATAAAAAATCAATCTTGGGGACAAGACATCAAAGGCGCCGACACCGAGTGCAGTTACTGTAATCACGAAGGGCATCTATGCTGTGATATAAGATTTTAAAATAATTATATTGTTCATATATAAACAAAATAAAATGTTTCTAAACTATATTATTTCATTTCTAATTAAAATCGGCTAATTGTTTTTTCGGATTGAAGAACTGATTATTTACATTGTTACTATAAATAAAAAATAATATTTTCTTTTCTAATATCTTACATCTGGAGGATGAGCAGACTGCGTAGGCGATAAATATTCAATTAGTCTGAGAGACAACTGATGCCAGATGACACTTGATTCACAATAGGCACATTCTGATTTGGATTCTGAAGGACATTTGTGACTACTAATCCAAGCAGCACAAACCATACTTTTCAATAAACGACAGACATCGCGACATAGCGTGGTATTAATACCACCATGTTTATCTATATCCTGAAGTTCCATCTAAAACAATGTTTAAAAAATGACATAAAACTTTGACATTACCTAGTTACGCTATCCGCTTAAACACAACGACTTTTACAATTTTTTTTGTAAATTTACGTATTGCAGTCCTTCATAATGAAAAAATTCTAGGTAATAAATTTAATTCTCGCTTAACTGCTCATAGAACTTTCTCGCAGCGAGATGATCAAGTTCGTTCCAAGTAGCCGCGAACGGTAATAAAACCGTACACAGTCTTGTTACTGCGCAAGACTGTCTTGCGCAATATCGATTTTTGAGCTAGTGCGCAAATTAGTCTTGCGCAGTGACAAGACTGTACGGTTCTATTACCGTTCGCGGCTGCTTTGAACGAACCTGACAATATTGAAGGCCAAGTTATGAAGGGTTGTGGTTCTTTAAAAAAATCAAAGAGTTTATGATTAATGTCGCGCACCTGATTTAAAAGTATGTCCAACATCAAAATGCAGCAGGAAAGATTATGTTCTATGTCGGTTTCAAATTCAGTGTTTCGAGATGTAGGAATTTCATCATCTGAAAGAGACGTATTTCCTGAATCGCCTTCTTGCACAGGAGCTGTAAGCAAAGAAATAAAAAAATGGGATTTATTATTATATTTAAAAAAAAATCGTAAACCTCTTGCGAGTAGAAGTGAAACTTCTTAGGTTCTAGCATGTGTTGACGATTTTATTATTTGTTTTTTATTATTTCACGGTTGAAGTCGAAGAAGGAGAGAAGTTTTGCTTCCAGGCCAATTTACCACTCTAGCGTGTCTAAAAAAGTTTCACTTCAAGAATTTTTCGTAACGGATTTGATTTTAAATGCATGACAAGTTTTGATTTTTTAAAAATATTCTGGTATTTTTTGCGTGTCAAATTACCGAAATTAAAATTATAAAGTGTTTATAATACGTACTTATAGAGCTTCGTTGAACTTCGTGTTCCGTATCGTTTGTTGTTTTAACAATTACTTTTTCATTACTAATTTCATTTGGAATTCCCATAGTCATAACACGAACACCGTTTCCGAACATTAGAAATAATAAACTTAAAGGCAAAGTAATTTCAAGGATAGTCAAAACCTGCAAAAATATTTACCATCATTAAGTAGTATGTAAGTTATAATTTCATTTTTCAAGATTGTAATAATCAAAGTCGGACCAGGGCGATAAGAAATTCGAGAAAATTCAGATATTAACTTTTTAATAAAATTTTGGAGCAAACTCTTCCGAGCGTATAATTATAATGAATTTATTAAAAAAAGAAGTTTTAGAGAAATTCTCGCCATTTTGGAGTTAATGAAGAGTCAGTAAAAAATCAGCTCACTTGTAACCAATGAAGTGCTTGCTCTTGAACTTTCGCTGTAGTTTTTTCAAATCTCAGTGCAATGAAATGATAGAGCCGTTTTGCGTCAAATTTTAATGGAGTTATATCTACGAGAAATATTACAGATAATATTGATTTTAATTCTTGAAGATCTTTCTCAGGCACATCGTTAACAATAGCTTCCATCCAGTAAGGCATAATATAGTCCCACATCGCTGGAGTTAATACTTTATATGGAATTAAACAATACAGTCGATTTAGGCCGTCTTTTATGTGAGATGTTCTTGAAGCCAATGTATCCCTAAAATCACAAAATCTCATTTTGGAAATTCAGTTGATCAATTTGACAGGTTGACTGCTAAAGCGTTCGTAATGACCGTTTTTATATTTTTCCAGGGAATCGTGGCGACCATATTGATTCATGATTTTATTTATAACTATAGCGGCCCGGTCCGGCTTCACCCGAATTTGTAGATTGCCACCGTTTTTTTGTCAAGTTACGTTGCAAAATTGGTCTCCACGAAAAGCGCTTTTATTTTAACGCGATATGTTCATTCTGAAGGTCCATACTAAATTGGCAAAAAAATGTTTGAAATCGTAAGAGTAGTTTCGGAGATTACCTCCTAAATCTAAACTTTACCTCTTTATGATATTAGTATAGAAATAGTTTTAGAAATCATTATACTATATATTAATTACTCTGAACATTTAAATGAATCAAAATCTACCCAAGCGAAACCGAACCCAAATATATTCCCGACAGTCAACCTGTCACTTCTCATTTTAGTAAATATTTACCAGTGACCCCCGACTCTGGCGTATTCTGGTGGATGAGGTAGAAGACAAGAAATAAAAACCTTATAATGTGAACTGCAAACATCTTGTAACCATGCGTGAACATATTCGTTTTTCAGTTTCTCTAAGGAACTCTCCATTTGTCCTGAGAATACTGAAAACAACAAAACAAATACATTATTTCTGTAATGAATCGAACCTAGTATATTTATTCTTAGTTACTATCTATTCTGGTTTATTAAGTTTAAATGCAAACGCTTATTTTCAATTCTTTAAGTACTTATGTACTTAGATTAAATTTGATTCATTATGTTTACTGGAGATTTTACTCTGTGTAGCAGCACTAGGATCCTGAATCATTCTGGTATATTTACCATCTACTGAGGAAACTGTTGCGTGAAACCAATGAAACAACATTGAGAGCAGCCTTCCAAGAACATGAGCTGGAGTGTCTTTTTCGGGAGTACATCGTCCAACTAAAAGCCAAACACCGTATCTACCCAATGACTGGCGATCGCTTGACGTAAAATTTTCGGTTTGAGCAACGTTATACATAGACTTTGTATCGGATGGCACTTCCTTTGTTCGAATGTGATGCTGTGCTTCTTTTAATAAACTGTAAGCATAGTGATACTAAATTTAACGAACTGTTGCAATTATAAAAAAATCGACATATATTTGTATTTATGCTGTATCATTTTCCTGAAAGAGTTTTGTTACAAGTTCCCAGTTGATACGCCCATGTGTTCTACCGAATATTCCAGACCACCACAAAGACATCAGGTAGTTTCTACTAGATACTAGAACAATGTAAGGAGACGCGCGATTTATATTCTTTTATTTTATTAGCAAGAATTTGTTGTTTAGTTTCTATTACGTTTTGAGAAGAACTTTATCGTTTGTCTGTTTATTTGTTGTTTTTGTTAAACGTTTGTTTTGTAAACATTTTCCACCACGAACAAAAAATAGTTTTGTTACAGTCACTCTTGCAGGAAAATGAAACAGTTTGTGTCAATAAACTGGAATAAAAAGGAAAATGGGAATGCTTGCAAAACTGAATTTCAATAATACTGAAATGAGCTCTCCTGAATCCATTGCACAGAAACGAACCGACAAAGTTTATCGATTCAAGGTGATGTCTTTCTCTTCTATGCATTCTTCACGTGGATTAATAGACACCAACAATTTACTTTTTATTGTTTTCATGATAAAGATAAGCCTGTAGTAGTGGTTTAAGTCTGGGGATTGTTACAATTCAGTCAATTATCGTATCACAATGTTAGATTTAAAAATACAATACCTAACAATTGCTTCAACCATATAGCTTTGCATTTCTACATCCATGCTCCATATTGGGGGGAGACTTTTATGAGTAATGTGATCCCCGCCTCTACGATTGTTATGTCTATTGTTGTGGCACTGTTGGCAGTATCTTATTGGATGATTGCCGTTGTAACTGGCACATTCAGTTGAAAAACAAATAGAATATGCTGACTTATCAGTAGATCTACAGTTCTGCAAAATAACAAATTGTAACATTGAAGAATTTAAAAAGTTGATGCTTCTTTAGAAGAACTAAAAGCTCACGACAAGATAAGCTAAACGTTAAGTACAAACAACTTGGCATTGAGAGTTAAACCTAAGCGACCGCTTTGAGGTGAATGAGTTAACATAAAGTAGTTAAACAGCAATCGAAAAAAAGTTAGCTTAATTGCACACAATGCAACGAGAAAGCAATTCGCCCATCACTTCCTAGATAAAGGAGTGGGGATTTACCAATGGGACAATATGAAAGCAACCTATCGGAGATATACCGACTTCAAGACTTGCGTTCTCAAAAGAGGAATGTGGCTTTTGTCATCAACATATATAGTACTACTCTATGAAGCATTCTACTTTTTTTATATAGAGATTACAGTTTTATTTTTTTGTTCATACCTTATTTTCACAAATCATAGAAACTTGCTGCATCATATGCAAAATATCGAAAAATCTTTGATTTGGATGTTCACGGTGAATTTCGTTTGCGCATTCTATACATAAATACAACGGCGGCGGAGAGTCACTAGCAAAAGTTATTGATATACAATGATCGTAACATACTTTGGCTGCTTCCGCGTTACCAGCATTAGGGCACATATCTCTCTGACACACAAAAGGTACGAAATTGCCTTAAAAAAAATTACTTGGTTTACTCAAAGTTTCTTCACGATAAACCTTAATTCTAGTTCAGTATTACTTGTACAAGTCGATGTAACCAGCGTCGAATTTAAAGATCCCGTAAATTATAAACCTTTTAAATGTTACAGTGACGAGAAATTAAGTCACCACATAATGATACAACATATTAAATCGCAAAATTGTATTTCAAACGTTGCTATAAAAAAGATTATTTTTTTAAAAATTAGTGATAGATCCGGGACTGTACTAATCTCTTTTAGGCATCCTTATTTCCGGCACTGGTTGTTTTATATGAATTCTTTTGTACAGATCCGGACTATTTTGTTACCGGACAGTTTCTTGAATTTTAACATTTAAAATTTTTAGCTCTTGGTGGCTCGTTAAGGGATCGGTTTAACCGGCATTTATTCGGGCTTGGACTTTTGTGATGTAACAACATTAAATAAATTTTGGAAAAATCTTACTTGCGAATTTACTAAGTAGGCATCGTTTGTCGAATAAGTTTGCATTAAAAGCAGGCCAATAATAAAACAGGAGTTTGGCAGCATGGGCCCTAGCTTCAGCTGCTCCGTGTGCAACGACACATAACAAATCCCTGAGAATACTTGACCTCAAACCCATCAGGCATTCCAACAATTGGCAATGATGTGCTGAATCGTCCGAATATTGAAATAACATCATTATAACGGAAGATAAAGATTGACAAACACTATTGCCTTGATCTTTGTCACTTTTCCGAGCTGAAATTCAATGGATGACTTAATAACTTTCGGTTGAAATATATATCAATTTTTATATCGCTAAGGCTGTCGCGCGCTATATGTCAGCGTCGGCCTTCGACGACCAGCAACGGTTGTTCAGAGAGATCAACGCGGTTTCGCACGCGCTAATGTCGCTTTGACGGAAACTGTATTTTCAACGAGCGTAACCGAATAAGAATGACTTAAGTTTGGATGTAATTGATAATACATCAAGTTTAATCAAAATCAGTGCGGCCATTCTTGGTACAAACAGACAGACATAAAGAAATTATGGAAACCATTAATATTTAAGTAACTTACGTATTGTAAACGGTAAAATATAAAAACACAGTGAATTAACAATTTCCTGGTGAAGAGACGGTGGAAATACTGCAATGCAAGATGCTGTTAAAAATGGTAGATTATCTATTAAGTCATGATCCAGAAATGGCATTAAACAACCCAAACATTGCAATATAGCTAGGCCGAATTCTGAAAGAGTCAAATTAGATTAAAATTGTTTGTGAAGTAATCTGGAAATTTATTTAAATATTTGAATTAACGCACCATCGAGTCCATTTTGTATTAAAGGAGCAACTTCAATGAACGGTACCAAAGAATTGTACAAGCCTTTATAATCCAAATTTGGATACAGTGCCATTCGTAGTGGATCCATCTCTGGATTTTTGAGCATTTCAAGTGGAGAACTCGGCACATCTTTTAAAACCGCTAAATAAATATACAAAAAGAAAATATTTAACTGTAAAAGAATAATGTTTACGAAAAATGTCATGAAAAATACTGGTAAAGCTATAAAAATGACATCTGAATATTTTCATAAACATTTTGTTATGTGTTGAAATTAAAAGATACCAGGTTCGAATTTAAAATAAAAACATGTACGTGTGTGAATTGTTTAGAATTTAGTTTAAAAATATTACGAACAACTTACTTAATAAAGTTTGGGAAAAGTATTTAACGGTATTGGCTATATCAAATCCAGAAGGAGGCGGCATTATCCCGTGAAGCAGTCGGAGTTGGTAGTCGTAAAGACTTCGTATTTTTACAGTAACTGAAAAATTTATTCGTTGTGCGAAATAGTTATATTGCTTATGTTTTGCGATGTTTTTATGGTTATATATTTTGAAAATTTTAAATTTCAAAGAAACATCTAATTGGTAAATGCGAGAATAACATAAATACATTTTCATATAACCAGTAGTCTATATACGAGATAATTAAAACTCGGCAAACTTACTACTTACTAAATACAGTTCTGTCTCAAAAACAACCATACGTATGTATTCAGTGTTAGTAATCCATTGAAATATGTATAAATAGTATTAATATTATTATTAATTTTGCTATTATATACTTAACGTACAGGCTATTTCAAAATCATGGACTTAAATAAGAACTGAATTATATTTTGCCGTTCAAAATTTAAAGATATTTCCGATTTACATAGATAAGATGACTTTAAACGGAAATGAGCGTCAAAGATGGGTGCTACTTAATTTTAGAAACTTAATTTTGTGTAAATATATACTAGCTAGTAGCTACTCGCGACTTCGCTTGCGGTACAGTTAGTTTCGACAGTTAAACCCAATTTTAACCCAATTGCAGTATACTTTGTTTGGGTATCAGTTGATAGCGTACCAAGTTTAATTGAAATAAGTCGAGCCGATATCGAACAGACAGACAAAAATTCTGGAAACGAAAAATTCACATGGAGAGTTATTGTAAGTATTTTATACAGTGATTTAACAAAAATTAATTTGTTTCTTTCTATATCTCTTCAAAGAATCGTTTGCGGAAATATCTTCTTTGAACTTAGTTTGGCCTAGCACACATGAAGAGCGTTCAACGCGCGTTGGCCCAACGCGCGTTTACAATTTCTATACAACTGTATATAACTGTTTACATAATAACGCGCGTTCAACGCGCCACCAACGCGCGTTATCATGTAAACAGTTATATACAGTTGTATAGAAATTGTAAACGCGCGTTAGGCCAACGCGCGTTGAACGCCTCTCATATAAACTAGGCCTTATTCTAGTTCTGCTCAATAAAATGCATAATTTTGAAACTGTCTGTAATAAAGCACTTCAATCATAAATACTTACAGGCCGCCGCTCGAGTTGCCATCTTCGATAACTTTATTTATAAAACCCGACAGTTTCATATATTCTGTGCTATTTGCAGACACATCATAGAACAAATATCAATGCAGTTTCCGATCTTTCTCGGCGCTAGGAACATGAAAAATGATTGACATGTTTGCATATTCATATTTTTATATACAGATTGATCTCAAAGTCGATAGAAATTATTTAAACAATCAAAAAGTTAGCAAAACTAAAATTTATTCCTAAGCTCAAAGTTGCGTTTACAGTTATACCGCGTATCAAAATTTGATAATTTTCAACAATGTATATTATTCCTTATAAATATGTGGTATAATTTTTTAAGTTTTTGTATTCTCCCTCTTAATGCAAACAAAAAATATATATTTTTTAAACGCTGATCTATATACCGCAATGTGACGTGTAGAAAAAGATGCAGATAAATTATCTTTTTTGTGATTTGCTCTCAATTTGACAGATCAGTAGCCAACCATTCACAGACTAAATTTCATCTAAGTCATTTTTGTAGCGGTATATTTCTATTTTTAAAATGCCACTGAAAAACGCACACTATTGTATGGCACGCCGTTTTACTATTTGATAGTAAAATATTTTTCCAAAAATTATAAAAATATTTAACAATTTTAATTTCAGAAAAAAAATTTTGAGTGATTTTTTATGTGGTGACATTATAAAAATACAATATTATTATGTCATGACATAATAAAAATACAATATTTTTATGTCATGAGATAATTATAATTCGTCGTTTTTCCTATCTCTTCCTATATATAAGCATTTAATTTTATGTCATGACATAATAATATTGTATTTTTATTATGTCACCACATAAAAAAAATTCACTCAACATTTTTAAAATTGTTAAATATTTTTATAATTTTTGGAAAAATATTTTACTATTAAATAGTAAAACGGCGTGCCATACTATTGGGACCTCTTTTTATCAAAGGAAAAGACTCCGAAAAATTCTCAAAAAAATGAACTATAAGTATATAATGTAGATTCCAACAAAAAAATGGGTGCGACTTCACTAAGATTAAATTAAAAAAATTTCAAGTTTTGGAGTGTATAAGTTTTTGGTAGCAAAATTCGGAAAATCTCTCAGCTCTTTTTCAAAATCAATATTTTTATTGAAAACAACACGCTGAATTCAGTAAGCACACAACATATGCAAGCTTTTGGATATTTTTTACTGTCTTGGAAAATCACTCAGATCATTTTTAAATTATGTATGCTGATAGAAAATTGCATGCTGAGCTCTATCTAGAATTGTGCATTTCTGTATCTTGCTTTGTTTAGAAAGAACAAATTATTATGCAATTAAAAAGCACTTTATTAATAAATATTATTGAATCTCCCGGGGATTTTTAACAGGACAAGATAAAAAAAATCAATATTTTGTGACCGAAAATGTTGTGGATACAGTTTTAACAAAAAGACAACAGAAACCATATTTTTTTGTTTAATTTTTTTTCTTTTCTGAATTATACCTACATAAAATATATAAAAAAAATATAATACTGTTGTTGTGCACTTTAAAAAAACCAAAACATTTTTAATTTGAAAAAATACACAAAAAGTTCACCTCACATCATTATTTTCGCTACCTACACGATATCTGAAGATGCACGTCTATGAGATATATTTTGATAACACCTGCATAATTCGTAGCAACTTATTAGAAAATGCGAAAAATTAAAAAAGAATGTTATATTGTAAAGCAATTGGAATACGTTATATTCATTTACAAATAATATTATTACAAAAGATTGAATTTTTACTCAATTACGATAACAGTTTGTCGATTATTACGCACCACCCACCGCCTATTCATTCACACATTCATTCATAAAAAATACCTTTGGTTTTACAATATTGCCATATCAGCGTCACAAAATTCAGAAAAAAATTACAGGGACTTTTTATACACATCTTGAAGAATATTTTCACGATTTTTTAAATTAAAATCTAAATATTGTATTTTTATTATCAAACGCGATGTTTACATAGACAAAAAATATATCTATAAAATAATATTAATCACAACAATGAATTTGATAACTTTTTGATTATTGTTTTATAAATCGATAAATTCATTTCGAAAATAAACCGAAAATTATTTGCTTCAAAAAATATAATCTCAAATTTTTTAAATATTTTCTAATTGGGTGGGTGTTTTTAATTATTCAAATATAAAATGTTAATCTAAACAAAATTTTCAAAAGCGATCTAAATTATTATTGCTGCCATTTTTTGTTTATTTATTCACTTTTAATTACTGAAATAATAAAATTCTAGATCAAGAAATAAATGTCACTGATTCCTACATGAAAATGTGATGAGAAACGAAATTTACCACTTTTGCAGAAAATCACACGTTTTTTTAATAAAAAAACATCCACACATTTAACAAATGATTTCAACAAATATTGTCTCAAAGAATGAAAATAAATAATTTCACATTCACGCTTGAAATAAAAATGTTTATTTGTGCAATATTTTGAATCGATACATTTTACTTGTTCAAAGCACGAGGAGTGCTTAGATACAGCCTAGTTCAAAAGAGCGCACGCTTATTTCACAAAAAACCGTTCATTTTCCGAACCATTCTACAGTTATTTGCTTTTCTTTTCTAATTCTATAAAATTGTTTCGCGTTAAACGAAGTAAGATATATATCAAACTAGTTTCGTTCCAACCGAAATCGTTAATTGGGATGCTGGAAATATCAGAGGTGTATTCCACTTTCGCTAGTGTATTTCCCATATGGCATATACGCTTTCAACGTCGGTCAGATGGCGGATCCCAGGGTTAAGATCAAAATTTCTCGACGTTTCATAGCGTCCTGAACAATTTGGCATCATTTTTGGAAATGTTCCTATATATTATATATGTATCGGGCCACTTTAACGGCGGTTTTTAGGGGTTGAAAAAGTTTCTGAAACCAAAAATACCGAAAAAGTTATCCAAATTGAAAGTTGATCTTTCAGTAAAGATTAAAATGGGCTGCTAAATTTTTAATAAATTCGGCCCGACAGGACCGGACTTACAAATTTAATTAAAACACTAGTTTGCGAATACAGATTTTCTTACTGAAGGGTGTATTTAATAACAGATGTTAGATTGATCATAATAATATAGAAATTAAGAGAAAAAAAAATTATATAAGGGGTGAATTAAGGGATTAAATTTTCTATTTGTCCAATAACAAACTTCACATAATAAAGCCACAAAGCAAATACACTATATTGTCGGCACGATTTGGCACCGCGAACCAAGCTTTGGGTACTTACCTTTGACAGCGTATCCAAACGTTTCCCAATTTCTTTCAATTTATGCGTAAGCCACAGTTTATTAAAATTTTGTAGTGAAATTTTTTATGTGCGGTAGGTAGGTGTTATTTCGATCGGATATGGAAATAGCGTCACGGAAGTAGTACATGGTGAGAATAAGAAGTAAGGAATACGACCGTGGTATTAATATAGTGTTTGTGGACTTCTCAGAATTGTTTTGTCTATTTCACTGTTTTGTCCGTAGGCGATCGTTCTGACACATCCTGGTATATATGTGCTGTAAAACTCACGTTTCTCTTAATCAAATGTAGAAATTAAGAAGAAATAACCAGTTTTTCAATTTGGTTTGCATGTTGTGGAAAGCATTTGGATAGTGTTGCTTTTGATAATAATTAATTATTCTCAACAAAAGTGCTAATACGGGACTGACTACCGTACAGGCGTGCGCGCGCTTTTCATATATCTCTTTAAACAGATGAAAATCGATTGCGTATACATATGTATACTAAAATGCAATTTTCGTGATGGTTGCCGATGGAAACCAAATATGTCTTATAAAAAAGTATACACTACGAATACTCAACTATAAAAAATAATTTAAAAACTGAAGACTTTCTAGTCAAGTTTTGATTTTTTTAAAGAAAATATGTGCTTTAACAGATAATAAATAAAAACACATAGATTTTAAAAATATTTTTAATAGTATAAAATTGATCATAAAATCGCTCATTCGTTACAAAAATGTTTTAATAAATCAAAATGTTTATTATTTAAAAAAAACTAACCCGGTATTCAGTTTTTCGATAAGGTTTATGGTTTTAGAGAGTACATAACTGTTATTGTCTTGGCAAACACAAAAGACTTTTTGGAACCTCTCGTGTAGAATTGATTTTAGAAGTTTGTTCCGAAATTGTTGCGACAATAATAAAAAGAAGTTAACGCCTGTTAATAATTTACTAATCTTTATTAGTCAATAAAAATATTTGATTTGCTATTTGTTTTAAAAGAGAGGTTCCAATTGTGAAAATAATAGTTAACGTAAAAAAAATATAATTATTGAAAATACGTTAGACTATAAAAACCGATACACAAACTAAATATTAATTTTCGAAATAAATCAATTATTTTTGAATATTTTATTTTATTTTTTTCTATATAAAAATGAGTTCGGTTTTCTCTTTTCTATTTTATCAGATGCTCTTCCCGATGATGATTCAACAGGCTCATAAAAATCAGTTTCCGAATTACTTTCTTCACTCTTGTAGATCAAACTGTTTTCATTTTCACGAGCAGATCTCGACTGATTGATTTTATCACGGTTTAAATAACTTTTTTTATTTACATTCTTAATTCCTTTGAACGGAGGTATCGGTGGTTTACAAACAGACGTCGGAGGGGGTGGTGGTACTGGAACAGGTCCACTGTTTTCAAATTCACAATAATTGCCATCATCTTCATCATTTGTATCTGATGAACTATTATGACCAAAGTTCGAGTTGACATATTTATCCTTTTCTTTCTTTACAGTTTCAAAATCAGTATAAATTTCTTCTTTAATCTCGCCCACGTCTACGTAAAAATCATTTTCGGAATCAGGATCTTGTTGAGTCGTTTTCTGATTATTTGGATGCATCGGCTGATATTCGTTGCCCAATTTAGCATATATTTCGTCATCTGTACTAACCGATGCTCTTGACGACATCGGTATAGAAGGCAATTTTCTGAGTGCTGTTTTCTTATTGGTCACTATTTCCTCTTCTGGTGATTTTTGGTCACCAAGTTTACTAGCGTCGTTTATAAATGCCACCCATTGTTCCATGTCCTTCGAAGTTCGGGCTATGAACTGTACACATAAATAACAATAAACGTATTGAGTGATTAATAATAAAATTCAATTAAAACAATTTATAAAGTAGTAATTATGAGTCATGCATAGTCATACATATGCTGACACATTTATCCATACTAGTGGTCGACCGTAATTCATTAAGAGTATTCGTCCCTGCAAATACCCCCTGCACCCTTCATCTCAAATCTTTTCCCCTCGCCTAAAAACGGTTTGCGCTCTCCCGACGCTATTTTTAAAGCTAGAGGGCTCTGGTAAACGCCAAATGAAAGACAAAGAATCAGACTACAGATCCTTCAGGCGAATTTTTTGAAAAACAGTTTCGCCTACGTGTGAAATATTACGTAACTTATTATTTTTTTCAAAAGGTTGTAAGTTTTTTCAGGAATTTTTTTTCAAAAAATTCGCCTGAAGGATCTGTAGTCTGATTCTTTGTCTTTCATTTGACGTTTACCAGAACCCTCTAGCTTTAAAAACAGCATCGGGAGAGCGCGAACCGTTTAGGCGAGGGGAAAAGATTTGAGATGAAGGGTGCAGGGGGTATTTGCAGGGACGAATACTCTTAAATTTTGAACGTTGTTGAGGCTCTTATATGGATTTCTCCTGAATCGATTTTACCTGTGTTAATTTGTACGCATCGTGATGAAACATATATTGTACACTTCCCCTTATTAAAGCGAAGAGAACGATGTCTGTTTCATCACGATGTGTACGAATTAGCACTAGGCCGGTATTTCCTAAACTTTCTTGCTTGTAGACCCTTTAGCGATTAGCGAAATTGTAGCGGACATCAATTAATATAAAATTTCTTTACACACTGCAGATATGTCAATCGGACTCATTTGAAGAATCATGAAATAATTCTTCAGTTCTTTAGTACCTACGCAGTGTCTACAATTATTATATAATATATCGCTGTTTGCCGCCCGGCGTTCATACACTAAACTACCAAAGATGAGGCCGAGGACGCCTTCGAATGTATTTACGGATCCCGGTTTGGGAAACGCTGCCCTAGGTCTAAGAGTTTTAGGATCTATACTACGGTTTTGAAATAGTTAAGAGCGAGTCATCATTATAGTATGGTTTGTTTAACGGAGCGGCGAAGCAATGAAACAATGTAAAGCATAAAAACTGTGCCGCTTATATTAAGATGTGAAGTATAAGTATATTAGTCATCACTTAAATAAGCGTACTTATAAATAACTTGCGTTGATGACGTAAATAAACGTACCTGATGTGATTTTCTTCCTTCGATGGAAATAATTTCAAAGCAACAATCCTTTTGCTTACATGTTGCATTTTTTGTGATTATTGCTTCGTATCCATACACATCTATGGCTTGGCAAGGTTTAGATGCTTTATCACCCGAATATAACAAAAGCCATTGGTCTATAAGACCTACGTAATAACGTTGTATTTGAGTTATTATAGAAAATTTTCGTTCTCGACGACATAGTGGACCTTTCTGAAAAGACATAGTTTTCAAATGTTACGTTTTTGAAATGTAAAGATGCGCAAACTTTTTCATTCGAAGAATCATCCAAAATTATTTTAAATTCGCACGATGCAGATGGAAGGAATAAATTATTTTTTTATTATATTCTGCAAGACCTGCATTTTTATGAAATTTTATATAAATTTTTGTAAGTTGAGAAAGGCTGTAAATATGTTTATGCAAAGATCCGCGTCCCACATCCGGTTCGGAAGCGGGCCGCGGGTCCTCAGATTGTTCTTCATTGATACCTTGGTACAGTCACGATTTTTGAGTTCTGTTGCTGGCAAATCTACGTGAGGATGGCTTATAATTAGATCTATTTTGATTGGATCCTTTATATGGGTTTTCGACTCCGCAACAACATCAATGTAATGGTCTTCATCTGCGGATGAAAGATTAAAAAATAAGAATACCAATAAATTATTAAAGTGAAACCTTTATTCTATCGCCCCGATTTTTTCTGGCCGTCTGTTGCATGTCGCATTACAGGCGGCCGCGGAGTAGGGGTAAAGTGAAAGGCGCTCGGAGTAGGCGCTCGGTAGAGCAGCCAAGGCCAATATGGCGGCGCCCATGGTTATCATCAGCTGACCGTGTAGTATGTATAACACATAGTCAGTCTGTCATGCGGGCAAGTGCTGTACAGTGTTTACATGTTTTTATTCGTGTATTCATGTGAATATTGTTGTTTATAATTAATCGTGATGGATAAGTGTCTACAATCCAACGCCTACAATCCAATAAAAGTTTCACTTGCGTCGTGATTTCTTAAAACCACACAACTGTTTTTTTTTATATAGGTACTACCAAAAATGAAAAAGAAAAACTGTTTACCATTAGTTTCTCGACGAAAAACAGTTTCTATACTTTTAATTTGTTCTTCCGTTCTGCTCAATAGTGATTTAGCTTCTTTTTTGTATTTGTCAGGTAAAATCGAAATGACGTCATTAAAAAATGATAAAACATCTGAAAAAACGTACCATCAATGTAAAATTCAAGAGACAGGATTATCTTTGAGTCAACGCACACGTGTCACTTTTGTATCGCGATTGTGCGATTAAGACGCTTATAGATCGTCAATAGCGTATATGACTTCACACTATTTGTTAGAATACACAACGAACACGCGAATTTTTGGAAAAAAAATAGGGAATAGTTTACAGGAAGGTCTAAACAAAAATTCCAAGTCCTAAAGTTCTCTCGGGAAACCTCCCACGCGAGTTAGGCTCGCATTTTCGGTCCTTATATCTACCTAAAGAATTTTGAAGATATGAGATATTTTTGGAAAAAAATGCAATTCTAAAATAATTATATTATAGACTGACTAGCCGCTACCCGCGGCTACGCCCGCGATTGAGATGGAAATCGACTTTTGACATGCATATCAGGGGTTGTTTTGACAAACAATTTTCTTATTTTTCGTAAAAAATTTTTATTTTTTTTTAATAAAAAGTATCCTATGTTACTTCTAATACCTTCAAGAGTGTATGTGCAAAGTTTCATGATGATCGGTTAAGTAGTTTTTGCGTGAAAGCGTAACAAACAAACTTACATTCGCATTTATAATATTTTTCGTAAAAATTTTTTATTTTTTTTTAATAAAAAGTATCCTATGTTACTTCTAATACCTTCAAGAGTGTATGTGCAAAGTTTCATGATGATCGGTTAAGTAGTTTTTGCGTGAAAGCGTAACAAACAAACTTACATTCGCATTTATAATATTATAATAAATAATAAATAATAAATAATAATAATAATAATAATAAATAATATGATATATTGATATGATTGTGCGCTCGCTAAAAATTTAATTTGATATAAAAAGTATTACGTAATTCCCTTTCAATTATCTGTTACAGATAGATGTAAATATAATTTCTGACTCGTCACGGACATCCGTCATTTTTACTGATATAAAATGTTTTGTACTTTACCGTCTCATGATTACAAATACAAACACAATATTTTTTATATGTATAAACTATTGTTTACTGATGAATATTTTGCCGCAAATACATTCAGCGAATTTGCAAGAATAAGAACTACGATTTTCAAAAACTGTTCAAAAGAGAATTTTGGAATCTCATTTATTGCAATTTTAGCAGTGGCGGATGTACACAGTTCCTAAGTATAGGCTTTTAAATTGTTGCCGTCTTTAACTCTATAATTGTCAGTTCCTAGATTATTTTTACAATCCAACAATTTGGTTGAAATTGAATAAGAAATATAGTTATTGGGTATATTTCTGAACTATTAATAAGGCGGGGTAATGTATGCTACTTACACAATAATGTACATTCGTAAACGTAATCAAATAATTATTATTTTCCATTTAAAGTCCGTAATATTTATTTAATAATTATGAACCAAATTACTTTAAAAGAAACATAAGTGAAATGATCCAAATTTTCCTACATAATACAGTTAACTTTCGGCCTGATACTCAAAGACTTAGTAACGTCTATAATAATTTATTAAATCTTTATAAAGAAAAAATCATACAAAATTAAACTGTGTAAAAAATTTGGCACCTTAAAAATAATAGTCTCCTAGGTGTCAATTTACTGAAAATTTAAATTCATAGTAAATAACAAAGTGTTGTTTACAATTTATGTTTAATTTTTGACATAATAAAAAGTGGAAAATAAATTATAATTTTTTATGTTAAACTTTATTTTTTCTAATTTAAAATTTTTTTTTTCTGGTAATGTATATTTGTTATAATTTTTATTTAAATTTGTTTTGTAATTAATAATTTTGTTATATCCATATTTTCAGAGCTTTGACAAAGTCAATATTTTTGATGAAACGTAAGCAATAAAAGAAAAGAATTATACCTAATTATGTGTCCGCATTCCCGTTATTCATAATTATTAAAAGTAATCAAATAATCTTTATTTGCCGCCTCTAAAATATGCCGCCCTAGGCTCAAGCCTACTCAGCCTTCTGGTCAATCCGCCACTGGATTTTAGTCCAAAAAAGGACTAAATATTATCTATTTCAATGTCCAAATGTTTTCACCGCAGTGAGTTCCTTAAAGAAAGTTTGAGGAATATACCAGGTTTTAAGGAAAATAAAGCTTTCCGACTTTTTAGCGTGATAATAAATACTTATATTATGTATATATAGGAAAATTGTGTGCTATTTCCTTTTATATTCAAACAATTTGAAATATTTAATACAATATATGCAAACCGCGAATACGTAAAAACCAACGTTATAAAACGCAAAAAAAAACACATTCGTATCCTTATCAATAAAACTGACATATTGAATGCAGATAAAACAGATTTGGTTATGCTTGTATATTCACATCATCTAAATCAGTGATTCCCAAAGTGGTCTATATCGACCCCCAGGGGTCGACGACAACTTGCAAGAGGCCCATGTCAGCGGGAAAAAATTGGGGGTCCATGAAATGAAAATGGGGGTCAACAACGATAGTGAATCTCTTAACAAAAAAAGAAACAAACTGGACATCGTTAACCGAAGAGATTTAGGCCTAGTTTATATGAGAGGCGTTCAACGCGCGTTGGCCTAACGCGCGTTTACAGTTTCTATACAATTGTATATAACTGTTTACATGATAACGCGCGTTCAACGCGCCGCCAACGCGCGTTATCAGGTAAACAGTTATATACAATTGTATAGAAATTGTAAACGCGCGTTGAACGCTCTTCATGTGTGCTAGGCCTAAATCTAACTAAATTGATGCGAAATGTTGAAAATGTATTATTAAAGCGTCAGGTTCATCCCTCACACTAAAAGCATTTATTTTTTGCTTAGTTATTTTATGTAACAGAAAGTAAATTTTAATTTGATTCGTTTAATTTGAATCTAATTAATAAATGTATAAAACTAAACATTTCACACTACATTTCACTACCGTTATAAATTTCAATCGTTCAAAGTGAGTAGCAATATACCGGTCTTCAAAAATACATTTCAAATTAATGAATTTGCCGAAAGTCAATATCAGATAAGCAGGGGGTCTACCCAAAACCGAAAAACATGGCAAGTGGTCTACGAGACAAAAAAGTTTGGGAACCTCTGATCTAAATTAATAAAATGTTACGTTTTCTGAGCATTAGAATTTTTAAATCATTTTCTAACTATGTTTGTATACTTGTATTCTTAAGATTAATTTGCACCCAAAGTCAATAACAGAGGGGTACTAAGACCGCAACTGTATTTATCCCTGAGCTAGACAGTGGTTCAAAAATGTCGTTTTCGTCTAATTCTTAATTTTTTGAAATCTGAATTCAACGTTGAAATTGAATTTTTGTAAAAAAAAATCCCTGAACCTGTAAGTTTTACGAAGCCGATAAATCCGATTAAAACGCGAATAATAATACGTTGATCAATATCTGTCCGTCTGTCGCATTTTATTTTCTTCGTATCCATTGAACGAAAAAAGTTTAAATTGAGTGTGAGATTAATGTTCCAAAATTTTGGGAATTTTATACATAATCAAGTCTAATATATGTAAATTTTCAAACGAAAAGACATCAAAATATTTATGACAGTGTCGTCTTAAATGTTATTATTGATCAGCCACTATAAAAATTTCATAGTAAAAAAATCGTCAAAAATTCGCTAACGTTATTTGCGTTATGAGATAAATTCTGCTTATCTTTAAAAGTCAACACTTTTTTATATAATTTCGTATATTTATCTATTAAGGAATACGGCACAATATAATCAAATGATTGTAATGATATATTACCTATTTTTTTTTATTTTCGCAATAAAAAACAACGATGACTATATTTTTTAAAATCGATCGTCCATCGTGAAATAATTGGTATATGTATTGAGACCTAAAAAGTTACGGGGAAATTTGTCAAACAATTGTTCGAAATAAAGCAAATGAACTCATCACGCCTCTACGTGACCATGTAACTAAGAAAAAATCCGGGCCGGCCCACGAGAAAAGTCCCGGTATTCCCTGGGGCCAGACCGGCGCTGAAACCATTTAACAGTGGCAGAAATTGGCCTAAAATGTATAAGGCTGCATTATTTATAATTGATATATATTCCATATATTGAGTGATGGAAATTCGTCCTACGCCAATCGCTAATTAGACTTGAATATTTCATATTTTGATATTTGAAAAAATATTTTTTCGTAATTAGACACAATGCGTGTTTGATATTTTTAATGTGGTAGCTGTAATTCAATTAAATGTTATTTAATTGAATACAATTTCTTAATTTATAAGTCAAAATTTCGAATTAAGAGAAACCGTTACTAACCTTTTAAAAAAAAGTCCATTTTTGATATTCCTTGTATATAGTTGTTAGATTCATTCATTTTCATTTTTAATATTTATTGTCAACCACAATTAAAATTTTTGTATAAACCACACCTACACTGTAAGTCTACATTTGAAATAAAAAATAGTGTAGAGATAATATTAAACTTTTTCAAAAAACCACATAAAGAATTTAAATTCCACAAACGGCTACAAAATGAGACGCAAATTTGACGTATTTTGTTTAAAGAAAAGGTTTATGATGACCACAGTCTTAATTGTATTTTAATTAAACGATCAACGGGGAGTGCTTCAATAAATCAACACACTCAAACACCAGTTAGTAACTGCTACAGAACTTTACTTAACGTTCGAGACATATCCGTTGCTTCAAAACAAAGTGGCTTATGTTGAAATTTTTATCTATATATAGTAGTGACGTAATGAATGTCAGTTTTTTTAATTAATGCGAATATAAGTTTTCAAATCTGGCGCCATTTTTTCAAGATTAAAAGTCGACACCTGATTGGCCGCGCGACTCACGCACATATTTTTAGTGGTTAATATTAGTACCAAGTCTAAAGCTTTATTAACTAACTAGCGGTCCCGCCCGGTTTCACCCGGGTGCAAAAGAACGAATGGGGGGAGGGACATGAGCACGCACGTTCATATTAGTTTACCGAGATGAATGTTGTATCCAAATTCCATGATGATCGGAGTTGCCATTCAAAAGTTTTTCTCGGACGGACAAATTTTGAGTTATATTGCAGAATTTTTCATTAATGCTCCGCTCCTATTGGTCGTAGCGTGTTATTATATAGCCTATAGTCTTCCTCGATAAATGGACTATCCATCTTCAATTCGAACCAGTTCTTGAGATTAGCGCGTTCAAACAAACTCTTCAGTTTTATATATTAGTATAGATGTAAAAAAGGCTAAAGAAAAGATATAATTGCAAGGTTACATCTTAGCGAAAAACTTAAGTTATTTTTTAAAATAGAAGTAAGACAAAAATTTTCTAACAAAAAAATTTCATTGTGTAATGTCGTTGACCGTAGTATATCTTGAATAAAATTTTTGATTATTAAAATCCCTGAGTCGATAGCGAAAAGAACAAAAAAATATTAAAATAATTTTATAAAATTTAAATATCTAAGTAAAAACAAAATTGTTTTTAATAAATGTTAGTGTTATTAAAATTGTTCGAATCATTGAGCCCAGCACTTTTTTCTTTCATTGGAAGATTTTCGTAAAAAAATCTGACATAAGCCATTTCGTTTTGTGACCACAATTATGCTTTTCGTTGTAATTATAAGAAATACCTCCCGCATTGTTGGAGATACGAATTTAACTAACACTAATTATTCACCAAAATTGTAGACAGCTTGATAATAATATTATCAAGCTGGCAACAACATTAATGTTTTGTTTCATTTTTTATTAATACATACAATAATAATATAAATAAAATCGCAACTTTGTCTAAGCTTATAAGTTTTGAACGAAATTTCGATACTTAGATAGAAACTATCCATTTTCAGAATTTTTGTCAATTTGTTTGTTCCGGGTTAACTCAAAAACTACTTAGCCGGTTTTAATGGATTTTTCACAACCGGTAGTGTTCGTTATTAGAGAAATAGGATAAGACTAGTGTGACCTGTGCGAATTATTCGCACTAAATAAGTATAATAATTATCACTTTACAAAATTATTTTTTAAATATGATTGCAGATATTCAATTCGTTTCTAATTTTGCACACTGCTTATAACGTTCTTCTTTTTGTTGTATTACAATATGAAGCTCAGATGACAGATCGAAGAAATATTTTACTAAAATTGTCATATAGAGGCGCAAGTAGCAAAACTGTTGAGCTAAGCCGTCAGATGGCATCATGCAGCATTGCTGTGACGTTGTTCAGCGTTGCTCGCTGTTTCAAAATTAAAGCCGTCAAATGGCAGTATGCGGTATTGTGTCTGTTGTATTACAAAATGAAGGTCAGATGACAGATCGAAGTGTTGACGTTGTTTCAAAATTAAAGCCGTCAGATGGCAGACGTTGTTCAGCGTTGCTGTATTTTAATTAATTTACAAAAACAAAAGCAATAATAAATTTTTTAGTTGTCGATGTCAGTAGAGCAAGCAATTATCTGTTAAATTATATATAATTTATGTGGAGAAATTGTGAGGTTTTTTTCTAAAAAGAGAGGCAAACATCTTAAACCTTAGCGTATTAATATATATGATATAATATGTACACCCAGGGTCATAACTAGCTTTTTTGGGGCCCTAGGCAAGACCTGATCACTGCCCCCCCTCCCCCCTACACTAAATTGTGTGTTTATGACGTTTGCCCATGTCGATCATGTGACAAAATACTGTTTTCTTATTGCTTCTTGCTCAAAATCAACAGATAATTAATCAAGCACGAAAAATAGCCCCGGCTCTAATTTTGAAATCCAGCTTGTAATCACGCACGCGAGCTTGCAGTGACGTCATTTCCATCCTCGCAGCCAGCATAAGATCCCAGCAGCAAAATTAGCCTAGTGTGCAACGGCCTTTAGTACATATATAATTAAGGTCAGTATTATTTGACCAAAAATCGTTTTTCTTCACCAAAATTATAGGATTTGGATAATTATTTGAGGGACTTCTAGAAATTAATCGACACTGTATTAAATGTAGTCAACCGTAGTATTTCTTTTAAATATATATGTACATTTATTGTTTTTTAATACAAAAATGTGTTCTTTTCTATAAAATGCATAACCGCTAGTAGTATTTTTCATATATAATTTTATTAAATATGAAAATTTGCCTGGAATATACACGTTCCCGTAATACATGCTTATCTTTATAAGATTTAAAAAAAAAAACATAGGTATTACATACGATTTGCGAATGTTTTTAATATGCTAAATAGTACCAAAAATCTCGGGAATATAGTTCTTTAATCAGTGGCAGGTTGTAGGGGCATCAACGAAGCAGAATCCTTTTTTCCGTTCCACCCTAATTATTTGTAGAAATGTTTATAAATACAAAAATCTCTGGACTCTAATGCAAAAAGATATTTACATTTTTCTTCGGTAAGAAAAATCAGACTTGGTGCTTTAAGATTTGCGTGAAAAAGGCGAAAAAATTGAAAATAACCTTCCACAATCTATAAGATCAATAAAACCGTTTAAAATAGCTGTCGAGTTTTTGACGTGATAACGTCTTATAAATTGATGAAACACCGGCTGCATGCACAAAAAAGTGTAACGTTCCGAAAAGTGTCACGTTCCGCCTGACCCTGTGCGTGCAAGCGAGAGCGCAGTATAAGCGATAGAGAGTCGGTAAAAATATAGTTTGACAGCTAATAAAATTTAGGTTATGTATTATTAAATATGATATTCGAGCGGAATACGTTATCACGTAAAACTGTCGTCCGTAAACCGACTTTACAGACAACCAATTTTTTTTGACTGATACTGAGTTTTATATAAGTAAAATAGTTCTTAGCTATAGTTGAACCCGGTAGGTGCGGCTGTTGTCAAAATCCAAAAATTATTTTTTTTAATTGTTCGACCAATTTTCTTTTTTTTTTTTTGGTTTCTCACATAAAAAACATATAGGTAATCCCAAATTTTCAGCCTTTTATCACCTCCCATTTTTTTTTTTTATTTTCATGATCGTTTCATTGTAACGAATAAATGTGTATCTACTGTGAATTTCATTTATAACAACCTCGGTTGTAACGACTTTTCGGTTATAGCGACGTAACAGGATGCAAGAAGCGCTTTTAATAAAGGATCGCTACCTTCTGACCGTAAAAAATGAATATTCTCACTAAGGAATGCCAGTCAGGCAATCTTAGCTGTCCCTTCAATTTATAAAATTGAAAGGCTTATGTAAACACTAGCCGTTACCCGCGGCTTCGCACGCGATTGAGACGAAACACGGATGCATTCCCATTATTTGGCATGGTTACTACTTTATCGACGTAGACCCCCCCTAATAAATTGATGACATTCACGTGATCAACGTCCTGACAAACATTGAAAATGACATCCATGTTGATTTTTAGACTATTTATCTCTTTTCACCCCCTGAAGGGGTTGTTTTTGAAAAAGCATGAAGCACGTGTTTATTTGCCGACAGGAGTAATCCTGCGCTTTTCTGAATTGTTACATCTTATATGATTTCTCTATGCAAATTTTGAACCCACGTTACACCCTTTTAGGGGTTGGATTTCCAAAAAGCTGTCCTTAGCGAATGCCTACGTCATAATAACTATCTGTATGCCAAATTTCAGCCCGATCCGTCCAGTAGTGTCAGTTGTGCATTGATAGATCAGTCAGTCAGTCAATCAGTCACGGTTTTCTTTTATATATTTAGATTAAAATACAATTCAAAAAATTTAATACTACTGTATGTAGGCACCGATATTAAAAGCATTTGCCTACATACAGGCGTAAAAATAAAATAAAAATAAAGACATTTTTTAAACTCGCTTCAGTCCCTTGAATTTCTTTCTATTTAGACTTCTGAATATAGCGACGGAATTATGTGGTCCCTTCATAGTCGCTATAACCGAATTCCACTGTATGTTTCTTTAAAGGGAGGGGGGGATTAAATAATTTTCTGCCTGGAGCTCAAATCAACCTTAGTCCGCTTCTGTCTTTAATGTCGCGTAAAAAATTAATGTTACGGGACGCATATATTAAAAATAATATAAATTATAAATTGTTTACAAAATTAGTTTACACTACATTATACTGTAGTCATTCAAAAAAATTGTCTATAAAGTCACATATTAACACAGCAAACTATCAGTTTGCTATTTTAGAAACATTTCATGCCATTAATCTAGTATTATAGATTAATTTCATTATTGATTATTACATATTTGTATAACAATAAATTGGTATTCTCAATATTTGTAGGTTTTCTTTGTTAAACATCTAAAAGTGACTTTTTATATTGCACATTTTTTGTTTAGAAAATATAGAACCTTTAGTTGTAAGTGCAATAAATAATTTGTTGCAATAAAGCGTGTTCATTCACTGCGCAGTTGCATATTAAGAAATATTAAATGTATTGCTGCTTAAGTCTTTCGTCGCTTTATTTCAAGTAATACCCGATTTCGAAGCTACACCCAAAAGAGATCAACTTATTAACTCAATCAAATGACGCCCTCGCTCAGAACAGAAACTTTACGCGTCTGATATGACGCATTGTGACTCCTGTCAAAAGCTACGTTTATACTAGAGATTTATTTCCCTACACTTCTCTCTGTAATGTGTAAAGCTACGTTTATACTAGAAATTTATTTCTCTACATTTCTCTCTGTAATAAGTATATTTAAGTGTAAACCTTGCTGATATAAGCTATCGGAGATTAAGGCCTAGTTTATATGAGAGGCGTTAAACGCGCGTTAGCCCAACGCGCGTTTACAGTTTCTATACAATTGTATATAAGTTGTAAACGCGCGTTGGGCCAACGCGCGTTGAACGCTCTTCATGTGTGCTAGGCCTTATTCACAAAGCTGAGATATGACATAAAATGTAGTAAATGTAAACGCTGCTGAAACAAGAATCAATTAGTCTCAGACATAAATATCAAAAGTTGAACGGCCGTCTACTTTTTCTAGGATCTCTCGAGATATTTTGTGATTGTATGTATGCAAATACATGAACTTAATGTCAGAAAAAAAAGAGTTGACCCGTACTGAAGTTGAATCAATGGTCCAACTAGATTTACTAATTCGTCGAGATCCGTTGAAGACATTTTTGCAAAATTTTGTAATTGTATTGGGTCTTCAATTTTAAATTCACTGCATAACTGTGAGTAAGCTCCTAGGGCACTTCTTCTCAACAACCAATTTCGCACCCAAACTTTCCTTTTCTTTCTTTTTTTTCATGCAATAATAAAATTATTATTGCAGCCGTCTGGCGTTTAGTGCAAGGCATGATGATCAAAACTGTGGACATGTGGAGAGTAAAGTGTCCACATATTTCTCTACCTCTGGTCTAAACACAATGCTACACTTATATCGACATTTTTTCTCAACCAGACTGTCAAGCAATTTATTTATTCACATTTATGTCATAGTATAAACACAACAAGAAAAATATCTTCGATGGTTGAGATTTCTATCATGAAATAAATCTCTAGTATAAACGTAGCTAAACGGTAAAATATGATGCAGTCAACGAGGTTCAGAAATACGGTATTCTTTCGTTCCGTTTCTGCGTTTTTTTATACACAGTTATTTTACTTTACATTTTCGCAAAGCTTATGTTATTGGCTAGAAATTGATTACGTTAAGTTAAGCACACTTTTTAATTGCGCTGTTACTAACGATTTTCAATTGTTTTCTCAGTGAGCATTATTCTAGGTTAGATATGAGTATTAAAGAAAATGCGGGATGGCCCCATTTCACGTTACAGATCTCAAAATGGATGTTGCGTCTGATAAAAAAACTGTTTTAATTAAAAAAAAAAATTAATCAACGGTGTTCATGTGGCCTAACTTCTGTAAGAAAATTTATTATCCTGCGTTGAAATAACATTGGTGTTAACTTACTGCTGAAGTGAATGAACTTTTTAATATTTGTACAATGTTAACTTATTTTTATAAATTTATATGAACTATACATCCAAATATTAAATAAAAAATGTACTCTGTTGAAGCATCGGTCCGATCCATCACCATGCTTACTGACTTTAAATTAAATATTTATTTGTACATTTCTATTTTACATCCTACTAAAAACAAAAGATTTATTACGTACCTAAAAAATATTCTTATATTAAAATCTATATACACAACTTTATTAAATTTTTGTTACAAAACTTTTATTTTTTATTTGTATCATGGCCCATGAATTTCAACTTTTGATATGAAAATTGCATAAGCCTTATTTTAAATATACCAAATGTTTACCTGAATAAGAAATAAAGACATGCAATAATTTGTTTTTTAAAGCTATTTTTTTTCCGGCTTTTAACTATTTTGTTCAGATCTATACAAACGGACCTCAATAAAAAAATTGGCAGTCTTACAGCTCAATTCCCTCTATTCAATTAAGGCCGTAGCACAAAAAAAACTGTGGGGCGGGGGTTTGGCCATCATAACCTAATTTCCCGGGTTTCGTCATTTTAAAAATTTTGTAGGTAGACATTTTTTCCGGTAAACATTTCGGGGGAGGGGCTGGTTATGATGTTATAACTAGTGTTGGGCGATTTTGAATGATATAATCGAAATATTTCGATTATGGCCAAATAATCGATCATTCGATTATGAAATATGAAATGAATATTAATCCCGACACATATGCTATGTAGACTGTCGATTATATTGTGATATATCATTCGGTTTCTGCATCTACATGCACTGGGATGGGAAGTCTTTGCTAGCACTGGAGAGTGGGGGTGTTTCGATTGTACATACTTTGTTGTACTCAGTGTTAAGGTTAACTTATAGTTGAATAATGCAGTGACGCGGTGCGCATCATTCATAATCGATAATTCGAATGATCATTCGATTATAAAAACCGATTATTTCGTTTCATTCGATTATTGAAATATATCGATTATGCCCAACACTAGTTATAACCCTGGCTACGGCCTTGTGCTCAATGATGGAAAACTAATTTATATTTATTAAATAAAGAAATAAATTCAAATACATGAAAAATGTATTGAACTTTCTTTTAATAATATGCATCTTCAGATGTTAAATATTTCAATTACAGAATGTGTTTGAATCTGCTTCTTTACTAATTATTATCAACACTTATTTTATATGGAGGTGATTCATCTTAATATTTTATATTTGTTAATATGAATATATCAACAAAGCGTATTAAATACATCTGCAAGACTGACAAGAAAATTTATTAGGTCAGGCCGAATGGGTTACTATTGGTTAAAGAAATTTGTTTATTGTTTATTTAACCAATAGTAACCTATTCGGCTTGATCTCTGCCCCGGCGCAGTTCTCGATGCCGAAAACGCCATAAAAATTAATTACATTTTGTGACTATGAAAAGTTGGTTGCAATTTCTCACATGCTGACGCGATGCGACATGACAAAATTTACACGTTTTCAAACGTAGCAGTTCTCACAAGAGTAAGGCGACAGCAGCGCGGCGCGACAAAATTCAACACTTGATAATAATTATGAAGTGTTGACAGTTGTCAAATCGCAATGTGAGAATTTAATAAATAAAGGTGTCACAAGCTCAATTTGAAGAGTTTTCTGCTAAGCTAGTCGGTACTTCAATACAGTAGAGACGCGTTAATCCGAACCTTCATAATCCGGATTCTTTGGTAATTCGGACAGTCGTTTGATAGTATTATGTACATTGTAGTCCGGATTTTTCCAGTTTCAGTAATCCGGATCATGATCATTAGTTATTGAGTAGCTGTACCGGCACTATTTGCGTCAACACTATTGGCCGGCGGTGTGTTACAAACAGTTACATACATATTTGTTGCCGGAGAAGTGAGAGAAGTTAGGTGGTTTTAGTATGTATGTAGTCGTTGTCAAACTCAGATAGAAATACATAGAGAACGCACTATGGCGCCGCGTAAACGATCACACGTTACTTTATCACTGCAAGTAAAAAACGAAATTCTTGACAAATTAAAAAAGGGAGCCTCAAATAAACAGTTAGCCGCAAAATATGAGCATTTTAGTTTGTTTTCTTGATAATTAAAATTACATCCAGTAATCCGGACATTTTGATAATCCGGATCAGCTGTGTTTTAATTAGTCCGGATTATCGCGTCTCTACTGTATTAAGGTCGCTGCATACAAGGGTGGTTTTGCCTCTGAAATATCTACTTTGATTTGTGCTGGCTGCCCAAGGCCATTTGAGTATTACGTAAGCACCAAAGGGGGGATGGGGTCTTTTTGATGACATGGGGGACGGGGGGAGGTCTAGATGGCGATGACGTCAACAATATTTATTTATAACAATAAAGAAACTTGAACAGATTAAAAAAAATCTTTGATTAACGTCTGTTTAGAAGAACTCTTCAATAAATAAAATTATCGACCAATTTTATTTTATTATTTTTGTTAATATAATTGTCTGAAAAATTGGACGATAATTTTATTTATCGAAAAAAAATATATAACAATGTTTACGTAAGCATAGGGGGAAGGGGAAGAGCTTTGCTTGCATTTGGGGACAAGGGGGAGGGGGTGTCAAAAATTACTAAAATTCTGCTTACGTATTACTTGAATGGCCCCCCGATGGAAATGACGTCGCTGTGACTAACGTGCGTGAATTTCAAAATTAGAACCAGGACTATTTTTCGTGCTTATTTCGCTGCTTGTTTTGAACAAGAACCAATCAGAAAACAGTTTCTTGACACGTGGGCGATATGGGTAACGCCCACGAATAAACATGGCGTCGTAGTGTGTGTTCTGTTCAGACACAATAAAGTCCACTTTTGTTAACATTCGGACTGTCACTATGCGCGCATCAAACCAATTTCAAATACGCATCGTGTGAAGCGAATACATAAAGCCATCATGAAATCCAGCACCATAGCACGCTTGAAGCCTAGCAGTCAAATTTAGGAAGGAATCTAGCGGCAAAATCAGCCTCTTATGCAGCGATCTTTAGTCTCCGCTTGCCGTCGAGTAGCAAGTTCGTTTCATTTACGTAGACGCGTTACTGTCGGTCAGTAATTTTCCGCCAGTAAACTCTCCGAATGTAACCTCAGCTTTAAATATTATATTAAATTATCAAAAAGTCCACCGAATGGTGGATAAGTACAAGTTACAATTAGAAGACATATTATATTTTTTTGTACAGGTGTTTGCAAAACAAGCACAGTGTAAATAATTACAATGTTACATATAAATATCTTTTCTATAAATTTTCATTCTTGGTTTTGTAAAGTTAGAATTCTATTTTGTCAGTCAGAAATATAGGCAAGCACGAATAAATAAAATTTCAAAATTTACACAATTAAAATAATAGAAAAAAAAATATTTACAAAAAACGAAGTGCTAAATATCAATCCTCGGTCTATATTGCAAAGTTAACGGTGGACTCTGAAACCTCCATCTTGTCACATAAACAAATTTTAAAGTGTGGTCCTTTCCTAGTAATTCATCGTTGCACAATATATCGATCTAAAATATATTCATATAAAAATAATATCACAATACATAAATAAAAAATATCACTAACGATTAATTGTTACTTGAAGATTGTTCGTCAGTTGCTCAAAATTAAATAACATGCGAAGTTTAAAATTTTAACACGTTCGCTGCCGAGCAACATTTTCAAAAACGATTCCACCACGCCAACGAATTTTAAATAATTGAAAAATAAAATGGCTTTATTAATTATACGAGTTAAATCGTAGTCGGTTTTTGCGATAAAATATTTTATAACAGCGACAACTATGAGTAGGGAATGCAATCCCGCAAGATAATTTCAATCCCAGTTTTTGCGGGACTGAACCATCTTAGTCCCGCTGGATCCAGGTATTTGCGGGATCCAGCAGGGTGAACTTAGACTTCTCAATTCAATCGTAATAAAGACTTTATAGACCTCGTTTTCATGGTTTTAATTTTAACCTATATTAAACAAGTTTTTTTATACATATTAAACGGTTTATTAATACTTTTAGACGTAAAGACTAAGACATAAATTGACTAAAAAATGTTGCTGTATACGCTGCTATAGGCACAGCCGGTTTTCTTTGAGTTCTGCAAGATTTGGCGCTAAAAGGGCGCTGGGTGAGTCGCCCATAAGAAAATGACCTGGAGTTAAGGCGTTCAAGTCAGAGGGATTATCGGATATTGGAGTTATGGGTTGCGAATTCAAACAAGCTTCAATTTTATTTAGGACATTTCTTCAAACGTAACTCGACGTAAATGATACTTATACAACTCTTTACAGCCGCGTCCCACAAACCACCGAAGTGGGGTGCGCGAGGCGGAATAAAATGCCAGGAAATTGAACTATCAGATATAAAGTTAGAAATTTTTGAATTGTGACTTATTTGTTTGAAAAACTGTTTTTCTAATTTTGTAAGCTCACGATTAGCGCCTATATAATATCGCTCGAATGTCAGTCCACGAGCTGTCGCGCGTCGAACCACGCTTCTCTGTAATCCCGTAAAATTTTCGACGAAAATTAGTCCCGCAAAATGTATGCGGGATCGCGGTATTGCATTCCCTAACTACGAGTATGTGACGTAGGTAAAACAAAAACGTTCCACGAATTAACTCCTAGCTGGCGCCTGAACACAAACTTCGACCTACGAGATAACTCGTTGTTGGCAGCGAACGTGTTAAACTCAGTTTAATATTTAATTTAAAATCTTAGGCCCTCCGCACACGGGTCCGACTGTTTTGCAATTTTCAATTTGTGTTTCAAATCGGATGCGATCGTTCTGTGACCTTTTTTACGTCTGAGAATGGGAAGCCGCCATGGATCGACTGAAACACGACCGATTTGAAATTACTTTCGGACCGGTCAAGTGCGACCGTGTTTGCAGGTCGAGAAGCAATTTCAGTTGCACGGTTGCATGTTGTTACGAAATTCTTCTTTTGTAATGTCAGGTCAACTATCTTTCAAGTGTGCGGACAAAGAATCTCAATCGATTGCAAGCCAACTGCACAATAGCTGCACCATGAACTGGTTTGAAACTTAGGTTACGAAACAGTCGACCCTTGTGCAGAGGACCTTCAATAAAATTCTCATATCGCTGGGCGAATGCAGAAGTATCTTAAGTCCAAAATATACTTATAGATATGTTTTTAAGCATATTTCAATGCATAATCTCAAAAAATATTGTATACTAAAATCTATTTTACCATATTTTGGCCAAACACGAGATTCTGCATTGAAAGATGCTTAAAAATATATCTACAGGGTGTCCCAATAAGAATGGGACATAGAACAACCGCAGATTCTCCAATTCAAAATAAAACGATTAAGCGAAATATGCTTAGATAAAATGTTATTCGTTTCCGAAATACGGGGTGTTGAAGTTGAAAACTGAAAAATTATTAATGGCCATAATTTTTTTATACACCGTATAATTTTACTCAAATCGGCATACTTGTTAAATATCATAAAATGCACCTAACAATAAAAAAATTAGTTCAGTACGCTCTACCAGTGGCGTACGGCAGGAGTAAGTAATGCTTGTACCCCTTCTAAATGTTACGCCGCTGTCTAAATTTTAATTTTGACTATAATTTTAATTTTTTTTATATTTTCTAAGTCAATAATGTACACTTGTTAGTTTGTTGTAAAGTCATTGGTTTTCGAGATATTCGCAGTTTTTTTAAGACAAAATTGTAAAAATGAATATTATTAATAATAATACAAATAAAAAGTACATGTCTATCTATCTTGAACTGCGAATATCTCGAAAACCAATGACTTTACAACAAACTAACAAGTGTACATTATTGACTTAGAAAATATCAAAAAAATTAAAATTATAGTCAAAATTAAAATTTAGACAGCGGCGTAACATTTAGAAGGGGTACAAGCACTACTTACTCCTGCCGTACGCCACTGGTAGAGCGAGTAACATTTTATCTAAGCATATTTCGCTTAATCGTTTTATTTTGAATTGGAGAATCTGCGGTTATTCTATGTCCCATTCTTAATGGGACACCCTGTATAGGTAGATATATAAAACTCAAAACAGCACATTTTGGACTTAAGATACTTCTGCATTCACCCAGCGATATAGTATAGACCAGTGTGGAGCGCGACCCCCTGGGGGGTCGCAAAGCCTCAGTAAAAAAAAACAAAGTTCAAAAAAATATTTTTATTAGGAAAATGTTGATTAAAGGACATTTATTGTAGACTAATATAAATTAACAACATTTAAAAAAATACATACTGGTTAGGAACAGCGGAGGGTAGGGGGTCCCAAAATATTTTTTCATACTAAGGGGGTCGCGCCATAAAAAAGATTGAAAAACATTGGCATAGACCAGGGGCGGGCAAATCTTTTGATCGCTGGGCCACATAGCTGATGAAAATTTGACCGAGGGCCGTATGGCTGATAAAAAAAAAGGTCCCCACATTCTATTTCCGCATTTTACTATTTTTCTAAAATTTATAAAATGCTTCGCGGGCCGGACAAAATTGCGCTGCGGGCCGGATCCGGCCTGGTATAGACCAAAGTTGAGAACATGCTACTAATGGGCAGGGTTGGATTAAGGAGACGTACAGCTTCTAAATGATAATCGATAATATAGGTATGTTCCATCAAGAATTGATTAATAACAATTACGTAGATTAGAAGAAAAAAATTTAAAAAAGCACTTACATCTTTATATTTTTCCACTCCATTCAATACCTTTTTGGCAACAAATTTTTTAAGATGCATAATAGTCGCTTGCGCTGAACACCGTATAAAACGTCTTTTTAAAGTTTTTAAATTAGGACTAATACATTCAAGGCATACGCTAACTTGTTCATCGTGTCTATGATAATCAGCTTCGGCATGCGCATCGGCGGCATTTTTCTCTTCATCAGCATCGACCGAATTAGCCAAAGGTATGTCTTTTGGACACTGCAATCCGCGAGCCCGATAAAATTCACGCTCACGCTTATCTTCGTCTATTTTCAAAAAAAAAAAAGAGTTAATCGGAACATTTCCAAATTGTATTAAAAAATTAGTTTGAAAAAATGAAACAACACTAATACAAAGCGTTAGGTGCTTGATATTAGTAAATTTTTCAATACTAGCTATTTGTAACTGTAGTCATTATGAAAATTTAAGCAGAGAGCACCCCACGCTTTTTTTACATTAAAGCTAATTTTGTTGTCAAATATTTTTGCAATTTTTTTGTTCATAATAAAAGTGTGTTGTTTTAGTTTCTTTAAACTCTATTATTATTTTTTTGTTGTTCAGTCTTACAATTTATATAGATGTTACGGTTAATACAAGAAAGTAGTTTATTCGCGAATTAACCGGCTAATACCCGAATTAACCAACGTCAAGGATTGGTTAATTCGGGTAATTAGCCGATTAATTCGCGAATTAACTACTTTCTTGTATTAACCGTAACATAGATATAATTACGACGCATGTTAGGGGTATAAAAATGTTAGCTTGTAAATCGTCGATACATGAGACTAATACGTTGACGATTTACGAACTTCTAACGGCCAACGAATACGCTACCTGAATATTAACCTAGAACTTTTACTCATAACTGAAAGCATTTCGTAAACAATACATTCGATAAAATGTACAAAAAACACACTACAGAGATCTTTCAGTTGTTCATTTCAAGTATTCTTTTAAAAAAATAAATAATTATCAACACATAATTTACTCGTTGACAAAAAATACATATTACACTATCTAAAGAATTCGATTAGTAGTTTGCTAACTGCAACATATAATACAAAGCTTTCTAGTATTATACCTACTGTAAATATATTACGATGAAAAATTTTCAATTTTTTTATGAACCAATAAAAATATAGTGATTTATATTCTCGGGGCTCGGACAATTTATTTAAAGTATAAATAGAAGTACACGTAATACATAAAACACTTAGAAATATAGATTATGAACAATTGGTAATTACTACTATTAATACAGATATATTAGTTTGAAGTAGTGTAACAATGAATGAAAGGGTTAAAGAACATACATTTTTAAGGGGGTAATCTGGTCTAGAGGCATACACTATGGGCGTTTTGTCGAGTTTGATAAAAAAATAAAATATTTTTGCCGTTTATTTATATAAGTGGTACGGGCGACAAAAAGTTGTAAATCGAAGGTTGTTACAAAATTTGAAATAAATCGATTACATAGAACTTGAAATAAGAGGGCAGCGTGGTGTAATGGTCGGCGTGCTGACCTTTGGTTCGTACTGTCGTGGGTTCGAATCCCACCTCTGCTCATGGATATTTTGTGTTTGTCGTTTAGACCCAGCTTTGATATTTAATGATACTGGCCAGATACCAAGAGGTAGTGCCACCCCCAAGTGATATTCTCTTGTATATGTGCATATGCTCTATATATGTGGATATGCCTATTTAAAAAAAAAAAAAAACTTGAGATATCATGTCAACCAATGTCAACCATGTTAAAAAAAGAACTTTTGAGAAAAATGATTTTAAAGTTTCAGGTAGTCGAATCGGTCTGTCATAGAATGGTACTGAGCTGAACCGAAACGCAGAACACTAAATGACTTTCAAAATTCTAGATCCGAATACCCCCTAAGCTACACGAAATAAATGTGCAAAAAAGAAAAAAAATGAACAAAATGATGTATGAGAATATGGGTAGCGTGTTGAAGTTTGGAATGAACATACTGACTGTTTGATAAAAAAAAAGGTGTTTTCTTTGAATAATTTCTTGCTAACAGAACTAATATTTCTGCTGCCTGATATTCTTCGCTTGTTGACTGAAGTACATTTTGATCCATCTCAAAATCGCCGTCTAGGGGCACAGGAATTTCTGATACGAAATCGTTTTCGGAATTCGATTGTGTCTTTCCAGCCGCACATTCATCAACTATACACTCAAGATTTTCTGAAGTCAAATGTATACCTTCTTTTACTTCATATATCGCTGATATTAAATTGTCCTCCATTTCTACATCATTCGAAGGTTCAGAAGTTTCTGTTTCTAACATCATATTTTCTTCCGCTTTATTTAGAGGTGCAGGAGTTTCTGGTTCTTCTTCCAATTCATTTGGGAGCACAGGCGTCCTTGGTACCAAAAATACCTCTTCTTCCTTCTCATCGGTGAGTGATTGAGTTTCCGGTATAAAAAATATCTCCTCTTCCATCCCCTTTGAAGGAGCAGTAGAATTCAATATTTCCTCTTTCACCCCATCGACGGGCTCTGCCTCATTTTTGGCCATATAAGTTTCTGGTATTAAAACAGCGACTTGTTCTGCCACATTTTGTAAAATTACGAACTTTTCAGCTTCGTAATCTGAAGGCACGGAAGTTTCCGGTAACAAAACTAAAGCTTCATCGACTTGACGATCATTATCTGAGGGTGTACAAGTCTCCGGTAATAAAATTAAGCCATCCGTCACTTCATAATTATTAACTAAGGGTGCACGAGTCTCGGATAAGAAAAATAAATTTTCAGCCGCTTTATAATCATCATATGAGAGTGCAGAGGTCTCCGACAATGATACCGAGCCATTTGCCCCTTCGTAATTATTATCTGAGGACGCGCTAGTCCAAAATGAAAGTAAGCTTTCAGTCGGTTTGTAATTGTATGAGAATACAGGGGTCTCCGGTACTGATATCAAGCCTTCTGCCTCTTCGTAATTATTATCTAAAGTCGTATGAGTCTCAGACAAAACAGAATCTTTTGTCACTTCGTGACTATAATCGAAGGGTGTAGGAGCCTCCGACAATGATACAAAGTCTTCTGTCTTTTCGTAATTATTATTCCAGGTCGCATGTGTCTCGGACAATAAAACTAAGTCTTCTGCCAGTTCGTAACTATTGTCAGAGGGCTTACGAGCCTCTGAGAATACAACTAAATCATCTGTTGCTTCTCTGTTATTACTTGGAGGCTTCGGAGTCACTGATAAAGAAAACAACGCCCTTGCTTTATGAAGTTTACTTTGATAATTTGCAGGTTCTTTATAATACCGATTCAGTAGATTTCTCTTCATATTTCAAAAAAGTAAAAAACTATAAGAAACAAAAATTCGTAATAATTTTATACATTACTATCATTGGATAAATGAAATTACAGTATCGAAGAATAAGTTAATTAAAACTCCGTGTATTATACTCACCTTTTTAATTATAGTGAAGATATCAGCTCAATCGGGAAATACAAATATTATTATTAAAATAGAGCATAAACTTTTAATATTATTTAAGATAATCAACAAAAAAACAGTACTTTCTTAAAGAATGCTGCTGTCAAATATTACACATTTAATCAGATTATACTAAAATAGTATTAATTACGACTACGCATAGGTAAACAATTAACTATAAACATTCAACAGCTAAGTATCGCCTGTTTATAAAAATTTAGATTAAATATGTAATACGAGACATCGAATACTCCAGACAAAACAATAAAGCCACAAACAATCAACTGAAATCTTTTTTTTACGAATCTAAATTGTGAAATGTTTAAAATGACAAAATATTAAACACTTTAAAAATTAAATGAGTGGGGTTTTTAGTTTTAAATATGTATCGCTTGCAGACATAACAATAAAAAGCCATCTATTATCGAAGTGGATAAATAGTACGATACCTTACGTATTTCGACAAGAATAATTCAAGTTTAAAAATAGTGCACTTTTTATTGAACCAAATACTATTACATACTACTGACTATTGATAAATTATCAATATTAATAAACAAAATACAGAAAAAAATCGTGTCCTTAACTAATTTTCTTTAATCGATCGCTTAAAGTGAAAACATTTTGGTTAAAATACTTGAAATGAACAATTTTATAAAGGTATGATAATTAAATGTTTCAAATATTTTTTCTTAGACATTAATTTTAGTTCCTTTTTAATTATCAATCAAATATACAGGGTGTTTCAGATCAAACGCTCGCAGACAGAAATACAGAAAACAATTCTGAGTAGAAAATGCCTTAGAAATTTTTGGTCCGGTGTACCAGTAATCAGAATTATTAATTAATTGTAACCGATAACGCGGAGCACAAAAGAATATTAATAACCCACTCGTTCTTTCGCTCCGTTAATAATGAGAAAAATGAAGGCAACGGAAATATTATGTTATGCTGCTTTGTTTATGTCTTTCTTTTTTTTGACGTGATAACGTCTTATAAATTGATGAAACACCAGCTGCACGCACGAAAAAGTGTAACGTTCCGCCTGACCCTGTGCGTGCAAGCGATAGCGCAGTAATGTATTATTAAATATGATATTCGAGCGGAATACGTTATCACGTAAAACTATCGTCTGTAAACCGACTTTACAGACAACCAATTATTTTTATTTAATATTTACGGTTGTGCTTTTCTTTCTCACCGTTAACTGAGGGGAAGTAGGTATGCTTTATTATTCTTTTGTACTCTGGTCAACTTATTGATCATAATTCATACCTCATTAATGATACATTAAATCAAAAAAATGTGTAAGAACTTTTCTGCTCAGAATTGTTTTTGTCTATTTCGTTGTACTGTTTGTGATTGTTCAAACTGAGACACCCCGTATACTACAATAGGATAGGGGTTGGCATATTTTCAAAGGCATCGATACAGTAAATAGCAATGTTCTTGTATTTAATTGTGTTTTTTTCAAAATTCACTGTATTTTATGTGAACGAACACAGTTTGATGTTTTTTGTAACGAATTGTGTAAATAAATTGTATCGACAGTATTGACGGATATTATAATGTTCGATGATATCATTATTAACTTTCGAAATAGGTTAAATGGCAACAATTGGAATACGCATCTTTCAAATATTTTGTGAGGTATCCAATAGTATGCTATTTAAATACAATGTAAATTTTTATATAGTAAAAAGTACATTCTGAACTTACTCTTTTGCAGGTTGGGCACCAATTTATATACGATATCTTGCATTGTCCGATCATGTGAAATATACTGTAGCGGATGCGACTGGTGAATTACAATGGAACACGTAGGGCAAGTATTATTTTCTTCTAAATGTTTCACTAAACAACTTTTACAGACTGTAACATAAAAACATAATTTTTGTAGAATAATGTTTAGACATTTTACTGTCGATATTGTAACACAGATTTGTTCAATCGGTTTTCTGAACTGAAATTTAGCAGGCAGTACGAATAAACCAGGAACAAATGCCATACGGCATACAGCAATACGAAAAATTAAAGAGTTTGATACAGATTTTACTTATATGAAGGCATTCAGTGAGAGTAGTGGTATCTATTAAATATCCCCTGCATATACCTACTACAAGCAAAATAAACGTTTAGTGAAGTTAATTTTATTCATATTTCTATTATATATTGTCTCCTCTAATAATAAAATTAGATTAAAAAAATCACAATGTGTGCCTGTTGCCACAGTGTGACACTGTTCCAAATGAGACAAATCGTAAGCAAATACAGCTTTGACAGCCTTCAGAAATATTTTGACACGAAAAGGAAAGATTTATGATATTAAAAAGTGTACTGGTTCTGTAACAATAACAACTGTAACAAAATATATTAAAAAAACTTATTTTTCAAATCGGTCGTACATGTATGAAGACATTCCGTCACTGTAGTTGCATCTATTAGATATCCCCTACAAATTTTACAGGTAATGTGGCTATTTAATGATTTTAATTTTATTCTTCTTTCCATTGTATTCTTCTTTAACTACAGTCTTCACAGATATTTTTAATGTACATTATTAAAAACATACACCGGTTATAAACAAATCACAACATGATAAATAGCACACTACTGATTACCATGAAGCTAGTAACGAAAAACTGACAGTAATTTCTATGGAGGTAAAGTGTAAATTCAAACTGCTCACTAGTTAAGAAAGTTAGGCTATGTGTCATGCAAGCCACGTCTACACCATTATATCTATGGTCTACACACCCTTAGACCATAGGGTTACATCCATGTCATGGACTCTATATTCCTATATCCATGTTCAAAACTAAAACTGCAAGATTCGTGTAAAATGGATTTTGAAAACGGAAAATCAAAAACAGACATTGAAAATTTTGACCCGGCTGAAAAAAACCTGCATCGATTAATAAGGTTGATGAAAATAAAAAACCTAAACAAGTAAATACGATCAAAGCTTTGTTTGCGCGTCAGGAAAAACGCAAGGCAGAGCGATCTGTAATTAATAATGGAAATATAAGCGACGAAAAAAAAATTGGTTGTCTGTAAAGTCGGTTTACGGACGATAGTTTACGTGATAACGTCATAAAGAAACATTGAAATGCGTACAAGCCGACGCTTGGGCCGATCGTGCCTCTCTATCGCTTATACCGCGCTCTCGCTTGCATGCTCAGGCGGAACGTGACACTTTTTCGTGCGTGCAGCCGGTGTTTCATCAATTTATAAGACGTTAAAAATTAAACTCGAAGATGAATTGACGAAGGGGAACGTTTCCAGAATAATTACTGATTTTAAAAATGCACCCACTGAATCTTTAGAGAGATGCAAGATTTGCAAACAGAGAGTGAATAACCCTGATTTAATCATTTATTCCGGTAATTTTTTATTTTTGTTAGTAATGGGTAATTTAATTGACGAATTTTACTGTAACTAAAGTTATTCGCTCGGACTGGTATTACCCCAGATTTTTCGGAAAAATTAGCAAACATGATAGTCACAAAAATTTCTTCATATGTGTAGATCTTTGCTTATCCTAAATATAGTAACGTTTTTTATTTCGTAACGAAACGTTATTAGAAATAATGCTAAATACGTTAAAATTGGTTTAAAGCATGGATCTAATTCTAATTTTATTGTGAAAAAACTCTAAAAACATTTTGAATATTATATAATAAACTTTTTCTTGTATGCCATTAGGCCATCTGAATAATGCTATCGAAGAATACGTGGCGCTGATGGATCCTCTTCTGCTTCTCTTCACCGGTGAAGAACAACACGTTGATAACGATGACGTCCGGCCTCAAGTGAAGCTAACACTGTGAAAAATAACTCTAATAATTTAGAGTGATGATGATACTGTTTAAATGTTGGAAGATTACATTTTATATTATTATATTATACTATATTCTATTTTTTTTAATATATATTCTGTAATTACAATTAAGAATTTGTTAAAATTTATCAAAAAATAAAATTTTTTTATGTTCTTCGAAATTATATACCTATATACGATTGTGATTTATTGTAATATGAAAATTGTCTATCGGAGATAGATTCTTTCAGTGCTTTTTTGGAAAGTCTGAAATATTTATCGGATACTGTTCAAATTAGAAGCACAGACTACAGACAGAAAACGACATTCTAAATTCAATGAGCACACCCGGAGGTCTATCTATTACTGTTTCGGAGATAGAGACGTTCAAATGTAGCATCGGTGTTTAAACACACTTCAAATGTTCACCGAACCAAAAGTTGAGCTTATTTTTTTATTTGGAGTTTCATTTCATATTAGTATAAGCTGCCAGAACCTGAAAAGCGAGTTTTTGGAAAATGCTGAAAATCCTTAGTAGGTACAGTAAGGCAAAAATGTCGTTTTTCGTCAATTTTTGACATTTTCCAAAAACTCGCTTTTCAGGCCCAGACGGCTTACTAACAGGAAATAACACTCCGCATAAAAAATAAGATCAACTTTTGATTCAGTGGACATTTTAAGTGTGTTTAAACACGGAAGCTACATTCCAACGTCTCTATCTCCGAAATGGTAGTAGATTACTAGATACAGTGCGCTCATTGTATTTAGAATGTCGTTTTCTATCAATACATATAGCGAATTTGAAATGTATCCTATACATATTTCTAATTCTCCAGAAATGCACTTCAAACAGGTCTATCGTCGAATTTTTTTTTCCGGTTTGTTGGCCCTGGTTTTAAACCTTCAGCCAGTATTCGAATTAAGAACTTTGGTTGTTTATATATCGATAGAATTAGATATGTAGGAGAAAGAAAGAGATTTATAGTCAAGGGAATAGTAAATTGTTAGTAATTGTGAGGAGACAGATAAGTGATAAGTGTTATGAAGCAAAGGAGGAGCTTGGTGACTTTAGAGCGCAGGAAAGTTCAGATAGCTTTTCTAAAATTCCACCAGAAATTCTAGTACTCACGTAGTGTATACTAGCGACATCCGACGCAATTATAAAAAAGCTACTAGTTTAGACTTTTCTGCGCTTCAGTCGTAAATCATAGATATGCCCTAAATGGAATACGTTGTACTATTGTAAAAGGTACTTATTTTATATAGGACTTGTCTATGCAACGAATAAAGCTAAAATTCTGAAAAAGTATAAAATTAAGAATACCTCCCGATCCTATCAAAATTCGGTGTGCTTATTGAAATAGAATTACCGTTTTCTGTCAGTACACCGAAATTGAAATGTATCCAATGCGTATTCCCGACTTCCCAGAAAAGCACTTCGAACAGGTCTATCTTCCAAGTGGTAAGTGATACGAAGCAACGGAGGGGCTCGGTGACTTCAGCGTGTCATTTTACATAAGCCTACCGAATTTGAATCGGATCGGAGACGTTGTCCAAAATTGTCTTAAAAAAATCACAAAAAAACTAAGACTTTTAATAAATGTACTTCGAACGGGCCTATTTTCTAAACGGTAGGTGATACAGGGCAAATGATTGACTTGATGAGTTCAGTGTGTCGTTTTCTATAAGCCTACCAAATTTGAATCGCTCAGGCTCAGGCGGAACGTGACACTTTTTCGTGCGTGCAGCCGGTGTTTCATCAATTTATAAGACGTTATCACGTCAAAAAGGAAACAGAATAAAAGAAGAAAAAAACAATGATAAAACATTTTATTATAATATTCTGCTAACATCGAGTCTTTAAGATTTTAAAAACAAAACATTATTTTCAATAAGCGACAATAAAATTATTATAAAGCAAATTAATTAAATAACAATTTCTCGCATATTATTGCCTAACGAAGTTAAAATATTTGCAAAATAAAGTTCTGTTTAGTTTGAGTCACTCATAACCGATAAATTGATACAATTATTATAAACAACTAAAAACGCGTTTATATACGATTATAAATTTCTCATTTAAATGGATTACCTGTACGTTAAACTTCCTAATTTGAATAGTTTAGGTCCGATAATTTTGGAACAATAACATATTTGTTTTATTTATTTCAGTGCCCATTTTACTTTTGTCAATTATATTTGAAAAAAACATTAACAAGCATTTAGGCAGAATTAATGCTATTCAAAAAATAAATAAAACATTTGAGGTGATCAAATTGTCTTCAAAAATATGACTTGTTCATCTAGATTTTAATATTCACTTGAATGAATTAATCAGCTATGTTTGATATTTTCCTTCCTTTGAGATTATAGATAAAACGCTACAATTAATTCACAGCTTCCGTTTTCAATAAGCAATTAAAAAAATTAGCCACAAAATTTAAGTTGGTGATTTCTTAATTCTCCAACAGCTGACAAAAATCAGTAATTTATTTGGATCACTAAAAAATTACAAATAAATTAGACTAAAAAGTATCTAATCAAAGCTAGATTTTTATCTTAATATACATGAAAATTTCTACTCGCGTAAAAAGTTTTTAACTTACAATAATGTAACGTTTTATTTTACATAAATTAGAATAAACTTATCATCAACAATGGTTTTTCATTTGACATCTTTAAATGATTAAATAAGTAGAATAGTTTGCCCCATGCACACCAAATAATAGTTTATGAGATAATTTTCCCAAAATTCCCATTTCAATTTTAAAATGACGTAAAAATTTTCATTATTAAAATATGAATGTTTTGATTCTAGCTCAGGGAAAGTTTTCCATATTACATATTTGTTCTTAACAAAGCGCGGAAACAAAATGGTTCAGGGGTGCCGACTCCGTGGATGCTCAAGATGCTCCATCACCTACAGAAAAGGTGAGTACGCGGAACATTCCCGACTATAGAGATATGCAAAAGTGATTAATTGCTAATACCACTGGAATGCCCATCGATGGTCACCCGACATTTACAAGTGATACGTATTACCTAAAATAAAAGTACATTAAACTCTCAATGGGTCGTACATTTTTCGCGCGTAGTTAAAGTAGGTGAGTGCTATAAAGCTCAAATAACCTCTGAAAATTTGGAGTACTGCCCACTGAAATATCGCGCTTTGCCAGTTTTTGTAAACGAGTCCGTTATTTAGAAACTTTTTTGAGGTTAACAGTTTTTTTGAATACATATAGGTACAGTAGAGACGCGATAATCCGGACTAATTAAAACACAGCTGATCCGGATTATCAAAATGTCCGGATTACTGGATGTAATTTTAATTATCAAGAAAACAAACTAAAATGCTCATATTTTGCGGCTAACTGTTTATTTGAGGCTCCCTTTTTTAATTTGTCAAGAATTTCGTTTTTTACTTGCAGTGATAAAGTAACGTGTGATCGTTTACGCGGCGCCATAGTGCGTTCTCTATGTATTTCTATCTGAGTTTGACAACGACTACATACATACTAAAACCACCTAACTTCTCTCACTTCTCCGGCAACAAATATGTATGTAACTGTTTGTAACACACCGCCGGCCAATAGTGTTGACGCAAATAGTGCCGGTACAGCTACTCAATAACTAAGTATCATGATCCGGATTACTGAAACTGGAAAAATCCGGACTACAATGTACATAATACTATCAAACGACTGTCCGAATTACCAAAGAATCCGGATTATGAAGGTTCGGATTAACGCGTCTCTACTGTACTTCAATGTTGCAAAGATACGTAACGTAATAATAACTATTATTCGGAAATTATATTTTATACTGCGTCTTCATCACATTATTATAAAATGTATTTCCCCCGCGCACCACTTCGTAAAAATTGTCGTCGTTTACGACTCATTTTTACACAAAATCACACAAATCTCGTCAATTACAAGCTCATGCCTCCACTACACACGTGGCCAGCACCGCCACTTACAGGCACTTACGATTGTGTAGAGGGCATATTCGTCGGTGCGTGGACATAATCGTCTGTAATCGGTTGATTGTCGGTACATCAAAGGAATGCGTGGCCAGCATCGTGCGCCCGTACACACAATCGGACCGGCACGATTGTGTGGAGGGCTGGGCAATCATCGCGGCGATGATAGGCACTTATTTGAGTAGCGGTGCTGGCCACGTGTGTAGTGGAGGCTTCATACGCCGAAACGCAACTGGCACTTAATTTAAAGGTGCTTCAACACTCTACATCGATACAGCTGGATATTGCATAAGACACGTCTTTTACCATTCAAAAGTGTCAGGGTTACTCGAATATCACACGTGACAGAAGTGTTTTTGTGTAATTTAACACGTTTTAGCTACAAATCGTTCGTTTGTTTTCGTGTCGCTTTCTCTAAATAAGGGACCCTATGGCAGACTTTATTTCCTCGGTCAAACATTACTACACACACGCACACGGAAAAATAAGTTTTTTTTTCGCGGTTCAACACTTAATAACGCGTCTTTAATAATATCAAAGAAAATACTTCTTTGTTTATTATATTTAATACTACTATATCAGATCATAGCAGTATTTATAGTCTTTCCAACTATCACTAATTTTTGCACAGAATTATTGCTCTTTAATATTTTTAAGAAAAACATCATCAGCATGAATAGTTTTTCATAAAATACTTTTTATAATCAAAAATCTAGAAAATATTCACATTTCACTATTGCTAGCAGGTAAATAACAAAGAGTAAATTGACAGAACAGAAATTCTAAATATCTAAAAAAAGTCGCATCGAAATGAAGACTTTTTAAGAAACATGATTTTGTTCCACTGCATATTGTCTACTGCTTATTAGAAATATTAATTATCATGCGCCCATTTCTATGTCACCCACTAACGAATCAGTGTCAACGGGATCAATTGGTTGTGGTGAAGGTGGTGATAGCATTGCTGTTTTTTGATGTTGCGGTAATATTGTATCTCCTGGACATGAATGAGGAGATGATAGCATTGGATCACCATGAACATGATTATCGTCATCCATTAAATCGTCCATTTGGGAAAGAGTTAAAGTCGCTGCTTCTGTTACCACATCTGGCATCTGGAATGATGTCTAAAAACATACAAAATTAGAACATAATCATCTTAATTATTAGCGTCTATCTAGGTGTTTATGGAAAAAAACTCAAATTTATAGCGACATATTTTTTATTTATTTATTTTCTATTAAATAAATAAAAAACAAACCTTTCTAAGTTGTTCTGAGACTAGTAAGTTAGGTGCTATTGTACTGTAAGTGGGAAGGTCAATGTTGGATTTCATATAATCTCCAGTTAATCCTGATGAGGACTGCCAATTAAAATCGGAAATAGGTAAACCGTGTGTTTTAGCTTGTATCTCTAATTCCTGTAAAAAAATGCTTTATTAATATTTAGCTACGATTTATTTCAAATCCATGAAAAGGCATGTGCTATTTCTCTTCCTGGTCGTTATCTCTGTTGATCGTTATTAGCTCTCTTTCAAATTTGTATTTTTGTTTTATATTTCGGCGAATTTTCAGCAAAGAATGCAGCAAAATTACATTGAAAAAAGCATTACACGTGTCAGTTTAAAATTGGATGGGAAGGGTAGGGGGTTGTTCTTTGCTCATCACAGAGTCCTGTCCCCTTCCGCTGTTCATGAAATCACATTCATATAAATTTATTCGACTTGAGGAAAAAAAAACTTACTTGTATTCTTATAAGCAGACGTCTATTTTGTTGTTCTATTTGTCTTTGACGCGTCTCTCCCTGTTTGAGACGCTGAACTTCGTGTTTTAAAACTTTAATATACTCCACAGACGACTTTAAAATCATCCCTTTATTAGGTCTAATATCCCTAACTATTTCGTAATATGGATCGTTATTCTTTGGAAGTAATGTACCTAGTTCTTTTATTCGATCGTTGATATTATATCGTCTACGCCTCTCAACTGAAACCAAAAAGAAAACAGTATATAAATATGTATCTTAGTTACTTATGTATCAAATGTCAATTTTTAGATATTCGCGAATGCGCTATTTATCCAAGGCTAAAATTTAGCAGCTGATTGGCCGTGCAAGTCGGACGCACATATTTGTAGTGGTTCTGGGTACTAGGTTTATTATTAATACTAAATCTGTGACATCATTACAAAATCTAAAGCTCCATTATCTATTGACATGTGCATTTAATCAAATGCGGCCTATAAAGTTTTTTTTTTTTAATTAAGTTACTATAATTAATATATCGATAAAATATTTACTATTAGGATATTAATTCTTGTGCAAAGAATAAAAATGAATATACCACTCTGATGTTTTTTTTAAGATTGAAGCTGTTATCTTTCCTTCTAACATTACATTTTATAGTTAATTGCATGTTGACCCTAATATTTTATAAGATCATAAATAATATTAAATGTAATATAATCGTAATCACCGTTGGCATAAACTGGTTTAGTTTAAGGATAATTAATACTATGCAGATACTTAAATTAAAAACGTAACTATAGTAGTACCTATTTAATTAATTTGCTTCTACACAATTAAAATGTAACGATCAACAGTTTCTATACCATTTCAAAACATTAACAGCCATTTTAAGAATTTCGAACACAAATACCTAAAATTCTAAACTATTCAAATTAAAACAGTCGAATTTTCAATTTGATTCTCTTTTACAATTCGAAGTACTAGAAGTTGACTTCGGGAGAAGAGACGCTGATGAACTCAGCTGTCTGTCTCTCGGGAGAAGTATTTAATTTCAAAGAATGTGATATTTTTTCTAAATTAGTTTGACACAATTATACCAATACAATTGTAATTATAAAGCAATTATTATAACAATTAGTTACACCTCAAGTTCAAAGTTTACATACGGAACATGTACACAAAAATTATATAAAAATAATTACAGAATAATTACTGGACCTTTTTGATTATAATCGTGTAAAAGAACGAAAAAAAATTGCTATTAAATATGATTTAAATGTGTTGACTGCATGCTTGAAATTCCGAGTTGTCTACATTTGAGATATCACTAAAAACGCACTTATAACGGAATTGCAAGCGTGCAGTCAGTACACTACAAACATGCTATGTTTGGGGAATCATTCAGAAAAAAGGTGTATGAAAATCCTTGACCAATAAAATAAAAGTAAGACTGATAAACGAAATACAAGTACGTAATAATCTCTCTCTCTCTATCTTTATACCCATTGAATACCGACAGCCAATTATAAACAACAATAAGTAATAATAATAATAAAAAGCGCAATCAAATAATTTCAGCAAATAACATTTTAATAATGAAACAATTATTAGATACAATTATCAAAACAAAAGATTCGAGATACACTGATTATTAGAATGTGCGTCAAAAACAAGAAGAAAAAAAAATTTCTATAGAAAAATTGAACCTTTTTCAAAAAAAGCCATTGAAAAGAAAAAAATAAATAAATTTTGAGATCGGCGTCAATAATATCAAACTTAAACAGGTGCTAACCTTGTAAATTGTTTCTGAAGGATAATCAAGTTTTTTATAAAAAGTTTTATTTTTTACTTTTTAGTGACTTCACACGCAGTACGTAGTTCACACGTTATTTCATTATTTACTGATTTTTGACGTGATAACGTCTTATAAATTGATGAAACACCAGCTGCACGCACGAAAAAGTGTAACGCCGTAACGTTCCGCCTGACCCTGTGCGTGCAAGCGAGAGCGCAGTATAAGCGATAGAGAAGCACGATCGGCCCAAGTTTGACAGCTACTAAAATTTAGGTTATGTATTATTAAATATGATATTCGAGCGGAATACGTTATCACGTAAAACTATCGTCCGTAAACCGACATTACAGACAACCAATTTTTTTTAAAATTGATATTTGATTACTGAACTGAAAAAACAACTACTGAATCGATTTAAGTAACGATTATATAGGGGCACCTCGACATCTTTGGAGTCAACACCTCGAGAAGTTAATGCTGATCAAATATAAAAAATAGTTATGTGTAAAGCCTTGTATTACAAACAAATTAAACAATTTTGATTTCGAAAACACGTTTGTTCATTACAGAGTGATATTTGAAAAAAGAAAAAAAATCTACGACTTTTTCAGGTTTTCAAGTTCTGTGGCAACCCTGGAGTATATGAAATTACAAAAGAGCAGACTTAATTAAGTATATAAATTCATAATATCAGCGCTGCTGTTCCAATACTAATTTCGAAATAGTAAAAACTGATATCACAAACAGGGTCGTACTGGGCCGGAAGGGTCCGGGAGGCTCTTCACAAGCCCGAGACTAGATAATAGTAGATGGGATACTATCCTACCTACTGCAAGACAGGCCCGTGGGGGGCCCAGCTGGCTAACGCCACCTCGACTCAGGCCTAGTTTATATGAGAGGCGTTCAACGCGCGTTGACCCAACGCGCGTTTACAGTTTCTATACAATTGTATAGAACTGTTTATATGATAACGCGCGTTGGTGGCGCGTTGAACGCGCGTTATCATATAAACAGTTCTATACAATTGTATAGAAATTGTAAACGCGCGTTAGGCTAACGCGCGTTGAACGCTCTTCATGTGTGCTAGGCTTAAATGGCCAGTCCGACGCTGATCACAAAACATTGATATTAGCACTAAAACTAAATCTCGAGTAGCGAGAAAAACAAATAAATAAGGTGCCCGCGGTGAGAGATGGAGTCAGGCACGTCATCAATAATATGCCAGTGAACGCCTGATTGCCCGCAGACAGTGCCGTGCGGAATAAATTCGACATATCCATTTAAAATTCCACGTCTCTACACTGTTAAAAATAAGGTCCTGACGTCAAGCTCCCTAAGCGCTTGACTGATTTACACTCAAGTGAAATCAATTTCGTTTGAGTCAACATCAAATAACTTACGTCAAAAAAATACTTTTTTTGAGTTAACACGTAAATTTGGTTAAAAAAAAAATTAGCAACTGTTAAAATGATTAAGTCAAAACTTTTAGATTTGAACTTAACTAAAACATTATTCGGTTGAATATAAAAATTATACTTAAATAGCGCGCGTGGAAGTAAACAGATCGTGGATCATTCGTAAAGTGCCTTATAGTCGGAGGTGGTGTCAAAATTTATCAGTGATTTATCTCCGACTCAAATGTAATTGATTGAAGAGTTTAACCATTACTCTGTTCGAAATCGAAAGTCAGTCAGGGCGACCGCGGTGGGTGTGGGCGTGGGAGGCTGTGAAACTCGTCGGAAAAACTATGAAAAAAAGTGATAAATCTGCTGATGAAAATTTGTTAGATTGTAAATAATTGATGATTAAACGTGAAAATACTCGTCAGTCACTTTCCCGACGGGGGAAACATCGTCAGTCATGAATGATTTCCTTTAAAAGAATATCAATTGCTCAGTGTTTGAATTTAAAATCGATATTTTCAGAACGAATAGTAGGAATAGAATGTTTCAGTTCCTACTATTCGTTCTGAAAATATCGATTTTAATTTCAAACACTGAGCATTGAGCAATTGATATTCTTTTAAAGGAAATTATTCATGACTGACGATGTTTCCCCCGTCAGGAAAGTGACTGACGAGTATTTTCACGTTTAATCATCAATATTATTTACAATCTAACAAATTTTCATCAGCAGATTTATCACTTTTTTTCATAGTTTTTCCGACGAATTTCACAGCCTCCCACGCCCACACCCACCGCGGTTCTTCATGACATGTCTGATCATTCAGTCCAATGTGAATTAAATTGTAATTGCAAGAGTTTTTACTCTTGTTTAAATGACTTAATTAGGAAACTCCAAATATAATATAAAATAGCAATGTTAAAACTTCAAAGAAATATCAGTACAAGAAATTGATTGTAATTTCAACTTACTCATATTGTGATTATCTTTTTTCTGTCGATCTTTGGCAATCGCATTAATTTCGGCATCGCTAAGTAACTGTGGCTCAGGCTTTATTTGTAGTTCAAGACCACTCAGTGAACCGTCGTTTCCACATTTAAGTGTGTCTGATGACAATGAATTTGATTCGAACGTTAAAAAGTCATCAATGAGATCTTCAGCCTGAAACAAAATAATAAATTGTAGGTATGACTAGAGCATAATATACTATAATATAATTGACGAGGTGTTATGGTGTAATATGTTAAACGGGCGTCAGCAAGATTAACAGTCTAGAACGGTGTTTCCCAACGTCGGGCCCACGCGCCACAGGGGGGCAATTCGAAAATGGACTCAACACGAGTTTAACCCTTTCGCTCTGGGCCATTTAAATGCAATGCTAGATTTCGGTGGCAAATTTAACGAAAAGAACAAATTCTAAAACAATTGCGGTAAATAATTATTAGGTATAATTTATATTATTTATAAACTTATCATTTAAGTTTCTTAAGTGAAAAATTCATTTTTTTAATATTAAAAATTATGTATGTTACATAGGGGGCATAAGAATTTTAGAATGACTAAGGTGAGGCATGGCACAAAAAAGGTTGGGAAACACTGGTCTAGTAAGTGTCGACTAATGCACAAAACAATAATTTAAGAAATAGTAGGGCTGCACCTACATTAGATCCGTATTTCTCCGGATCGGATGAAAAGCAAACAACAATGTAGGTGCTTATATTGGAAAGAGAAGCCTGATTTCCTTTCTAATGTAGCACCTACATTATAATCTTGGTGTTTTCTTTTCTTCCGCGACGTCTTCCGATATTCGATCGGGAGAAATAGGAATCCAATGGAGGCGCAGCCGTTATCCGGCAACAACTTGATTAGGATAAGGTTTCATCTAAACCGACATCAATAAACCCGCGGAAAAAATAATCCTGACATCTAGCAATCGTTAACTAAGTAATAAGTACAGTGAGTGGCTGCAAGTTGCTAGGAATAATTTAACGCTATTTTACTAGTTCAAAGATACAAATTTTATTAAAAAAATCAAGATGCATTCAGCAAAATATTATATTAAACAAAACAAAAATAGATAAAGTAAATATAGGCCAATGTTATTATAGTGAGTGAAGAAGGCAAGAAAGTATTTATTAGTATTCAAAATACACAACTAAAGCAATTAATCATGTTTTTCTGGTGTATTTGAATCATCCAACTAGACACATCATAATTAGACACATAATTATAGGGACAGTATTACCATGATAATAAAAAATCTGGTTCGAAGCAGTAGTGACAAAAAGAAATCCATTTATAGTTTTTCTTTCTGCTATATACTATGTAACAAAAGACGAACTTTAAATGGCCGACATACCTATACGATTTTTCTGATCATTTTTTTGAGAATTATTAAATCAACTATAGCCACTCGGTTCGGATTTGTAGATTGCCTATTAAATATAACGTGTTTAATTGGATAAAGATTGATACTACAGACTTGGATAGTGAGTTTGTTTTATACTATGTATAGCGATAGCCGATAACTAATACACAAAATTGTAACGGAACTTTAGTTTTTATTTTTATTTACTTGTGCGTTTTTTGGGGTATGTTGTATGACATCTACAATCTACATGGCAAAATTTGTTCCCAGAATTTTTGTCTGTCTCTGTTTGTAGCGAACTTCCTCGAGAACAAAATGGCTGGATTTTGATAAAACTTTTTATACTATATCTACCGGCATTCAAATTTTACTTAGCTATATCTTATCCTATATAACATCTTTGTCAAATCCCATATTACGCGATCGAAATAGCGAAAAAGTTATCCCTGACATTTAGCAGCCATTGAATGCAATTAGATAGGTAGATGAATTGTACAATACAGACGTTCGACAGCTAAGATCATCAGCGTCCTGAAAGTCTTTAAGTCAGTGGCTACAACATTTCGGGGATAATTTAATGCTATTTATGAACTATTTTAAAAATCGTCTGCTAAATGTGATTGCTATACGAACAGGTAAAAAAGGCCTGTCAATATACGAGCGAACCGTAGGTAAGGGCCAGGGCTGGATTTACTCTAAGTGCCGCCCTGGGGCACCGTGAAAAATGCCGGTCCATTACCTAATATGGGGTAAAGGTTCGGTATACAATTTTCAAATAAATAAAATGATTCATTTATGCCAAAAATCTTTTTTTTACTAATGGGCTAATTAGACAAAAAACGTTCTTTTTCGTATTAAAAATCATAAATTAACAAACAAAACGATTGTTCATTAATTGCGAGATACTTTCAGAGACGAAACGCGTGTGACTGAAAAAAATGTATTTATGAATGTTTTCAACACGGTCACACTTTTCAAAGAATTTTCTGTAATGCGAAAACAAATATTTTCCCACGCTTCAAATTTTGCCGCCCTTGGAAATTTACCGCCCTGGTACTAGCCCCTAGTGTAAGTCCAGCGCAGGTAAAGGCTATAATAATAATTAATATTTTTGTTTCAGATTAATGCATATTATGTATATATATCAGACTTTATGCATAAACTGCAATGTTTATTATATTATTATGAAATACATAATATATACTGAATATAGATACGATTTTCGGCGAATTTATGACTGGGCTATTTAGATCAACTTTCTAACCATTGATAAATAGTAATACATGCTCTAACTATATAGTGTAGTACCTATTATATGTATAATGCATATTATATATGTTACAGACCGTATGTAAAATCAGATCTTATGTACACAGTCTAGACTCTAGACCAGGCCTGGGCAAATGGCGGCCCGCGTCAAGATCCGGCCCTCAGTAGACTTTTGTCCGGCCCGCGAAGCATTTTACAAATGATTATTAAGAGCGAAAATAGTTTGCCAATGTAATTTGGGGCATAAAAAATTTTAAGATAAATAATAAACAGCAAGGGCCACAAGAGACGAAAAAAGACCTTTTTGTTGCGGAAATGAAATTTTTTGTTTTTGCTCTTCAAATTTTTGGCCCACGGTTAAATTTTCATCAGCAATGTGGCCCGACGATCAAAATATTTGCTCACCCCTGCTCTAGACCATTTGTGTACGGCCTAAAAGCTCATTTTTGAAAATGGCATGCCACGGAGAGGCTTCCCTTGTCGAGGAGACTCGGATCGGTCCGCCACCGATAGAGTGTAATGTGCTAATAATAATAATTCAAATTTCTATTTTTATGATTTACTCAAAATAGACTACTGATCGCTTGTATTTAATACTATAGTGGTCCCGCCCGGTTTCACCCAGGGTGCAAAACAACGAATGAGGGGGAGGTAGATGAGTACGCACATTCATCTTAGTTTACCGAGATGAATGTTATGTCCAAATTTCATGACGATCGGAGTTACCGTTCAAAAGTTTTTGTCGGACGGACAAATTTTGAGTTACATTTTGCAACATTTTTCATTGATGCTCCGCTCCTATTGGTCGTAGCGTGATATTATATAGTCTATAGCCTTCCTCGATAAATGGGCTATCCAACAAAAAAAAAAAATGTTTTTCAATTCGAATCAGTAGTTCCTGAGATTAGCGCGTTCAACCAACCAAACAAACAAACTCTTCAGCTTATATATTAGTTATATGGAATAGAAGTATAGATATAGATTATTTCGAAAAGTACAGAATCGCAATTCTGTCAAATTAAACATAATTTCGTTCGGTTGTATACAATTATGTGACTATAATAAATTATTAAATAAATGAGTTAAATTATTAATACGTACCTACGTATTTTTATATGGTCGCAAAAAATTATACAAAATATATCCTTGCTGTAATGTTGAAACAAAAACTAACTATTCAAACACGCAATGTTCATACACATAACAACCTCACTTAGTCACTAAAATATTTGACTATTTATGAATTAACAATGCTCAAATTAAATAGAATTATTTTGTCTCACGGCATATTTTCAGATGAGGTATAGACTTGGTCAAACTATAAAGACAGGGGCGATTTACAAATCAACTGAAATAAATGTATTTTCTTATATTCAAACCGACGCGATATTATCGCTTGATATGCGCGCACTGTAAACTCCGCGATTTTCTGTTGACTTGTACAGCTATAAAAATAAAATACAGTGTAACCTCTTTAGAACGAATCTCAAGGGACCGAACATTTTTTTTTTTCGTTATAAAGAGTTTCCGTTATATGGAGGGAAGAAAGAAAAATAAACAAACTTCACCTAATTAATTTATTCCAAACACATATAGTCTGTTAACTTTGCCTGATGTTTTTTGCTATGCCAATATTTGTTTTGCATTTTATTAAGTATCTTATGCATTTTTTGGGATGTGGTGGAATCATCTTTATTAAACAATAGAAATTTTTCGATAAGTTTGGCGGCATCAAGTGCTTGTTGAATAGTTGTTGATGGTTCAGAATCATCCTCTTTACGTCTGTAAATATTTGCTGACGCCTAAATATGAACATATTTCTTCGTAATAGAGAATGGCTGTTGTGCTATAAAGATGGTATTATATGGGTTCTAAGGTAAACCGACCAAACTGTAAAAATTTCTACATTATAGGGAGTTTCTCGTTATAACGAAGGACGTTATAAAGAGGTTACACTGTAATTGTTTTTAATTTTCTAGTGCGTTACTGATAAAAGTGTGGTTTTTAGTTTTTTAGAACTATAATTCGGTTACAATCGGGTTAAGATTAGATTCACAAGAGGGTCTCGCGCGAGGCCCTCATTACGGAATTCTGTTGTGGGGCAAATGGTCATATTATGCCAACCGTATATGTTTCTTACAAAAAAGGCCTTAAGAATTATTTTTAAACTTGGGTATACTGATTCTTGTCGTCCAATTTTTAATAAATACAAACTTTTAACAGTACCAGCAGTGTATATATACAAAGTAGCTCTTTTTGTCTGGAACAATTCTGATATGTTTGTCAAAAAACTTACGGTACTAGAAAAAATTATTTGTGTAATAAAAAAGTTAACCTTAGTATTTACAAAAGTGGGCCATTATATAATTGTATCACAGTGTTCAATAAATTACCGGATGATATAAAAAACAGTAATAGTACGACACTTTTTAAAATAAATATAGTTTAAAAAAAACTAAAAAACACGCTTTATATCGAACTAAAAAGTAAAAAATAACTTTTTTTAAAATAAGCTTAAAACAATAATGAATAAAAAATATTTTTTTTTAAATAAGCTTAAAACAATAATGAATAAAAAATACAAGTATTATTGTGAAAAAACCGTGGGGCGCTTTGTTCCACATTTTCGTACATCGAGCGCCCCACGCTTTTTTCACAATAATACTTGTATTTTTTATTCATTATTGTTTTAAGCTTATTTAAAAAAAAATATTTTTTACTTTTTAGTTCGATATAAAGCGTGTTTTTTAGTTTTTTTTAAACTATATATTTTATTTTCCACTTTTTAGTTCGATTTATCGTCAAAAATTTGCCGAAAAAACAACAATTTTTTTTCGGCGTAGACGAGATTAGAACCCACGGCCCGTGATTCCGAGAGTTGACGTCAGCGAAGACCCGTGCCTTAGACCGCACGGCTAGCCAGTGTACTTACAGTGCTGGCATATTATACTACTATATAAACCACTTGCTGTAGTCCAAACGAGTTTACAAACATACATACATACATACAAATTTACAAGTGAAACTAATATAAAGCGTGTAAAAAGGCTTAGGGCTTTTTTAAATGCTAAATGTTTTTATTCTGTCAATGACTTTTATTTGTAACTTTTTTGTGTTTTATCTTGGCATCTGTGTGTATATGACTTATCCTATGCATTTTTAATGTACAAAACAGGAAAAATAAATTATTATTATCATTATTAAAGGCGCGAGGCCATGGGCGAAGGCCCGCTTCAACCACGCCTAGCTACGCCACTGATTAGATTTTTGTAAAAACTGACAAAAACTCGCTCGGAGCCACGGGTAAAAGCTAGTTAATACTATTAACGAAAAAAGTTACGAGCCATATGAAGAGTACTACAAAAAGATTTAAGGAAATTAGAAATCGAGCATCATTTTGCGTTAAAGTACCGCTAAATTATTTAAACAATTTTAAGGTCATAATATTATGTAATTATGTGCTGATAGTACGTTATTTATGGATTAGCCTTGACGTTTCGTTTCATTTTAAATAGATTTTTTTACTTTTATATCATTGGATGTTGGTAGACATATTATTTTCAATAAACACAATTTTTTCGGTTGAATAAGAATTAAAAAGAATGAAATTTGATCTAAAACAGGGTTTCCATTATGTAGACATGGAAAAATGAACAATTAAAATCAATAAAGAAACAAAAGTTTAATCTTCCTGACAGTTCAATGTTTTTACAATTTTTTCTGGATCGTTTAAATAAATGATTTAACTTCTTTTAAATTGTAAACAAACATTATTTCAGTTGGATTTAAAATAAGGTGACCAGCCATTCCGGATTTTCGTTTTCGCGCATCTTATATTTTTTAAAATTTAGGTTACTAAAAAAATGGTCATTCGCCTTCGCGCATGCGGATGTTTGTTGTAAGAAATAACAGCTACTAAAAAAACTGATAAAACATTTTCTGTCCCGCATTGTGTTACGATAAAAATGGTCACTCTAATTTAAAACAAAAAAGTGTAATTGAGGTACATTGTTTTTAAACAAGTTTTGCAGATAGAATTTTTTGACGTGATAACGTCTTATAAATTGATGAAACACCGGCTGCACGCACGAAAAAGAGTAACGTTCCGCAAGCGAGAGCGCGATATAAGCGATAGTCTCTCTCTTCTCGCGTAACGTCAGAGAGTAGTGTGCGTTCAACATTTTTTTCGGCTGTTCCAGCGAAAGCTACATCTGACAGATGGCCAGATAAATTATACGGTTTGTTAACAAATATATAATATATATACATTCTTTTAAATGTCTTTTATAATCGATTAAAAATATGTATTTTGCTTTGGTTGATCAAATTATTAGTCGGTAAAAATATAGTTTGACAGCTACTAAAATTTAGGTTATGTATTATTAAATATGATATTCGAGCGGAATACGTTATCACGTAAAACTATCGTCCGTAAACCGACTTTACAGACAACCAATTTTATTTTACCTTTTGTGCGAAGAAATGTAAGTATCTACCGATGCATTTTAAAATTTAGATAATCAAATATTATTTCAGCTGAACAGAATAAAATAGAATAATTGAAAGTTATTATTATAAATAAATATTTCAGCAATCTCTGTACATGTATTTATTTAGAAAACATATCAACAATTGAATAATTTAAAAATTTAAAAGTTGCCTGACTATGCCGATCGGCAAAGCTGTTACGATCGGCAACGAATTTGCCCGATAACGAAGCCGACAGTCACGTCCACACTAGTGCAGCTTTGCCGATCAGTATGTCGATCGGCAAAAAAAGTCTTAAAAATCGATCAAGCCGTTTAGGAGAAGAAGAATTACAAGCACACGGACACCCGAATTTTAAGATTACTACACTTTTACGCTGCCATTATGGCACAAACTATAAAAAAGTAAATAACTCGAAGGCGTCAAAATGACTAACTAAAAGGAACAAAAAATAAAAATTAATTATTTTGAAAATCAACACATCGGGTTTCTTATTTTCTTAAATAATTAATTGGGATTGTTTTTAGAAACTTTACTGCCTAATCTTTACCATGCTTAAACATTATCTTAGTTAAATATAAGAATGACTGGGTTACCTATCAGTGGCGTAACTATACCGTTTGAGGCTGGGGTCCTCCCTTAACCAACGTTATACATTTTTTTGTTTAATTTGTGTATGTAATTTAGTAGATAAATTAAATTAATTGAATACAAAACTAATAAATTTCACTAAATGTTGTAATAATAAATGTTAGGCTGCTCCTGTACTCGCGGACTTCTCGGGCCGGGGGCCTCCTTCAGCCGGGGGCTTTACCCGTTCTGCCACCCTATTGTTACGCCACTGTTACTTATACTCGTATAAGAAACATGAATTTTAATTTAGCGGGACGGCGGCTCCATTTGTATGTCTACAGAGCAATTAAAAATTATTTAAATTGGTACGTAAAGACGCGTTACATCATAAATACTGTGTACAATGATAACAGTATACGTATTCAGGTAATTATAATAATCTGTCTTAAATAAAGCTATAAATTTTTCTTTTGTCAAGTTGTAATGTTAACAAATTATCATCTATTTAAAAATGAACATGAATAACAAATATTTTACGTACTTATATTATGTTTAAAATACGCTAGTTACACACGTATCGTTGTAACGCCCTAAGGTGTTTATTGGTAAAACCAACTCAAAAGAGTTCAAAAATATACTAAATGTTTAACAAAATCATTAAAAACCATACTGATTCCATAACTAACTATACGAATATATTCAACATCAACCTAATATCAAGGCCCCTTCACATGATGCTGGATTTTGAGCTCGCTTGCTTGTTTGAAGTCTTGCAGGCAGCTTTGCATGCTACGCTGCTGGATTGTGACGTCACTGATTGGTCCTCTGCTCGCTATCTTGCTATATTCGGTGATAGCTTCAGTGACATTTTTCATGCAATAGTTTGACCAATTATATGGAGTCGTATTTTATCACGTGATATCGTCTGACATTCGTTAAATATGGTATTGTTTGAAAAAAGTTTCAAGTGAACAGCGATGGGGCCAAAAGTTGTAAAATAAAAATGTAAATAGGCTCGACAAGAAATAAGTTTTCGCTGTGATTTTTCTCTTCTCTCCCGAAGCGTTTGAATCATTATTAAAGTCATAGTAGCAATTCGTCTATGACGCATTATTTCTTGCATAACCATTATACTCATATTTAAATTTTAAATATAACTGTCAACCTAGCAAAACAGCGAGCAAACAAGCAAGCTGCGTGTGAAGCGAAACTAGCAGCGCTATATACCAACCACCAAGCAGGATACGCCAATTTTTATTCTATTATGTCTATGGGGTGGAGTAAGAGAAGCCAACAGAATTTTCTTAATTCAAAAGAGGGCCGTAAGAATTATCGCAAAAACCGATAGAAGAGAGTCCTGCAGAGTTCTTTTTAAAAATCTTAAATTATTAACCTTCACCTCGGTTTATATATTTAAGTTATGTGTTTTCGTTTTTAAAAACATCGATATTTTCAAATGTGACACTATACAACACCAATATGAAACTAGAAAAAATAATCTTATGATACCAACTCATCGATTGACTCTATACAAAAAAGCCTGTCTATACAATGGAATAACAATTTTTAATAAAATACCCGACAATATAAAAAATATTAAATCGCTAAAGCATTTTAAAAATAAATTAAAGACTTTTTTAATTGAAAGAAATTTTTATAGTCTAGACGAATTTTCGTAACATATTTTAATGCGTAAAGCTATGTACTGACCTTTTGTATCCAACTTTTTTGGCTATGCAAATAAATTATTATTATTATTATTATTATTATCAATCATGGCAGCCTGCAAGACTTCAAGCAGGTAAGCGAGCTCGAAATCCAGCATCTTGTGAAGGAGCCTTTAGGCAAGGTTTGTAATTTACAGCAGTGGTTTCCAAACTTATTTGGCCTACCGCTCCCTTTCTAGAAAAAATATTACTCAGCCCCCCTGGAAATTATTTTTTTTTTATTTTAATAAAAATTAAACAGAAAAATATGAGTATGTGTATTAATGCTTCTATAACTTTTTCCTAAAATATAGTAAAGAAAGGTGTAAATTAGAAACATTGAAGTTTGAAATTATGAAACTATTTATTGAACTCAGAATTCATCGCTTCCAAATGCACTTGTGGCCATCGTCGCCCGTCCCACCCTGAATCGCTGCAGCACCCACCAGGGGGGGGGGGGGGAAGCGCCCATTTTGGGCACCACTGTTTTACAGTTGCTTCAAATTTCAGAGTACTCTTATTTATTATAATAATCCAGAAATTACAAGTGGTAAACTTCTGAATTTCTTATAATTCCTCCATGTTCGAATTAATTTATAGTGACTATTAGTGATGTAAAGAATATTCGCATTTGCCCGTCACTCCGATCGCATGGTACCTATGACCTATACCATAAATAGTTGATATATTTAACCCAGTAAATTTTTTTTATATAAAACCCACCGCTTTGACTAGTTTGTTCAAGAAACCGTCGAACATGTATTTCTTTATTTTTTAAGAATTTTTTTTTTGAGTTTCACGTTTTTAGCGCAAATTCAGAGATACAGCGTATCCTTTACAAATGTTTCCACCCTTTTGGGATAAGACTTCGATAATCTCTTCGATTTTAACTAAGAATCCTCAAATCAAATTTTGTGTTTCTAACCCAAGCTGATGTTATAAGGAATAACTTAAGCTACTTTTATTTTAGAAAAATAATTAAATTAAATAATAAATTAATAATTAAATTAAAACCTATGCGGACGAAGTCGCGGGTAACAGCTAGTATATAATATATAAAACCTGACACATGCAGTGTTTTTATACAGAACAATATAAGTTTGTGTTTATAATGATACATTATGAAACGATGTTACGATTGCTGCGATGTCCAATTACGATGCCCTTGGTTGGAATTCCACTAAACTCACGCAAATTCTGCACATTATGCAGTAAAACACGACGCGCTTCAAACTTCCCACGATATTTCAATTACTGTACAATTCGTATATTACATACTAACTGCTAGGTCCGGCTTCGTCCGGGTGAAAATCTTTTGGGCGGTTCTCAAATTTTGATGTTATACATATACATGCATTGTTTATGACGCATTTTTTAATATAATTATTAAAAGTCAAAAAGCAACATCAATCCTAAATATGATGCCCACCCTTCCGTACCTACGAGTTTTTTATTTGGCCGAAAAAATCCGGACGTATGGCAGTTCTATTTACAGAGCGCAGCTTCATTTCTCCAAACAAATCAACAGTAATTAATTGTTCAAACACGCAAAAAAAATACTCCCAGAATAAAACCGACTTTTAAGTGATATGAACTTTCACTTTTTTCTGCTGCAACATCTGAAGGGTCTATCGATTTTATGAAAGAGTAATATTATCTCAAAAATAGTTTTCTTATTTCCCAGATTTTTCCCAACGTGTGATTTAACAAAACAGTGAACAAAAAGTAGTTTTTGAGAAAAACTTGGAATTGTTAAATTCTCCGATATTCCTCGGTTTTTCCGAAGGTCGCTCCTACAGTGGATGAGATTTAAAACACGGAACGTAATTTTAACAGTTCGCAGAAAAATGTGTCTTCGAAACTATAGCAGTACAATTAAAAAAAATCCATGGTACAAGTTTCAACAGTTTTTAAGAATACATTTTATACTATGACGTCAAACATGCTATCTTAAGAATACAAAAACTGTTACATCATATTTTCAACATCACAATTCATAAAATTTATTTACTGAGTATTAAATGCAAATCATTTTAAAACTGGTACAGTATTTCTACATTATTGTCAACAACTTTAAATTGCCCATTTTATGTTGATTAATTGCGTCTATTTTTTAAAATAATTTCTCTTAAATGTTACCAGACTTCGTTCATTGCACTGAAAGGTAAATTAAAAATTACGAAATATCATTTTAAGATAAGGGAGATCAAAAATGTCAAAGTGGTTTTATATGAACATAAAGCCACTTTCTTAAGAGTGGCTTGGGGAGGGTGCCGCTGGTATTTCCCGGTCATTTGGCACTGCCAGAACCTAAAAACGAAGCGGCAGAATTTTTTAAAAATTTTAATCATTTTTTTCATCTTTGACTTTTTTTAGCCCCCTTACCTAAAATGAGTCCAGATTCCGCCTATGTATCATATAAGAAAAAATGCTCTAAATTACTTAAATAGCTTATGTATCAGGCGATAGAATGTTGGGACGACATGTTTTTTTGCGCATCACCTCCTAACTACTTTACTTGTGCTATAAAGACATTGCTTCTTACCAAATTTCATGTTTCTAGGTCAACGGGAAGTACCCTATAGGTTTTGATTCTCTTGCGAGTGTCAAAATATGCGACATAAACGGCCGTATCTTTTAATTGCGTTGACTGACAAGCTTAATTTTTTCACATCTCTAAGGGATTGCAGCCAGTATTTGATATTAATTTCAACTTGATACTTCCACGCGTTCTGAGAAAAAGGGCCTTGACAGACAAACAGACGGACAACGAAGTGATCCTATAAGGCTTCCTTTTTTCCTTTTGAGGTACGGAACCCATAAAATAAAAAAAATCACGCTATCCTATTCAGAGACTATCCGATTTCTTTTTTGAAGTAGATCACATTTTAAATCGACTTAAAAAAATGTTTTTATTTCACACTTTTTAGTGTCCTTGTATTTTATTTTAAAATAAAATCGAATAATGCGACTAGTTTAAAGTCCTTCCCTATACAATCTTGAACAATACAATAAAAATACATTCAAATCGGTCCAGTAGCTTCTTAGATAATTGCGGTCATACATACTTTTCGCTCACAGCGAATTCTTCTTTTATTTAGCGTGATCATTAATTAGTCTGTGTCACTCGAAAAGGAGTAGGCTTTAAAAAAGTGAAAGACTTTCTTAAATTGGTTCAATAGTTCCCGAGATATGTCCACATTACATACATACAAACAAACGAAACTTCTTATTTGAAGTCAATTAAAAAAAAGTGTTAAGCTTTTTCAAACTTTTATCTGGAACATGAGAAGACAAACACGATAGTGATATTATGTATGTCATACGATATCCATGAACTGCTGGTCTATATTATGTAGGTTTTATTTAATGACAGAAACTTGAAATTGAAATCGCGTGTCATAATAAATAACGCTATTGGAACCGGTATCTAACATTTGGTTAGGGTATATGTAACAACTGATGGTCGCGGTCAGTTATTAAATCATTAACATGCAATGTTTATATTTCTACAAAAAAAAACTCCGGAAAAAAGTAAACCAACAAAAAGTACGAAATCATTATTTTCTGCCCCGATGCACCAACTGCCTCTTCTTTTGGATGAAATATTTAAATCATAAATGCGTCAAGAACCCCTGAGACACATTGGTATTTTTGCCATTTTACAGTGGCTCCCGACGCACTTATGGATTAAATATTTCATCCAAACGAAGCAGTCTGGCCCAGATATAATATAAAAACCATTTCTTTTTGATGTGATACATCTATTGGCGCGTTTTGGCAGTAAAACTATGTCGTGACGGAAACGGCATCACGCTGTCTTATGCTTCCTACCACTCTCGACTTCCTTGTGTGCGCGCGTGCGTATACTGTACACTTATTGCTTCTCTGTGTGAGCTTGTTACATACGCGGTTCCGACAGCAATGCGCGTATTGTTGTCGCCTTCAGTGGCGTCTCGTCACAATATATTGAAGTCTTACAGACTATATATTATATATAATGAGGACCAACAATATGATCATTTACCCAACACTATGGTTCACTCACAAAACTTCTTTGCTAAATTATTATTTTATTTAGCATGCAACCTATGTACAAAATGTAACACTTTCGTTTTTTATATTATAACCTCAATATTTCCATGGAATAAAAATACTGTATGTAAATAAAAAGTTACTGACAAAAATGTTAATTTTTTTTCGAAAATACTACGAATTAAAGTCATCATTGCAATCGACAAAATGGAATCGAAAGCACTTTTTCTTGTAAGTTGATGGCCAAACCTAGACAAATGTACCCTTTTTTTTGGGCGTATATTTAGAGCGCTTTCGTAAATCGAAAAGTGAGTGACCAATTTGGGTACAATATTGTATTCCCAGAAACGATTTGATTTAGAAACATACAATTTGGTAATATTCACGATTGCAACTAATGATATAAGTTTATACAAATGTACTTTTAGCTCTTCCAATAAAGCATTTGAATAACGTTTTCTTTCTATAAACCTGCATCTTTTTGATCATTTCCTTAATAATTTCCTTTTTCTTATATGGAGTATAAAGAGTGCCCTAACTACTGCTAATAAAACTGGTGTTGGCAAAACGTACCTCATTTTATTCGTCAAGTACTAGGTACCTAGAAAATAACCTACTGTTCTTGTGTTGCATGAACATGGAGTCGCAATAGGTTTCGATTTAAGTAGGCGTTTATGCAACTGATGCAAGTTTCATGAAACATAGAGTCGATGCCTGCATCGCAGCTTGTATCAAGGTGTGTAGGCCACTTTAAAGTTGAAACGTTACGGGAAATGTTTATTGTAAAATTTAATATGGGCAGCTGTGAAAATTTTTATAACATTCTTAACCAAAACCCAGAATTCATTAAATGAGAAATGATGACTTCACCGTTGAGTTTTTTTACACTAATTTCAGCGTATCGACACGCCCTCAGCCCTTCAACGCGCGATCCCAAGGATGCCCCGCATTGGCTTTTCATAAAGTTGGCCGTTTTACCTCTGCGCTGCACAAACGGAGATGATGCTTGAGCGATTTTTTTAAACAAGTGTTTTGACGAAAATCTACAGATGAAATTTTGCTCATTAACTGGACACGGCATCATTTCTTGTGTGCAATAAGTATTGTGTCAATTATACATGACTTCATGGCCTGAATGTAATTTGGAAAGTTTACAACGCAAACAAAAATAATCCATTTCTGACTTAATACAAAATACTGTTGATTTTAAAAATTAGATCTTGCTAATTTAAGTAAATAATACAGATTTTCAAAAGTGATATCTAGATCTGACCTTCGACTTCCAGTTTCATTTTGCTAATTGTAATAATAAACATATAAATACATTTACAAATAAAATAATATTTTTACATAACAAGAATGAGAAATATGTCTTCTTTGATTGGCTGCATGTGAACTAATATTGCATGCACAAACATCACCCAGTAATTATTATTATTTATAATGTTCTCTCGATTGCTATTGAACACTTTCAATTTAATTGAAACTAATTAAACATCATATTTCATTTACAACAAAGTCGAACGTCTATCTACAATATCAAAAATCCAACGAGGCTTCATCTTCGGCCGAAATTCTCAACTTTAACGCAATTGCGGTCAGCTTACAATATTAGGATTTCACATAAAATGATACTACATCTAGTGACAGAAATTTGAACCATAAAGTTTAAATTTAATATAAGATGGGCAGTTAATTATAAATGAATGGTTTGAATGTGACATTATAAAAATTTGAAAGTAACAACTGTCAACTAAATGCACGGGTGATATTGCAACAATATATCTGAGTATAGTATGACGCAAATTTTTAAATATTTCTAGGGTAGAAAGTGTTACAGTTAAATATTAGCAATGGATGGTTAAAATCTACGTAATTAATTCATATTATAATTCTATTAAACTTTTTACACTGAAAGAGGGCGGTTTGTTGTATCGTTTTAATTTGAAAATTATTTAAGCGATTTCAAATTGAAAAAAAAAACAAGAAAGGATGTTTTTTAATTTCTTTCAAAAAACGTCAACTTTTTAATGCAGAGAATATACATTATAACAGATAACATTTAAAAATTTAGGGAGGGGGTTTCCAAAACATCTTACCCAATCTCACCAAGGAGGGTCCAAATTTGGAAAAACACCTCACGTAATTAATGGACATCCCCTTAACGCACGACAGTGACGCTCAAGCAAAACCTATAGTCAAACTTTTTTTTACGTTGCGTAATTTAATTGCATTTTTTTCAATTTTATACTGTGGATTGAAATTATACTAGTTTTTATTAGTAGATTTAAGATCTTTTACGACTATGTGTTTTTGTTTTCACAATATATATTATATAATATTACTTTTTTGACGTGATAACGTCTTATAAATTGATGAAACACCAGCTGCACGCACGAAAAAGTGTAACGCCGTAACGTTCCGCCTGACCTGTGCGTGCAAGCAAGAGCGCAGTATAAGCGATAGAGAAGCACGATCGGCCCAAGTTTGACAGCTACTAAAATTTAGGTTATGTATTATTAAATGTGATATTCGAGCGGAATACGTTATCACGTAAAACTATCGTCCGTAAACCGACTTTACAGACAACCAATTTTTTTTCAATGAATTTTTAACTCGAATGGGCTATATGGCTATATGGAGCGCGTTGGATCACATAAAGGTGGGTTTAGTCAACCGCACTGTGACTCATACTATGCAATAATAATTTGATATTATTTTTTTTTTATATTTTTTTCAGAACGAACATGCCGCAAAACAAACAGTTTTAATTAACTAAGACCCTCCAATGTGAACCACTGTGACCAGCATTGGGGCATACTGGATCTAATGACGAAGTTTTTATACTGTCTATATCTAATTTCAGCCCCAGATCTACGATTTTTTCGAACTGGAGCAGAAACTTGATAATGGCGCCCCCTCTCTTCAGTGTTTGAGATAAATTACTTAAAAAAACATACAAATATTTAATGGTTGGCTTTTTTCGTGAACAGAAAACAAGCAGATTGAGTAAATCGGAAAAAGGATAGATTGGATGTGGTTTTCAACCATATCATATTATTATTTTGGCGCCCCGTGAAACTGCCACCTGGGGCAGGTGCCCCGGTTTGCCCCCCTTCCCTAGATCCGGGGCTGTCTAATCTAAATCATTAAAAAATGTAAGCCTATAGAAAAAACGACGTTATAGTTATAAAAAAATATTTAATTCATGAACTACAAACTTCAAGTCGAAAAAGTTGAGTCACTGTGCCCCATTTTCCCCTACTGTATGTTATTTTACATTAAAAATTTAAAAAACGCAAATAACTAATAACATCAAAAATATACAGAACAATGATGTGAATATGAAACGAAAAAAAATCAGTTAATAGACTAATGAGAGATAATTTGTATTTGAATAGCCTATTGCATTGTCATATCATTTCTATAAAATCGATTTCAGTGTATTGTTTCTTGAATTAGTTCAAGGATTCTCCATATGCATTTTGCGTTCCTCATATTGTATTCTCTTCACCGTTCTGTCAGATGTGACTCGTTCGTTGGGGGTAATCGAGAAAAAAATCGAGCGAGTACCAACTCTGTTTGTAGGTACATAGAAAATTCCGTATATACTAAACAAAATACCTAGTTAGCGACATCAAACAGATCTATGCTGAATTTTATAATTTATTGTTTTTTTGAAGTGAAAACTTCTTTAGCGGCGTTGTACACTTTTTTTGTAATGGGTAAAAAATGTTAAACTCGCGTCAGGACACGTGACCTGTTCGAAAATTCGTAAGACGAAAACTTTTGTACACTTTTTTTGTAATGGGTAAAAAATGTTAAACTCGCGTCAGGACACGTGACCTGATCGAAAATTCGTAAGACGTTAATATTCAAGTTTTCACTTTTGCCGGCACTCCCGGAGTGCAATTTTTTTTTAATAAACTGCTCAGCGACTAGTCTAAAAAAGTAAAGCAATATTATAAAGAGAGACTGCGAATTTTCTGAGTTTGTGAAACTACTCGTCTGATTTCAAATTCTTTTTCACCAATATTTAGAATGGACCTTCAGGGTGGACATAGGCTATCGTATATTCGTTTTTAGTGGATAGTGGATACCAATTTTGCAACGTAAGTCGACGAAAAAAATGGTGGTTATCTACAAATACACTAGTTAGTTGAGGTAAAAAGCCTGCACTAATAAGTTCGTATCTTATAATAATTGAAACTGTCGACCAATCTTTCTCAGACCATATACTGACAAAAAATAATAAAAATACAAATCAATATAACACAAGATGACGTTTCGATCCGGATTTGGATCTTCTTCAGAAATATATAAAAAATATAAAAATTAATTATATATGGTCTGAGAAAAATTGGTCGACAATTTTAATTATTTGAAGAGTTCTTTTCAGACGTTAATCAAAGATTCGTATCTTATAGTTGAAGATTTTTTAAGACGCTTTTATTAGCTTGACCTATAACTTCCTAACAATGTTAACATCTTACAACTCACTTTTCACTAACTTTTAATTGTTGTATCGACTTCAAATTTTGCAAACTTACGCAATTCTGGTGAGAATACAATAATACTGAACCATTGAACTAACATAATGGTGGAGGTGGGAGGTAGTCATAGGGACTCCTCAATGACTAACAATAAGTCCATTGAGTTTGGACTCGTTTGACTTGTATAAGTGAGTCCTTTGGTTAACATATAATGCAACGCTGTGTCAAAATTTCAAAATCGGTGAAGAACTTTCGAAGATTTAAGATTTTGAACATTTTTATATATATAGATTTTATGCAATTCAAGTATTTCCGGAGAGTGTTTCATAAAATGAAAGCCAAAATAGTTCCCATTTAGCTACGCCTTGTAATTTTTAAATAGTTTAAATCATTTTTGAAGAAAAATTAAAGACATTGTATACAAGTATAGTTTTTCAAGTTGAAAACCAAGATAAATTCAAATGACGTATCGAGTGATCTAAAACATTATATCTACTGATAATTCGGTTACCAATTTTCGTTTACTATTTAGATCATTGACTTTATCACGTATTTAATTGATAACAAACAATCCTACAAACATAAAAGTTAATCAGTGCTATGAAACAATCAAATACTACGAGTGTTTTTGTTTCTTGCGAAAATTGCCTACAAAACATGCTTCAGTTATACACATATTTTCACATTTCCATTGTTTACCGCAATATCAACAAGTTCAAGTGTTTATATAAGATATAGTAAATCACTAAAAAATGGGGCATGAAATCATGCTGTTTCACAACAAATTTATTAATTTATAGGAATTTGTAAAAAAATACGAATGCTTATGAGATGTATCTAAAGAGGTGAAATTATCAAAAAAATGTATAACGTTTAATTAAATCAATATAGTTTAAAAAAAAAACTAAAAAACACGCTTTATATCGAACTAAAAAGTAAAAAATATTTTTTTTAAAATAAGCTTAAAACAATAATGAATAAAAAATAGTAGTATTATTGTGAAAAAAGCGTGGGGCGCTTTGTTCCACATTCTCGTTCATCGAGCGCCCCACGCTTTTTTCACAATATTACTAGTATTTTTTATTCATTATTGTTTTAAGCTTATTTTAAAAAAAATATTTTTTACTTTTTATTTCAATATAAAGCGTGTTTTTTTAGTTCGATTTATTGTCAAAAATTTGCCGAAAAAAAACAAAATTTTTATTTCGGCGTGGACGGGAAAAAAATCAATATTTTTTAAGTTTTATATTCACGAAGGAAGGTGTCAAGCAAATTATTAACTCCTAAGCTAATTTGATATTTTTTTTGGTCATGGTTTTATTTTTTAGCCAGATATTCGTATTATTTTCAGTTTTATTTTTTTATTATTATTATGATCCTAGAGGGGGTAATTACATCCTCCCCCCTATCTACGCCCTTGTAGGGAATGACTTACGGAAACTAACACACTAATAGTAACAGAGTTCATGTGCCCAGGATTTCGTTTCCGTTAGTCATTCCCTACAAGGGCGTAGATAGGGGGGAGGATGTAATTACCCCCTCCAGGATCATAATAATAAGGTAAGAGTACGATAACTTGCTATGCAAAATATCCACTGGAAATTCACAATTATTGTTTTATATAAGATATAACAGCGTTATTGGTCGTTTTAAGTGCGGAAAATTAATTTTTAAAAATTAATTTTAAAAAATTATATAATTATGGTATAGTAAGTTGAGAGTATATTATTTACTATAGCGATCGCTATCTTGTCTCATATAGTGATAAGAAAAAAGAAAGTTATATATACCTGTATCTATGATAAACAAAGATAGAAATATCAATTGGTTGGAATGAAATACAATTGAACGTTCAGGGCAGAGTCGTATTTGAAAATTTTAATTTATAAAACGAATTTTAAATTTAAAACTCACATTTTCATGAAGATTGAAAACCACCGCTTTTTTTGATAAAGGGGTATGCGAATTGTCTCGCAGTGAAACGGGAAGGGGCAAATGTGGAGTTTTTAAAAAAACAATTCCGGGGTGAACGATAAACGGGTATGCGAATTGTAATTCTGGGGTGAACGATAAAGGGGTATGCGAATTGTCTCGCAGTGAAACGGGAAGGGGCAAATGTTGAGTCTTTAAAAAAACAATTCCGGGGTGAACGATAAACGGGTATGCGAATCTAAATACGACCCTGCTTCCATAACACAATCGAAAGCTGCATACAAAGTGAGATAGTTATACAATAATTCTACACCAGCTGCTATGACGTGTATTTGTGATTTTTGATTGGTTAGATTCAAAAAATGACAGTGAAAGACGAAAAGTAGTTCCATTTTTTTCACGTATTTTTGAGGAAATTTGTGAATAATCCGCAAAGTTTTTTTTTTTGAACGTCAAAATTTAGCGTTTTCTATGACTTAAAAAAAAAATTTCAAAATTTGGGTGCATAGTGTTATCGTACTGGACCCTAATAATAATAAAAAAATCTGTCAGGCTAAACGCATATACCTGCTCCGTTTCGTCGAGGGTAAAAATAGTAATAATATCAATAACATTAAAACACTACCCAAAAATTAACCTTTTGGACTAGAATTCGCATATTTCTCATTCTGGTGTACAAATGTGTGAGAGTTTATGCATTATGCAACACTGCATGTAATGATGTAGTATATTATAATTTAACGACTTAACATATTATGACGCTATTCTGTATGGTCATTGTTAAAATTAACAGCGCTGTTAAATTTCTGTCTCACTTTCACATATGTGATGTTAAATTTGTTAGAAAAAAACAATAAATTAACAGCACTGTAAATTCTTACATATACCGTACAGAGTAGCACCATTATAGGTTGCATGGAGAATGCATAAGACGTTGTCTTTTCCTCTTAAAGATCTAGAAATCCCATAATCAATTATAAACGGATACACATAAATAAACAATTTATACCCATATGCACATTATACACTAGTGATGTAACGAATATTCGCATATTTTTTGAAATTCGCATTCGCAAAATTGATACGAATATTTTTTGAATTTTTTTTAAAGGAAATAATGCATGTAACGTACTTAGTAATTGTTGCTCTATATTATATTTTTATTATGTATTTAGCATAAAGGGTTAGGTTGAAAAGCAGCCTGTGGCTGAACCTCGCCTTTTAGTGCACTAATATGTACTAATAAAGATTATTATTATTATTAATATTAAATAAGACGAAAATGTTAATTTCTTAGTATGTTTATTAGACAAGTTTTTCACTCACTCCTTTTTTTAAAATAACTTTAATTTTTTCGCTAAGGTAACCTTGTAAATATTATGTTTTATCAGCTTTTTCTTTAATATTAAGTAATAAAGCTTTGTAGTCTTCAATAAATAAAATTATCGACCAATTTTTCAGACAATATATTAACAAAAAATATAATTAATACATTAACGTTTCAATCCGGATTTGGATCTTCTTCAGAACTGATCTAACAAATATAAAAAATAATTAATATTTAATTTCTAATTCGCTTTATATAAAATTCTTTCAAAATTATTAATTAGTATCAAAATACTGAAAAAATAATAATTATTATTATTATTTCAATATTAATATTTTTGAAATAATTTTATATGAAGCAATCGAATTAGAAATTAAATATTAATTATTTTTTATATTTTTTAGATCAGTTCTGAAGAAAGTCCAAATCCGGATTGAAACGTTAATGTATTAATTATATTTTTTGTTAATATATTGTCTGAAAAATTGGTCGATAATTTTATTTATTGAAGAGTTCTAATCAGACGTAAATCAAAGATTTGAAAGCTTTGGAGTCTTAATAATCAACCTAGTACCCAGAACCACTACAAATGTGTACGTACCTACAAATTGCGCGGCCAATCAGCTGTTAAATTTTAACCTTGGACAAATGACGCCAGATTTTTTTTTTTTAATATACGGTTTGTTGGCTTCTACGTCTGTAATACGCGTAATTAGCCATGACTGTGTTACAAAATTAATCAAAAAATTTTAGTAAATAAACAAAAATACTTTACATAAAACACTGGGATACATGAAGGATGGACAAGGGATTTTCTTGGAAGGAACCATGGAGACGCCAGATTTGAAAACTGAATATTCACGTTCGCGAATGTCTAGAAATTGACATTCGTTACATCATTATTGCACACCTAATATACTAACCATAGTTATGAGATTATGGCTTATTTCATTTAAAAATCGGACAAGTACCAAATCCGTACATAGATCATGGTTTTGTACAATATACTTTTATTCTATACTGAGCATAGGAATAAAATCGCAATCGAACCATTGGGTGCAAACATATACTTCTGTCTTTTTTAAGCCGTAAGTATCCTGGAGGGTAAAACAAGCACGGGGGGCCGACTTAAGAAATTTCTAATTTGCCCCCTCCTGGGCCAAAAGCTGGGTACGTAACGTCACAGAAAAAGACAAAGTTTTTGAAACAGAGATACTTTATTCAGATTGAATGCAAGTACATCAACCAATCCTACCATCGGAGAAATCAGGGAATTACATCGAAGAAAGAGACGCAGATACATTTTCGATACGCTTTGTTGCATTCACTCACCACACATTGAGTAGATAGACAATGATTCATATAGTAAATTATTAAATATATTATGTTTTGTACTTACAGCTATTTTATATCTCACGATTTCAGAAACCCCTGAACCGATTCTGAGGAAACGTCTTTCTCTTTAAAGAGATATTTCGAAAGTGTTAATGAAAATTATTTTTTTTAAAGTAATAGTATATTGTGCGACTAGTGAGAGAAGGAGAAGATTCCATGAGCGTGAAATTTGCCGCACGAGCCTAGCGAGTGCGGTAACACGCGAATGGAATATTCTCCTTCGATCAATGGTCGCACATAATATTTTATTCAACTAGCACGAGTAATATGTAATCGGGGCCCTGATAAAAGAGGGAAAAATAATAATCACTTCATTGATTGACGTACCCACCGCCCTCGACGCACACAAGATGGCCCTGACTTTCGCTGAATTGCGATGCTGTTTTCATATAATATACAAATCGCTACCGCGTTCCTATTGGTCCAGAAACTATGCAGTTATTATTCATTATTGTACGCTTCCGCTCGCTACTGCGTTCCTATTGGTCCAGAAAATGTATTAACGCACAGTACGGCTTATTATTAGCACTCTACGCGTCAACATGAAGTAATTTATTATTTCTCCCGAATTTAGCAGGGCCCCGAAATTATATATTACTCACGCGTGTTGAATAAAGGTGTTTTATTCAAGCGATAAACGTAAGTTCTGAATATTAGATTATTTAACGTATAAATTATAGAAGCGATTCTTAGATAGAAATAACTATATTATTCAACTGGGGGATTACCACCTTGCACCCAATAATAGCAAACAGGTTCGACAATAGATACCGAGAATTCTTAATACGGATTTTTTAAAAGAAATTAGTAATTGCTTGATGACCTCTACACTGTTAATTAAATATATATCTATAGATGTATCACATTATTGTGGAATTTTAAGATGTTTGCTTTTACCATGAACTTGATTTTTAAAGTGGAACTTTTTAGCTAACTGCAGTAATTCAGAAATTTCCTTCATAAAAGTAAGAAAGTATTAAAGTGTCTTACACGCGTGAGGTCCTTGTTAGTAATGTATTTCTAACATCTAAAACGTCTCCGTCGTATACCCTGCAGGAATGTAAAATTGAAAAAAATTGAAATCCTGATCATTTGAAGTGCTGAAGCAAAAATTGTTCAAATAAAAAATATAATTTTTTTTATACGTTGCGAAGAAACAATATTTTTTTCGTTTTATTTTTAGTTTTTTCTCTCTATACTTGTTCATTATACTTCTAATTAAAATGAATTGTTACAAGCGATACCAGTAGCACAAAAAACTTCCGAAATTATATGTCATTATCGCTTGGTTTTTTACAGCATTTCAGTTAATAAAAAACTACTTAAAAACGAACATAAAATATAAACATATTTTTTTCTCTGAAAACAATGTTATGAATAAGAACTACAGAACACTTTTTATGTTTGCACTCATAAAAATATCAATCGCAATATTTCTATTTGGATAATTTTGACGAAAAAAATTGAATTCTTTCATTAACGTTCTCGAAAATTGTAATACGTTAATGTACCATTCAAAAAACACATAAAAATAATGTGAAAATTTTATTGCACAAAAAATAAACAAAGTTATAACTTTATGATGATTTTACAAAATGCAGCATTATTTTCAAAGTTATGTAGTTGCACACTTGCGTTTCGTATTGCATTGAAAAAATCAATAGGTTGGGTCCTATCCTAGCATTGAAGTCACCAATATGAGCAGTATAATATGCATACGGACTTATTGGCCATAACGGGCTTCCCTCGAGTTTTTTTATTAGTTCGCAACCTTTAGTAAAATCGCTATATTATGTAGCCCATTCTATTCCCTTTCTATATTCCGGTTAAGGGACACGTATGATTGGGATGAAACTTTGGGCATTTGTTAATCTCCTCCCAAGGGATTTTTGGCGCCAAGGTCCCATAACATTTTTATAAAGGTTTAAAGATTTTACCATTTTAATCATTTAAAACAAAATCACTACGAATCAATTGCTAAAAATAGTAAAATATTTAAACCCCCATAAAGCTATTAGGGGGCATTTCCCTCAAGATCAACAAATGTTCAAAGTTTCATCCCAATCGGACTTGCCCCTTAATCGGAACTTACCCCAATTAAATTGACAGGCGCAGACATAAAGATTATGAAAATTGATGATTCGGTCTATGCATTCTATATACCGCGCATCTATAAGTTGACATTTCGTTAAGAATCTACAATTTATTACAAAGTTACTATTTTATTCATTTATATTGGTTACTAAATAATTATAATTGGTTGTGCAATTTTATGCGTTATTTGCAAATAAAATAAAATGTATTATGTCAATAGGCAAGTTACAAAACTTTGTAAGTGGCAGTTCATGATGACTAATTAAACAGACGCATTTGTGTAAATATTTTTGAAAATAATATTACGATTTGCACTTGATTTTTAATGAATCAACATTGATCTATCGTCACGTTTCTTTGTCAAAAATCAAATCACTTTACTTTTAATTATCTTTGTAAATTTGAAGTGATGTGATCTTATCAGTTTTTAAAGCAAATTATATGCCTATTGTCTGATATGATTTTATTAGTTAAAAGCATTAGATAACAAATAGGTTATATTATAGATAAATAAAAATTCAAATTTCAATTGCGAGGTTTCGCAGTTTAACAATTGTTATGGTTCAATAAATGTTTCTTAATTGTGACTTAGTCGCTCTACAACAATAGATTAGTGGCCATTAGCTTTCATTATTGATGTACGCCTTATATGACAGGATTGTGAACGGCATTTATATGAGTACTTACAATTATAAAATGTATATCGAGTGTTCACAAAATTGTCTCATTTATCTACAGAATATTTCTTATTTTACTAGGGAATTTGGTCCAAATGTTTTCCACAACTAAATTCTATTTTAATGTATTTATGGTGTTGTCTGATTCATAAAAATTATGGTACTTTAAATATCAGTCCTAGGATTTGATTTTCATATTTCAACATTAGCAAAAAATCATCATCAAATTATTAATACGCTAAGGTTAAAGATGTTTGCCTCCCTTTTTAGAAAAAACCTCACAATTTCTCCACATAAATTATATATCATTTTACAGATAATTGCTTGCTCTACTGAAATCGACAACTAAAAAATTTATTATTGCTTTTGTTTTTGTAAATTAATTAAAATACAGCAACGCTGAACAACGTCTGCCATCTGACGGCTTTAATTTTGAAACAACGTCAACACTTCGATCTGTCATCTGACCTTCATATTGTAATACAACAGACACAATACTGCATACTGCCATCTAACGGCTTTAATTTTGAGCAACGCTGAACAACGTCACAGCAATGCTGCATGATGCCATCTAACGGCTTAACTCAACGCTTTTGCTACTTGCGCCTCCTATATGACAATTTTAGTAAAATATTTCTTCGATCTGTTATCTGAGCTTCATATTGTAATACAACAAAAATAAGAGCGTTATAAGCAGTGTGCAAAATTAGAAACGAATTGAATACCTGCAATCATATTTAAAAAATAATTTTGTAAAGTGATAATTATTATACTTATTTAGTGCGAATAATTCGCACAGGTCACACTAGTAAGCAATTAGTTTATTACTTATTAACATCAATATTGCTTAATAGACAAGTAATAGACAAGTAAATTATTATTTATCATCAGTTCTTTCGATGGGCAACATTTCAAACAAAACCATACCAAGTAGGTACTTTTAAAACCGATATTCCAATTCTAAGTAAACTATTCAAGATTTTATTATTTTATAGACAATCAGCGGCCCGGTCCCGTTCGCCCGAATTTGTATCGCCACCGTTTTTTCGTAGACTTACGTTGCTTTTATTTTAACGCGATAATATTCAGCCTATATTCACCCTGGAAGTTCATTCTATACATTGGTGAAAACATTTTTGAAATCGGATTACGTAGTTTCGAAGATTACCTCCTACATCGAAGCTTACAAACCTTACCTCTTTATAATATTAGTATAGATTTTTTTATGAAGTTCTTTATTATTATTGATGGATGAATGATAGAGCAAAGGGTATGGTTATGTTAACTGAGCAGTAAGTCTAACCCTGAACAAATCTGTGTCTTTAATCGGGTTAAGCTTGGTTGAGCTAAGTAAAACTTCTTTTGGCACGGTAGGGTAAAATCGATTCGTGTAAAAACCGGTCGCAAAATGTTGTGTTATAGTGGGTCAGAGATATAATGGCAGCCTTGTTTGTAACGATATTTTTTTGAACATACTGTATAAATTTTGCTTATAATTGTCCGAACTTAGTGAAAACGTTTGCTTAATATTTCTACGTTCAATGACATAATTGAATACCGAATTCGTTTCGACATACACTACAAATACATTTTTATATTGATACAAGGTCGGAATTAGACATAGTTCGGATTCAAACCCGTATCAGACCGGAAAAAGTGAAATATCAATTGAAAATCATTCGTATAACCAGCGCCGGAGTTAGGGTTATATAATTTCCTGGGCTATCAAGTGGATTGAACTTGATTACTGCAAATATATACTAATATATGAAGCTAAAGAGTTTGTTTGTTTGGTTAAACGCGCTAATTTCAGGAATTACTGGTTCGAATTGAAAAAAATTGTTGGATAGTCCATTTATCGAGGAAGCCTATAGGCTATATACTATTACGCTACGACCAATAAGAGCGGAGCATCAATGAAAAATGTTGCAAAATATAACTCAAAATTTGTTTGTCCGACAAAAACTTTTGAACGGTAACTCCGATCATCATAAAATTGGGACACAGCATTCATCTCGGGAAACTAAGATGAACGTGCGTACTCGTACCCCATTCGTTTTTTTGCACTCGGGTGAAACCGGGCGGGACCGCTAGTCTTATATATGGACAAATTGAAAAAGGAATTTTGGAATTTTTTACTCGATTATTTCTGATATTTCCTTATAAATATATTTTTCTGGAGTCACTAAAAAATGAATACAATTAAAAACTTGAAAAACTGAAACCTGGCTACGTAAAAGAAGAAAACAATCTTCCCAGTAATCATTTAAGTAAGTATATTAAGATGACACTAAAGCTAATATACCTTCCTACTTTTCATATTAGAAGCTTTTTTCCTTCTTTTGAGTAGCTAGCTTTTAGTTTTTATTATTTTAACGTTTAGTTTTATTAGTTACAAGGTAATTCTCGAAATTGAACCTATTAATGAGTTAAAAATTTTAGCCATTAAAAGAGGTCTGTTCAGTAGAGCGAAAGAAAATGTTTTTGTTTTCATAAACAACTTCGATCGTGTAATTTTTCAGAATTGTTCCAAATACCTTTTTCATGAAGGGCAGTTTCCTCGTCCCTAATCCGGTACTGCGTAGCGCGTATAGCTTCGTCATATTTTCATTTGCCCCAAACACTAAGATGGCGGTTACACTGGATACGAATTCACACAAAATTTTATTCGTACGAATGAGTGGTTACATTGGATGCGTTTTTTTAAGCAATAAGTGCATTTTCAAAACTGTTAACCAAACAATGGATAGAGTAATGAAGCCAGCTGCAAAATGGTTTCACTTTTTCGAAACATTGACTTTAAAAAAAAAACTCTTTTTTCATGAAACCGAAAAAAATGAGTGATGATAATTTATATGGACGATTATCTTTTCAATGTTCCTTTCAACCCGTTCGTGCGAATTTTGACGACAAAACAAAATAATTTGTTGTATGTACAGTGCGCTCGGCTAAAGAAGACCGGTCGGGAAAGGGCGAGAAGTCGCTAATGTGTACCATTGTGTCCCTTATTGCATAGAAGCGGTTCCAGGATCATTATACCTTTTACTAATATAAAATGCATGTGCGCTCTTCTGCAATAACGTCATAGTACATTCCATAGACCAGTCTTCCAGTCTTCCTTTAAAATTCGTACAGTAGAGGCGTGATGAGAATTCATTTACTTTATTTCGAACAATTGTTTGACAATTTTCCTGGTAACTTTTTAGATCCTTGACTGACCCCGCTATAAACATCCATATATAATTATGCATTTATCTGTTTACTTACGACCATTCGTACGTCTTCGTATGTGTTCGTGCGAATAATATTTTGTGTAACTGTCGCCTAACAATGAAATTCAATTTCTAAATTACTATAAGAAAGGAATCAATCAAAGCAGTATCATTATTTATCAAGCTTGATTGGCGGTATTAATATTTCAATTTTACACCTATTAGATAATTTTTTAGGGAAATTTGATACATTTAAAGTTTGGTTTCAATTCTTGAAGGGATTAATTTGTTATAAATTTAAACTACAAATATGATACAAATAACTTATAGGTCAACTGAGTGATTGACCCTAATTTAAAAGGAACTTACATTTTCATAGCCTATCGACATTAAGTTTGTATTAATTCCGACAGAGGCTGTAGAGTATTATTTTATGAAGATAAAATTCTCTTACATAGTATTTACATCTGTTGTGGTTTTTAGAATTTTGAAAAAAACGAATTTTTGAATTGCATTATCAGTGTAATATATAGGATATACAGTTGTTCTGATTTTCTTTTCTTTTGAAGTCACGATGCTTGGTCTAAAAACGGATATTTTGTTCTGTATTTCATATCGAAAGAGCAATATTCTCATAACTGACAAGTACAATTTTGGTCTGTAATTAAAAATAATGAGTACCTCTTGGCGCGCTACAAGACTCTTTAAAAATATTGAAAAGTTTTCTAATTAAAAAAGGCGTTGTGTAGCCTCTACTCAACATTTTTTAAACTTATCCGGTAACGTTTCAAGAGGAGACAATTAACTTTATTTTAAAGCAAAAATATCTATCTTCGGGTCAAAAATACGACCGAGAGCATGTAAAAAAGTTGAAGGCGGGAGGGAAAGAGCTAGATCTTCTTTGCACGTTTTTTTTATGATAGTAACGGGGAGTAACTAATTCCATCGTAAATAAGATACGCTGTGTAATATAATAAGCTACTATAAAAAACATGGTAAATACTAAGTACACTGTTTCAAGAATAAATTATAAATCATTTTTACTTGCATGACCTTCGACCAGACTGGGTCACTAATTAAATATTAAAGCATTGTTTATTTTGATTCAAAAACATTTAGATTACTCAAACGTTGGTTCAAAAATTTCATTGTTGAAATACTCCAATAAAATTTAAGTACCTTTTAAACGTGAGTCCGTCATAAATTGGGATTATGGATTTAGTTTCTAAAGCAATTTTATATACAATTAATGCGTTTTTATTATTGTTCTTTGTCAAAGGAAAGTAATAAAGTGTTATTTCATAATTGTTATAATAAAAATTTATAACCTTTTTGTGACACTGCATATTAAGTATTCCAATAAAATAAGTATTGCGATTCAGAAGTAACTCTAGTTACTATAGTTGATAGAAATGTACTCGAATCAATTACTATTATAGTTCGTAACTATATTTTGATGTTTTTTAAAATACTATTTAATTATTAGAACCTACATACAAATTTGTCGCATTTACTCAACTGATTTGTCAATTCAAAAATACCTTCTGGTACTTCATATCGTTAAAAATATTCATGGATGATATATTACCAAAAAAGCGTTTTGTCGTCATAAGAAATTTATATCATCATCATACCCTAATAATACACTTAATATACTAAAAAACATTACCCTCCTTCTTGGGTAGTCGCGTAAAAATACCCTCACTTTTAAAAATTTACTATCATCATATCCTAATATTTGTATAAACATACATCATCACACCCTAGTTACAGATCAGGTAGGAAAAAGATTAATGATGAATAATGACATAAAATAAGAACATGGTCAATTGCGCAAGTTGGCGCTAAATTCAAAAAAAAAAAAACAACAATGTATATTAAAAAAAAAACGAAACAAGTCGAATGGGGAATCAGTAATGACGACAATTTTACAGAAGCAAGGCACATGCTTTCTTATTATATGCTGTCTTCGTTAGACATAAGTCAACAAATAAATTCGCGACAACGTATGTCTGTCTTCAACAGGTAATCTACAAATCCGGGCTGCTAATTGGTAGTTTACTAAACTGAAATATTTTGAAAAACTTTTATCTTTAGTTCTGCCGCATGACTGTACCTGAAATGGTGTATTTTTGTATTGCAATATTTATATTAATGATAAAAACAATTTATCTACAGACATTCTAAATGTAAATATAGAAATAAATTTGCAATTTGTAAATTTACCTTACATCTCCTTGCAATGATATTATACACAGGCATTTTGTTGAATATTTAATAAATTATGATGGAATGATTATATAATAAATTATTACACAGTTTTTTTCGTATAAGTTTCAAAGTAGGAAAGATTATTATCTTTTATTTTAATAAATATTTATGCATATCATTTAAAATTTGCAAAAATTATACTGCCTTTCAATTATTTTAAAATAATACTATTATATTTACACAAGTAATACTTCAGGGTTTCGTTTTTAAGTTACAAATTAGTTTTGTTTACGATGGGAAAATTATATAAAAATTTAAATTAAAAAAACAGCACATCAAAAATTAAATTTACATCGCCACTTCTGTTTAAATAAATATTTTATAATTAATTGACATATCTATAAAGGAACAATATTTGGAAATAGGAAACATGAAAAACACCACAATATTAAAAAAACCGCACATTTGTTAAATATTTACACTAAGAAACTGTTATACGCTCGAAAAGCATAATGCGGGAAATTTCAAACACTACACGTGCGTTTTAGAACACAACTTGCCAAACTAAATAAAAAAAGAACACCAAAAAAAAAACAAACGAATATTTTATTCAATTCAGGTTTGAGGCCTGATTGGCCGTAGTCACACAAGAAACAAATTATGCAGTACGGAATCAATTGTTATTAACTTAACAAGTAAGAGTGCTCTGTTCAAAACAATTGAGCGTTAAGGCTGCTGGTTGGCTGACTAGTGTGTTAAGCCGGCACACTAGCTCTGTTGACACGCTTACTCTGTTGGGCAGCAGTGAGCAACACTATCACGGATCTGTTGTTTCGTCTCGCGTTTGTTTTAAAATACTATTTCAACTGTTTATTTAACGATTGTAATCTCTCGACATGTACCGAATAGTAATCAGTCACATATCATTCATATTATCGCATTATTATTATGACGTACTGCTATGTCTACTCTTGTTATACAAATCGAAATTCAAATGCAATAAAAATATTCCATTAATGCACCGTCAACGCTTGATCAGTGATCTATCACTGAATATCGGGAAATAGTGAAATTTATGCATTGATACGTAATCAAGGCCGTCTTTACTAATTTTGTGCTTCACAAAAAAAAAACACAACAAAACAAATTTCTCTTTCTCGTATTAATATTGGCTTAAACTAGCAAGTGTCTTACACTTGGATTGATAACGTATCAAGTTTTATCAAAATCGGTCCGGCAGTTCTTGAATCATGCTGGTACAAACGGACAGACAGACATAGAGACAAAAATTACGGAAACACGTTTTTCTCCAAAATTTTTGCCTGTCTGTCTAGTTGCCTGTACGAGCATAATTCGACTGATTTTGATAAAACGAGGTAATTACAGTCTTCAAAAACCAAAACTTAAAGTATCTAAATAGACTTTATCCAACTATAATCTAGAAGATATAAGATTTCTGTCAAAACTGTAACATGATCGAAATTACCCAAAAGTTATTGATATCTAGCAGTCATTAACTGAAGCAGTAATATAGTTCTTCAATTTATGACTATAAAGCCGGGCTCACACTTGCGAGCCGAACCGTTCGCGAACCGCTCGTGAAAGATTCGTGTCATGTTCGTTAATCTCGCACACTTTGGATCCGCTCGCGAACCATTGGAAAAAACGAACCTGAAGCTTATAACTTACATCAGGTTCGCTGTGTGTTCGTCAAAAAACCCGACCCTCGATAGATCCCCGCGAGCGGTTCGCGAGCCGCTCGTTCGGCGTTCGGTACGCTGTCGTAATTTTGATATACCTGCAGTACACATTCGCCGAGCGCGCTCGCCGAGAGATTAGGTAAAGCGAGCGTCTACGAAGGTGTCACACTCGGCGTGGCTCGGCTTCACTGTCCATTTAAACGGCGCAGTTAAATGGATCTGGACGTTGTGTTGCTGCTGTTGCAGCTTATTGTTCATATAGCTATTACAAATATATTTATTTATATAATAAAAAAAAATCAAAAAATCCTGGAAGCCAAGAAGATGGTGGATGGCTCATTTTGACAATATTCTAAGAAATCAATTACTGTGTCACTGCTCTAGTCGGCCATAATTTTTTTATCATAAAAGTTACACTTTAACCAACAAAAATAACAACTTAAGTACATTTAAATTCGCACGAGGCGACTAGTGTGTACTGCTTTGCTCGTACTCGCCGCTCGGTTCCTTTGACTTGCGGTAGAAAAACCGACTTTATACGGAGCGCTGGCGAGGCGAGACACTGCGCTACGACATCAGGCGAGCGTTCCCAGTACACATTCGCGTTCGCTTAGTCTCGGTATCCCTCGACGAATGTGTACTGCAGGCATTATTTACCCGTCCGCGAACAGTTCGTGATCGGTTCGGCTGGCAAGTGTATACCCGGCTTAAAATGTTAGGGATATAATTTTAACGCTGCTGATACAGTGCGCGTCTAAAGCATCCTCCCCCCTATCTTAAGTATTGAACGATCAGTGGCGTAACTATACCGTTTGATGCCCGTGGCAAGTTTTACTAAATGTGGTAATTATAAATGCTAGGATACTTTTGTGCCCACGGCCCCCTCCGGCCGAAAGCCCCTGGCATTTTGCCTGTCCTGCCACCCTTTTGTTACGCCACTGTAAGCGATAAAGAGGTGAAATTTTATCATAATATAAACTGTATTTTGAAGATAAAATTGTTTTTCGAAAATCACAGAAACACTACCAACTTAAAATTTTTAAAGAGCACCTCATCTGAGAGGTATTTCAATTCTCTACATAATTTATGTAATTTTCACCTCTATTTTTACTCGACTGCCTCAGAAAGAGGTTAATGTTTTTTGAGTGTATGTATGTAAATATTATATATTTCTTTGGCACGCCCCAAGCCTAGCGGCCTGATGATTTTTAAGATATGAGGTGTCATTAGATTCGTCTAAATTGTGGGAGTGACAAAAGAAAGAGACAAATAGGTTTCTAATTGCTGTATATTAAGGTTTTTTGACTTGTTTTCTTCATTTTAGTTATTGGTTTCATTTTTGTGCAGTCGGGTTTCTTGTTTTATAATTAATTTTTATTTTCCAAACTCTAACTCAATTCACTCAAAAGTTAAGACGGGGGGAGGGGGGCATTTTATACGAGAACGGCTTTAAAGGTCGTCTTCTAAACCGTTTGGTTTCGGTTAAAATCGACATTAAAGCAAGTGAAGTCACTGGTAATTTTTACAATAGCATACCAGAATAATAGTGTATATCAAGATAGAAGATTTATCTTTGTAGACATACATATTTTGTTATGCACTATAACATGTTAATTACACTAATTTTGAATCATTTTTAATTTGTTTGATAACCTTTTGATATTGACAAGAAAAAAATAACTAATGATTCTATTATCGCAAGGCTCCGCTTCTATGACCTAAAAGATCCTGAATTCTAGTCGCAAAGCGAAATAAATAGGTTCCTATAGACTCTTATTCACATAACAAAGTACGAAATTATTCGGTCGGTTAAATAAAAATTCATTACTTAATTATTTTTAAACTAAAACCAAAGATATGCAAACGATAATTAATTAGCTTGTAATCCTTGTAATATATACATATTATAAAAAACAAAACAATAAAAAGCCATTAACCTGCACAAATGTTACTTTTTCTAATTCGTTTTAACGGTTACTATGCAATGTTTAATCAGTCTAAATGAACCTGATAATTCTATTAAAAACAAGTCTTTGAAATCAATAAATATAAAAAACGAACAATAAAACAATAAACATATTTTGTTGATAATATAAGAATTATCTAGTCAAAAAGTGAAGGCATTTCTTTAAAGAAATATATCCTTTTTTATAAGGAGTTTTTTTTTCAAATTCTACTCTTTGTCTCGTGACATTTAAAAAAGAATACGTAAGGAATTTAGAGAGATATAGTTAAGTTATTAAGAATGATAAGAGAAAATGAAAAACAAACATAATAATGTGCTAACTTTTACTTATATTAAGCAGTGTTTCTAGAACGTATCGTTCGGCAAAAATTTAAACGATGCGCAAGATATTCTAGGTCCTAGGGTAATTTTTAACTATTCAGTGTCCCCTAATATATCAACAGTAGTACCTATTCAAAATGTATTTATTAATTTTGTTAAAATAAGTATAAAACACGCGCGTAGATTATTTCTTCAAATCAAGTAATCAAAACAAATTCCGAACTTCCTTGTGAATTAAATTATTGTATATCACTGACGAAATTATCTTCAAGTTTAGTGGCGCCGAAGATATCTTTTTATTCTTATTATGAATGAAATAGTACGAATTATTACAATTCAATAACTAATTTTGAATTCTCGAATCCGAAAACAAACAAATATTTACTTTAAAGTAATAATTACTTTATATGGAAAAATCTACATATCTAAGAATTTTTTGTGTAAAATTCCATTTTAAGTACCTAGTAAATTCTAAGTGTTTATCATAATCGTTGATAACATTTTACAGTATATCTAATATAGTAAAATTATTTATTATTTCTGGAAGGAGTTTAAAAATCAATATAAGACAGAATACAGGGTGTAACTAAATATTACAACGGTTAAAAAACGGTATGGAAAACTAATCACCTTGTTACAAAACAATTTCTTTAATTATTAACCATTTTAGTTTTGTCAAAATATGATATTTAGGCGTGTATGTACAAATTAAGTACGGATCATGAAAATATTATATAAAGATCTTCTTTATATAGGTTACGTTATATGATAAGGTAATGATGAGTACATAAAATACATTGATTACTGACGTGTTTACAAGAAAAGTACAATAAATTTTTAATTTTTATACACCACGGAATGAATTATATCTACACAATTTATATTATCAGCAAACTACATAAAAAACATTTAGTTACCTTGACTCGCATATTAACTGCAGTAAAAACGTGCAAAATCGTTCAAGAACTGATTACATGCTTCTAACTTTATTTTTAGATAGAAAAAAAAAACAGAAAAATACACACGTCGTTTGTGTGATAAAAAATCCTAGTGTCCAATTATCGTAATGATGTGTTATTAATTGTCTTTAATTAAGACAACAATGGAAATACGGAAGTTTATGAAAAATCGCTTGAATATTTATTTTATTGTTAATAACAATACTAAATGCAAAAGAGCTTCCAAAAAATCTATACTACGTTATATTTTCTTACAACTATAATCATTAATGGTGTTATTCTATCTGAATTTTTGATTCTAGATCTCCCGCTGACATGCAATTTTTAAGCTAGACACGAGATAAATCAGAGAGTATCTATTGATAAGGGTGCCGGGCAGCGTTGTCAGACGTCCCGATTTTGGCGAGACGTCCCGATTTTTAAATCAAAATTAAATGTCCCGCGCGGGACAGGCTCAGTCCCGCTTTTCGGGGATAACTCGGGGATAGCTTTAAAAGAAATTAAATCTTCACAGAAATATCATGAATATAAGTAATTCTTATAAATAATTATTCTCTTATTGTAATTCGCAAGTTGTAACACTCACTCACAGACTATTGTTTGAAACGCCATATTTTTCTAATGAATAAAACTTTTTTGATTTTGATTTCTGTTTTTTTTTTTTTATTCTGAAGACGAATAAGACTCAACTATTTAAAGATAGGGTAAATCTGATTTAAAATATTATATTTTTATTAAAATACATTTTCTATGGCTATTTTTGCTATCTATTGTCCCGTAAACGTAATTTTAGTTCAAATAAAAAGATAAATAGGTATTTGAAAACTTCTGATTATATACGTTTTTTTACTATGTCCCGCTTTCGACGAAAGAATCCCTCTGTTTTCACTCAGAGTTCCAAAATCCCGACTTGTCAAAAAAAAAACTGGCAACGCTGGTGCCGGGGAAAGTTATATGAAAAACCGCACGTGTGAATCTGATCGATTTTCTATCGGTCCAGGCGATCTTTTTCATTTAAAACAGTTGTTATTACTATCCGATAGTTTGATCGGCCGATTGACGTACCATTCATTCGTGCCTATAATCTTCATCTAAACTGTAGATGAAGACTATTAAGTCATGAACAGTCTTTAGATTCTAAAGACTGTTCATGACTATAAGAGAAGGGAAATTGATAGATGCGGCGAATCCTTATTTGTGCATATTGAAGATTCAACGCTCCAAATCAGGGGCGGGCTGGGGGCCAAAGGACCCCCCGGGTCTTTAAAAAAAGGGCCCCGAAATAGCATTATTTGTCGCACGATTGTGTAGTAATAGGTGATGAAGAAATGTATCGATAGTTAATATTTTTTTAACCTGAGAATACTGTAGGGGCCCCTTCAACTCCATATCATTTTAAAATATTCTAGAATAGACTACATTTACGCCGCCGCGCCGTATCGAAATTTGCAAAGAATTTCACGAGAGTTTCCTGTCAAGTCACTGTAGGGCCCCATATATCTTGAGGCCCAGCAGCTCAATATTCGAAAAGCCTAGAAAATACACATCATGGCCACTAGAAAGGCTCGAATTTTGTATGAAAATTCGCAAACAACTTTACAAGAGTATTTTTGCTTTTAAAGCACTTGCTCACTAAAGGAAAATTTATCTCTCGTGTTCAGAAAATTGTTTGCCGGAACCCACCGGGCATTTTCCCGGTTGTCCGGAAGCCCGGTCCGCCCCTGGTCGAGATCACGTCCTGGTGTAAAGAAATATATGCATTTTTTAGTAATTCATTTTAAAGAATTATGATTTTTTTATGAATCTTTAATATTTTTTTAGGGTTTCGTATTCTGACAAGGTACAAACGGATGTACGGAATTCTCTCTATATACAAACGGAATTTGTAGGCATTTATTAAAATTTTGACATTGTATTTGTTCGAAGGTATAAGGAGTTAATATATGGAGAGTATGTACATTAATAATTATAATTAATCACTGCCCGGAAATATACGTACAATATTTTCAAGAATCAGTTAACGTGATCTATCAACCGTAGCTTTATGTAGCCTTCGCCCTTGTCTCATTAACATGACTAGAAGTTTCACTTCTGTAATATGTTGTGTAAAATAAATCGCTTCATTTATTTTAAGTGAAATATAACAATAAAAGGACTGGAGTGAGATAAATACAGTTATTAGAAACTACGCGCATGCGAGCATGGTCTCTACCTCTATTCTGTTGGTAGAATTTTTCCGTGAGCAATTTTATCCTGCTGATTTTGTTACAGTCCGCGCCTGGTAAAAATTCACTCTCAGCCGTATCATTTTTTCATAACGCGCCAAAAGAAGTATAACTTCATAAAATAACATTCCTATCATTTTTGAAAATAAAAAACTAAAGTGAATATAAATGCATGAACAATGATGAAATCACACTGGCACGGAACGTGATTTCATTGAATAAATAAAGTTCAATATAATATGTTTAATATACCCCTATATAATGCAGCTATATGCATTTATAGCTTATAAAATGGTAATATAACTACTAATTATATAATTTTACATAAACGTGTGAGATGTACAGTCACGGTCAAAAAAATTTAACGTTCATCGTCAACACATTAAATTTAAGGATTTTTCAATATGATCCGTCAACTTTTTTGATTCATCAACGTTTTTATGAGTTTTAAAGAGAGTATAATAGTAAAAAGTGTATCATATTTTAGAAAATTAAAATATACCGAATTTCGTACGGTATTTTACTACCGCGCACGCAGTCGATACGCACAAAACCGCCCACGCAAGAAACCGCTACGCACGAAATCGGTACACACGGCCGCGACATTTGCAATATGAAGCGCCGGACGGTTTTATTAAAAGTCGTATTAGGTACATGTTTTTATAAAATACTAGCGGTCCCGCCCGGTTTCACCCGGGTGCAAAAGAATGAATGGGGAAGGAAGGGACATGAGTACACACATTCATCTTAGTTTACCGAGATGAATGTTGTGTCCAAATTTCATGATGATCGGAGTTACCGTTCAAAAGTTTTTGTCGATAAAGAGCAGTATTTAAACTTTTTTTAACGAATAATTTTTTTTAAATGAATTAAATAAAATTAAAATAAATTTAAATGTAAGCCTTAGAAGAAAGCAATGTAAAAAATTAAAAAAATAAAAATAAAAATATATTCACCCAACGTGGGGCTCGAACCCACGACCCTGATATTGACAGTCGCATGCGCTACCGATTGATCTACCAGAGGTTGTGTTATTTCATCACTAATATGAGTATATCTAGTTAGTGCATTTCACATGAATAGAAGCTTATTTTTGAGATACTTTTTGCAACATTTTTCATTAAAGCTCCGCTCCTAATCGTCGTAGCGTAATATTATATAGCCTATAGCCTTCCTCGGTAAATGGGCTATCCAACAAAAAAAATACTCAATTTGAACCAGTAGTTCCTGAGATTAGCGCGTTCAAACAAACAAACAAACAAACAAACAAACAAACAAACTCTTCAGCTTTATATATTAGTATAGAAGTATAGATTAAAGCTCTGAATCATTGAGATTTTTGTAGAAATATAAAGTTGCTTAAAAATTTCAAGGAAATTGAAACACCAAAACGGAATTATGGGCTAATTATATTACATACTTACTATAGTACATCGGTTTAACCTGTTTCTAAAAGACTGTCGTTTAATATATATCTTTACAATCAATATTAATATAATTATTAAAACAATATAAATTATTAGTTTTTAATGACCATGAAAAAAATCAGGAAGTTTAAAACCTCTATTAAAAGTCAATTAAATGAAAATATTGGCAAAAAAATTCTTACTTCTGATATATTTATTTCTTTTTATTGTGCTCATCTTTATTAATTTAGATTTATTTTTTTTTTATTTTATTATTAACTATTGTAGCCCGTGGGGCAAAAAAATTCTTACTTCTGATATATTTATTTCTTTTTATTGTGCTCATCTTTATTAATTTAGATTTATTTTTTTTTTATTTTATTATTAACTATTGTAGCCCGTGGGTTATTATGCCACAATTATGACACCATAGAGTAATATTCATAATAAAGAATGGCAACGGGTTTACAGAAATCGTGAGCATTTACAAAATATATAACTCATTCAAATAGAACATTCGTACTTAATTATGTACTTATTGTTAGTATCGGCCTTGAAAAATTATATTTGATAAATTTATATGCAAACAAATACTGTATAATATATTTATACTGCGGACATATTAAACATAGGTCAGAATTGTACATACCTAGTATGGAGGGTAGAGGTAACGAGGACTATCTTATATGGGAGATAAGTTGAAAAAGTGTCCATCTAAATGCAGTAAATAACAGTTCAAAAATCCGAGTATAAAATGAATTTAGCAGTTGTTTACCCTCCATAGCAATTATAAACGAATTGAAGTGCGTTGAGTTGGAAAATTTAGTATTTTTAATGATTAGTAAAACAGCAGTATATAAGATCTAAACTGTTTACGTAGTCCAAAATAATTTAATAAATTTATTCTAAAAACCTGCCGTGAGATAGTATCATGAGTAATTTAATTTTTCTTAGCTTTTACTAATATTTTTTAGTCATTTTATAGTTTATTCATATCAGTATAATCGTTTATTTACTATTAAATGCATAATAGCACGTTTAAAAATGACATTTGAAAAATTTACCCTTTTGCGACAGTGACGGTCTCCTAATTTAACGCTTTTTGATGGACACTTTTTCGTACCACAGAGATGGTTCTCCTTAACCTCTACCCTCCATAATACCTATGTATAAATATAATGCAATGAATACATAATCACATATCTGATTTAAGGTTATGCAACGTTTTATCTTTTGCCCATTTTTTAAGTTCAAACGTCTTGATTTTAACCATTAGAGTCCTTCACAGTCTCTTGGACTTATTGACGCCTAAGAACATTATTCTGATCCAAAAAAGAAAACGTAGTGACAACTAAAGGAGCATTATAAGTTGCATCACATCGGTTAATTACGATAATTCTATCAAGAAGAAGTAATTCAACAACGATATAATTTTTAGGATTTATTAAAAGATGAATTAGTTTGCAAAAAAGTGTTATTTTCATCTGAACACGACGCATTTTTTATATAATTTCTTCTGAATTGTTACTTGGATTTTATTTAAATTCGAAAACATACATCGTTGACTTGACTATAGGCTTTCCACACTGGAATTCCGAAATTTTGGAATTTCGGGCAAAATTTTGCAAACATATCAGTTCCAGAACTGAAGGAATTAATATGGGAATTCCAGAATTAATGAAATAATTAAAAACATTTTTGGATAATTGATCGATCAGAAAATGGGCTTTAATATAAATTATTGTTTCCTTGGTTTCTATGAGCTCATCATATGCAGATTTAACTGTACTCACGAACAATTGATTTTTTTCATTTCATTCATAGGAAGATACAAAGCTATTGTTAATAAATTACAGTTATCAATGAAATAATCTAAACGAAGGTAAATCCATATTCAACAATAATAACATAGTTGCCAGTTGGATAATGCCTCACGCACAAAATAAACTATTAAGCAGACCTGAAGACTTGCAATGTCAAATTAAAAATCATTTATACTAATAACTTGATCACAGACCAATGCTTTAAGGACGTCGTCCCATGTTCAGGCTAGTTTACAACCCTTATTTCAGAATTTTTTTTTAATAACAAAATAATGTACAATCATTTCAATTTTGCTACATGTTTTTACTGACATCGTAAACTAAGAAAAAAAATTTTTTTTGCTTAATTTTACGCCATTTTATAATTGTTTTTATAACCTAAAGTAGACAACTTTAAATGGAGGTAGGTGGGTAGCGCGGGTGATAACGTCACTTGGAGTCATCTGAATTATAAAAATTAAATTGGTTATTGTTTCGTAGGCTTGTGGCTCTATCCCGTACTAGAAATAAACATTTTTATTGATAAATTACAAAATGGCGGGTTTTATAAAAAAAAACAACGAGGAAATCGTGATTTTGTCGTTGAAAATCGGTTAAAAAAATAGAAATAATTTTTATAATTAAGTAATTCTAGTAGCGGACGGAGCTATTGTTGTGTAGAATACCCTGTGCAAAATTAAAAACAATCGGTAGTATACAATTGTTTCAATCACCCGCGCCGTTTACAAAAACATAGTTTTGAGAAAAACGCGTTTAAAGTTCTGATTTCAGATTTTTTACAAAAAAATTAAAATGAATATTTACACTAATCAGCTATGCCTGGTGTATAGTAAACCTTCCGTTTCTTCAAAGACTCTACTCTGCGAGATTATAAGGGTAATAGCAATTGAGATGTAAGAGCAGGTAAGAGTCTTACCGTAAGACCGTTGCTGCTCTCGACTATATGCTATAGCTTTGTAAATATTTAATAGGTATTTCGGTTTCAATTTTTTACAGTTTTTTCTCAATATATTATACTTACTAAAAATGTAAAAAAAATAAATTCTATTTTCCGAAACCCGAACACCAGACTACATCCTTAAGAGAATTCTTAACTCCTTTTAACTTTTCAGCTGGGTGGTATCGGGTACACCACCGTAATACAATTTTTTATAGGTAGTGACAAAATGATTATGCAATGTTCTTTGATCATTGCATATATAGCTTTGACTGTTAAACACATAGTAGCACTTGTCCTTATTTTTATCAAAGTCATACATCTTGAGATAATATGATATAATACACTACAAGAGATATGTTTAACACGTATTTACGAGAAGTGTCTATGTGTATGTGAATATTATAATGACGATACATTATAGCGGTGGCAATAAGAGGCAATCATAATATACTACAATCAAAAAGGATATATATTATAGAGTCGCCGTCCAGCGTCAATAAAACACGACAATTACTATGCTAACCATCGCACCGTCACGCCCGCGTCAGTATTCAGAATTATTAGTTAGTAACTTTCCCCAGCGGCGCGGCGGGGCAAGACCTAAATTTGATGTGGACAAAATAAATTTGGAGAGTCCCTCTGGAATGGGAAATTCCCGGCGAGCACGACAGTTAGATTTTAAGATAAGAAATATGCTGATACAGACAAAGATAAAGAGCGTCTAGCCATACAATATTTTCAAAAATCCACAAGAAAACAAAAATACAGATAGAAGTCTCGTTACAAATTAAAAAAAAAAAAGTAGACAGTCGTCTAGTCCTATTGGTTAAAACGCCTCCGGGCCTTAGGTCTTTTTCATACGACCGGATTTCACAAGTTGTCTATATCATAATAAACAAGCTTATAGTACTGTTCAATATGTAGATGACAGTATCTACGTAAATAATTTCGCAACATTCACTGACACAATTATCTTGTACCTAGTGGGTACAACTTATAATTCTAGTGAACACTTGCTGTTCTGTAAAGCACCGTTTACACTGGATGTACGCGCTTTATCGAGATTGACTCTAGGTTAGGGCACTGTTCTTTAATTATCACGTTCACTGTCGAACTGGTCAAGTTATACTTGCACAATTGTCAATTAGTGTTCAATGTCATCAGTTTTTTCTAACTGGGAGGAATGAATCAGTCATTTTGATGCTGAACAAAGTTTCCAATAGAACTTGGGTCTGAAATCCCGGTGTCCAAAGTTACAAACTTATCAAAAACGGCTGTTATGTGGCAACTAACGAAGAACGTGCAATATGACATAATATGTAGGCACCCGTGGAGATATATCTTACACTAGCGGTCCCGCCCAGTTTCACCCGGGTGCAAAAGAACTAATGGGAGGGGAGAGACATAATTACGCACATATATCTTAGTTTACCGAGATGAATGTTGTGTCCAAATTTCATGATGATCAGAGTTACCGTTGTCGGACGGACAAATTTTAAGTTACATTTTGCAACATTTATCATTGATGCTCCGCTCCTATTGGTTGTAGCGTGATATTATATAGCCTATAGCCTTCCTCGATAAATGAGCTATCCAACAAAAAAAAAACTTTTTCAATTCGAACCAGTAGTTCCTGAGATTAGCGCGTTCAACCAAACAAACTAACAAACTCTTCAGCTTTATATAATATTAGTATAGATAATGTGGTTTAACAGTTCAGAAAAAATGAAATATTATAGTGTGAACCAGGCTTTACTAGAGCAAACTGGAGCACCTCATTGATATAACATCATAGGTATGTATGTATAACGCACCTTGATCCGTAAATGACAAATTTATAAGTTCACTTCTACAGTTAAAAAAAATAATTATAATAGTTCGACGAGGCGTCAAATCAGAATTAAGTCACAATAATTAAATCTTCAAAAACGTCATTGTAAAAACTATTGCCTTCATTCAGGCGAATTCATGTATAAATACACGGTGCTTATTATACACGGTGCTTATTTTATTATAATGCGATTACTTTGTACCTATAATAAAACTATTTTTTAAAAGGAGTCTTGAGCTACCTAAATTTACTGTATGCGATCGAAGCCGGGTCGGGTCGCTAGCATAAATATAAAATCTTATAAATTAACCATCCAATAATTTTTTTCGTCGACTTATGTTGCAAAATTGGTCTATATGAAAAGCGCGTTTATTTTAACGCAAAAATATCCAACTTATGTCCATTTTGAAGGTCTATTCTAAATACTGATGAACAAAATGTTGAAATCGGATGAGTAGTTTCGGAGATTATCTCCTATATCCGAAATTACAAACTTTACCTCTTTATAATATTAATATAGATATTAAAATTCGCAAAAAATGATAAAAAATAAATCTAAATATTGAAAAATCGTCATATTTTGGTTTTTATTGTTTTTAAATACTTTTTACTAAGTACCAAGCAATTCTACACAAAAAAAGAAATTACAAACAAAGATTCCGTTACTACTAATAATTGTATTAATTAATGACACAATTATTAAAATAATTCCCAGGACAGCGAAATCCGATATTTCTACACCCACTATAAATTTGAGATAAAAATATGTGTAGAATCAATTTGGATAAAATTTTCAATGAAATTATAAATGATGTATTATTTTTTACATTCCGTAAAAATACAACCGTTTAAATATAATAATAATTTAATTTTCATGTAGTATTTTTATCTTTTTTGTTGCAAAATAAAATACACGGTGCAACAAAAAAACTTACCGCGACGATGACCTTCAAATTATGGAATTTCACAATGATGTGAGAAAGGAGTATAGAGAAAGAAGTATATTCGAAAACAGCTTTGAATTTTACATCCATGTTCCAGGAGGTATGGTGATGAGGTCGAAAAATTGTGTCAGAGATAACATAAAGCCAGATTTAAATAAATTATCCCCAAAACGTAAAGAAAACACACCACTCTATATTATGCATTTCCTACGACATCGGAAGAAAAAAAAAAAACAAAATTATAATGTAGGCACCGACATTATTAACCTTCATGTTTGCTTCTCTTCCGTTTGGAAGTCACAGACAGGATTTAATTTTGGCTAAATTACAAGATCTGGGAAAATATCTTGTATCAAGATACTGTTTAGCTATTCTTTGTATCTCAGATACGTGTATCCTACTTTTTCATTGTAGGTATTTACCTACAATAAAAAAGTAGGAGAATTGTTCGTATCTAAAAATGAAGAACTGCTCTAAAGTACCTGTTATCCGTTTAAAGATAACTTGGATATTTTAAGTAACTAAGATACTATTAAAATAAACTTAGACACTTTACTTTGGGGCAGTGGCGTAGCGTAAACTAATCTAGACGTGGGCGAAGTCGCGTCAGCGATGCCCTTTTTTCAGTAGGTACCTATTCCCAAGGTCAATGCAGACGTCTTACCATATTAATTGTATGTGGGGGGTATACAACATAAAACCTAATGCAGTTCGTAGCGTTTGGCCCCAAGTCAGCAATAAGGGGATTTCGCGCGAGGCCCTCAAAGACGCGAGGCTGTGGGAGTATCTGTATCTTAAATACTCAAAAGTATCTTGATATTTTCAATTTTCACATCTTGTAACTTTTATTTTTTGTCCAAATCTTTGATTAACGTCTGATTAGAAGTCTTCAATAAATAAAATTATGTTTTATTTTTTGTGGTATCGGCTACTTGATATCTTTCACCTATATACTTTTTTCAAGTATTTTCTGCGGCTCTGTGTGTAATTTGGCAGGTTCGACTGCATTTAACAAATGTCACAACACAATAAATTAGATAAATCCAGCCCTGATTTGCAAGCTATAACAAACGCACTGTGTATATTATAAATTACATAACCTTCTTCTCACAGTCCAGCAATTTCCGGTGAACAATAATGATTTTGCATTTTTTTCAGATTGGTGGAAGAAATTATTATAAATAGTAAATATACACATTCAAGGACTTTTCAGTAAATAAAATTAGTTGCTATGAATTTTAGTAGGTACTAATATCAAAATAATTAGTCGATATGGAATAATAACGTTAGATCTTTTAGTTAATACGTTCAGTTATTATTAACATATTACACATAATTACGCTCCGATAATTGTATTTCTGATATTTGATAGTTCCTTCTCAAATTATAGTCTACAAAAATAAATTTGTAGCATAATAATTATTGAATATTCTTTTACGCATAGTATAAAACTTTATCCAAAGAACAATCTATAACATTATTTTCAGAACATTTTTGACGTGATAACGTCTTATAAATTGATGAATCACGTCCATATAAAAATATGAAACACCGGCTGCATGCACGAAAAAGTGTAACGTTCCTAACGTTCCGCCTGACCCTGTGCGTGATTATTAAATATGATATTCGAGCGGAATACGTTATCACGTAAAACTATCGTCCGTAAACCGACTTTACAGACAACCAATTTTTTTTATGTTTGTTTATTACGCGTGATATCAAGATCTACTGCGAATTAATGTGAAAAATTCTGCGTCTACTCCACTCCGAGTATAGCATAGATTTTATCAAAGGCGTAACAATAGGGTAGCAGTACGGGCCCCCGGCCAGACGGGACCCCCGGTTCGCGAGGGCCGTGAGCTCATCAGGAGGATCCTAACACGTATTATTACAACATTCAGTAAAATTTGCCACGGGCCTCAAGCGCCACTGGATTTTATATTATTGTCTGACAAAATCGGGATGAGCATGTGAGAAAAATGTATAACAAGTCGGGGATTCCCTGCGCTACAAAACCAGATTTTCTTTCACATACCCGGGATGAAATAATCAACTGAAAATTGCACCCTGATTTAATCACAGTACACAAGAAGATGCAACTTGCGCTAACTGATCGAGAACATTTTAATGATGACAGGAAAAGTCTCAGTCATTTTGTACACTAAAAAACGAGTGTAAAAAATCAAAAAGTGCAATAACCATATAAAATAATAATATAACTTACCTCGGAAGCGCTAGTTGCAGCTGAACTGAGACCCGGTGACACTGCGGAGGTATCTGAATTTGCTGAAACACTGTTGAAGTGATCATGAGAACGTATTCCTCCAGACGTAATCGATTGCGGAACATTGGAAACTAAAGCACTGTTATTTTGTTGATGATGCTGCTGTTGTTTTGTCTTTATTAAATGATTATTCGGTTGTTTTAATTGTTGTATATGCTGCTGATGAGACAATTGATGATCCAATGAAGAAGAAACCGGTGGTCGTTGGAATGATTCAGATATATATTGTCGAACTTGATTTTTTTGTTTTTCTTTTATGTGATATTCAGTAGGATTTTCGAGAAGAGTCCGCACCTAAAAAATAACACATAAATGTTACGGCTTTGAGTCAGCATGGAAATAAAATATTATACAAATCTTTGATTAACGTCTGATTAGAACTCTTCAATAAATAAAATTATCGACCAATTTTTCAGACAATATATTAACAAAAAAACATATAATTAATACATTAACGTTTCAATCCGGATTTGGACCTTCTTCAGAACTGATCTAAAAAAATAATTAATATTTAAATTCTAATTAGCTTTTTATAATATCTTTCAAAATTATTAATGATTATCAAAATAATATTATTTATTTTTTATATTTTTTTAGATCAGTTCTGAAGAAGGTCCAAATCCGGATTGAAACGTTAATGTATTAATTATATTTTTTTTTGTTAATAAATTGGTCGATAATTTTATTTATTGAATAAAATATTATAACTGTAATTGAAGTAGTGAGAGTAGTGAGACAAAAAAATGACACACTGCACACATAGATATTTTTTTAACGTCTTTAGGAAATATCTCAGATCTATTTCAAAAGTATAGGTAAATACTTGATTTCTTTCATTTATTGTAGATTACAGACAGTCGACAACTAAGGTCATTTTGTGTCTAATTACATTAAATTAAACAAAATGGCTTCACAAATCATTCATGAGCAGAAGCGAGATTCGAACTCACGGCAGTTTAATTCAAACGCCAGCACGCTAACCAATTATCCCAAGCCGGGCCAAGTTGTCCTCCTCCTTATAACTTGTAGCAAGTCTAATTTCTTAGATAGGTATATTTTTTTATTTCATTAAAAGTATATTACCTATTTAGACAATATTCTTTTTTAGATTAATTATTTTAATTATGATTTTTTAACAGTGTTGTATTGAATACTAAAAAAACTAACCACAACACTAACAATTATTTTTCGACACACGTTTCGCTAACCATGTTAGCATCATCAGGGGATGACTAAAACTTGTTTGAAGCGTTAGTATTTTGGCGTATTTTTTTAATATTTCGTATTTTCACACCAAGGATTATTTCTCTCTTCATAAAGAGATTCATTAAAGTGCTAAATACTGTTATTCGACTCTGTTATTCTCTAATAAATTGTTTGTAAGTAAAGAACAACTATTAACCTTGAGTACTTGTTGCGGAACATCGATACCGATACTTTGAATTGGAACTTTGATCGGGGGTTCGGGCGGTGCTCTACAATGCAATGATTTCTGCTCTTTTCTTTCCAATTCCTGCTGCTGTTCACGCATCAGTTGCAGCTTCAAGTGAGTCCGATATGTCGGCGTTGACGTTTTAAAAGTTGGCGGACTAGAACAAAAAACAATTGGTTATATAATAGTGTAATGAAATGGTTTAAGGACGTAGTCCTACGTTCAAGCTCGTTTTCAACCCTTATTTCAGAATTTTTTTTTAATAACAAAATAATGTACAATCATTTCAATTTTGTTACATGTTTTTACTGACATCGTAAACTAAGAAAACAAATTTTTTTGCTTAATTTTATGCCATTTTTTAATTGTTTTTTTAACCTAAAGTAGACAACTCTAAATGGAGGTAGGTGAGTAGCGCGGGTGATAACGTCACTTGGAGTCATCTGAATTATAAAAATTAAATTGGTTATTGTTTCGTAGGCTTGCGGCTCTATCCCGTACTAGAAAAAAACATTTTTATTGATAAATAACAAAATGGCGGGTTTTTAAGAAAAAACAACGAGAAAATCGTGATTTTGGCGTTGAAAATCGGTTTAAAAAAATAGAATTAATTTTTATAATTAAGTAATTCTAGTATCGGACGGAGCTATTGTTGTTTAAAATATCCTGTGCAAAATTGAAAGCAATCGGTTGTATACAATTGTTTCAATCACCAGCGCCGCTTACAAAAACGTAGTTTTGAGAAAAACGCGTTTAAAGTTTTGATTTCAGATTTCTTACAAAAAAATAAAAATGAATATTTACACTAATCAGCTATGTCTGGTGTATAGTAAACCTTCCGTTTCTTCAAAGGCATCGTTTTCTGCTAATTTTTTTGCTCTACTCTGCGAGAGTATAAAGGTAACGTGATAACAATTGAGAGGTAAGAGCAGGTAAGAGTCTTACCGTAAGACCGTTGCCGCTCTCGACTATATGCTATAGCTTTGTAAATATTTAATATTTCGGTCTAAAATTTTTACAGCATTTTCTCAATATATTATACTTACTAAAAATGTAAAAAAAATAAATTCGATTTTCCGAAACCCGAATACCAGACTACGTCCTTAAATCAAACTGCTGTGCGTTCGAATTCCACCTCTGTTTATCAGCCCCGGATCTACAATTTTTACAACCGGGGCAGAGACTCGATAATGGCGCCCCCTTTCCAGCGTTTGAGATAAATTACTTAAAAAAACTTACAAATGGGTGGCATTTGTCGTGAACGAGATAATAAGAACACTTTAATAAATTTGAGTAAATCGGGAAAAGGGCAGATTGGGTGTGGTTTTCAATCATATTATATTATGATTTTGGCGCCCCCGGTTTGTCCCCCCCCTAGATTCAGGGCTGCTGTTTATGGGGATTATATGATATCGTTTAGACTCAGCTTTCAAATTTGATAATACTAGCCAGATACCGTTATAATATAACGGTTTATATTATGGTGAACCCATTCCCCAAGTAATATTTTCTTGCATAATGTATGTTTTATATAATATGTAAACAATGAACATACTCAATAGAATATATCTTTAAAAAACAATTGCTGGCTTTTAATAATTCTGCATGAATGTATTGATTACATAATATGTAACTCTTCATTTTTTTCGAACGGCAATGATACACGCCTAGACGGAGAACCTCTCCATATACTAAATATGCTTTGGATTTTCTATATATCGAATACATATTATACATTTTTAATTATTAATAGGGAGGCACAATTATTATCATCATTTGCTTTCGACCGGATCATGGGATACTGACATCACTTCCGACCATTTTTTTTAACTGTCTTCTTATGCTATTGACGATATAAATAAAACTGACATCAAAATATCGGTCAGAGTTGATCTTGCCAGTTGCCGCAATCTCTAAGTTTTCAATTTCAGGCAGAACTAAAACCAATGAATGCATGTCTTAAAACTGAAATAATTATTTTTTTTATGTTACATATTTGTGACAAAAAAATCATTTCAATGCATTCGTTGCAATAGATATTGAAATGACGTTAAAATGAATCACTTACCAACCAGGATATCAAAACTGATAAAATGACAGGCATTGAAACAATAAACCAATGCGGTTTTGTTTCATGCTGCGCCGTCCATATTTTGTTATCATTTATCAGTAAAAAATAACTACACTGGCGACAATGTATTTTAAGTTTTATAATTGGAAACAATATTTCGAATTAATTTTAATTAGAATACTGTCACTGTTAATTTCATTAGGATTGCAATGACGTAATAACGTTTGAACATATTTAGTCAGTCGTTTGATTGCGTAACTCGAACTGAATCACTGATCTCTAACATACGTAATGTGAGATCAGCTTTTAAGCGCCACATTAGTTTATTTTAAGTGAAATATTGGAATTCTGAAATTTTAACTTGTGCATAACTATTAAGAGACGTTACAATTGGCTAACATTTTCAAACCGTTTCCAAAGTAAACAATAAATATATAAATACTAGTGTTGGGCATAATCGATATATTTAAATAATCGAATGAATCGAAATAATCGGTTTTTATAATCGAATGATCATTCGAATTATCGATTATGGCAATCATTAATTTCGTTTTATTTACTTTTACAGTATAAGCGAATGATCATTCAAAATATCGATTATGAATTATGTTCAAACTTTGCAATTTCGATTTGTTAATATTACTTAACACAATATTAATAATGGAATCCCTGGTATGATCGAATAGAAATAGAAATATATTTGTTATGCCCTAGATGGATACATCGTCAATTTACATAATGAGTTAAACGTTAAAATTTAAAAAATCCTTAATGTCATAAAAACAATTTTTTAGGAATTTGATTTAACGCAGAAACCGAATGATATATCGATATATCACATTAAATCGACAGTGAACATAGCAATAGTACTGTGTCGGGATTTAATATTCATTTCATATTTCATAATCGATTCAAACGAATGATATCTCGGTTGCCATAATCGAATGATCCAACAAACTACAAAGTATGTACAATCGAAACACCCCCACTCTCCAGTGCTAGCAAAGACTTCCCATCCCAGTGCATGTAGATGCAGATACCCAATGATATATCGATATATCACATTAATATCGACAGTGGACATAGCAATAGTACTGTGTCGGGATTTAATATTCATTTCATATTTCATAATCGATTCAAGCGAATGATATCTCGGTTGCCATAATCGAATGATCGATTATTCGGCCATAATCGAAATATTTCGATTATATCTTTCATAATCGCCCAACACTAATAAATACACTAATAGTACATATTGGGCCAGACTTGCCAATTGTGAAGCCTAGGCTTAAGTAGCTTCAAGCGAGTCGACAATCCACAGTCCATATAATTAGAGATCGGTAAATTAGACTGATATAATCATTTTTCAATGGCACGTGTTTTCAATTTGTTATAATTAGGAAGAAACCGCGATGTGGAAATTTCTTATCAACTTGATTGGGAATTAAACACTTAATGTGTATTATGTAAGCTTCAGGTTCAATTGCGTTGGTCAAATAGAAAAGAGATATGTTCGCTTAGAACTTATAATAATTATTACGGTACAGTAATTACCAAATGGGCGGTAAATCCAGTAGGGAATTTTGTGGATATTTCGTTGGTACTGCAGTTCCCAGTCCATCGTTTATGTCCATTATACTTGGATCCATGTCAAGAATCATTTTTAAGTCATCATCAATTCCAATGTTGATTCTAACATTTTTCGTATTGCTTGCATTCTTAGGCGAATGCTCCAAATCATTTTCGCCAGATGTCAACATGGGATTGTCATTATTTGTAATAATTACGGGTAACGACTCGCGATTATAATAATTGTTGTTATTTTCAGGAATTACATTAACAATTGGTGCACTATGACGCATATTTTCAGTATCAGTAGGATTACTGTTTCGTTGACAATTGTCTAAAGATTTTGGATACATATTCATTATGCGTACCCGATCAATTATTTCTTGGAACTCGTTTAATCTCAAATCGGTTGTCATTTTAATAATTACAATTGATATTATTTAACAATAATGTGTTTTATGATTAGATTTTTATTCCAGTATCAAAGTAGGTATAAAATTTATCAACATTTTAACACAGTACTCTTGATTTTTTTATGATAAACCTTGTTATGATAGTCACATTTTTAACACAACAGTAATTTGATTGTTATCGAAAATAATTAAATAATACTTTAATGACATAATTAAATGTATAATTTAAAAACTGCGAGATATCAGAAAATATAAATTATCCAAGTTAAAAAAATAAACTATAAATCACTTGCAATTGTTCAACTTCAAATGAAATGTTTTAAAAGCAACGAGAAATGAAAATTATTTTTATATATCATGTATAAAGTTGGACTATATTTGAATAAAAAAAAACCTTAACCGAGACATGAAATAAATTTTCACTGTCAAGTTCGAATCAATCTGCCACAAAACACATGGATTTTGTATTCATTGCTTCCGACTACACACATGTAATAATTAACACATCTGTAGTGTCACTTCTGTTGTTGATATTCCTCAGGTACAACCATTATCGATTATTGTGATTACTTGAAAGATTGTCAATAAAATAAGCAGGGTTGGCAATGCTTTAAGATCGGTGTTTAGCGAAGGTCTTGTGGCCTCTATTTTTAGTTAACATTCTTCATATACTGAACTATTTTTAAATTTTGTATATATGTATTAGTTCGTACCTTACGTTAGAAAAACAAAATGCATTTACCTTTTTTTACTTAGGGCTTGTAGAAGTCACTACCCACAAAAAATTTATTTACGATTTCCGTTAATTTATATTTTAATAAATAGTATGATATTAATCAAGTATTCGCAAAACCTAAACACTAGAGTAAAGAAATTGGTCCCCGGCATATAGTCACCCCCCGCCCGTTCGGGTAGTATGTTCAAAACAACATCGAACACGTATTTCTTTATTTTCTAAGAATTATGTTTTTGCCCGAGTCTGGCGTTTTTAGTTTAAGCAATTTCAGAGATACAGCGTATCCATTATGGATGTTTCCACGCCAACGCTTTCACCTCCGCAAGGGTTATTTTTGGGATAAAATGTAGCCTCTTAATACCTGTCTGTGAAGTACCACCACAATTGGTTCAGCCGTTTCGAAGATTATCTTGGACAGACAGACACTTCAATTTTATTTATATAATATGGAGGTATAGATGTTGTAGGGAGGTACTTTCGAAGTTTGACGTAATCAGTCTAGACTTTTTAAGACAAAAGCACGTAGCTGGACATAGCTGGATATAAAATTAGCTATTATATAATAAAATCGAACTAATATCATAGAAAAAACAACCTTACTGTCAAGTTACAGGTAACATTTACTACATTATGAATATTTAATAATCCGTGATTAATTCTAAACAAAACAAGTACCTGTTCAATATTCAATTATGCATTTATTTTTTTTAAATATTTACAATAATAGTGTTATTTAACTCTTTAGTTAGTAACAATTCAGACTGGCTTTTTAATTAGTTACAATTAACACGAAATTTAAAAAAAAAAGCAGATTAATTTTCAGAATATTGAAATTCATATTACCAATGACAACCAGAACAGACATTTAGTGACTCTTGCCACATTTCTGTCCTTAACAAATTTAGCGCCACAACGGACACCTGTGGCTATTTTGAAAATGTCCCACCAGGTCCTGGCGGACACCGTTATCCGCTCGTATTATAGTGAACTAATTAAAATGACACGTGATTCAGGAGGCAAAACTTTGAAATTTGACTTTACAGCTCGGCGGTTGGTTTTGGGCTGTCGATTTATTAACAAAATGTGTCTCTAAAAAGATCAAGTACCATTCCACGTGGGGGAGGCGAAAAATGATTAATTCTGGCGTTCCTTGGTCGCAATTGGAAACCATTTGAAAATGTGTTCATAGTTTAAAAAAAAAAAACAAACAGTATTCAACCATCAAATAGTTAAATATGTTTTTTTATTATTTTTTTATTCAACGTCATCGATTAGAAATAAGTCAGATAGATAATTATCACGGCTCATGAATAATCCTGCAACTTATTTATATAACATATCAACACGGGTACCATAAAAATGGTAAGGATTGGGTGATCAGTAACGGATGAGTCAACGTCTTCTGTGTGTATGTTAATTTTTTCAGAAACAAAAACCAGTTTTATGCAGGATGGCAAAATATTATTAAATATATTTTGTATAGTACCTATACTTTTTTTAAACATTATTTTGAAAAATAAAGATCTCGAACAAAGCATTTTGAAAAAATTTGGCAAGGAGGTATGTTGCATTCTGAGGCTCTCTTTTGTCTTAAAAAAAACCCTGAAGGGGGGTTAAATAGGGGAACTCGCGATTTCTCAGGTTAGGGATATGAAAATTCATATTTAGGTAAGAAATAAAGAATTACGTTTTAACAAAATCATCCCTCATCATTTAACTAGCGATCCCGCCCGGTTTCACCCGGATGCAAAAGAATGAATGGGTGAGGAGGGGCATGAGTACGCACATTCATCTTAGTTTACCGAGATGAATGTTGTGTTCAAATTTTATGACAATCGGAGTTACCGTTCAAAAGTTTTTGTCGGACGGGCAAATTTTGAGTTACATTTTGCAACATTTATCATTGATGCTACGCTCCTATTGGTCGTAGCGTGATATTATATTATAGCCTATAGCCTTCCTGGATAAATGGGTTATCCAACATTTTTTTTTTTCAATTCAAACCAGTAGTTCCTGAGATTAGCGCGTTCAACCAAACAAACTCTTCAGCTTTATATATTGGTATATATTATACCTACTTTTACATGATGGTGTATGCTCAAACATTAATTTAAATACGACACAGGTAAAGCCCGGTTTAAGAGCTAATTTATTTGAAAGAATTGCGAGTCCTCGTAAGGCCATGACTAAAAAGGAAAACAGATCAAATACGTTTCCATGACAACAGCTTACGACCATATAGCATTGCAGTTGCAGTTGCACGTACAAATGTTTTTCTAATATAGTTTTAAAATTGTTATAAATAAGTGGATCTGTAATGGATCAAGTTCATTGACCAGCAATTCGTCGTGTTTTTAGGAAAAGCGCGGGATAGCTTAAGTTTCATTTTTAATTTTCAAAATTACCGTTAGTAGCATATTACAAATATTGAATTTTATTGTAAAAGAAAAGACTTGTAAGTCAAACAGTGTACAGTTCGAATTAAAACTATCTCATCCCTAGTTGACATCATGCCTACGATCAAGGTAATGTATAAATATAGTAATATTAAAATGTATTTCACTATTAAAATAGTCAAAGAAACATGATTTTCACTAGAATTATACATAAGTGTAAACTGATTTTAGTTATTATATTAATGTTTAGCTTCCTAATGAAAGGTTGATAGACAAAACAGCACATTTGAGTAAAAACGAATTTACATTGTTTCGCAATATTATTATACTTTAGATAACATAAAAATGCGTTCAGTATTTACATCAAATATCTTAATAATTCTTATCTTCAAAAGCCGATTACGTTATCGAACGATGCGTGTTACTAAGACTAATAATTTAATAAACAATAAATTAACAAAAAACAAAACAAATGTCAGTGAAGAGTTTACCTTTCAGTTTCAGGCACTGCTTTTGATTTCAGTTCGTAGAACATAAAATCCTGAGATTTCCTCAACATTTCACTATAATCCATGTCAAAATCCATTTCATCTAATAACGTTAAATCGAATTTATCAAATCCGAGATCAATGCCTGACTCATCCATCTTAAATGATTTTAATTAAAACTAACTAACGCAGATTAATAAGGTTCATAACAATGCAACAAAACTATTGGAATAAAAAAGAGCGTTGTGTGTTTGAAACTATTGAAGTTTCATTGTCTACATTTCACTTTTTGACAGCCACCATTCACAGTAACACCACTACACATAAAGAAAAGCCGCATACATAGCTAAGCTAAAGCAACTTCGCAGTTTAGCCAAGTTGACCACTTGTAGCGCTTATTGTAAATCAGCTTAGTTCGTAAGCAGTTCACCACACGCACGCATCATATCGTCGAGCCGGTTCACTTGGCAGCAGGAGTCTATATGAATAATACAGCCGTAGTCCTACGTCCAATGTATTATTTTGTTATTGTACTTAGATGAATCAATGCCTGCTTATGCAACTGTCCTTTTCAAACGCTTACGTTTTAACCTTGCGATCGGTATTGCCAACTTACTGCTAACTAGGATCTACAAACTTGCATTTTTGAAATTTAAAAATGCAATTGTGATGAACATAACTCTGTTAAATCAAAAGAGAGTTTTGTCAAAATGAATAAAAAATGATTTTTGACGTGATAACGTCTTATAAATTGATTAAACGCCGGCTGCACGCACGAAAAAGTGTCACGTTCCGAAATGTGTCACGTTCCGCGCACGATCGGCCCAAGTTTGACAGCTACTAAAATTTAGGTTATGTATTATTAAATATGATATTCGAGCGGAATACGTTATCACGTAAAACTATCGTCCGTAAACTGACTTTACAGACAACCAATTTTTTTCAAATGAAACTATTATGCTCTTGATAGTTTCCAAAAATTTGCAGTGGACACGAATATTTTATTGTCATTTTGATATATATCTCGAGAAAATGGTGCATCTAGCTATTAATTTGAATATGTAACGTTCAGCTATCACGTTTTTGTTAATTTTTCCGACAGTTCGTATGCCGTGACACTCAATTTGGAAATCAGAAGCTGTGAATCTTATCGGATAATAACATTTTCAAAGTCTTCTAAAAATGTGGATACACTTTTCTGTCCCCATATTGTCACAGGAGATCTTATTTAAGTCATTTATAAATAAACAAATGAGCTGGATAATCAGTTACATTTGGATCACTACAATTTGCATAAACATTGCTACATTCACAGCTGACTGTTATTTAGTTAATCAACAATAAATTAGGAATAATAAAATGTTCTCTATTGTAGAGGGAGATAAAATACCAAGAAATGATAAAAACATAATTTTTGCACTTCCGTTTTCAACAAAAACTATACTCATTAAAACAGTCAAATGTATATGTAAGACTGATAAAACCGTATAAAAAGAATCTAAAAAAATGAAAACCATTCACATTTCATGTTTTTATTAAAAATTAAATCTATCTATGCACCATAACGAATCCTCTGAATACATTCACAATCGTTTATAAATTATATTTTCATTTTGAAAGAATGTATGTGAAAAAATAAACATGGCCGCTTTTAACTTAAACTACATATTAACATTCTGTGTAGATAATCCTTGTTATATATTGAAATAATAAATCGCATTTGTGTTACTGAGAATCTTTCAAAATGTAAAAATCTTTATAGATTCGAAAAATCAAATCCATATTCGCAGATTGTGGCATGCGTATGTGATAATATATTATGCTTTAACCACGATGACGTCACGCTGTTCACTGCATCAGTACTTACGCTGACTGTACCAGTGATACATCTGTATACTGGCAATTGATTACAATTTAAACGACTGAACCGATTTAAAAAAATACATTGGTCCAATCTGTAAACATTCTGAACAAAATGATGTCGAATTTTTTGACGTGATAACGTCTTATAAATTGATGAAACACCGGCTGCATGCACGAAAAAGTGTCACGTTCCGAAATGTGTCACGTTCCGATGTATTATTAAATATGATATTCGAGCGGAATACGTTATCACGTAAAACTATCGTCCGTAAACCGACTTTACAGACAATCAATTTTTTTAATCGGCCAGCCGCTCGAAAAATTATAGCTGAACAAACATTTTAAAAAATTTAGTGTACATGTCGAATTGAAAACCTCTTTTTTAAGTCAGTTAATAAAATTGTTTTGATCTTGACATCAAATTGGTTTAGGTAATAGTGTGTTAAATGAAGTTCAACTCTTTCGGAATTATTATCACTGTCACTTTTTCAGGATTTCCGATAACCGTGAACCATTTTGAAAAATCTTAACAATTGCATTTCAGTTGTTTTAGTACGATGATTGACGCTTTTTATAATTTAAGCAAATTATTATTTCGTATTACACTTACGTAGTTTAGCAATAATTATCACAGTGTACTGTGTAATTATCTTGTATTAACCATGAAAATTTCAACGCATGCTAGTATAATATCTCATATATTATGTGCAAACGCTTCATACCTAGTTCAGTAAAATAAATCTAAATAATTACGAATTATGTAACAGACTTAAACTAGCAGTTGATAGAAACGACAGTTAATAATAGATGGGTAATTTAAAAAAAAAGAAGCTGGCCATGAAAATCGAAAGAAAAGACATGAAAATATTAAATATAATTAATATAATACCTATTTACAACACAGGTTCGGACTGACATTCATTTTGCTGGTCAGTCCTTGGCTTTTGATTGCAAAATGGAAAATCTCACATAATTTTCAAATCTATAGTAATATATATAAAGCTGAAGAGTTTGTTTATTTGTTTGTTTGATTAAACGCGTTAATCTCAAGAATAGAATTTTTTTTTTGTTGGATTGCCCATTTATCGAGGAAGGCTATAGGCTATATGATAAATGTAACTCAAAATTTGCCCGTCCGACAACAACTATTGAACGAAATTTGGACACAACATTCATCTCGGTAAACTAAGATTAATGTGCGTACTCATGTCCCTCCCCCCATTCGTTCTTTTGCACCCGGGTGAAACTGGGCGGGACCGCTAGTTAAATATAAAAGAGACGCTGATTTTAATAAATACACGCCCATTTCTGCCTGTCTTTTGATTTAGAAATTATAAGTTTTATAGATTCTCAAAAATAAAAAACCTTTAAAAGAGAAACTTAAACGGGTTGAGCTGTTGCAAAACGATTTCAAATATAGGCGGAGAACAAACCTTACGCAGGGAAGCCCCGTTGTCGTGAAACTTCGATAATCTTTAATTCTTAGAAACATTTATACCACTTTTATCGTAACATATGTGGGACAAAGGCCGTTCACTGGATGCAAAGATACGCGTGGAAATTTTTTTGAACATATATTAATCCGGGACACGGGGCTTTAATTCGGGGCGAATGGTCACCCTAAGGCCTAATTTTTCAGAGATAGTAGCGTTTAATGTTAAACAAGATTACTTATCTTACAGTAAGTTGAAAAGTGTAAAAATTGTTAAAATTCGAGAAACATTTTTCTGTCGCTACTTTTTTTCCAAACATGCACATTCCATTATCCCATTCTTTTTCTACCAGATCCCAAGCTAACCAATCCCTTCAAACTCCAAAAATGTCGAAGACTTTTAGACAAAGACACAAGGTGTTCCTAGCCCCAAAAATATACAATTTGATACCGCTGGATCTAAAAATTATAAGACCAATAAACCAATTTAGAAACAAACTGAGTCGATGGTTGCTTACAGACGAAGCAAAAATAATATCTACTGCCCTTAATTAGTCAAAATTATTAACATTTAAATTTATTTATCATATATATTAATACGCTAAGGTTAAAGATGTTTGCCTCCCTTTTTAGAAAAAACCTCACATTTTCTGCACATAAATTATATATGTGACATCGACAACTAAAAAAATTATTATTGCTTTTGGTTTTGTAAATTAATTAAAATACAGCAACGCTGAACAACGTCTGCCATCTAACGGCTTTAATTTTGAAACAACGTCAACACTTCGATCTATCATCTGACCTTCATATTGTAATACAACAGACACAATAATGCATACTGCCATCTAACGGCTTTAATTTTGAAACAGCGAGCAAAGCTGAACAACGTCACAGCAATGCTGCATGATGCCATCTGACGGCTTAGCTCAACGCTTTTGCTACTTGCGCCTCTATATGACAATTTTAGTAAAATATTTCTTCGATCTGTCATCTGAGCTTCATATTGTAATACAACAAAAAGAAGAACGTTATAAGCAGTGTGCAAAATTAGAAACGAATTGAATACCTGCAATCATATTTAAAAAATAATTTTGTAAAGTGATAATTATTATACTTATTTAGTGCGAATAATTCGCACAGGTCACACTAGTTATTATTTATTTTAACTAAATAAATAGGAGGAAAAAAAATGCTGCCGCACAAGATTATGACGCTCGTACACCACACACATATACACGCGCACACACACACCCACACACACTAACACACACACATACGCTATTTATCAAGTAGAATTATTATTTATGTAGTAATTAATCCTACCCTAGCACTGTCTATGCCAAGTTGGGTAGGTTAATTCCAAAGAAAGTTAATTTTATTTTGTACCTTGAATGCATAACTATTATTGGAATAAATTATTTCTAATTCTAAAAATTTTATCCTCACGACATAATTCTTTTTGAATCACCTGTATAATAAAAATGCGAATATTGCATTTATAAAATAACATACAATGGGTTTGAAAATTACTTCGTATAAAAGTATTTGCGATTATTTTTTTTGATGATGTATTGAAAAAATGTAACTCCGGATATTGTTTCGTTGAATCTAATAAAAAATTAAGTTACATGTTAACTTTGCAGTATGTCGAAGAAAATATTTGACATTATTGTGTTACTATATTATTCTTTTATAACTTTGGAAGTGTATTCTTTGGAGTGTAATCCTCACAATGCTACGCATTTGAGTCATGCTTGGAAGAAATATAAAGTGAGATAACAACCAGAACCATTGAAATGTTTTATATAAAACTAAATAATCATTCTATTTAAGGAGCATTTCAACAAAACATACGGAGGTCTTCTGGAGAAAAGAAGACGCAAAGCATGGATAGAAAATTGTTATCATATTCATAAACACAACAAAGAATATGAAGAAGGGTTACATTCCTACTCATTACGTGCAAATCATCTTGCTGATCTGGTATATTATGATAAGATTAATACAATAGAAATATAAAACATCTTATACATTTAAAATGACTCATATTGATGTTAAAGTTTTCTATTGTTAAAGTATTCAATAAATGCATACATTTAAAAGTTTAACTTACAAGGACAATAGAATAATTTTTTTTATTATTATAACGTTGGGATATTTTTATTCAGTCACAGCTAGAATCAAGTTTTATGAAAGAACAGACCGAACAAGCAGGGTTAAAAATATGTTATGATTCTTAACTGGTTATAAATATTTTACTAATATATATACGCAACTTGTAGACTCAAAATGGTTATCTTAAAGAAATGGTTCGATTGATAAAAAGCAGGCGTCGTAAATTATTAAATAATGAAAATGAAATGGTCGCTCTTCGTCACTACGATGAAGTAGAAATACCAAAAGAGGTAAGTTTTCGAAATAACCTAACGTCAAAACAAGAATTCATGTTTTTATTCCTGGTTGATAGGGGCGGAGGGGCCCGCCAGGATACCGAAAATATTCCCGATGGAATTTTTGAAGTGAAAACTTCTTTAGCGGCGTTGTACACTTTTTTTGTAATGGGTAAAAAATGTTAAACTCGCGTCAGGGTAACGTGTCCTGATCGAAAATGCGTAAGACGAAAACTTTTATTTATACAACGTTAGACATCTAGCGTTGAAATATCGTACATAAAAATGCAATCTATGATACAAACCATTTTGATCGAAAATTCGTAAGACGTTAATATTCAATTTTTCACTTCTGCCGGCACTCCCGGAGTGCAAAGGGATTTTTTTTTAGAGACCGTCAGGAATAGGAAGTTTTTGGTGGATTGCCGAGCTAATTTTATTTTTTTACAAATATGTTATTGATATTTAGGAAGAAAAAAAAATGATGCAGCTGTTAGCTATTTCATTATAGAATTTTCTATACGTTTTACAGTGGTGTTTATTACAACTAGTTTATCAAACGTTCCTGCTTGAAAATACATAGTTTTCTGCCTATGATTCACCCATTTTATACATTTTTTAAATTAAAGCAGAATGATAGAGTCTCTCCTCTTAAAAACCTATTTAATTGATAGGCACTTTGTTCCGAATTCAGTTTCAAACAATATCCCTTTCTTTAAGATCGACTGGAGGGCAAAAGGGTTTATCACACCCCCGAATAATCAAAAGGATTGTGGGTCGTGCTATGCATTCAGTATTTCTCAAATTATTGAAGCGCAAGTATTTAAACAAACTGGCCAAATAGTGCCTTTAAGGTAGGTTTGATATGGTAACAATTGACAAACAATTGCAACAAAATAATGACAATCGTATGTTTTTAGTGCCCAGCAAATAGTAGATTGTAGCACAAGTACAGGAAACCACGGATGTGGAGGAGGTTCCTTAAGGATAGCATTAAAGTATTTAGAAAAAGCTGGAGGTCTCACAACTGACAAGAATTATCCCTACGTAGCGAGAGTAATTAATAAATTTATTATTGTTTTAATCGTGGAAGTAGTTGGACGAATAAGAAGTTCAATATTTTCTTTTTTTTTGCAGACAACAAAATGCAAATTTGAGGAAAATAAGGCAGTTGTAAATATTACAACTTGGGCAATTTTGCCAGCGAGAGACGAAAAAGCTCTTGAAATAGCAGTCGCAACAATAGGACCTGTGGCAGTATCGATAAACGCTAGTCCCCGAACGTTTCAACTCTACCAGTAAGTTGAGAAATATCAATATCACTTTCTTCAATAATAACATACTGTATACATTTATAATATTTTTAAACAGTCTGTAATCTTTTTAGTCAAGGAACTTATGATGATATTGAATGTTCGTCAAATACAGTCAACCACGCAATGATTGCAGTAGGATATACGAAAGATGAATGGATTTTGAAAAACTGGTGGGGTGATCACTGGGGCGAGAAAGGCTATATGCGTTTAAAAAGACATAAAAATCGTTGCGGCGTGGCAAATTATGCTGCCTATGTAATTGTCTAAGTAATTTTGCTGTGAATATAATTTTATTTAAAAATGTTTTGTATCAATTCAAGTTCAATAAAAGAAATGATGGATTTTCTATGTAAAATTTCCATACATTTGAAAATTTAGCCATGGTTACTCCATCTATTATGCGATGATCAGCTGCCCAGCTCACGTTGATAACTTGCTCGGCGGAAACTTTCATTTCAGAATCAAATCTTGGTAAAAGCTGAAAAATATATAATTTGATTGTTTTCAATTAAGCATCATTTAATTTTCAACTGAAAAATAAATACCTGTACTTTTCCAATAGCTCCTATGCATACTTCCGGGGTTGAAATTACTGGATGAGTGTAAGTACCACCGACCTAAAATAATTAAAAAGCGTCAGTCATGAACCTTTTTTCTATACTTGAATAAAACTGTACTTACTACTCCAATGTTGGACAAAGAAAATGTTCCTCCCGTAAGGTCTTCAAGTTTTAAGACACCTTTTTTTCCTGCTTCGTGTAAACGTTTCAGATCTTCAGCAATTTCTAATATACTTTTATTTTGAACATTTTTTATATTAGGAACAATAAGGCCGCTAGGGGTATCCATAGCTAATCCGACATTGTGAGCTGCTTTGTATGTAATATTTTCACATATATCATCAACGGTAGAATTTAAAATAGGAAATTCTTTCAGTGCGTTTGAAGCGGCCTTTATAAAGAACGGCATATATGTTATTTTGTATCCTTTTTCTAAAGCGCGATCCTTTATTTCATTTCGTAAATTTACCAGCTTAGTCATACAAATCTCGTCACTATATACGAAATGCGGTATTTTCTGGAATATTAAGTCTAAACTTTATTATCTGAGGTCACGCGTAACGTATAATTTCTTTTTAGTTTGTGGTTGACGCTTTGGTAAAGATACAGGCTATGAAATAAATGGAGTACTATTAGTGCATTTAGGTCATCATCTATAATTCTACACCAATATATAAAGCTGAAGAGTTTGTTTGGTTGAACCCGCTAATCTCAGGAACTACTGGTTCGAACTGAATTTTTTTTTGTTGGATAGTTCATTTATCGAGAAAGGCCATAGGCTATATAATATCACGCTACGGCCGATAGGAGCGGAGCATCAATGAAAAATGTTGCAAAATATAACTCAAAATTTGTCCGTCCGACAAAAACTTTTGAACGGTAACTCCGATCTTCACGTTTGGACACAACATTCATCTCGGTAAACTAAGATGAACGTGCGTACTCATGTACCCCCCTCCATTCGTTCTTTTGCACCCGGGTGAAACCGGGCGGGACAGCTAGTAATTCATAAACGTTCATGAAAATATATTATTCAGTATTAGTAACTAAGCCGTTTGTTAAACAGGAATAAGATTGCAAAGACTTTGTTTCTGATAAAACCATAACAATAATTTTAGTTTTTCATAAATATGTCATTGACTTTACATACCAATGACTGAGTCATAGTTTTGACCATTGCTTTCCGTATTCCTTTAATTGGTTCCGTTCTATCCGACAGATGAATATCCAACACTTGCGTGGAATTTACAAAAGATAATAAATCTTCTTTTAATACTCGGCCATCTTTTCCAGTCGCCTTAACTGATTTTAAATCCACCTGAATACATTCAAAAGTATCACCATTTGACATTATATTCAAACAAAATTTTAAAACCGGCATATTTTAATACTGACAATCCGCAATTTTTAAAAATTCTCTTCTTGGATTAACCACGCCTCACTTCCATATTTACAATAATTCCACATTTAGAAGTTATGTATGTACTTAAAATCCAATGTCTGTCTACTGTTTGTCTGTTTAAACGCGATAAACTCGGAAACTTTCAACCAATTTTCATGCAGTTTTCACGACTACACAGATAAAACATGCGGGAAGATTTAAGGCTATATTTCATAATGCTATCGTAACAGAGGGTTATCATTCCCAAGCAACACACGGTAAATAATGCCAGTTCAAATGTAGCACTATTTGAAAGCATTCTAAATATTTTTTACGTTGGTACCTTTGATTCTTTTGCTATTCTTCTAACAGCCGGTGTCGCTAAAATTGTATCATTAGAAACACTTATAGTTTTTGGCGCGTTCATCGCGCTAGTTTTTTCATCGTCTGGTGACGTACTAGACTCAGAATTTAATTCTTCATTTTCGACATCTAATTCTAAAAGTGGCTGTCCAACTAATGCTGTTTCGTCGATTTCTTTATGCAGCCGGGTTATTGTTCCGTCATAACGGCTAGTTATTGTTACTGATGCTTTATCGCTCTGTACTTCACAAATTTCATCAAACTGTGAAACCTGATCACCCGGCTTTACAAACCTGAAAGATTGGATATAAATTATCCTAATCTTAAATAAATAAATGTGTGTTTGTTCAACTCAAACACGTTTCAACGGATCTGGATGAAATTTGCATGCAGATAAATCTATGATCCCGATTTTAACACATTAACAACTTTTTATTTGGCTTTAATCTGCAGTTCAAGAAGGATAAGGTGAAGCTTTATTTTTGAAGTGAAAACTTCTTTAGCGGCGCTGTACACTTTTTTTGTAATGGGTAAAAAATGTTAAACTCGCGTCAGGTTAGTAAGAACTGGGTGAGACTCTCTAAGTGATAGTAATTGCCAGATACTTTTTATACTTTTTATACAACGTTAGACATCTAGCGTTGAAATATCGTACATAAAAATGCAATCTATGATACAAACCATTTTATTTACAAGTGTTGTCAATAAATAAACAATGCTTCTAAATGCAAAAAATTAAGACGTTAATATTCAAGTTTTCACTTCCGCCGGCACTCCCCGAGTACAACCCGTCTTTTTGTTTATTATTTCACACACCTACAGGGGTCGACCGATTTTTTAATTTTCTCGTTAATTGTACGCGAAACCCAGCTTGCATACCAAATTTTAGCTTTCTAAGACTACAGAAAGTACTCCAAAGGTTTTGATGATCATAAGTGAGTGAGTGATATAATCAATGAACTTTGTCTTTTAATAAAATTTAATGTAGCACGACTATTAAATTTATATTATGTTACATAAGTTGGTAACTCCATCCTATCCTAAAAATTTGAGACCTGAAATATTATTCAGACGAGAGTTCAAAAAAATACGCCGAATCGCTTCCACAAAAGGTATGCCAGGCAGTATTTGACTCGGCGAGCTTCTACTTTTGTTTTAGACAATACATGATATTTTTTTTATTTGTTTCAGTATCACGGCAATATACTTATGTACAGCCCACTTTTTTGTTACACCCTGTATTTTAACAGATCTTAAAAAATATTTTTTCAAACTATATTTACAACTTAGGAAATGTAAGGAGTATACATAACTAAATAATAAAAGTCGAAACAATAAAAATTGATTAATACCATTCTTTGATAGTTACTTCTCTGATTCCCTCTCCAATATCAGAGAGATTAAAAGAAACGATTTTATTTGTTAGAGCTGTCGTATGCAACAACCTTTTCCATTGCATATTTGAAACAAATAAATATTTATAAGAGTTACAATAATTTTTAATGTCGTGTCCATTTTTCAATTTTTTGAAAATCTAAAAATGTAAAAAAATATTAAAAACATTTCATATATTTACGATATGAAAAACTTTGAGCGGTGTATACTGCAGTCAAATTGTTTTAATAAAACGGATGATTTCGGTAAATTAAATGTACTTCGTGTTATAATAGTTAAATTTAGATTTTGTGTGGTCGCTAATTTATTATTATATTTTGGCCAATAAAGTTCGGAAAAATTTAAAGCAATGTTACCCAAAATGTTCCTTCCTTCGAAAAGATGATTAATAAACGATTTAAATACGAAAAAATCACAATAATTACCTGATTTTCAAAATGACGATATCTAAAATAATATTTCAAGCACATTTTCAAACTATCAACTAACCATGTGAGGCTATACAGCGTTATCTTTTGTTTGTGTCAGACTTTATCAGTGTAAATAAGTGTAATCATTTACATGTCTCGTTGTTTAAAGTTTTCGGAATAATAACTTGTTTTTCTATTAAAACAAAAAAAAAAAGAAAATAATTCATTAAAAAACAGCAATGACTATGCCATTATATGATAAAAAAACAATTGTATACGAAAAATATGCACGGCCGAAAAGAAAACTAATACCTATTATGAATTATGTTAATTAGTACAATTAATAGTCGGACGTTTTGTTGATATAGTTTAATCCCTATTGTTTTCGTTATTTCAGATACACTGACTAGTGACGTAACGAATGTCAATTTTTAGACATTCTCGAATGCGAATGCAATATCTGTCACTGATATTCCCGAATTTGAATACAGTGGACCCCCAGTAATCCGACAAACATTTTGCAGGGCAGTGTCGGACTATCGAACTTGTCGGATTATAGAGTACTGCCTAAGAATATCACATTTTTCTTTAATTGTCAGTGTTTTGTGCTTTCGCTTCTGAGCTTGTGACGACATTACTAGGTACGAATACATAATACACAATGAATAAACAGTAAACAATGAACACACGCTAGACCGCACCGCTATCTTCTTCAAACTTCAAACTAAGCAATCAGAATCAAAACAATACCCTACGAATCGAGCACAATAGTGGTGGTGCGTACAAGTTATAACTTTCAATCATGCATTAGCGAAGATTGTCAAAAAAATATTCAATAATAAATAATAGACCATGTCGGATTACAGGGGGTGCCGGATTAGACAGGGGCCGGATTACCGGGGGTCCACTGTATTCGGTTTTCGAATCTGGCGTTATTTGTTCAAGGTTAAAATTTGATAGCCGATTGGCTGCGCAAGTCGCACACAAACACATTTGTAGTGGTTCTGGGTACTAGGTCGATTATTAATACTAAGTCTAAAAATGTTGAAGCAAAGGTCGATAAAAGATATAATTGCAGTTACCTTAACGAAAAATCTTAAATTAATATTTTTTTGTTTGATTCATTTTTCACATAAAAAAAATATTTTCTGATGTTAATATTTGCATGAATTTTGTGAATGCAAATGAGAATATTCGTTACATCACTAATACTGACCTAAAGATTACAATTTTTTGCGAAGGCTTGTTTGTACAATCTTTATTTTAAGGTTTGCATGCATATAATGGCAAAAAAAATTAAATACAATTGTTATTTTACTGATGCACGGTATGTTTGAAAATATGAATAAAAACTTTCAAAATTTTTAAAAATTGTGTCTTCAACCGATTTTTGTTTCCAGTACTTTAGGCCTGCCGCTAGCCATCTAGAACGCCTGTCAGCCAATCTCGAATTTGCCGCTGTATTTTATGATTTTCATTAATTTATTAATTTTTTTGACTTGTCACATAATGTTGTCAGTGTCGACTGAGATAAATAAATATCTATGTATCTATTTGTCTTCTTTTTCCATTCTGAAAAAGGTATCCTTAATGAAGGGTCGGTGTTAATATAATTTGCCGTTTGAGTGCGTTTAAGGGATCGTCCATAAGCCACGTGGCATTTTTTCTACGTTTTTTTTGTCCAAATCGGTCTATCCAACGACCTGGAGACTGCTAGTCTGGTCTGTGTGAACCAAGTTCCGGTAGAAAGAGACAGAGGCAATTGACTGACATGAGAGACGTCAGCCAATTCATTCCTTCTCTTACAAGCTTTGGGTGTGCAGTAGCTCTCCAGATGTACATCTCGTTCGGTCTATCCATTCCAGTTCTAACTTCTAGAGCATAACATCTATTCCTAGTCACATAAGATTGATAAACACAATACCCTTCCCTGGCATGCCGCAATCGGGTAAAAAAGAAGGGCCTTATTAGTTCAATTTCTTTTATTTTAAAACAGTAGCGAATAAGTTTTCTATATAGTTCCTATACACAAGAGCTTGTTAATTTATACAATAATCGTTTACATAATATGAATCAATAATGTCCACCTTCTGTGAAGACAGAAACGTAAAATCTCAACGGTACTGATGTCGTTACCATAGTTACCGTTCATAGAACTTGTACCAGTACCGTAATGAAGTTATATACCTGTTTTTTCAGAAGACGGACACAAAGGTATTTTTATTATTCATGGTATTCATAGAATATAAAATTGCAATTTTTTTCAGACTCCTGCAGTTACGAAACAGTAGTCATAACATATAATAAGCCGTAATTTTAGGATGTAACACAGTATGACTGGAAAACAAATAATAGCCCACGCGGAATCAGTGCCACTGTTTGAAAAATTATTTTAATTTTTTTTGGTTGCAGAATCGTATTCGGGATAAAGTACTCATAACAAAAGTGTATGTTGTTGGCCGATAATCAGGTGCCGTAGTGTTTAAACAATTGAAAACATCCATTTCGTAAGTTGTTTTTATATTTTTTAGACCTGTTATAACAAAAAATATTCAATAGCTTTTTTTATCATAGGGTTACTCTGGCCGACAACATGCATTATTATGAGAGCTTTATCCAAAACACGATCCTGTAAAAAAAATTGAACGTGAATAATTTTCGAGACGCGCCGATGACTCCGTCGGGTTTACAAGAATAAAAAGTACTATAATAACTACCTTTTTAAATTAAATAATTATATGAAAAAAATATTATTACACTAGCAAGATTTACACATTATCAACATAAAGTAAAAGTTGTACAAATAATAGCCAAAAAAATCATAATTTCATCTATTTACCTTTTTCTTTACTTATCTTCAAACAATTTTAATGACAATAGAAATAAATGTATTGAAATCAGCCATTCTTGACTTTTTTTAATACAGTCATTTACCGAAATATGCCAAAAAAACGGAAGAAAGTCATCCTTTGAAAAGTTAAGTACACCGTTGAAAAAAAACAATTGAAAAAACTGTGCATTTGTTTTTGACATTGCTCTTAAAAAATAAAGAAGCTGAATTTGAATCAATAAAAATTTACATAAAATTTTAGTAAAAACAAAAGTATCCTACAGGAATCCTTTACAGTTAGACAATATTTTCCTAATTTTTTCAACAAACTTTTTATGTTTGTAGACGCAAACAAAAAATTGTCCACTTTAAAATTTAGTATTTTTTTAATATCTAGTTATATACAGTTTTTGAAACGCTATCAAATTATTCTGACTTGAGGCATATAAGCAATTCCAATTAATTAATTGGAAAACTTTTCCATAAAAAGAGTATAAAGAAACAAAGTTCTATTGATCAGTAAAACGGTAGCAGATTTTTTTTTGTTTTTCTCGAAGTGTTGTTCTCTCATTAATTTAATGGAAAAAAATGTATTAAACATATAAAGTTTCTCTATTTTCAATATTTTCAGTCTCAAAATTATAAAACTAAATCTAATCATAAAGACTTTTACAAGTGTCTGGACAAAACTGCGTTGATGACCTCAGATGTTGAGCGTCTATAATCTATAATCAACCAAACTGGTTAAGCGAAACCAAAGCCTTCTGAGCATTCCTGGATGGCTTTCAGTAAATATGATCTTAGTTTGTCGTATGTTTCGTAAACTGGAAGATCCAACTGATTAAAACTGTAAAATAACAAATTCATTTATCATCATAAATTCGTAGTTTTGATCTGGAAATCTTCATGCCTGCAGTACACATTCGCCTGATCACGTAGCGCAGTGTCTCGCCTCGCCAGCACTCCGTATAAAGTCGGTTTTTCTACCGCAAGTCAAAGGAACCGAGCGGCGAGTACGAGCAAAGCAGTACACACTCGTCGCCTCGTGCGAATTTAAATGTACTCAAGTTGTCATTTTTGTTGGTTAAAGTGTAACTTTTATGATAAAAAAATTAAATGACACAGTAATTGATTTATTAGAACATTGCCAAAATGAGTCATCCACCATCTTCTTGTTTCCAGAATTTTTTTATTTTTTTTGTATTATATAAATAAATATATTTGTAATAGCTATATGAACAATAAGCTGCAACAGCAGCAACACAAACAATGTCCAGATCCATTTAACTGCGCCGTTTAAATGGACAGTGAAGCCGAGCCACGCCGAGTGTGTACACAGCAGCATTGCCAGACGTCCCGATTTTTAAATCAAAATTAAATGTCCCGCGCGGGACAGGCTCAGTCCCGCTTTTCGGAGATAACTCGGGGATAACTTTAAAAGAAGTTAAATCTTCACAGAAATATCATGAATAAGTAATTCTTATAAATAATTATTCTCATATTGTAAGTTGCAATTTGTAACACTCACTCCACAGACTATTGTTTGAAACGCCATATTTTTCTAATGAATAAAACTTTTTTGATTTTGATTTCTGTTTTTTTTTTTTATTCTGAAGACGAATAAGACTCAACTATTTAAAGATAGGATAAATCTGATTTAAAATATTATATTTTTATTAAAATACATTTTCTATGGCTATTTTTGCTATCTATTGTCCCGTAAACGTAATTTTAGTTCAAATAAAAAGATAAATAGGTATTTGAAAACTTCTGATTATATACGTTTTTTTACTATGTCCCGCTTTCGACGAAAGAATCCCTGTTTTCACTCAAAGAGTTCCAAAATCCCGACTTGGCAAAAAAAAAACTGGCAACGCTGGTACACAGACACATTCGTAGACGCTCGCTTTACCTAATCTCTTGGCGAGACCTCTCGGCGAATTTGTACTGCAGGCATCAGGTAGTTTATGGTAAAAGACGGAATCTTCGCATGACAATGATCGAAATAAAAACGCAATTTTTACGTTAATTTACGGTTTTCGGTTTTTTTCCTTTACTTGTACTATAAGACACTGCTTCTTGCCAAATTTCATGATCCTACGTGAACAGGAAGTACCCTATAGGTTTTAATTCCCTTGTGGGTGTCAAAATATGCGGCATAAACGGCCGTATCTTTTGATTGCGTTGACTTAGAAGTTTGATTTTTTCACAGCTCCAAGGGATTGCAGACTTGAGTATTTGATATTGATTTCAATTTGATACCACCTCGCGTTCCTGAGAAAAAGGGTCTTAACAGACAGACAGACAACGAAGTGATCCTATAAGAGTTCCTTTTGAGGTACAAAACCCTAAAAACTGGCGGTTTACTCTCACGATAACACGAACGCTGTCAAAACGTTAGATAAATAGCAAGACTTAATTGCGTTTTTGTCTCGACCCTTACGCCACGCAAAAACTGTGTCTTTAACCAGTATCTGATAATAATTTAATTTAAAATTTGTTCAACATACCAAGTATGTGCAGACGGTAATCTATCAGTGGATCGATCGTCTCTGTGTATTTGGAATTTCTGCACCCCGTTCATGCCCTCGAGGGCACCAAAGCCCTGCAGTGGAACTTTCGATGTACCGGTGACAAATTGTAGGAACTTGGCTCGGTCAGCTTGATCAAAGGATCTCAGGGCTCTCCAGAACCATTGTATCTTATAAAAAAAATTCTTAAAATTAACTATAATATATATGTACAATTGGTGACGTGTTGAATTTAGAGCTTTATCAATACATGAATAAACCCGAAATGAAAAATTAGTAAACATACCTGTAGAGAATTTGCTTGGTATTTGTGGTATTCAGTATTCATTCTTAAATTTTCTATGTCTACATTAGGTAATCCGGAAATTAACAATTCAAGTTCTTGTTCATTAAATATAGAAATTAATCTCTTAGGTATAATGTCATAAAATCCTTCTAAAAATGATGCAAGCCTAAAACAAAAACGAAACTAATTAAAATAATTTTCAATTTATATTAGATAACATGCCTATCGTGATAATAATAACAAGAAAAAATCGCAGGTATGTGGACAAAAATATATTAAATTTATATATTGTATGTTTCGACTGTATATTTACACTTTTTCAAGTACTGCAAAATAAATAACAATAGTTATAAAAATCAACATTAATCACTACCCAAAGCAATTAACGTTGCATGTCAATTATTATAAGATAGGTATGTAAGACATTAAATAATTGAAACAGGAATACATCGATTTTAAGTAATTTTTTAACAATAAGTAATGCAGATATCGTCGGGCACAATTTTTCAACTCAATCGATTTTTTTGTGGCACAGAAGAAAAATCAAATTATACTTACTGTTTCGATATTGATTTTGTCATTTTCATTTGACAAACGAGTCGAATGTATTCCATTTTGTTCTCTTCATTCACACGGACTTTACTTCCATCAGGTATAAGATCTCTTACTTGGGTAACACCGAATTCCTGTACTTCGGTACTGAATGTTAGTTCGTAGCCCAATTCAGATACATTATGTTCCATTAAATACACCAGGCCTTTATAAAACGCATAATCTTCTGATTCCATATCGGTATATTTTACTTGTTTACCCAAAATGTGCTTGTAAAACGATCGAGTAAAGTAGCATTCCAACAATTTATTATCGTAAATCGCTTTTGCTACAAGAACAATAAAAAAATTAATACGTCGTCACAAAATTTCCAGAAAAATCCAGAAGAAATTATTTACCTATGACTCTTCCCACAAATTTATAGTAACAAAGATGATTTGGATTGCAATGACTTGACGAATTAATCATATATGTAACTTTATCTCCAGGAGAAACAGTAAATAGTGCATAATCTGGATTAAAAATGTCACGCGATATAATTATGTACCATTCTCTTAACAAACCTCCGGCGTCCTGTCCCTCTTCATCTGTAAACATATTTTCAAGTTAAACCATGCAATAATTTCTAATTAGAACGCGACATTACAAATGCTCGCAGTCTTACTAGTAAGTATTAGTGATGTGCCGGATCGTTAAAAATGTATATCGGCGGATACGGATCTGAATACGGATTTTTGGTTTCAAGATCCGCGGATACGGATACGGATCTTAACTTTCTTAGAGTACGCGGCGGTAAATATTGCACATCGACCTTTGGAAAGAGACTATATGTTATGGGAAAAAGTTATTGACCTCTTTAAGAGTTAACTCTCATAACAGATTGTCTCTTTCCAAAGATCAATGTGCAATATCTCATTATAAAGATACTTGATTTAGTACCTTTGAGTTATGTACTATTAGTATGGTACTCACTACGACAAATGTTTGCAATATAAAGGTGCCAAATACGATTTAAAAAAATAAAAAATAATCTGAATGGAATTTAACAGGTTTTCATTATTACCTAATCACCTATATATATAAAATTTCATCTATGAATTGAAAATTAATAAGGTAAAAGATCCGCCAAAAAACTAACAGACACGGATACGAATCTTTCTTCTCCCTCGGATATCCGCGGATACGGATATCCGGCACATCACTAGTAAGTATGCTTCAAAACGGATTTTGGCTGTTTACGGTAACATATATATAAACAAGTTCACTCACCTTCAAAAACAATATAAAATCTGTTTTTCCATTCTTCCACATGTCTTCTATAAAGTTCACGGAACGAATCTTCAAATACATGACTACGCCGAACGTGGATGGCTAATTCTTCTCGTCTCACTCCATTATCTAAACGTTCCAACTCGGCACGGAAATATCGTCGTTTCACATCGAAATCTAATATTCTCGTATGGTCTACAAGGACTGCAAACGGTCCGTCTGACAAGTTACCCGTGCTTTGTCTCAAAATTTGATTCAAGACTGTACGATGACGTTCTACAAAAAAAATTCAAATTTCAGATCCATACTAGACCGATAACAATTAAATTCACAGGTATTAGGATATCTTCATAAATTATTTAATGTTCAAACAAATTATTGTACAATAATTATTTAATATATTAATTAGTTTGTAAGGGCCATCCTATGTACGGGCAATATAGCCCCCTATAGGTCCTATATTATTATGTATATGGAAAAAATGAAATAAATTATTATTATTATTTAACGCTCAGACATATTATTGTACATTAATTTGTTTGAACATTAAATCATTTAGGACATAAAGTTAAGGCCGCTGCATACGGGGCTAGAAACGCTGCTAGATTCCTTGCTAGATTTGCCTACTAGTTTTCTAGCGCTGGTTTTCTTGATTGCTGTTATGTACTCGCTTCACACGAGACGTCTTTTCAAGCTAGTTTTGTGAATAAATCTGGTGCGCGCGCAGTGACAGTTCAAATATAAACACAGAGAAAAACGTGTCTGTTGTCTGACTGAGTAGAATGATGCCATGTTGGTTTGTGGGCGTCTGTTCAAGTCGCCCACGTGACAAGATAGTGCTTCCCGATTGGTTCTTGCTTATACCTAACAGCGGACCTAGCAAGGAAAATAGTCCGTGTTCTAATTTTAAAACCTATCTTGGAGCTAGAAGGCGAGCCCGCAGTGACGTCATTTCCAGCTTCATACCCAACCTAGCGGCCAGCAGAACTCCAAGCAGTGTTTCTAGCCTCACGTGCAGCAGCCTTAAGAGGAACATTTGTTGGCAGTTCTAGAATTCTTCAGACAGTCCGTACTGAACAATTATTTGCCGACCGACTCTTTAGAACTGTCAAACAAACACATCTAAGGATACAAACAGCTTTATTACCTGCGAAAGTGATAAATTTGGATTGATCTCCCGAAACCGTCGATGACGGTTGACTGCTCGGAATAGGCTGAGGAATTACAGTCTCCTGTCGCGGCTGCTGTTCAACTGCAGGAGTAGCCGGCTGCGCCACCGCCGCAGCTACTTCCGTTGTATTTGCTGTTCCGCTCGCGGACGCTGTAGTCGCCGCTGATGCATTGGCGTCGATATGTTGAAGTGCTTCTCTTGCAAAAGTTTCGGTCTCATCGGTTATGTCAGACACAGAGTGCTGTGACAAATTATCACCTCGTAACGGAGATAGCGGCGGAGCTAATACATTTTCAACCATGTTGACTTGAGGGGAATTTGGTGGTTCATCGAACGTCGCTTCTTCTTGCCCGGGCTGTTCGTTTCGATCTATATCAAACGCTACTTCGGTCGCTTCCTCTGGACCGGCTTCTTCCCATTCGACGTCTTGATTACCTCGAACATCGATGACACGGAGGAAATCTGGCGAATAATTAATGACGTGGTCGTCGTTGAAGACGCGTCGGGCGTCGTTTCTTGCACTGCGTCTTTCAATGTTTGACGGTGAGTGGACAAGGAAGAAAGCTTCCACAGCCGGTTGAAGAACAAGAACAGCATGATGATCGGGAGTATGTTCGAGTTCTAATAAACATTCACTCAAAGCATCCCACAGTTCACCGAGATTTAACATTTCACTTAAAGGCGGTATGTCTTTTTTCTTATTCTGTAAAGTTTGAACTTCTGATGTCGTTCCGTCCATGGGTTCTTCGTTTATACGTTCGTTCGTTCGCTCTGAAATAAAATTTCACATTTTGGAATTGGTTTCAAGCAATATGAATAAGAAACTGATTAAAAAAAAACGTACCTTTCTCAAGATCTTTTCTCATCGACTCTCGAATTTGAACTATCACTCTGAGAATTTTCAAAAAGAAGACTTGACTCGATGTTTTCGACGTTAGAGGTGCCATCGACGATAGTTGTAAGTCACAAGTAGTGTGCGGTTTTGACGAAGCAGTCAAAATAACAGGTTCTTTTGTAAAACGGTCACTTATGACGCCTTGATCCATCGCGGCATTTACGGAATTGTTGGTCTGATCTCTTCTTTCATTTACGGCTTTCAATTCGACCATCAACGCATTTATATGTTGCGTAACAACTCGAGCCAGCACAAAAGCACCGTACCACAAAACGTTCATGACGCTTTTTCGCATTTCAGTCGAAATGTGCGATAGATTCAAAAGCATCAAAGTCGCAAATTCTAAACCTTCTTCGGTGCAGCTTTTTGAAGTTATAATATTTATAACGATTCTTAAATGTTCTTCGCTATAAAGAATGCTTTCGTATTTTTCTAAAAATCTGAACCTTACAATATGCTTATTGGCCTGAACGTATTTGGTTAACTCGGGTAATCCCAACGTTATCATGGATAAAAGTTTCAAAAATTTATCTACCAATTGAGGATTATTTTTAACGACGGGTGACTCCAGCATATATAAAAGTTGTCCGAAACCAGACGATTTGAAATTATTCGAGAAATTCCATTCCGAATCCGGCGAATGAACATTGCTGTAAGTTCGTTGCGGTTTGTATTTTCGCGGAGGTCCGGGTAAAGACGAACAATCTAATTTAATAAGTAAATCCCAAAAGTCCGGACCTTCGTATTTAGATTTTGTAGGTTGTTTTTTCTTAAATTCATCTTTAATTTTTAAAGGAAGGAAGCAACTCGGGAAACTTTTGGCTAATGTTATTAAAACATCTAATGTGTGTCTACAAACAACAGGCGCTGCTTGAGGATGTATGTGAACCAAAGACGCGGACAGTCCCGTTTTGTCTTGGCGTTTTCCACCATGTTTTTGAATATGGAACACGTTTGTTTTCGATCCTAACGCAGCATCCAAACTTATGTTAAGCCAAGACTGTGTACTTTTGTCGAAATCTTCTGTCGGTTTAGTGCAAAGCACTTTTTTACTTTTAGGCATAGGTTGATTGGATTCATATTTATATTCTACACTTTTCTCAACGATCGACAACAGCGCTTTGATTATCCACTCTCTTGTTGGACCGTGATAACACAAATTTCGAATCACTCGATGTAACCGTAACATGTGCAACTTGGGATCGTTTTGGAACAAAAGAACCAATAGACAAGATATTGATTCCAAATCAAGAAGTTGTTTTCCACGTACGCGAACAACCGTACTTCTCTGTTGTCTTTGTGCTGAAGTACCTGCGCCACGATTTCCATCAGTCGGGCCCCAAGAATTCCATTGATTTCTCTGCGGAACTGCATGAATAGCATAACGCGGTGCTCTACCTCGATTTCCGCCCGAATTACGCAGTATCGATGACAAAGTATTATTTGACTGAGTTATTTGATTTAAAAAGCGTTCTTGCATAAGCTGACGATTACGAGCTTCCCAATCTCGTCGTAAGCTTTGCGCTTCAGCGGCAAGATCAGGTGGTAATACAGAAATTTGCGATTCCTCCATGTCCGTCAGTATCTGAAGTATGATGTCAATTATAAGCAATACACTTTCATAGCTTTAGAATTTTGTAATCCAATATTTATTTTTTTAGGATATAAAAGCAAATAAAATTAGACACACTCTTTTATAAAAATAATTTTCAAACATAAAGATTTTGTTCAACAGCGATAGAGTGCATATAATAATAATAAATAGTCGCGGATATTAAACTGGTTATTTACCCTTTTGCATCACTAAAATTTAACATAGAAACCAATGACCTCAGTCGTCGAACATCAATAAGTGAGAATCTATCTTTAAGTTAAGCATTGTATTAAATTTACTTACCGCCTGTCTCAAAGAAGGTTGCAAGTTTTGGAAGAAGGCAGCTGGATCGACGGGATCATTAGGATTTGCAGCAGCAAAAGCTTGTCTCTGTTGCTCAAGACGTTGTTGAGCCAAAACTTCTTCTTGTATAGCAGGTGGAAGAGCCGCAAGAAAATCAGGACTCACGTCTGTAACATCTGGTTCAGCGCTAACTTCAGCCGGTTGAGTTCTTTGCTGTTGTTGCTGCTGCTGCTGTTGCTGTCGACTGCGCTGCAAGCGTAGATGATCCGCAATTACTTCCTCTCTCATTTCATCAGGTAATGCCGCTAAAAATGATGGATCAACACCTTCCGGTAAATCGGCAGGTAAATTACCCAAAAATGCGTCATTTGCGGCCTCGGGTAGTCCTGAGAGGTTTGCTCTAAAAAATAACGAGTTTGCATTTATTATAAAACAGATAATTTTGAATAATTAAGAACCGCGTCAGTGATATTTACCCCGGATGGCGTTGGTTTAACTGTTGTGTTTCACGATTTGTTGTAGATCTTTGATCAGAAGTTTGGGTCACTTCTGTGGCGGATGTACTATCGCTCTGCCGAGCAGTGTTAGAAGCTGCATCGGTCGACTGCGTATTTCTTGAAGTTGAATCTGCGATTTCATCTCTGTCCCAAATATAATTGAACCAATCGTTTTGTCGAACAGTTTGATTCAGGCCTATGTCAGACGGTCGTTGACTCGCAGTATTGCCAGAACTTGCTAGTTGCCAATTAGACGTATTTCTGAGACCTCCAGGGCAGGCAGTATTCTGTTGAGCTTCTGCATTAGTTGCAGAATTTGCTCTATTTTCTGGCCACAATTGTACCCAACTGTCCGCACGGAAATTAACCGCAACCGTGCTTAACTGTGACTGTGGAGTTTCATTTATTTCCGACTGTATTTCATCTAATATCGATTGGGGAACAGTAAAATCAGAATTTGAATTCGTAGTGCTGTGTTGATTTTCAGAACTATTTTCACTCAATACCCGCGACGCAGAAGATTCATTCGGTGTAACAAAAGTTTCAGTATTCATGGGCTGTGATCTCTGTGCGAAGTCAGACGACCTCGGCGCCTGGCTGAGCGGTGTTTGAATTTGGACAGAATAGTCGGGTGTTGGAGGAATCGTTACATTTGACAGTTGAGATTGTATTTGTGCAGTGCTGATAGGTATTAAAGTGTCCATGACTTCAGGATTAGGGAATACAATAGTACTTGAACTGTCTTCACTGTTAATATCCGAAACATTCACTTCAGACAAACTGCTCGAAACAGAAGTGCCCGTCGCAGTCGTGACGGTACCCGTTCTTTGTGTAGCATTCGTATAGACGGGCTGACTTTCAGAATTGGTGTTAGCCAACGATCTAACGTTCGAAATGCGAATTTGATGGTCTTGATAACTTTCCGGAGACGCTGGCGTCTCGGGTAATGTTGTGAGCCTATCGTAAAATCTCGGATGGTCTGGATTTGGAGTGGGATTTATAATATTTCGATCTGGCAAGAATTCATAAGCGTTCTGCTCTTGACTAAAAACATTATTTCCCGATTCACTAGCGAGTTGGGACGAAGCTTCTATTTCGGTAACGTCCGGAGAGATTCTCTCAGCGGGAGCTATTTCGGGTGACATTCTGTCGGCTTCGGGAATTGCTTCGGTATTAGTGTATGACGATGATTCAGACTGTCTCGGATTTTCATTGGTGTTCTGTTGAGTATTTTCCTGATTTTGTGCACTGGCAATACTCATATTGTTTGAAGTAGCTTCATCACCTCCCATATCATTATCACGAGTCGTCGGTTCATTTTCAGCTCTGCCGGAGCCATACAACGCCGTCATACTAACATCGCTCTCGGATTCCAAACTATCGTTTGTGTTGGTTTTATTCGCGTTTTGAGTAGCATCATTTTTGTTAGCGATGTTTGCAGCTTGAGTTTTACGTTTTCTTTCTTCCAGTTTGACAAGACGTAACTTGTCTAAATACTGATATATTCCAAAACTGAACGACATAGCCACATCGTTGTATATGTCTCCATCGAGTAGTTTACTCTCTTCGTTCCACCAGTATAATGCTGTCGGTACACAGTTTGGATTAAGTGATGAAGGACCTCCAAATAATAAACCGGACTGATCAACAACATCAATTTGCTCTTCTTCAGATGAAAAAACGCCGAAATTATGATCCATAATAACAACGCGAGGAGTTTCTTCAATAAGGGACACCGGAGAATAACTCGGGTCAGGCATGGGTCCCAAAAGTCTGCGTACACGCGAGGCCAACCTACATATTATCAAAAAAACTTTACTTCTTTCAGCCCACTACTCGTCAGCGTTTTTATTTATAGATATCAATTGATCATTAATAGTAAATATTCATTTTTGTATCTTTATTACGTACCGTTGCAAAATGAAAGGCGGGGGGTTAGTAGCGTATTGGAAATAATGATATCTTCTTTGCCGATTTGATCTCTGTCGAGGCGCTGTAGTAAATTGGCTTGTTTCTGCTCCGTGTCGCGATACAAGAAGTGGGTGATTTGTTGGTGCTACATCAAGATTTAGGAATATGATATTTGATTCCACTTATCAATTAGATTCATTAAGCAAATATTAAAAGCATGCAATTGAGTTTTCACTGAGACGTTTGAACACATGATGAAATGAGGTGAGCCGACAAGCAGCAATCAGACTTAGAAATGCAATGAACCTTCAAAACTTTTATGGTTTAAAAAAAAAAAAAAAAACAGGCAAACATTTGATTAAAAGACGACACGAGTTGTTATAACACTACAGTGGACCCCCGGTAATCCGACAAACATTTTGCAGGGCAGTGTCGGACTATCGAATTTGTCGGATTATAGAGTACTAATTACTGCCTACTCTGAAGTACAAATCATACTTCATTATGTATGTCAAATTTAGTAAATTAAACAACACAATAGAGAGCTTACGTTTTATTATAAAATTAATGTCATTAATGCTATAGAATACCCTACGCGTCGAGCATTAGCGGAGATTGTCAAAAAAATATTCAATAATAAATAATAGACCGTGTCGGATTACAGGGGGTGTCGGATTACCCGGGGTCCACTGTATAAAGTTTCAAGAAACGATTAACATATTTTTGTATTAGATTTCTAGTCCAAGTAAATTTTGATTTTGCAACGACATAAATGAGAGGAACAAATTTTTATATACAGTATGTAAACATGCACATAGGGAAATTAGCATTGGGAAAAATACTTGGATCAGAGTTAGCCATGACTGCATTAATAGTTATTTCTATTGAATGATCGTGGTAATCTTAAGGATTTAAGCATTATTTTAATTTTTTTGTACAAAAATAAAACAAAAAAACAACTCCATCTGTTTGGAAACATTTCATTCAAAAATTGTCTGATTGGTATGACGTATGCGTGTTGGTAAATCAGTGATCACATATCTTTAGGTTCAACACGAATAGGCAGAGATATTTGATCTCGCACCATATTTAAGTATTTTTGGGAATTTAATGTCCCATTAATAAAAAAAGTCCGATTATATTGTAAACATTTGAATATTTTCTTCGGTAGTATACACATTCATTTTGCAAAAGAATATTATCTGTCAAATTGAAAAATAAGATTTCAAGGCTCACTCTGATCCAGTCATTTTTTCCCAATGTTAATTTCCCTATGTGCACCTTACGTGTTTACATACTGTATATGACTTTACTGTATTTCTTAAATTTAGTCAACATTCACCAATTTCGCTTAGAAAGTGCGTGCAGGATTCCCCTTGCACACTACTCATCCTTTTTTGTTTTAGCGTAGTATTATATTACAGGCTTTACCCTGCGACAAATGAACAAGCATACGAACTTTTCCTTTTTAAAGTTCTGCTGAAATGCAGAAACCATTGTTAAAAAATCTGATTTGACAATGACCTTGTGACCACAAACATTTCTCCATAAGGAAAGCATAGTAAAATTTCAAATCAATCCTACTCGAAACATAACTGATTGATTGAAAAGATATCTTTTTAAACTGTGTATATATGTATTAAGCATAGTTTTTTGTACAATTTCCATTTCGAAACAATGTTTTTCAAAGCATTATGATCAAAATTTAGTTTGAAAAGCGACCTTTTTCTATGTACATCAATCGTTTGTTTTTGTGCGGGTATAATGTTTTACACGACAGGAAGTTTCACATTAGACTGCTCCTATGCAAGTATAAAAACTAAAAGTATGATCACAATCTAAGTCATTGTCAAATCAAATTTTTTGACATTGTTTTCTGCAACCCAGAATTAGTATGTTAATAATGCGTTCAATGTCCGTTTCTCGACATTGTGATAACAGACGCCATTCGCACCATTACTATTTTCCACCTCCCACTTAATTTTCAATATTTTTAAAACTTTAACTCAATAGCAATGGGCGAATGGAGGAATTAAGGAAATTATGATAAGGTAGGAAACTTTGTTAGCATACGAGTTTGACGAGTAATCTGCCAAGAAAGACCTTAAGGTATTTTCTTAGTAATAGGCCGACATCAAATCAACATCTATAATTACTATTTTTAAGTTTCTGTTTTTATAAATTGCAAAGATATATTCAATTCGAAAGAAAAATTCAAATTTAATTTTTTAATTGTAAATTGTGAAGTTCAAAAACTGATATAATTTTTTAACAAGTTATTAAAATTGATTTGATTATTAGGAGTCAATAGGTATGTTCCAAGCAATCAGAGAACGGTAACAGAGCCGTCACCGTCTGGCGCACTAGCTAAAACGAAACTGTTTATATCGATTTTTAAGCTAGTGCGCAATAGTCTAATGCAAGTAACAAGATTATCACGGTGTTATTACCGTTCTCTGCTGCTTGGAACAAACCTAATAGGTATGTTCACCTGTTTAAAATGGACAGTTCTTTGTGCGCATGTGTCGAGTTTGCACTATTTTATTATCAAAAAGTGAGGTCATCAGTAGGTTAATGTCAATTGTCAAACTCAAATACCAATTCAGATTCCAGGATTATAACCAAAGATAAGAGCTTTATAACCGTATTTTTTGAAGATTTCTTATGCGGCATTTCGACATTTGGGAGAAAAATAAAAAATGTTTGTTATGAAATGAAAAATGTGTCATGATAAATGTCAAATTTGGTTACCAAAAACAGAGAGGGAACATAGCTAATACTCATATATTTAATAACTTCTATATTGCTAGTGCCCTTAAGTGGAAGGGTGGTCCGTGAAGTGAGACAGCAAATGACTGATCTCTTTCTTTTTACTTGACCCGTTGTGCGCAAGTGTCGCGTCTGTAGTAAGGCAATTAGTAAGTGGAATAGAGCAAGCCACCTCCCTTTCACAGCCTAGTTCCATGTGCAAACTGACGCGCATCCATTCACGGACATGCGGATGAGACTCAGAGTATAATAAGTGAGACAGGCGTATATGTCTGCAGCGTGATGTTTAAGTCTTTCTCCCGATCTTTGCTAGCGATATAGAGGGTATTAAATATATACTAATACCAAGTGTCATTATTTGATGGAAATGTATTCAAGTACTTGGTAAATAAAATTGCTACTGTTGCAGCTGCTATTTTCATCAAACAAACAAAAATGACCGGTTTTTTTTCGTAGAATTGATGTGAGTTTTATGTTGTGAATTTTTATATATCGATTTGTTAATTATTTCATAGATAATCGATAGTTTATTTTACATGATATCTTTAATTAATTTATAATCATAAGCGTGCGATTATTGCTTTGTTAATCGTAATCGTAAAATTAGGAATCGTTGCATCGCTATTTTTAATCTTTAATTAGCGTTTTCTGTTATGCTATTGATCCCTCTTCATTGTTATATTTTTAATTGTGTAAAATGTTAACATATGTAAGCTTTTATTAATGCAAGCAAAAAAAAAAACCTTTACATATACATAAAATCATACATTAATGTAAAAGAAATAATATAACAAAATATACAGCAAAAATCAATAAATATGAACACATTATTGAGGTCTACTTTAAAAAAAAATTCAAAAATTGAAACTGTATAATAACTGTTTTAGTGTAACGAACTTTTATAAAAACTCTAATTCAGTGTGTAAAGACAGGACCGGACCTACATATTTTGCGTCTATGGGCCCCCCCAAATTGCCGCCCGCCCCACAATTAACAGCACTCTATACCCCGACCAATATTTTCTCTGGTTTACATTAAGTTCGTTCCAAGCAGCCGCGAACGGTAATAAAACCGTACTCTGTTACTGCGCAAGACTGTCTTGCGCAGTATCGATTTTTGAGCTAGTGCGCAAATTAGTCTTGCGCAGTGACAAGACTGTGTACGGTTTTATTACCGTTTACGGCTGCTTGGAACGAACCTATTGTATTTGCAATATTTTTTACCGTCGAACGGAGCCGAGGAAGCACGAAGCATCAGGCGGCGCGCCAGCGCCCCCCCCCCCTGCACACAATCAGCTGACACAGCCCCCGAATGTACCTCCCTCTCACACACTTACAAGCACGTCGGCGCGGAGCCGTTCTGCTGCAGTTCAGTGTACAGTGAGTCAAACGAATAACTTGGCATTAGCTCATTCATCACACGCTCATACGCATCTTTTGTAAAACTGGAATGTAGTGTTAGTTTTGTAATACTGTAATATTATTTCCCTGCAAATTCCAGTTTTTTTGCCGTTTTGCCGCCCCTAAAATTTTGCCGCTATGGGCCCTGGCCCACATGGCCCCATGCTAAATCCGGCCCTGTGTAAAGCAGATATGGTATTTGACAGTATAAAAACAAAACGAATAAATTATGTGGGTTTGTTAATTTGTCAAATAAGAAATTATCATGTTGTATTCGCAAAAACACGAGGCATGTCAAAAAACGCTATCCGCCATGATTTTAAGTGTGACGTCATACTTATAGTAAACACACTAATACCTATAAACACACGACACACATGCACACACACACGCGTGAGTAAACATTAAACGAACCTTATGTAAATGATACCCAGCCTTATTTGCACTTGTTTGTATACTACAAGAATGACGTCACAGTAGGTTAACACGGCGACTCATGTTTTCGCGCCAACTTACATATTTAAAATATTGAGTGCTAGATTATCTTATAAAACCATCACATTTACGCGAAATAAAAATTCCTGTGGACTAATTACTACGATATGAACATTTTAAGACAATAAGATTCAAACAGTCTATTAATGTGTTATTTAGCTAATTAATTATGTGAACTCCGATAGACCTAATACAAATAGCTAATGTCTAAAATTTTTCAAAAATTTTAACAGTGTTAAATAAGTTAGTATTGAAATACCTGTTACCAGTTATTCTATCATGACGTGATAATGCAAATGCAGAACGAATATTACTGTAATTCCGCAGTGTGCCGGAAACAAAATTTTACAGATCGATCACAACATTCATTTATTTTTATAACTCTTTTAGATCAGCTAATTCATCGAACATTGCTACATTATGCAATGCCTGTATAAAATCTCAATTTCGTTCCTTCAAGCAAACGTGCGGAACTGCAGATTGACGTTCAGCTGTTTTGCAGTATCACCAATCATGTATACAGTGTATTCACCGATAATGGTAACAGTGAATAATTCTTGTATTCTACTAGATGTAAGTTTGAATAGTTTTTTATTCAATTCGAAATTTACGATCGGAAACTGCTGAGGTATATTTTTTTGTACCGGAAGTGTTATTAATTTTTTTTTTCAAATAGGAATTTTTTTACATTTTCGAAATCTACATTTTTTCTCTATAAATTCATATAAAATTGTTATAAGGTTACATGAGAACGTATAGGAAAAAAAAACGTTACTTTACTTACTTTATTAATTAAACAGAGTCATAATTATTATTTTTCATAGCACTCCACACACGTGTAAATATTAATAATAATTATTACTGTTTGTTTGTTTAATAAATCGATGTTTTACTCGAATATTTTCTTACGTAACCTTATGAAAATTTTATACGAATTTATAGAGAAAACAAATATATAGTGTAAACTCTATTTAACGTCACTCGATATAATGAAAAACTCCTTAAAACGTCGCAATTACTTAACTCTGGTTGGTTTACCTTGTTGCTCATACAATGATACACTCTAAAATACGACACACAAACTGTAAATAACGACAACAATACGTCATCATTAAGCAATAAACAGTGCTTGATTTTAAGAAATTCGTTCTTTTGTTTGTTAGGATTATCTTTCACATGTTTAGCTCAGATGCTTATTGAAAAGTTATCATATTCTTAGTTGCCCAGTTGTAAATCATCATAATTATTAATACGCTAAGGTTAAAGATGTTTGCCTCCCTTTTTAGAAAAAACCTCACAATTTCTCCACATAAATTATATATCATTTTACAGATAATTGCTTGCTCTACTGAGATCGACAACTAAAAAATTTATTATTGCTTTTGTTTTTGTAAATTAATTAAAATACAGCAACGCTGAACAATGTCTGCCATCTAACGGCTTTAATTTTGAAACAGCGAGCAACGCTGAACAACATGACAGCAATGCTGCATGATGCCATCTGACGGCTTAGCTCAACGCTTTTGCTACTTGCGCCTCTATATGACAATTTTAGTAAAATATTTCTTCGATCTGTCATCTGAGCTTCATATTGTAATACAACAAAAAGAAGAACGTTATAAGCAGTGTGCAAAATTAAAAACGAATTGAATACCTGCAATCATATTTAAAAAAAAATTTTGTAAAGTGATAACTATTATATTTATTTAGTACGAATAATTCGCACAGGTCATACTAGTTTTATATATTATGAGTAAATATATATTATTATAGTAAAAAATATTAAGGGATTATTTTTTCTCTCTGTTTAACGACAACTCTCAATAACGCCACAAAGTGCACAGTCCCTTGAGTTTACACCGTATTTCGAAAATGTAAAAAAAAAGTTGTCGTTTGAAAAAAAATGTATGTACTCTTCCGGTCGAGTTGAAAGTACAAAAATATATATCTCAGCAGTTTCCGATAGCAAATTTCGAGTTAAATACAAAACTATTCAATCTTGTTTTTTGTATCTAGTAGGATACAAGAATTATTTACTGTTACCACTATCGGTGAATACACTGTAGTTTTTAACTATCATAAGTAAATAAATAAATAATAATGAAAAATATTGCAAAATATAATGTTCAAAAGTGCTGTAGGTTACAGAAAATGTCAAAATGCCATCACCATAGCCACATATGTGCACAAAACTCAACACAACATCTAGAAATCTTTTTTTACCCGAATCTTCAAAACGCATTCCGAATGGCATTGGAAATCCGTGAGAATTCCAATGGTATCTCCGTCCTTGTCGTTCGCTATCGTTCAAAGCTTCGGTGTAATGTATCATCCAAACATCGTCGTTATCTCTTTCAAAGGCAGCCGGCATTACACGGAATAAATCCTGATTGTCTTCAAAATATTCAAGACCATCAGTATCACCCTCAGCCTCAGGTTCCGTATCTTCTTCATAAGCTGAACTTTCTTCATTATCAACTAAATTCCCACCTAACACACATTATATTGTCGCGTTATTAACTAACAAATAAAGACACTTGAACTACAATTTTGAAATAAGTATTTTATAGGCAATCAAATAAGCACTGAACTTCATGTACATTCACTTATAACAACATGAAATTTTAATAATATAAAGCATTCGTAAACTAACCACCAATTGGGCTTTTGAATGAAATTTTTTTTTGTCATAAATGGAAAGATCGTATATAAGTTTTATAACAAAACTATTTTTCTTTTTTTTTATTTTCGTTATAATTCAAAAGTTATATCAAATTAAAAATAAATTTTTGTACCCAGTTCCGAAAACGCGCCGACATTTCCCGAACATAATGTGACGTCATAATGTTAATTTATATTATTATAATAATAAATAATAAATTAATTAGTTATATTTAATGAAAAATATTTAGTTTCTCATAAATTACAGTCACATTACTATTTTGTGAAAAAAAAACGTCCATTGATGCTTTCGCATCTTGAACCGCAGCTGAATTGAGCCGAAAATGTAGCATTTTTTAGAAAATCTGTGATCATAAATAATATCTAAAGTAAGTATATTAGCAGAATTGGCTTTTATAAAAGATTTGTCACACATTATTAAATAGAATTACTTGTCAACAAAATTTTTTTATACTAAATTTAGGATAGTTTTAGTCAATACACATGTAGAAGCCATTGATAGTATATACATTTTAACATCATGACGTCACAACTGTCAAAAACAATTTTAGTGCGTTTGCAGTCACGTGATTTTTTTAAATATTTTATCAATTTTAAATTGCTTATAATTAATTTAAAAAAGTTTTTTGAAAGTTTTTCGCATCGATTATCAATATTATTTATAATAAAGTTTTAAAATACAATTAAAAAATCGATAATTATTTTTTTTTTCAAAAGCCTAATTGAGGCGTTTATTAACATTACCTAAATATACGATAGTTATATTGACAATACTAGAGCTTCAGTTATCCATCATGCATTAACTAGTCGATTGATTGTGCATACGTGTTAAAAAATTAAATAACCACGCGACCGATTCATTGTTCATGTCAAAATTTAGACAGTGCGCCATGAGGTGACAAAACCGTATGTACCAATATTTGCATAAAACTAAAGCCGTGTTTTCAGAGTTTCAAAATAATCCGGATTTTACTTATTTCTACCTAACAAGGATAATATAATTAAAAAACATACCTTCATCTGGATCATCATCATTATCGTCGTCGTCGTCATCGTCTTCATCTGATGTATTCGAATCTGAATCTGATTCTTCAGTATCATTTCGGCTCATCAGTTCATCCTAAGAAATAAAAAATAATAAAATACAAATAACAAAATGTTTGAGCTTTTAGATTCCTTGCTAGAATTGGTTGTTAGGTTTCAAGCGTTTTTGGCGCTGAATTTCGTGATGGCTTTTATGTGTTCGCTTCACTAGACGCGTGTTTCGAAGCTGGTTTTTGAAATTCAGCACGGGAGCTCACAGCGGCGTCATTTCCATTCCCTCAAACAGCACAACTTCTAGCAGTAAATTTATACAAAAAAAAAAATCACTTACATTGCCTCCGGTATCCACATCTATATCCATAGCATTCTCGTTGTTTTGTTGATTTGTTCTGGGTGGGTTGTCTTCTAGTAAATGATTGATAATTATATCATCAAGAGCCGAATCGTCAGGGGGTCCACTCCTACTTAAACTTTCACCAGCTATAGAAATATCATGCTCAGTGTTCTCTCCATCTCCGTCTTCTGCGACATCTTCTTCTTGAGCGCGCGTTGCTTCCGATCCAGTTACACCACTGCCACTAACCGAGCCTTCGACTTCTCCGTCGGCATTTGGTAATTTACGGTTAACTTTTGCCACGTGAGACATCGGCTGATTTAAGACTCTAGTTAAGATTTCAAGAGGTTTCAAAGATGCATTAATTGTTTCAGCTAAATGTGGACTTGACAAATCAATACAATGTGAAAATCGCGCTAAGTCAGCTAACAATCCTCTGCGCATAATGAATTTGATCACATTGTTAACTGGAAATTGACCGTGCAATTGTTGATTGGGTCTAGGTGAACAGTTTTCTATCATAGTCGAAATCAACGATGCAAGCATTTGCATCTGAGCATGCTTTTCTGATGACTCCGGCATATTTATAGCTCTCAATAATGAATTGCGCACATCCCAAATTAATGTGTTTTGAGTATCGGGTAATTGATTACTCGATGATATAGAAGATATCAACATTCTGGTAGCTGCATGTCTATCCGGATCGCCTACATTTTCGTCATAGGGCATTAATTTATCTAAAAGGAATGTTATTCCTGTTATTTCTTCAGTAGTCATATCGGTTTGGCCAGCTTCATACACGAAGTATGCTATGTATTTAGCAATCACCGTATATGAACGTACGGCATCCGATAAAATTTTTAAGATATCTGACTTTTTAAGCAACGATTTTTTAGATTCGTCATCTGTAATTTTAGTTTGGCAATGCGGATTGTTGTCTTTATGCGATCGTCCCGGCAACGTGATTATTTCATCGTCAACCGAATCCGAATTCATCGGTGAACTGACGACATCTCCTTGTAATAAACGAGGAACAAATGCACTTGTAATGCGAGCCGGTCGATTCTGTTGTGAGTTTGGCGTGCTAACAGAAGTAGTTGTATTTTCTGATTGATTTTGCACCGGATCGTCTGCCTTAGCCAAAGCCTCCATCAATTCAACGATAACTTGCACTGTCAAATAATCTTTTAAATAAACTTCTTGCGAAGTTATGCTTGGTTTCGGCTTTACAAACAGTTCTTTCAAAGGTGAATCTTCCGATTTTTGACTTTCAAACGTTAAATCCGGTTCCAGAATACTACTTGCAACTTCGTTAAATATATCGAAGTTTCGGCACGCAGCCGCGCTCATTTCCCTTGAAAAATTAATGAGCTCTCTCATTTGTGGAGCCAAACCAGTCCATGACTTTAATCGGATTATTCTTTCCATAGTTAACGATAAAATTTCTGGTTCTTCGAGAACATGGCGAATAAGAAGGGTGGCTAGCGTTTCAAAGCCATTGAATGCCGACGCTTGAGTCATATTGAGTAGGACTTTTACGCCCCCTAACGAGGCAAACAATAGAGCATTGTTGAATCCACGAGTTACTTTGAGTAGAAGGCGCATGCAAGCGTGTAAAGTATCAGTATCGATCGGTAAATGCATCAGTTTTACACAAGCTTCTGTGACAAAGAACGATAATTTTTGTGAAAGGCCATCGACCAATACGGACTGAGCCTCTTCTTTTTTTACAAGTTCCGCTTTTTCTGTCGGATCAATATCTTCCGAATTTGATTTATCTTTGGCCATGTATCTCATCGTCATCATGATGGGTCTGTTACTTCCTGTTTCCTCACTCTCTTGATTCATCGTACTGAAGTGTAAAATGTATCTTCGCCGATTAATCGTTACTCTCACGCTCGATTCGCCGTTCCAGTAAGCGTCGTTGACTGCTTTATTAATCGGTGGTTGATATAAATTCCATTTCCCTACGCTGAAATCATACCACTGCCACTGACGCGTCGTATTTTTATGAGTATTTTTCTTCATCGCAGTCTGAGCCGCAACTCTTTCGGTCAAATCGATCAATAGCAATAACGGAGCTAACCATTTCGGCGTCGATGTCAATAATTCTTTAGGAACAGACGACATGGCTTTTTCGGCCGCACACAACAGTTTAATTAATTCATTTAGAACACCTCGTTCAACTATCATTTTCGCACCCGGAATTCTGAACTCTTTATTGTTACCCGTCGCTTCAAACATTAACGCCAAAAGGTGAAAACGAACCGATAATTCACTATTACACATGGTTTCGACCGAAGTCAAACTACTGTCTTCTATTTTAGTTTTAAGTTTCGTTGTTTTGTCACCGATATCTAAAACTAGTTTGGTAAGCACAGCGTCGCGAAATTCAGTTCCGTTACGTTTCGCTATCACGAATAATAATTCACAAACGGAGAATACGGTGTCTGGCAATTGATCCATTAAATTTAAGCAAATGTCGACGACGCTTTTACAAAAATCGTCAACTGCTTCTTCAGGTAGTGGCGTGTCGTCTATCGGTTTGAAACCTTTGAATTCACCGGAATTATTAAATTCTCCCAAAGACATGGCGATTGCTTTTACTATTTGATCGTCTTCTCCTTGATCCATATCGGCTGAGGCGCGCGATCCCGTATTCAACAATAAATAATCAGTCGCTTGCTCCAAAGTATTTGTGTGAGCTAACGCGTCTGCGCATTGTTCTCTGGTGAATCCCATATCCATCAATTGTAGAAAATGTACCGGGTTGACAGGTGTACCATTGCGGAAAGTACCCAAAGTCAACGGTCTCGATGTGTATAAATTATCAGTATTTGTTTCAGTAGTTTCTTTTGCCAAAGCTTCCTTAGCGACTGCTTGTCCTTGAAGAATATGTTTCAAAATCAGTAACATCGATTCACTCATGCGAGCCCCGTACGTTTTCAAAGGCTTCTTGCCCCACATTAACATGACGGCTTCGAAAGCTAATTTCTGTATGCTGACTAAATACTTTATAGGACAGAATGTCGACTTTTGACTATACGGTGTTGTTGATTTATTTGCAATGACGTGCGGCGATTCCATAATTGCAGATGGATTGACCATTTTTTCTAAAAGCAAAAGCCAAGCATCCAAAAATTCGCCAGTGCCATCCGGCAGATCCGGATATTCTAAGCCTTGTTCTGCTGGAACCTGGCCTCCTGCCGATAATGCCCAACGGAATGTTTCAAAAAATGCATGCTGACCTCCCAAATTAACAAATTTCTGAAGCATCAAATGATATGGATATCTTTTTTCATCAAATAACATCGGACTCGTAAAACCCACGCTGCAAATTAAGAAAGTGAGTCTGAATTTCGGTACCGGAGAAGGAGGAAGCGTGTCCCACGTCAATCCTCTAGTTAAAAGTAAGTTAAGAGCAGTAGCCACTTTCCGAGCGGTTCCGCTCGGTAAAGCGGGTGCACTTGGATTATTCTGTCCTCTCCGATTTCGAGTTTGTGTTCCGACACATAATTTTACTAAAAGTCCAAACAATTCGGCTAAAGCGCGACCCAATCTCGACGACGCACCTAACAACGGTTTAATATATTTTAATTGATGAGCCGTCGGTGCCGTTCGTTCGGGTTTATCTGAATGATTTGCATTTTCAGATTCGGTTTCACAAGCCGGAGACGAATTTGTCGATAATGCTTCCATAGCAGTTGTCATTCCGGTGCTGTGATTACTCGAGTCTTGTGAAGAATTATCATCGTTAGATATTCGATTTTCGGGCGATAATAATTTTTCCATATCGGCTCTTCCAAAATCACAACCTTCTGGAATAATATCATCACTGCACAGAGCCAGTAAAAGTGTACTCTCCCACACCAACGAAGTGTAGAGTTCGGCAAGACTGCGCAACACTTCCAGTCCCATTTCTGAGCCCCAGTTTGTCAACGACAGTTGTCGGATATCGGTTTGGCCAGTTCTACATACATGAACGAACATAACGACGTAGCCGTGGGCAGCGCCCATTGCGTGCAATAATGGTGTATAATTGATGTTTGAAAAAGCCGTTTCGAGCGACGGCGCTTTTGCAAGTTCGTTCAATAAAACCGATCCACCGGGCGGTTTTAGCGGACTGTGTAAAGGTTTTAGTATCTGAAGCGTGTCCATCAATTGAGTAAGACCTTGCGTTAAAACTTTCGGTTCGTGAGCCAAATTCAAAACTGATTTACATACGGACGCAACACTTTGTGCGGCGACAGTTATGGGATAATCGACCGGCAAATTAGGTAACGAAAGTATTTTCAAAAGCGGAGACAGTCCATTCTGCTGAACAAACTCCTTGCAATGGTCATCCGTAGAGTTATTACTTAAAATAGCATCTATAAATTTACACACATTAACAATATAATCTATAAGAGCAATTGGTGTTCTTTCATTATTAGCAGATGTGGTTCCGTTATCTTGACCATTATCATCTCTTTGATTGTGCGAAGATGTCGACGCCTCTTCCTCATCGTCGTCTTCTTCATCAGAACTACCGCCCTCATTATTTCCACTTTGATTCTGCGATGGTGTCGGTGAAATATCAGCTTTATTTTGCGCCCGCCAGCAGATATATCTCGGATCACAACCGAGTAGACATAATTCTTGAAGTAGCCATATTATAGCACGCATTGCATTTACTTTTAAGGTCGGTTGATGTCTCATCAATTCATCCATAGCATTGCCGAGATTCGTAGCCGTATCTCCCATCGGGTCTGCGCTACGTCTTCTTCTCATCGCAGCGAGATATTTTGGCGAAAGTAGAACTTTAAACAAACGGTCGAACGGTTTGCATTTAACAAACGAATCTAAGCCTCGAGCATTAAGACATAAAGCACTAAACACGTTCGGTAACGACGCTAGTACTTCGCGAGTCGCGGGTACGTCTTTGATTAGCAACGCATGTAAAACAACATCCGTTAAACCGTTGTCTTGCAGCGACGACAATAAACTCGGCTCTTGAAACACAAACACAGTCACGACGTCGGTAGCTAATAAAAATAACGACGGACCGTAATAATCCGCGTTACTTATAATGTGTTTAAGCGACGAAGGAAGTGATCCTTCCATTATGTGTCGAATATTTTCTGAAAATCCCGGTTCTTGAATGGCTTTTTTCAAAAAGTTTAACATAGATTTCAAAAGTGCTGCACGCTGTGGAAGGCAAATATGACTTCTTTCACCGCACTCCATAGGCTCTTCGACAGATAAAGAATTAAAATCAGATACTGACGAAAAACTGCTCGATGAAGATGCCGATTCATCGGTAGGTTGAGTTTTTGGAATTATTTCAAACGGTTGCTCTTTCCGGCAAATATTAATTTCCATCTAAAAAATAAAGAGACGAACAATTGAATTGTATTTTTTTTTTGGCACGTACATTTTTTGCGTACTGTTTTAATACTCACTTGCAATCTTGAAATAAAACTCTCTAGACCACCTGCTACTTGAAAAGCTTGCATATCAATATTTGTGATTAAATCTATGACTCTGACAGCACGTGTTACAAACTAAAAATGTACACGCTTTTATTATTAATCGACCCTTTTAAAAATGATAAAAAAACTCAATTATAACGCCACTTACCGTTATGTGATCTAATTCGGTTCCCGGCCAGTTGATTACTTTTAATAATGATTCCATCATATTACTGCTCTTTAATGCCCTTCCACCAGCATCATAACTGGCTAAATGATACAGGAATGAAAATAAGGCCGTCGCCAAAGGCAATGGGAACACTTGTGCCGAACTCGACACGCCGGGTACCTCTGACGATGTTACCGTTTGTTGTCCTGAGCCCGTTAAAGAAGCAATACAAGATCGAACTAACACAGGCAAAAACCCATGGTAAACACTAGCGCCCGTTACATCAATTATATTTTTAAGTCTTGATCCAGGTTTTCTGTTAAAATCAAAAAGAAATGTAATATTGCTTTTCGGATTAATTTTGCTGATGCACAATTCTTGTTTTTACGATTACGATTAGTGTTGGGCATAATCGATACATTTCAATAATCGAATGAATCGAAATAATCGGTTTTTATAATCGAATGATCATTCGAATTATCGATTATGAATGATAAATCGAATAATCATTAGAATTATCGATTATGAATGATTATTCGATCATTCGTTTACACTGTTAAAGTATATAAAACGAAATTATAAACTGCCAGGTTTCGAATGATCATTCGATTTATCATTCGAATTATCGATTATGAATGATAAATCGAATGATCATTCGAAACCTGACAGTTTATAATTTCGTTTTATATACTTTAACAGTGTAAACGAATGATCATTCAAAACATCGATTATGAATTATGTGCTAACTTTGCAATTTCGATTTGTTAATATTACTTAACACAATATTAATAATGGAATCACTGATATGATCGAATAGAAATAGAAATATATTTTTAATCCCTAGATGGATCGTCAATTTACATAATGAGTTAAACATTAAAATTGAAATTTAATGCAGAAACCGAATGATATATCAATATATCATATTATAATCGACAGTCGACATAGCAATAGTACTCTGTCGGGATTAGTATTCATTTCATATTTCATAATCGATTCAAGCGAATGATATCTCGGTTGCCATAATCGAATGATCGAATATTCGGCCATAATCGAAATATTTCGATTATATCATTCATAATCGCCCAACACTAATTACGATTAACAAAGCAATAATCGCACGATTACGATTATAAATGAATTAAGATATCATGTACAATAAACTATCGATTATCTATGAAATAATTGACAAATCAATATATAAAAATTAAATCATAAAAATTCAGAACATAAAATTCAAATCAACTTTACAAAAAATAAAAAACGAACGATAAATATGATTAAAGCTTAATATTCCATGTTTACGTTAGGCGAATTTTTATTTAGAAAGTAAAAAATTTGAAAATTCTGCGGAGTCAATATGTTTCGTTTAGAGCTTTTTATAAGCCCAGCTGCAGAAAACGGTCTTTCCAAATTCACAGACGAGTGCCTGTATTATAAATATTTCGCTGTAATCTGCTGCACCGTCGACAATAACAGTAGATTACAATTAATCGTACAATTGCAATAATCGTGAATTAATCGTATAATAGTCGCATCGCTAATTAATTTAAATAGGTTCCGCAAAAAAATCACTTACTTGCTCGGAAAATGTGGACTAGGACTTCTATCGAGATGAATAATAGACGTGAGTGTTCGTAGTGCGGCGGATCGAATTTCAACTAAATGCGGAAGTTGGAGTTCCAAAAGTTCGACCAATTCTTCAAGTAAACCGTTATAGAGAAGAAGATGTGGATTCATATTATCCGATAATGCATTTGAATAAACGAGCACGGATAAAGCTTGTAAACGAGCTTGGACGCAATACAATCGTATTTTGTAGTCCCCAAACCAACACGAGAGTCTCAATTGTGTAAATAATCTCATCTAAAAAAAGAAAAAACAAATAAATAAGAATAAAAAAGTCCCTATTAATTTCAATTACAGTGTAAACTCTATATAGCGACACTCAAGGGACTGTGCACTTCGTGGCGTTATTGAGAGTTGTCGTTAAACGGAGAGAAGAAATAATCCATTAATATTTTTTTTACTATAAAATGTATTTACTCAACATATATAAAATTTACAACTGACCTACAAACATATGAAAGATAATCAAACAAAAGAACCAATTTATAAGAATCTTCAGTAGGTACGCATGATGCCGACAACAAAGCAACAAAATAACAAACAAGTACTGTTTATTGCTTAATGATAACGTATTGCTGTCGTTATTTAGAGTCAGTGTGTCGTCATTTTTAGAGTCTTCATTATATGAACAACAAGGTAAACCAAGTAGAGTTAAGTAATTTCGACGTTTTAAGGAGTTTGTCGTTATATCAAGTGACGTTAAATGGAGTTTAACACTGTATTAAGAAATAGTAAATTTTTTACCTGCTTATCATGGGGTATTCTGTATTTTTTTATCAACTCATTCATCAAATCTGCAGGAGATTTTTCCAATTTATCCACATTTTCTATATGGATGTATTTTAATGGACTGGTATCAGTTGGTTGCGATTTTTCTTCATAAAATTCAAAATGTACAGTAGATGCACTTTGAGGTACGGACTTTTCGTTTTTACAGCAATCAGCCAATCCAAAACCATTTTCTTTACCACCCCAACTCTAAACATTATTTTTTTTTTAATATTAACATTGACGAAATTGCCTAAACATTAGTGATGGGATAATTCGAATTAAGAATAATTAATAATCCGATTTTTTTAAATAATCGATAACATGGGATTATGTAATTTTCGTTACGGATGCGACATTGCTCAATGTTCTATAACAATGATTAAAATTGAGGTTATATTATGCAAAATATAACTTACGAACGAAAAAATAACAATGCATCTGGAAACAATACTGTCCGACGTTTACTGGCTAGTAAATTAATTTCAGTTCCGTCCACATGATTAATAATTTTAAAGAATATTTGGTTCAAATGAAACATACTATTCAATAAATAAAATTATCGACCAATTTTTCAGACAATATATTAACAAAAAATATAATTAATACATTAACGTTTCGATCCGGATTTGGATCTTCTTCAGAACGGATCTAAAAAATATAAAAAATAATTAATATTTAATTTCTAATTCGCTTTATATAAAATTCTTTCAAATATATAAAGCGAATTAGAAATTAAATATTAATTATTTTTTATTTTTTTTAGATCCGTTCTGAAGAAGATCCAAATCCGGATCGAAACGTTAATGTATTAATTAGTGATGTGCCGGATATCCGTATCCGTATCCACGGATATCCGAGGGTAAAGAAAGATCTGTATCCGTATCGTTAGTTTTTTGGCGGATCTTTTACCTTATTAATTTTCAATTCAGAGATGAAATTTTATATATATAAATGATTACGTAATAATGAAGAACTGTTAAATTCCATTCAGATTATTTTTTTTTAAATCGTATTTGGCACCTTTATATTGCTAACATTTATCGCAGTGAGTACCATACCAATAGTATATAACTCAAAGGTACTAAAAAACTATCTTTATAATGAGATATTGCACATCGAACTTTGGAAAGAGACAATCTGTTATGAGAGTTAACTCTTAAAGAGGTCAATAACTTTTTCCCATAACAGATAGTCTCGTTCCAAAGATCGATGTGCAATATTTACCGCCGCGTACTCTAAGAAAGTTAAGATCCGTATCCGTATCCGCGGATCTTGAAACCAAATATCCGTATTCAGATCCGTATCCGCGGATATACATTTTTAACGATCCGGCACATCACTAGTATTAATTATATTTTTTGTTAATATATTGTTTGAAAAATTGGTCGATAATTTTATTTATTGAAGAGTTCTAATCAGACGTTAATCAAAGATGAAATAATACGACTTTGCCCATCACTAATTCAAACACACGATTTATCATTTTAAGGTAAAAAAAATAGTACATACTTCTGCTAAATAAAATAGTCGAATTAGAAGTGACTGTCGTTTATCACTATTTAATCTTGTAATAAAATTACTTCTTTTTGAAAACATGTACAACAAATTCAAAACTCCGAGAACAACTTGCATGTCCGAAGAGCTGAGAAGGGACACCAAATGTTCCATTGAATTGTATAAATGTCTTGAAAAAGAATGTTCGATAAGCAAGGTTGTGAAATGGAGAACCCATAACAGCAATTTCTTGTTCTGAAAGAGTGTAAAAAATATATTAGATAATAACGGTTATATTGCACTAAATAAATCCCCTGGGAATACAGAATTCTTGTTTTATACAAGGTGTTCTACAAGCTCTATGACAAACTTTGACAGATGGTAGGTCACTTGATTTTAAACATATTTTTCTTAATAATCATGGGTCCGATTCGTTTTTGTTTATAAGTTACAAGCATTTAAAGAATCAAAAACGTAGGCTGATAAAAAGAAATATCGGTTGTTATAACAATAGTTATTGTTACCTAGTGTCATTATAATTATTTATTAGATATTTCGTGTGAAAGTTTTAAATAAAAAATGCAAGCTGAGGGTGGACATTTCGAACAATTTTTATAGTCGTAAGTTTTGTGATTATCATTTAAATTAAATTTTTATTGTTAACTGCTAATAAAGGTTAAATGCTTGTAACTTCTAAACAAAAACGAATCGGACACTGTAGTGTATTATGTATAATGGTAACCTTTCAATTATTACGTAATAAGAATATCTTTTAGTTTAATTATAATGATTTGTAAAATGATCACTTGATAATAAACTTCTGTTGAATTAAAATAAGCGTGCATTGATTTAAAATAATTATTGAAATTTACATATACAACAGACACATGTTTATTAAAAAAAATATGTTTAAAATCAAGCAGCCTACCATCTGTCAAAGTTTGTCATAGAGCTTGTAGAACAGCCTGTATAACATATTACAGTGTTTATAAGCTGTTTTAAGCGGGAAAAATTGATTTTAAGAGGTATGTTCCAAACAGCCAGAGAACGGACATAGATCCATCACCGTCTTGCGCAGTAGCTCAAAAACTGATACAAGCGGTTTTGTTTTAGCTACTGCGCAAGACGGTGACGGTTCTGTGTCCGTTCTCTGGCTGTTTGGAACATACCTCTTAAAATCAATTTTTCCCGCTTAAAACAGCTTATAAACACTGTAATATGTTATACAGGCTGTTCTACAAGCTCTATGACAAACTTAATATATTAATCTAAAAAAATTACACACCATATAATTAGTTGATGCGGACATTTATTTTACTATATTTCGCTATTTAGTATAATTTGCTTATGAGAAAAGAAAAAATTATACAGGGTGTATCACAGGAAACCGTACATAGGGAAAAGTACACAGTACAAATTAGTTAAGATCAGAGATTGCTTTGCCCTCTATTCAGAGGTCGTTACCATGGTGTACGTATTAGATATGAGCGCCGCGCCGGCGCGCCGTCGCCGCCGACGATTCCCACCCGCCACCGCCGCTGTGAAAATGTAACGGCGCGCCGCCGAGCGAAAAGGCATATGTTTAAACGATCAGAAAATGTTGAAAACATATTTTTAAAGACTACTTTATATTTTTTTATGACTTAAAAGAAACATCTTTGTTTTCTCTAAGATTTATTTTCTTGTTAATTGTTATTAGAACTTTATATGACAACGTTGATTTTTTTCTGCCAATCGAAGTGCCAAAAATATTTTAGCTCTAGGCTAGAAACCATTTCCGTATAAAAATAATTTGTGTTAAATAAATAATAATTCTGATTGTTAAACTACATGTTTTGTTTTATTGTATCCTGCCCATCATTAAAAAATGCTCCTAAGGTCACGCCGCCGACTACGCCGCCGCCGCCGACCTTAAAAAGTCGGCGCGCCGCCGCCGCTCCTTTACCCATCGGCGCTCATATCTAGTACGTATACAGTAATAAATGCATATGACAGTTTATCCCTATATTATTAAACGAGCTAATCTTGTATCTACCTATCTATCTATGTACCTATGTCCCTAAATATTTTCTCGAAAACGGCCCTAACGATTTGGATGAAATTTACTGAAAAGGGATTTTGGGGGGCAAAAAATCGTTTTAGCTAGGTCTCATCTCTCGAAAAAATCGTTTTCTTACGAATTTTATCATTATAAAAGTCAATTATTTTACGTATGAAAATACTTAAATATTGTAAGTAGGTTTTGGAATTTTATACAAACAATGAAACAATTGTTTTCAAAATATTATGACAGTTAATCTTCAATTACTATCCAAGTGAGACTTAAAATAAATACGTATTTGAATATCAGTATTTTATTTAACTTTCCGAGCAAAGCTCGGTCACCCAGGTACTGTTAGACAAAGTGACAGAGAGTTTTTATAACCGATTAAGCCACTGCTTAACTAAAAATGCAGGTTTATTTGAACATTTGCTTTATTTTTTATTTTAACTGTTTGTTTTGTTTAATTATTAAGTAGAAAAATATTTTCTCAATAAAAAATTGTTTCATTAATAAAAATAAATTCATTTAATATTAAAGAATAATTTTAACTGATTTTTCTAATTATTCATTATTAGCTATTATTGTTATTAAATAATGGTTAGTCAGCGTTACCATGATACCCATTCTCGTATGTGGTCAAAGTAAACGTTGATCCTAACTAATTTGCACAATGGAGTTTTCCTTATGTACGGTTTTCTATGATACACCCTGTATATACTTATATGTATGATAACCAAAGATAGAAATACCAATTGCTTGAAAGACAACAGTCGAATTGAGAGCAGAGTCGTATTTGAAAATTATAAAACGAATTTTAAAAATAATTCTTACAAAAATACATGTGAAAAAGAGCGATAGCAAGTGGGGGTCCTCAAAAAACGATCGCGGGTTGCTGTTGGTGCGATGGCGTTTTTCTGGCGCAACGAAAAGGGAAGTTAGCAGGGAGTTTCTCAAAAAAGACGGACCAGTGCAAGTAGAACTCGCAGCCTGACGGTTCCGTAAAAACGATCTGTAGCAGCTCATACAAAAATTGGAAATCAAAGTTAATATATTGCTTAAGTATTAAATTCGAACCTGAAAAAGGAATGAATAGTACCACATTGTACATCGAAGTTGCAAATAAGTTTATAATCGCAAAAAAAAATATGATATAACTACAAATTTACGTTTTTCGGATTTTTCCTTAAATATCAATGCTGGGTCTAAACGACAAACACAAAATATCCATAAGCAGAGGTGGGATTCGAACCCACGACAGTACGATCCAAAGGTCAGCACGCTGACCATTACACCACGCTGTCCTCGAATTTTTCCTTTTATTTGTGCTATAAGACACTGCTTCTTGCCAAATTTAATAATTCTAGGGGAATTTCCTTTTAAAACATTCGCGAGGTTATGTTAGTGTCAAATGATTTCTTGTGCAACGGAGAGAAGTGGACAGAGGGGGAGTTCCTCAAAAAACGATGGCGGGGTAGTGACAGTGCGAAGGCGTTTTTCTTGCGCAATAAAAAGAATGGGTGACCTTAGTTGCTGATTCGCTTATTTCGTTTTTTTTTTAAATAAAAAAAAAAGAGTGGGCAGGGGGGATTTCCTCATAAAACATTCACGAGGTTATGTTGGTGTGCAATGGTTTTTCTTGTGCAACGAAAAGAGAAGTGGACAATGGGGGAGTTTCCCAAAAAACGATCGCGGACGGTGTTGGTAGGATGGCAATATATTGAATTGTTAAACAAATATAACAAAAACCATAAATATCTAAATACGACCCTGCTTCCATGAAACAATAATTATGTACAAAGCACATAACTGACACATACCTCTGTATTAAAATTGATATCACATGAAAGGGCCCAGTCATTTCCATTTTGACGGGTGCAAGCCTCTTCTAAAATCCCGTCAAAAATATCTAATACATCAATCCAGTGGTAAAGTTCGCATTTACCAAAAGTCCATGATTCAACGCGAGACAACTCTTCAAGAAGTTCATATTTATTACATACACGCAACCGTTCAATTAAATGACGACATTCAATAGGCACCTCTGAAGAGCTTTTCTTTAATCGACTTCGGTCAATTTTCATTTTGAACTGGAAAAAAAACCTTAATGAAACCTTCAAACATTTTCTAACTCGTCGTTTGCTTTTTTTCCATGGGTGATTTAACTAGGTATTAATTAATATTTACTTTTGATTAATGAATACTATTTTACGGAGTTAAATGTATTCAGATTTACAAAATACAATAAACCTGAACATAATTATATATATTTGCCTATTGCATTAATGCGTATTTATTTATCATACTATACAATTACCTTGTAAAATAGAATTTAACGATTTAAAAATTCATAAACACTACAAACTGAATATATCTATTCCTTAAAAAAACCGTTCTACAAATTATTACTGAAATGTAGTTACACACTGTCAAAAAAAAAACCTTGCAAGTCATATAAACTGTTTATAAAGGGAAAAATATATATCATCCTAAAGTATTTATGAATCACAACAAAGTGTGGTCATGATAACTCCGCCATATTGACAATGGCTACATTAATCAAAGGGGAAAATAGAATTTCTTCCAATTTAGCAAATCATAAACATCTGAAATAATTATTACCGTTAATTGTACACGTTTTGATAATTAAACTTCATCATTATAATCCAACAAACTAACTCTAATTGCTATGTACAACGAAATTTGTAACAAAAATATTGCAACGAACAATCCTACTCATCTACATACAAAACTGCACATACTAGCAACTAGAGCTGTTGCAATTTCCAAAATTTGAGATGGCGTTTCATATTTCTTAACCTTCTTTAGTTACAGGAATAGTTCCGACTGAAGAAGCAGCCGTCCTCAAAATAGCTCTTATCATTGACAAAAATTAATTTTAATTTTTTAATTTACAATACGGAAAACATAATCTACTCTAAGTAACGATTGAAATTGCCATGCGAATTCTTACAAACACGTACAATTAAAATAATATATTTTGAATAACACCATAGGTCACAAAAATATTTACTTAGTAATAAAAAAAATGTGCACTTTTCAACTCTACAAATAATAAAAGCACAAGACTAGGAACACAATGAAAAATTTATGACAAAAGAAAACGTTTATGACTACGTGTACTAAAACTAACCTTAAAAGTAAGTGATTATAAATTTTCAACCATTCATAATTGTGGCAATTTTTTAATTTCAATAAAGATGAAGGGCACAATACACAAGGAACATAATAAACACACGAATTAGATTTTTGTAAGAAAACAGTATACGCAATAGTCCAGCATCAAAACAAAGCTGGCTTGTTATCAAATACATATACAAAGTTTAATTATCAACAAAGTTGCAATACTACCCTCACTATGTAACCCGAGAATAAGCACGAATCATATCAAATAATATAAATCTCATATTGCATATATTTGCCGAATATTCTCAGTGATATGTGGCCAGCTTCAGTTGGAATTGATTCATTGGCAAAAAAAAAATCAAATACATTTATCAGACACTACAGGCTTAATCAGTGTTCTGTTTGAAATTTCATGAAAGTTTCCTCATTTTATCAATGAGTTTTCATACTAATTAAGATGCCAATTAATGTCATTTTATTTTATGAAATACGTTCTGTAAAAAAATGCTGCCAATTTGCGTTTCTTAATACAATGCTATACCTATATACTTTAAATCAGATGATTGAAATTAAAATAAATGATGCTTTTATTTAAAAATATAAAATTTTATTTATGTCCCCAGTACAACATCATATAAGTGGACGGATTACAAAACAATGAATGAAAGAAAAAACATATTTAAAATTCTCCCTATAACAATTATTTAAGCACCTTTTTAAAATAGAATGATACGTCATTACTAGAGTATTTTAAATATAAAAGTTTAGGAAGATAACATAATATTCAATATGATCAGTTAGTATTAAATGAATTGTTTTAGGAATAAAATAAATTAATTAATTTAACAGATCACAAAAGGAAAAATATAAACAAATTCTTAGAAGCTAGAATATCCATGTGTTAATTTTAGGCACACTAAATCACATGTAATTTAATCCATTTGTATACTAATCCTTATCTATAAATGTTATTGTCGGAACAAATGTTATTCATGTTTAAAAACTGATTAAACTGTTTCTACATGAATAATCAACAATTTCTTAGAATTATTATATGAATTTGTTCATTTTGGTGACTAATAAATAATACTACTCTGTTCCTAGCACTCCGAAAACGAAACTGTATGCAAACACAGTGACGGTTCTGTTACCGTTCTCAGAGAGCTTAGAACAGAGCTTATATTTAATAAGAACATGAAGTTTTTTATAAAAATTAGCAACACAAACAGTGTTATGATGACACTGCATGAATCCAAAAAATAATATTTAAAACAATATTGTATTCAACGTCAATATATAAACAAATTATTATCTTTGTAACAATAAATGAAAATGAACAGAAAAAAATAAATATTAAAGTGACATTTTTATGTGTATTTTGAAGATGCCTTCTTACCATTAGAGTATGGATTTTGCAAAAGACGCGGAGTCGTTTCCATCACGCGTAATAATAATTCATCTAAATAATCTTCCATATCTTTCATTTTCTTCTTCTGGCCGGTAACTGTGTTTTGTAACTCAAAAATCATCGCAATAAGTTCCTAAAACAAAATTTAAAAAATATTCAAGCGTAATATATTTTTCCTTCACTGAAATAATAATTTTAAAAAATACCTCTCGTGATTTATTCTCAAACTTTTGTACTACTTCTTTTGGAATTTTAACAGCAGGTGGCTTTTCTATTTTAAGATCGGAGGACTTTAAATCATTTTCGCCTCCAATTATAACTCTCTCTGCAATTATTGTACTTTTTGGCACTTTATCAGTTTTAACATCGATTTGTTCCGTTTGCTTATGGTCTGAAAATATCAAAATTGAATAGTTTCGAAGGCTCGAAATATATTTATACCTAATTATATAATTACAAACAAAAGAATGTGTTCTACCTTTTCTGAAATATTTCAATTTTTTGGAAAATTTGTTTTCCTTTTCTTTGGCATCTTCTTTTTCAGGTATTATAATCTTTGGGGTGTCGTTTTCTACCTCTATTGCAGTTGTCGTTTCGTTTGGTATAGGCACAGACACCTCTGGTTCTTTTTCTTCAAGTTGAACACTAAGAGGCAACTCCCAGGAATGCCTTTTTAAAGAATCGGAACTACCAGTCAGCAACGTTCCACCTGAAATAGGTTTTAGTCAATTATTACATAAATTAAAACTAATATAATTATAAAGAGGCAACTTTTGTCTGTTTGCGTCGTTTTAAAAAATTCGGTGTCAAATCAAAATCTGTCCGGTGAAGTCGGGCTGCAAATATAGTATTTTTATATAAAAAAAAAAATAAAAACACGGACTTATACCTTTTCCATGTTTTCCATATATCTTTTGTTCCCACTCATCTACTGGTTTTTCTTCTGCTATGCTTGAAGTTGACAAATTGCTAGTTCGTGGAGGTTTACTTGGAGGTGAACTTTTTCCTGTTAATCTATCTTGAAGATCTAATACAGGACTGCCAGACTTATTTTGACCAGTGTTTAGTGAGCTGCTTGAACTTTTGTGAGACAAATCATCAAACGTGAATTCGTCTTCGTCTTCGCTAATCACTCCAGGATCAGCATCCCCCGGTGATTGTTTTGAACTGATTCCAAAAGGATTTTTCAACGTCCCCGTGCGCCTACTAGACAAACTAGTGATGCTTCCCGAATCGTCATCTTTAATTTCTTTCTTTTTTCCACCTAAATGCACTTTAGAGCCAATAGATTTCGCGAATTTTTTCAAGCCTTTACGTTTCTCAATTGTGCCTATGCTTAACAAACTCCCACCAACACTCTGAGCCATATGAGACAACTGTCCCAATGACGAATTGTGTTTATCTTTCTTGCTTAAATCGGTTAAACTCCCAGCCTTTACAGTAAACGCTATTCGCACTTCAAGTTCACCTCTTTCCTTCTTCTCTTTTTTTTCTTTACTCGGTTTCGACAGTAATTTATACCATCGATTCTTTGGTCGTTCATAAACATCAAATTCTGCCAAAGGGATTCGGACTGTTCCCAAAAATTGATCTACACCCAAAACATTACGATGAAGAGCGGTCAATACTATTTCAGCGGTGTTTCCCTGAGTTGGAATGAGCCTTTCAAAATACAAAATCAATCAGTATTGACAAAATATTTTTTTATGTGTCATGATTTTTTGTTATACTTACAGTTCACACTCCTCGTTCCATTCAACATTTGGAGAAGCTTTTTCTTTTATAGACGTTTGATACTTTTCCTTTCCTAACGCGATGGTAACAAAACAATCATTTGTTCCATTACTACCTTTAGTTAATAAATTGCACGCTCTTCGAACTGTAAAATTACAATTTGATCAAAAACAATAGTATCCATGAAGGAGTGTACATAATAATAATCATTGTTCATTTTTCACAACAAACCAATTAATCTTAACCTTAAAAACTAAAACCAACACTTTTTAATAAAATGTAACACAAAACATACCTGTTACTTGAACGTGTGTAGGACTCCACATCCTTAAAATATATATATTAAATGACGAATAGAAACACCGATTTTTCAAATATATTTCCGAAAGAAGAGTACAATACTCTTTTGATTACTGTAATAATGAACAAGGAAACAACTTGGGAGTTGGACGACAGCTGATAGAAAGATGAGCTGTCAAGCCTCTATGGCTGCATTCAGCTCAGTTGTTTTATTTTAGTCATCGATGGAGAGATAATATTGTCATAGAGCAATAAAAGTTATCAATTTTATAAACTGTACAAGATAAAAACTCTATTTTTTAATTTATCAGTCAAATAAGCAATCGATCATCATAATAAAGAATAATCGCACAAATCTATACATAACACAAGACCACGGGATAGAACGCTCCCTTAAAAAAAAAAAAATCGTATACAACAATGTACACACTACACATAACACAGCTCACAGTAGAGTAGACGCACCGCATCTGGATGGAGGTTATGTAGCGGCAAATTAAAAGTATGTCAAATATTTCTTGCTTAATTAGCATTACAACATACGTGTCAACTCTAAAAGCCCCATTAAACCATACTATAACTCGTTCTTTTGCAAAAATATCTTATAGGACTACGTTGAACTAAAATTATTGGCAATAATTGTTTTTTCCCATTTTCAGACTACATTACATGCAAAATTGTCCACAAGGATGATATTTTGCTTTTACATAACATTAATTTATTGTACTAGAATAATATTCTCTCACATGCAGCGCCGGGGCCATCAAACTTGGCGTCTTAGGCGAGTGATCTCAAACTTTTTTTTTAAGAGGGAAAAATGACTAACGAATAAAATAATATAATAAAATTATTTGTTAGGTACTAATTAGTTTTGAATTCCGAAAAAAATAAATAATATAATCTAAATTAAGTACCTATACAACATTAAATTTTTGTAAAAAAGTAACTTTTTTAAGTATTGAGAATGAATATTAAATATTTTTGCGTTAAATTTAAATATAAATGCGTTTTTCCATGCCGTCCTCCAAATTTGAACGCTCTAGGTTTATAAGGACGGACAATCACAAAAAAATATCAGTGTCCGTCGGACACCATACACACTGTCCAAGAAAAAGCCATGCCTTTTACTGACAAACAATGCGTCTTAACTGGTTACTGGAGCAGTAGTGTTAAAATACACGATCCGACCAGTGGCGTAACAATAGGGTGGCAGAACGGGCAACATGCCACGGGCCCCCGGGCGGAGGGGCCCTCTGGCCCGAGAAATCCGTCAGCACAGGAAGATTCTAACATTTATTATTACAACATTTAGTATTTTTTTTAGTTTTGTGTTCAATTAATTTAAGTTGCCTACATAGTACATACATAACTTCCGATATAGTTACACCACTGGATCAAACACAGAAATATTACAAGCAAATATTTTTAAAAGAAAGATGACTTGCTTCAAGAAATTGTGCGTTTATTTTTGTTAATTGTAAATCTAGAATAGACTGTCATGATTTTAGATTTTTATTTCAAGATTTATTACTACAAAATTAAAAGTACAAATTATCATTTTTTAAATAATATTTATGTATTTATGGTACTCAAAGTTCAACATTCAAATAAGATTAAAACAATAAAAAACTAAGGTTCCTAAATATGTTAAAACACCCTGCATAATTGGCAATAAATTTCAATTATGGCCTCTGCGGTCATTTACCAATAGGTACATGATATTATAATTTTGAAAAAATGGTGTCAGTATTTTTCTGAATTAAATTTAAATATAGGTACTTACCTAATTTTATAACAAATGCTTAATTTTTATTATCAGCCTATCTGGCAACATTACGATCAAAATTTGCGTAAATTTCAAATAAGCAAAAAAGTGTCAATAGCGTAACTAGCAATTTTACTAAAAATATCAGAGAAATTGTAAGAAAAATCTGTTTCCATCTATACATCACTGCGAACGTCTCTATATTATTATTAAAAAAAGCAATATAAAAAAAGTACAGCACGAAAAAAATACTACGGCAGTGAGCAATATGTAAATTCAACTAGAAATTTTTAGTTTTTTTATATATTATGTATTTATATACATATATACTTGTATATATACATATTTGTTTTTATAGGAAATCTAAATCTCTATTTAAACGTTAAAGGAATAATAGACTGTAAATTATATTTCTTAGATTATTAACATATCAGTCTTAAATACATTTTCTTAACTAAAGAAAATGCTATTTTGTATAAAATTTTTGGTTCTATATATGTTTAGCGATTATGTCTACACACATTTTGAATGTTGATTGAAGACAGAGCTAGTATTTAAAGAGAAACGGTGTTAGCTGAGTTGATCTGAAAAAGAAAATAGATAGACAAAGTGATGAACTGGATTAAGATAAAATATCAGAATTTTAATCTCTGAACAAAAGACAATCAAGAGTGGATGATTTAGGATTAGGCCCGCGAGACTGGGGTCTAGGGCACTAAATTTTTGGGGGGCGGCTTCAACAGCGAAATTAATTAGTCTTTTTAATAATAAAAAAAGAAACCATCTTACGTCCAGGCTGAAAAATTGAACGAACCAGGGAATTTTTTTGACTTATAAATTTTTTTTCCAGATCGTTAAATGCATTCTAACTTAAACGGTTTTATTGTACAATCTATGATGCACTAAAACTAACAAAATTGTTATGAGTCACCATAGGAGGCTTTGATTACACTAAAATAAAATAAAATCGTGGGGCGCATTTAGTAGAAAACTTTCATTTCTTTTTATGTTTACTTTAAATTGTGCTTTATTAAAAGTGCGATTTGCATCCGGACGAAAGCCGGACCGGTCAGTTAGTTATTATAATATTGTATTGTCATCGGAATTCGGAACTAAAAACCGTTTAACTTATTGTCATCGGAACTAATACATACATATGCAAAATTTCAACTCAATTAGACAACGGGAAGTATTAGTTGAAAAAGCTGTCGCATGCTTTATTAAAAGTGCGATTATCAGTCGGACGAAAGCCGAACCGGTCAGTTAGTGATTATAATATTGTATTATCATCGGAACTACATACGTGTGCAACATTACACCTCAAACGAATTACGGAAAGTAGTTGAAAAAGCTATCGCAAGATTTGAAACAGATATAAACAAATAAATATAAGGAGTCAGGCTATAAAACCGTTTTAAAAAGCTCGCTTGACGTAGATGTATGATATGAATACTTACAGGACAGATATTTATCATAAATTCTTCTTAAAAACTAAAAATTACACAACATTTAATAAATTATTTTAGTTTTGAACGCGTAAATATTATATCATTTGTTTGATTATTTAAATTCATGTTTCACAAGAAATGAATAACTCTTTTTCATAAGAATCGAAAAATCTGGAGATTATTTTTCATAAACTGGAGTCGAGAAACCTTAAGTTTTCTGGAGCTTCCAGACTAAAACTGGAGCGTTGGCTACACTACTTAGTTTCACTTTTTTCTCAAAACTTCGTACTGAGGACGTACGTATCACTTGTATTGTCTCTGTACGCACCACCTCTACGTGTGAAGTACAGCGCCACACTAATTGTGCTTGGCGCTTGTATGTGGACGAACTACAAATTACCACAGTGACAATTAATTACAAATGAAGTCGAAAGCGTCAAAGATATCAACACAGCATGAAGCACTTCATGATTACAGTGACTGCACTCGATGTCGGCGCCTTTGACATCTTGTTCAATCATATACAAATTGCGATTTGTTGAATGGCTGCATAGATATTAAGAATACAGCACCTGAATCTGCACATTATTCGTGATAACACACAATATGTAGGTTTTATTTATAATAAAAAGAAATGTCGATTCAGTTATTTCATTACTGTATCTGCCTAATGATTTAGAAATAAACGATTTTTACTTTTTCTCGTCTTTAAAAAAATCTAAAGAAACTCAAATTCTTATCTTTTCCGCTATTTTTTCCATAAATAAAGCAATATACCCAACCATTTTATTTTTGAAGTTTACAACAAAAATTAAAATTTCAGTCAACTGGGCGACAGAACCATTCCAATTTCTAAAAGATTGACATTTTGACATTTAATAAAATTTCTGTAAAAGCATGCGAATGACGCGGGTAACGGCTAATAATAAATATTATGATATTTGCTTTTCGTTTGCATGGTTACATAATATGGTTTCACATGTAAAAATTTATACCAAAGCATGCTTGTCGATCACGTAACTAATTTTTTTTTGGCAATACAAAAGAACGACTGACTTTTTATTTTCAAAATATTTCTAAAACTATAAAGCTTAGAAGATTTTTCTTAAACTGTCTTGAAATAAAATATAGTTTAAAAAAAACTAAAAAACACGCTTTATATCGCACTAAAAAGTAAAAAATAATTGTTTTAAAATAAGCTTAAAAAGCGTGGGGCGCTTTGTTCCACATTTTCGTACATCGAGCGCCCCACGCTTTTTAAGCTTATTTTAAAACAATTATTTTTTACTTTTTAGTGCGATATAAAGCGTGTTTTTTAGTTTTTTTTAAACTATATTTTATTTTTCACTTTTTAGTTTGAGGATCTATAAAAGAATTTATTAATCCTGGGGGTCCTAATAAGGATAATGGGAAACTGTTATCAAATTATTGCATTGTCATCGGTCCTTGATACGTATGCAAAGTTTCAAATTAATCAGACTTCGGGAAATTGGTGAAAATTATGCTCAAAGATTCCGTTACATACATACATACTTACAACCCAAACTAATATAAAGCGTTTAAAAATAAATACTTAGAACAATAAACCGATATGAAAAATATACAATTATAACTGCGTATGCGCCGATCTTCCTCAAAAACAATAGGGCTTTTCATATTTATATATCAAACATCTTACCAAAAGGTAATATTGTGCTAAAAGACAAGACATAAAATGGCTGTCCGACCCATTGTATACAGGTCAAATGGCTCAGCAGATCGCAACCAAATTTTGGTAGGATGTTTTATATTATGTAATAGGCTTTAATAGCATATTGTTTTCTGGGGAAAATCGGCGCATGCGCAGAAGATATGCGTTATAACATTATTTTGACGTGATAACGTCTTATAAATTGTTGGAACACCAGCTGCACGCACGAAAAAATGTAACGTTCCGCCTGACCCTGTGCGTGCAAGCGAGAGCGCAGTATGCTTCGGCCCAAGTTTGACAGCTACTAAAATTTAGGTTATGTATTACGGAATACGTTATCACGTAAAACTATCGTCCATAAACCGACTTTACAGACAATCATTTTTTTTCTTATAATGCCTTTACTTTTCATAATGGTTTATTATTCTAATTATTTTTCCAAGAAAGTTTTGTAAAAAAATGTTTTCCTAAATTTTATAGTTGCGGAAAATTTTTTGAATTAGAAAAAAACAAAATATGTTCTTTTGTTCTGAAGGTCTGTCAAAATGATTTTAGTTATTTAGCTCAAAAGCTTGCTTTCGTTAATTTTTACATCGGATATATTCAAATAAATAACAAATATAATAATAACATCACCGGACGTATTAACAGACATTTTTTCTTTATTATAACACGCCAAATGTCAACATTTTTGAAGTTAGAATAATGATGTCGCCCAATCGACTGGAATTTGAACATTGTAGTTCGTAGATACAAGCATAGCTAATGGCTATGGCGGTCCTGCGTTCTATAGTTATAGAAATTCAAACAGAAAAGCGAAATACGCACTGCATTTCGTGAGACAAAAATATTGTTGGCTGATAAAACTGTATCATGAAGTGCAAACTGAACTGTGATAACTTGATTCTGAAAAATCCGCGGTATGCTACTTAAGCATTGGCGTGGCAAGAGGGAGAGCCGGGTGGATCTGGCCCACCCTACAATTAATAACAAGATAAATCTACAATAACATATACATATTATGTTCTTTGTCGTGAAATTTCTCCAGAAAGTCGTGTTCATGAAGCTACTATGAAGTTTTCATATTATGTGTAAGTAGCAGCTAGCAATGGTAGGCAGAGTTGAAAATTTGCCCCTTCCCCTAGGATAAAATAGTTGTTACGCCTACAACTAGCCATTAGCTCCATTACTAAAATGAACAAACGCACATTCAAAATTTAAAATAATTATTGAACGAGACCTCTTTGCGTTTCAAATATTGACACCTCAAGCATCGTTACTTATATCTTTATTTTTTCAAAGTTATAATGATTTTGTTGGTACCCAAAAAATTGTGTTGCATGAGTAATTGAAGTGAATCCTGTGAAAATTGACGTTGTCGAAAATTCTATCTTAATCCAGTTCTAGATGAAGGTTTCTATATTATATATATACCAAATCTCACTGATTTTTTAACGAATGGTTATCGGAACAATTTAATATTATTTGTTAACTGTACTTGGTTTACTTATAAATATATTTACGATAGCTCTAAATACAGTTCTATAAACTATATGTATTAATTATGGGCATTACAAATTTCACTATGTAAATAGAGGGAACATTAAATTTCTACATTTGATGGCTGATTCATATACAAACATGCGAGGGATCTGTGCAAATTGTCATTATTTCTTGTAAGTTTGATCAAACACTATAGTAGAATTTTAAATAGGTGAATAGAAAAAAACATTCATTCATTTTCTCGTAATGTAATTAGACTGACTTTCAATTACTCCTGTTAGTAGAAGAAAAAAAATAGCAATAACGCTTTTAACGTCCGTTTCTCGACTTTATGTCATAACAAACGCCATTCGCAACCATTACTATTTTTCATCTACCAAACTTCCCACTATTTTCTACATTTTTTAAACTTCAACTTAATAGCAATGGACGCATGAAAGAATAATTACGAAATTACGTTTAGGCAAGGAGTTTGACAGATAATTGGCCAATGGCTTTGAATAAGAAACCATCTTGATATTATTATAGCTGGAATTATTGAGTGACATCATGGAAAACTTCAACAAGATGGCCGGTACAGGAGTTACTGTTTTTCGGCGAGAGGCAGTAGGAAAATGTCCCAGCCACATATGCGCCTCCGCTGAGATTCGAACCCAATATCCTCCCGAATGCGAGTCTATAGTACTCTCACCAATATACGCTACACCACTCGATGTAATTAAAGAAAATAATATTACATAACAGAGAGAAATAATGTAACGGACAATCCGAATCCTTTTTTTAACTGATGTAGGAGTGTTAATTGTTCAGTTGCGCGTATTTAGTTGTATCTATCTATAGTATTTGGTTTTATTAACACAACAATATAAGCGATTGTTATGTCACAAAAATTAAAAAAAAGTATAATATATAAACTTTGAGTTTGGTAAATATTTACCAATAGAACTCCAGACAAATATCACTCCAATAATTTTTTTGGTTGTTCAGGATCATTACTACCTAAGTGTTCTAATAGTACTTTTAAGGCCTTGAATGTACCTACTATTGGAAGTGTTCCAATAGTACTTTCAAAGCCTTGAATGTACTATTGGAACACTCTGAAATGATTCTGAAAAACCAAAAAATGTTTTGGAGTGATGTTTGTCTGGAGCCCCACTTGTAAATATTTACTGTGTTGTTGATGCCGACGTGGCGTACAATATAAGATCTAAAGAAAACCTCCCTTTATATTTCTATTGGAACTCCACTTTTTACTAAACTGCAGATTTTCAGTGAATTTAAAATAAAGTATGCTACTTAATTTATGGTTTTTGTTGATTTCGGCTTCCATGTGAAATTCTTCTATCTGCATCCAGTTCCAGACTTTAAAACTTTTATGCTCATTTTGTCCAACTTCTTTTTAACTGTCTCCGTTTTTCACAAATTAAACATCAAGAAACTTTAAACATTGTCTTGTATTAACATCTAAAATGTATTTTTGAAGTGGAAACTTCTTTAGGCTTCGCGCACTGTGTACACTTTTTCCTAGGCAACGAATAACTGGGTACGCATGTCTGATAATTAACAAATATAAAATGGAGCTTTGAAACGAAATGGCTAATTCGGGTAAACTCGGATAAGTCACTGTTGTGTTCGGCTATGGTGTTTTGTTACAATGGCGGTTCGAATTAGTGATGTAACGAATATTCGTATTCGCAAAATTCATTTTAATTATCACACGAAATTATTTTTTTAATGTGAAAATAATATTAAATAAGACAAAAAATATTAATTTCTATGCATTTTTATTAGAAGAGTTCTTTTCTCACTCCTTTTTTAAAGTTTTTTCTATAAGGTAACCTTGCAATTATATCTTTTATAAAGCCTTTACTTTAAAATTAAGTAATAAAGCTTTAGGCTTCGTATTAATAATCAACCTAGTTCCCAAAACCACTACAAATGTGCGCGGCCAATCAACTATCAAATTTTAACCTTGGACAAGGACAAATGACTGAATATTCGCATTCGCGTCTAAAAACTGACATTCGTTACATCACTAATTAATATGTTAAGCGAATATGAATTAAATGTGTTGACTGTGCGCTAGAAATTTGAACTCGGTCGCAGTATGCTACCTTTCGGTTAGATAATATTACAGATACGAGTGATGTGTAAAACGGGAGCGGAATTGCGGAATATTTTTTTTATAATTTACCAAACAATTTAAAAATACGTTTTATATATACACATACATACATTTATATACAGGTTGTCCCATTTTAAGTAGCCACCCTTATATCTCCGTTATTTTTGAAGATAGAAACAAATGTTAAGGCCGCTGCACACGCGAGGCTAGAAACACTGCTAGATTTACCTACTAGTTTTCTTGATTGTTGTTAAAGTGCTCGCTTCACACGAGACTACTTTTCAAGTTTGTTTTGTGGATAGATCAGCGTTTCTAGCCTCGTATGCAGCGGCCTTTAGATAACTCCAAGTGTCAATTTTCATTGCTTTATGAAACACACACACCCAACACTTTGAGACATAAATCCATATACTTTTATTCTATACTGAGCATAGGAATAAAATCGCAATCGAACCATTAGGATGCAAACATCTACTTTTCTCTTTTTTACGCCGTAAGCACTGGCGTATCCAGGAGGGCAAAACAAGCACAGGGGACCCGGCTTAAGAAATTTCTAATTTGCCCCCTCCTGGGTCAAAAGCTGGGTACGCCCATGTTAACGTCATAGAAAAAGACAAAGTTTTTGAAACGGAGATACTTTATTCAGATTAAATGCAAGTACATCAACCAATCCTACCATCGGAGAAATCAGGGAATTACATCGAAGAAAGAGACGCAGATATATTTTCGATACGCTTTGTCGCTTTCACTCACCGCACATTGAGTAGATAGACAATGATTCATATAGTAAATTATTAAATATATATGCATAAATCAGACTGTGCAACCTCCCCCTGGTATGTCATGGGTAATGCTAATGCCAGCGGTAAAAAACGATTATTATCACGATAAAAACGGCGCAAATCGAAAAAGAGTTCAGACATTTTTTCTCCTGTATCGAATGGGCTAATAAAAAATATAGGTTTCCACTTAAAAAAAACTATTTTGATATTTGCGTATCTTCAAAGTGGCGCCAATTATCGAGATGTTCATGTGTGCATATTATTTCCTCCTCCAAATTGAGCAACTTTTATTTAGAGATTTTTTCTACCTTCAAAAATAACGGAGATATAAGGGTGGCTACTTTAAAATGGGACACCGTGTATATTAAGTTTTTTTCTTACGATTGTTGTCAGTTTAAAGTTTACCCTAGCCTAATTAATACCCCGTCAAATCACTTTCATACTATACAGATATCCCAGAAAGTTCTCATTTTCTTCGAGAAATGTATTTTTCATGAACAATTAATTGTGGTGAAAATATAGTAGCGGAAAGATTTAACTGCGTTATAGTCTTAACGGCTTAAAGATAACTTACATACACAATACACAGGTTGTATTTATATAGATTTTCAAAGAAAATGTGGAAAGTGAGAAATTCTACATAATATAATAATAAAAAATAATGCATAATAAAATTATTAACTTAAGCAAAATGGTTTTTTTTTAGTTATTTTAATATATTTGAAATGACAAAAAGGCCTAAATTTCAAAAATGTGTTCTAAATACACAATTAATTCTAAACAGATTTTTAATGCTGTCAAAGAACCAAAAATTATCAATTCAATTATTTTTATTAACTTGGATAAATTGTAACCAAAATCTTTGACCAAATTTAATATTACTGGGTCCCACCTTACAATTTTTTTTAATTAATCGATCTTTTCCATCACTAAACAAATACCTAGTTAAGGTACCTATGTATACAGGTGTTTCTAAGTGCAGACAAACTTCAAGAAGTGATTCTATGTCCAATTTCAAGCAAAAACTTTCAAGTAAAGATATGTCACAAGGCGCTAGAGCGTTTTGTAGATTGCGCCTAAAAATATCATAGCGCACGAGGTGCGTCAGCATCTCGCAAAAAACGAACCATTTCGAGCTTTTTTCGACCCTCTCTATCTCCGAGACTTATAGTTACGTTACAGAACTGAATTTTTATGAGGAGTGTTAAGGTTACCCTAAAGAAGCATTCCAAATTTCATAAGTCTATAAGGTGAGATAGTTTCCAACATATCGATTGTCCAAAAATCACGATTATTGACATTTACTGGTTAACTGACTTACTGAGAGCAGCTGATAGACCATCATTCGATGCCGGGAGCATTGTTCCGTATGCATCAAACGGTCGCCTAACCTGTGGTCTAGCCGGCCAGGAAGCATCGAACCTCGCCTATTGCCGTGTTGCATTTGTCGACTGCAAGTTGAGTATGTCTGCAGTTTATTAGTCTCTGCTCTGTAGTCGAGCTAAAAACTTGTTCCACAGCTGTACTTCTATCTATGTGCAGAGATTACTCGCGGCGCGCCGATATCGCTGAGATTACACGAAATTTGATACTTATAGAAAATAATATGTGTTTATTGTGTCTACATGAAGTATGACACATGAATGACATATGTAATTGTAATATTATGTATTTAGATAATTTAAATAGAATAACTAAGAATATAAGCTTACAAAAGATATTGACATTCCACCGAAAACATAAATGTGAAAAAAGAGGTACCAAGTTTTCAGTTCGCAGGTTTTTGTTTTTTATAGATACTATAAATAAATGATTCGTGTAGGTTTGGGCAAGTAAAAACTTGGCACCTTCTTGAATTTCACTTCTTTTTTTCGGCAAAGCCGGCAATCCCACTTGTTCTTTGTATCGAACTTGGCCCTTTTTCACATTGATGTTTTTAGTGGGATTTATTTATACCTGTTATACCTAAACAAACTATTGCAGTACATGCTTTAAACTCATTTTTTTCGAAAACTGTACCTATCTATCTTAGGTCAACTGAACAAAAGGACCTTTTTTGAGTAATTTGACATAATGTCGAAAACATTAATTAATGGGCAAAAATGTGTGTAAGAGAAGGTGGCATCACGCGAGTTACAGCTGCTCTGTATTTTTTTGTAACACAAAATATAAACTTTTTATTTTGTAGAAAAGTTTCCAAGGCTGAGATATTATTAATAAACCAATTTTTAGAACGCTCCCTTAGGAACAACCATTTATTTGAACTTTTTAACTTAAAATTAGCCAAATAATCACTTCCTGAAGTCTGTCTACGTACTAAAAAAACATTCTGTATATAGGATGTTTCAAAACATTTATCTGAAAATAATGGATAGTTTTGTGACCATGTTGCTACTTTTTTCATGTTCATAAAATACCGTGCTTTCTCTAAAACGGTTCACGTTAGAGCTTTTGATCAAGAGTACCATTTTTGTGCAGAAAACATTGGCGGTTCAAAATGTGCTTTGAGAAAGCCAATTTTCCCAGTGTCATAGAAATTAGGGCAAAAAACCTCACGCAACCCTAAAATCTTCGTCACTGGCATATGGAACAAATCGAATAAGTGGATAACTAATATTGATGAGAAGCTGTGTACAAAAGCTGAGTTTTGTATCTCAAACGGTTCCTGAGATATCACAAAAACAAAAAAAAAATTGTTTTTGACACCCTGTATCTCGAAAACGGTGCGTTTGGGAATTCATGTTAATATAGGGACTTTTTTCTTAGAATTAGCCAAGGAATCATATTCTTTATAATCTGATACATGTTTTGAAACATTCTTTATAATAATTATTTATAATAAATACTTAGTGTATAGAATGGCAATATTTATATTATTATTATTTGTTCCCTACTAAATTTTAGACAATGGAAAATAGAGAATTTCATTAATTGATTTAGATATAAATTCTCTTACCATCGTTGATATGCGTCATACAAGAAGTAAATAGTTGAATGCCGTTATATCAAGGCGGTCTTATCAGAAAAATGATTAATAGAACTGAATTTAGAATATACTATATGATTAATTAAAATTAGAAACAGAAACATTAGAAAAATAGCTCATATGCTTAACAATAAAAAAACGCATTTGAACAAATCAAACGATATAAAGAAGTGATCGAATTGGAAATATTAGTAAAATTTAAAATATAATATTTAGTTTCAATTAGTAAGCTCACAGTTAAAAAGTACAGTATAACTTAACGTGAATTAACATAAAAAATTTGGGATAATATTGATTAATTAATTATTATATATCGAATTATCCATATCTCAAAAGGAAAAACCAAATCCAGAAAAAAGGATTAATGGCATGGTCACCGAATTATATATTAATTATAAATATTCATTTTGATTACCTTTGTCAGCCCCGGATCTACAATTTTTTCGAACCGGGGCAGAAACTTGATAATGGCGCCCCCTCTCTCCAAAGTTTGAGATAAATTACTTAAAAAAACTGACAAATATATAATGGTTGGCATTTTTCGTGAACAGAAAACAAGCAGATTGAGTAAATCGGAAAAAGGGCAGATTGGTTGTGGTTTTCAATCATATTATATTATTCAAATCTTTGATTAACGTCTAAATAGAACTCTTCAAATAAAAACAATTATCGACCAATTTTTTCAGACTATATTTTGACAAAAACTATAAAATTATAATTCAATAATTAAATAGATGACGTTTAATTATCGAATTATAATTCTATAGTTTTTGTCAATATATATAGTCTGAAAAAATTGGTCGATAATTGTATTTATTTGAACATATTATATTATGATTTTGGCGCCCCCTGAAACTACCACCCGGGGCGGGTGTCCCGGTTTGACCCCCCGCCCTAGATCCGGGGCTGACCTTTGTGCGGTCATTTAAATAATGTTGTATTCGTTTTCACGCTAAATTAATCTCGTAGCTTTTTAAAGTTTCATCAATTGTATGTCTACTCAGCAAATAATGTCTTCAGCTATAGTAAACGTCACTCCAATTCGACCACAGCTTGTTTAATAACCTTTAAAAACATAAATATCTCCTTTAAAATTTAAATAAATAAAAAAAACAACAAGATGGATTTAGGATTTGGTTAACCAAGGATGTCTAAGGCACTCAGCAGCCGTGGCTCGGTGCTTTGGATCAAATTCTAGCATAGGAGTTAAAAAGTTTGAAAATGCTTCCGCGTCATCCTCTTCAAATTGGTATTTCTCAATTAAAACGTCTTTTAACGGCCAGAGTTTCAGTTCAGGGATATTTCGAAGCTCCCCTAAAATACATCAATTAATAATTTATTATTTAAACAAACGTAAATTAATGTTATGCATTTGAAATCCAATAAAACACGAACAGTGGCTTAGTTAGAAAACAATCTTAAGGTCGCTGCCCACGAGGCTGGTTTTGTTGCTAGCGTCCTTGCTAGATTTGGCTGCTAGGTTTCAAGCGCGCTGGATTTTTGTGATTGCTTTTATGTGTTCGCTTCACACGATACGTGTTTTGAAGCTGGCTTTATTGATGGGTTTGATGCGCGCGCTGTGACAACTGTATTGTTAACAAAAGTGGACGTTTGTTGTTTTTGAACAGAACACAAACTATGACGGCATGTTTGTTTGTGGGCGTTTGCCCATGTCAATCACGTGACAAGATACTGATTTTGTGATTGAGTCTTGCTCAAAACAAACAGAAAAATAACCCCGGTTCTAATTTTGAAATTCAACTTGTAACCACTCAGGCGAACCAGCAATGACGTCTTTCCATTCTCGCGGCCAGCAACGATTCCAGCAGCAAAACTAGCCTCGTGTTCAACGGCCTGACGAAGCCACCGTGTTGTTTGAAGCACGTTTCACGCTTCTCGCTTATTTGCTCTCAATTTCTCCCACTTATTTGGTCCCACTTTTTAACAATATTGTTATAAAATAAATTTCTGAAGCGTAAATAAATTAAAATTCTGTGTTTGATTTTTATTATTTTTATTCATCCCCTTTAAAATACCTAGTATAAAAAATGAGAGATTATACCATTTCTTGTGAAAAATTTTGTCGATTTCTTTCCAGATAACGCAATATCTGTAGGAATTGGGCCCAACAATTCAATTATATGAGCAATATGATCTTCTTCAACTGTATAATAACTTGTTCCACGCGGATCAAATAAATAATCGGATGTTGCTAGTTCAAAAGCAACGCAGGCTACTGACCAAATATCAGCGGTGTATGTATATTCGGCACCAATTAACGTTTCTAGACATCGATATTGACAAGTCTGAATTGTATCGCAAAAGTGATGATTCTAAAATTATTAACAAATTAATAATAAAAAAGCAGCCTTATCTAAAATCACTAATCATTAATTACTCACCTCAAAGCACGCATTACCCAAATCAACAATTTTTATTTTTATATCTGAGACATCAAGCAAATGAATCAATTCATTTGGTGGTAATAGTCGCTTTCTTAGTTTGGAATAATCTTTTAATACTGGCAAATTATCTACTGGATCAGGCAAGCTCATTATTCGCTTGTAAATATCAGCAGTTGGCAAATCATTAAGTCCTTTAAAATATTTAAGTGAACGAAGAATTTCACTAACTGATTGATGTTCGAACTAAAATAGAAAATTATTTTGGTCAATTTTGAGGATGAGCAGTAAACAAAAGTGTAAAGCAATGTCGGGAATCTCGTACACGGTTTCTGAGTTAAAGATAATTAAAAATAAAGAAAATTCGTACCGATTTTATTGGGCATGAAATATTGCCAACTCTTTTAACATTAAGAATAAAGTCTTGGATTTCAATATCTTCTGTGCCATCACTATCAATTGATGAACCACTAGAAAAACTATGATCTGAACGCGTTGTTGACGTAGTCGTTGTCGGACTTTTACTTGGCCAAGATGCTTCACTGCTATCCAAATGAAGATCTGTTATACTTTTACAAAAGTCGAAGCTTTTGGCTAAGTCTATAACAGATAATATATATTACTGGCATAAATCAATATGAACAACACTATCGCATTTTCTCTTCGTATAAATCTGTCTTACGAAGTCACTAGGTTGAACGAACAATTGTTATAAAATAATTGAAATTTACTTACTGCATTGTTTGACATGTAGAATTCCATTCTTAATAGTTTGTACCATACTTGTTCTTAAGGTTCTCATGTAACATTCATCGGGACAAAATAATATATTTTCTGGTTTTAAATCAGTATGAATGATTTTACATTTATTATGTAAGTAATCTAAACCTTCTAATATCTGAAAAATGTTTAATTCAATCAAATCTTCTTGGTTCTTGGGCTTGTAGGCCGTGGTCCATTGACATTTCCACTTGGCGTTTCGTCTACTACTGCGGTAGACATCAAAGACGGTCTGGCAGCGGGCGAAGTGTTCTCTCTTCTTTTGTACCAGCTACGACTGATCAAAGAATCTAAGCGGAAAAGAAGGGAGAACACCAGTTATCGACTCACTTGTCTGCGAGGCGCCAAATAGAAGATTTCGCTCGCTGTCACGTCGCTTTTGATAATGTCTAGCAGTGCCGTCGTTGTAGACGAAACGTCAGGCAGAAATACCAATGGACCACCGCCTACAAATCAGGTAGCCAAGCCTACACACTTGGATTATTATTATTTGTTTTTGGTAGCAGAGAAACAACGTATTTGTTTTTTTGATTCTCCAATAGAATCTTAATTGAGTATCGATATACCAAAGAGAGTGGTTAGAGGTCGTAAAGACGCTTAAAATCATAAAAATTCTGTCAGATGATAATAATAATTTACTTGTCTAATGATTGCGCGGACATGGTCCAATGGAACACCTTGGCCTCGGCTATTGTTTATTAATTTTAGTAGATTGTGTCCAAGAACTTCAAAAACCATACATATGTGAGTGCCATTAATGTCTTTAACTTTAAAGTAATCTAATATTTTGACAAATTTTTCATTGTTGGCGTCGCTAACGTCGGCTTTTAAGACTTCTTTAAGTAGTTTAATTTCATCTAGTGCCGTTTCGGTGTATGTTTCGCCACTTTTAACAACCTTCATAGCTACCAATTTATCAATCCTATAAAAAAAATTATTAACGTCTAATATATTGAAAATTATATATGCTATTGCAAATTGTGATGGGAAGTTGTAAAATGATTTAAAAAAATATCGTTTTGCATAATTTTGGTATAAGACGAAAGAGCATCTTATTCTATATTACTTGTGAGGTTGAAATTCTAAAAAAATTTTATCGCATTTATTATAAATTAAATAAATACGTACTTATGATCCCAGCATAGCCAAACGGTTGAAAAATGACCCCAGCCGAGTTTCCGAACAACTAGATAACGACTATAGTAGAGGTCTCCAATACTAACAGAGTGATAACCGCCTGGGCAATATTCTTTGGGGTTTTCATGATCCGATTCTGGATCAACTTCGACATGGGAACTGTCTCTTGTACTGACTTCCTCTGAATCGGCTACGGCGTTGTCCTGAACATCATCGGAATCCCGACGCGGCTCAGAGCTAAATATTGAAAAATATCAATACAATTATTATTCGACGATCTTTGATAAAGCTATGCAACTATTATAAAATTATCCATACGTGATGTCCAGAGCTGCTAAAAATTCCACGAGTGCTTTTCCACAGTAAGTGAGAAATACAATGACTGAAAGCATGGTTAACTATTTTTTTTCACTACAGATAAGCTAACTGAATTATGTTTTGTTTATAAAAAAGCTGACTACAAAATCCGTCTTTATTGTAACTCAACAAGAAGCAACTGTTCTGAACTTCGACTATTACTCCACAGAAAATCTTGCGCACTTGAAAATAGTACTTAAGATGAGGCCGGTGTTTGAAGACCTTTTATTATTTAACATTTTAACACGAAGAATATTTCGATATTGTAATTACAAAAATTATTAGTGACACTAAAATGATTGATTCTTTGCTCGAATACCTATTATTAACTGAGAAACTAGCCTATTCCAGAAAACGTAATAATAACTGACAAAAATACCATCTCATTATTAACGGCTTAAAGAATTAATGTTTCCGATTAATAGCTACAACAGAATAAATATGTAGAATGTCTTCTATGGGATATCAAGGACCTTCGTAGCCGTTCTTATTTTAAAAGTAAAAACGATTTTTCGAAGTTTGCGAAAGATGATTTGAGAATATTACGGATCAATATACAAAACTCAGCATTAATCCGTTCACTGCCACGGAATTTTTCACGATTCCGGTCTAAGGAGCCAATTTGTTTTAATCATGTTATATTATTAAAAACTTTAATAATAGTACATAGGAATAAAAAGATTAAAAAACGTTTTTTTTTCTATTCATTTAAGCTAAACCTGATTTTTATTCTCTTTCCTACGGCCATCTATTCATATTTTCATTGTAATGTTACGAGGTTCCTCGCAGCTGTACAAATATGGCAAGTACCTAAGGGACGAGATAACTGGTAGTAGGCGTCCTGGGCAAGTAAGCAGCCTACGAGATATCTCGTAGTTGGCAGTCAACGTGTTGACTACCTTTGTAACTTATTTTGTCTTCTGATACAAGTAAGATGTGTATATAGTAAATATATACGCTGAGTTTAAACAAATTAAAAACAATATACGTTATTTTTCTCAAAAATTAAAAAAAAAAAAACAGAAAAGTTGTATAATATCTTCCATGAATATCGAGTGTTAAAATATAGATTCACTTGTCATTAGATAATTTTTAAAATAATTATAGTGCACAGAGACAGTTATTTCATAATAACTTCTTGCGAATTCAGGTGACATTGATGGGTCATCAAATCAACTTACGTGAACTACAAAAAAGGACAATGCATTTAATTTGCGTTTTTATAAGAAAGATCTGCGCAGGTTCTGTCAATATTACTTGAGAGTCGGGACACCCTGTACGTACTATGTGGGCATTCTTAAGAATACACACCTAAAACTTACAAGAATGGGAAATGCTGAAACAGATCTACGCACTAATAAAGTTTTACGTATTTCATTTATTTGAATTTCTTTGGTTTTCTTCAAATATTTTTCTTTTACGTAACGCGGTAAATTTAAGCTGCACTCAAAAATTAAATCTAAATCACTATCTAAATTATCACAGTCATTAATTTTCCAAAAATTTAAAACACAACTAAATATCAGGTACAGTATTATCACAGAGAAGCACTGAGATAAATTTTCAAATAAATAAATTAATATCGTTTGAAAAATGGGTTCAGAACTATCGAAATTATTTATATTATTTAATATAATGTCCTCATTAAAATTATAAATGTTAGATTCAAATCTTTTTGTTGCAAGTTGTTTAGGTTTTTCATCTACATTCTCTAACAAATAATTTTTGGTTAAATCAAAAATGAAATTTGTTTCATTTGCAGTGCATACGAAACGTTTAAATCCGTTCATTTTAATAATGATTTATTTCACAAATGTCATCGTTTTATTATTTTTAATCGTATTTTCGCAAATAATTATATTAAACAAAAATAAGTTACTAGTTTTATAATTAACTAAACAGAACTGACCACCTTGTGGACTTGATATTCCAATAATAGATTCAACTATAAGTATTTTGCCAATATAATATAAAGGCTGTCTCGAAAAATAATACATTTGTGTGCCAAAAAGCATACTTAGCACATGACAGTCGTAAAATTCCGATGAATTTACGATTTTTTACGAATTATTGATAGGTATTAGTGATGTAATGAGTTCAATTTTTAGACATTCGTGAATGCGGATATCGGTCGCCGATATTTACGAATGGGAATATTCGTTACATGATATAGGTATTGTAAAAAAAACGTGAAAAATATACACGTTACTTTATCACTCACTAAAACACCTCTAAAGATCACCTTATCAGTTAATAAATAACTTGTAATTAAAGCTGTTAAAGATTGTTTAAAACCAACCTTTTTTTAAATCACGCATTTTGACTAAAACGTATGATACAATAAACTTAACAAAAAAGAATATACTCAGCACGGAAAATTAGAAACACAGTTTTCAGATTTTTCCCAAATTAGGCAAGTTAAATACAATAAGTGTATAATTAAGTGCACTTTTGATTTTTTTCTGTTTTATAACTATAGGGACTTTCAGCAATTTCAGAGACCTAAAGAAAAACAAAAATGCATCTGTTTTTTCTATAAATGTACTCGATAAAAGATTTGAGTTATTTTATAAATTGACTGCAAAGTATACCTACATGGCTAAAAAAATCGAAAATATCTTTTTACTAATTTAACATGAGAACTTTATTTGGTAGTAATAAAGTAACTCATTCATAGCTCATTAATTGCGAAAAATGTTTGATGTATTAAGTATAATTTAAGTAGTTAGGAAGTTTTGATAGTTTTAACATGCAACTACTTAGTTACTGATAAAAATCAGTACACAAAACCAACAATTTCCACAAATTACGTCGCATTAGAATAATTGATTATTACCTGAATTATTAACAACTACTTTAAAGTATTTACCAATCCGAGCAATTATAATGATTATAAATAAATTACACACTCAATCAAATGTTTTATTTATCCATTAATACGATCGATTTGTTTCTAAACAAGTACATAGTTTTCCTAGTTAATTGATATAAACAAAAAAACTTATAATCCTAAATATAAATTTGTACGTAAAATAATTTCAAATTCATCTTTTAGTCATCAAATTAAAACATTTTGGTTTAAATGCAATTTTAGAATTTGAACAATAAACATGTTTTTTGTAAATAGGACAAAGTGGGCGATATTTACAAAATGTCAATTTTTTCTGTCATGTTTACACCCTATTTTTTATATTCATATTATGTAGAAATGTATCATTTGAATTCCAAGTGTAAATAATGCATAAAGCAGGTCAAGTCGATGTAAACAAAATTTGACAAATGCGGGTGCATAAGGATGGTGAATATCTCTTTCAAGTACGGTGGATTATAGATTGAACCACCGTTTTCTAGTCTGTAATGGTACAGTGGTGTTAAATATAACCCACCACTTATTGATTCGGTTACTGACTAGGTACACCGGTTTAAATCATGTACCACTAGTGATAGCCATTGATTGGAGTATAAAGATTTGCCTGGCACCATTTGTTTTGATAGTGGCAGTTGGTATTTGAGTTGAACGCAATTTTTCATATACTTCTACCACGTGCGTATTATACAGGTTTATAAAAGAAAGAATAGTTGTTTTTTTAAAATTATTGATTCAAAAATTGTGTGAAATATACTGAACTGGGCCAGTTGAAGGTAAGTAATTATTTTTTTTTATGTCTACATACTTTTCAGGTGTCTTTTTTGCATTTTTTTTAGTGTTCATGAACTGTCCCACCATACCGTTGGTAAAATGAGTCGACGGAGGGAACCTTTGCCATTCAATTTAGTAGGCATGACGGAGGATGAATTATATGATGAAATAGAAAGAATTGAGAATGACTGTGCGTCAATTCCATCAAATAACGATTCAGACAATGATAGCGACGTGGAAGAAGAGAACTTCGTAGAAGATACCACTATAAATCTATTGGACAATAAATATAGTGATACCGAAATTGTATTGTCTGATTCGGATAATGAATTATCCGATGAATGGGATGCAAATGACACAGTTCCATTGGCAACATTGGCACAAAGATATGAGACAAAAAACGTAACAACTTGGAATAATCTTGTGACTAATATCAAATCACCAGAACCGTTCATTGGTGATGTCGGTCTACCGCGTTTTATTCAAGATCGCGAAACTCTGAATCCTTATGAGGCATTTAATTTGCTGTTCACTGATGATATTTTGAATCACATCGTTTTTCAAACGAATTTATATGCAGAGCAGCAATTCCAAGCAACCAGAAAAACATATAATAAGACCGATATTAATGAGATGAAAACATTTTGCCAATACATTCGTGAAAAAAAGATCTTTGCCCCTGGAACTTTCCACAACGCTCAAAAAACACAAGCCGTCAGTATCTGAGACTGTTAGATTAACTGAAAGCAGTCACCAGACGATAAGGACCAGCCGTAGACGATGTGCCCATTGTAACACGAAGAAAAATGATATTCGAACTAATTGGCAATGTAGCGTGTGTCAAGTTCCCCTATGTTTAGGGAAAACAAAAACCTGTTTTCAATCTTTCCACAGAAAATAATTTCGAAAAGACTGGCGAAGTCAATGAAAACTAATAAGAAATGTTCTGATTTTGTTTGAACCCTGTTATTTTCATTTTATGTATGGTGGTGCAAAAAATGAACCTCCGGCTAATTTTTTTTTTAGTTGAGTTGTTTTTTTTTTCTTCATTAATTTATATTCAAAATAATGTATTAACTCAAGATATGTACTTATATTCTGTTTTTATGATAAAAAATTTTCGTGTACCTGTAGGGTTTTATTTTCAATAAAATTTTCGTACCTCAAAGAGATATATAATTTTACACAAAATAAATTTAAAATATCAAAACAACACTTACAAGCTTTGAAAGGATCCTTTATAAGCTGGCATTATCCTTCTTCGTCCAGCAGGAGGTGATGATGACAAGGACAATATTTGTTTTGATATTAATCTGTTATCACTATCACGTTCCTGACGTTGGGTACTTGACGATATCAAACAGGAATGAGCCGATTTGGATGTTTGCAAGGTGAATAATATTGGAGCCAGGATTGCGTAATTTATCCCGATCTACCCTACACATACACTAATACAATACGGTTAAATAACACAATTGTTGTTATTGGTGCAGGTGCAGTCTGATATGCAACAATATTTATTTAATTGTTCTTTTTTCAATATCCCTCTGATAATATTATCATCCATGGTGGAAAATCGTGTTTATAGGACGATGTTATTGTACCGTCTGATATATATGCATAAATATTCCTTCTTCCGATTCTAATTCACTGAGGACATATTATAATCAACCTTATATACAGCTCATAGACGACTTATTATCCCTGTCGTTCGATAACGCCTGTTTTGTACGACGAATGACCCCGCGCCATACTACTGTACTATGTACTACTTACATTTTGCCTGTGCCTACTGGATTGGTACGGAATAATGATTGTGCCGCGTTCAGGATAACTACCCCTATTTTTCCTGTCATGGCTACGCTCGCGTTCTAGTGAAAATGATTCTCTTTCCTTTTTTACATTTCAAACTGAAAAACGTTTTATTATATTTGAAGTAAAACTTTTTTTGGCACGGCAGGATAAAAATCAATTCACGAGATTAAAAGTGTTACGAAACGTTGCAATGTACGTATATACCGTACACTATAAAAATCAGCTGTGCAGCACTACGCTATGGTGGGTGAGGAGTATAGCGGCTGCTTCATACGCCCGAGATCGTAGATTCGAATCCGGCGACCGCACCTATATTTTTTGTTCTTTTACAATTATTCCATATTTCATCTATATATTTATCTATATTTTTTTTAAATTCTACCATTCCAACCCCACAATTAGTGTGGAATGGTATTGATTTAGGTAAAAATCTTCAGAACAAAAGAACAGTTGATTTTTTTTTATTTCAAAATATTTTCATAACTATAAAGTTTAGAAAAAAAAATAATTAGATTAATAAACCATATAATTAAAAGTATATCGTTATAACAGAAAAACGTTATAGCGCACATCTCTTCTGTGTATGTGCCGATTTTCTCCAAAAAAAAACAATATGGATATACCTATTTACATGTCAAACATATCCTACCAAAATTTGATTGCTATCTGCTCAGCCGTTGGACATGTATATGTTACGGCTAAAGGTAGATGTGAACATAAACTTAAGATTAGCCGGCTAAACTTAGTTTATCTTTAGCTGCTTCTCGAAGATAAACCTAAGTTTAGCCGGCTAATCTTAAGTTTATGTTCATACCTACCTTTAGCCGTAACATATATAACAGATCGGACCACCATTTTCTTTTCGCCTGTTAGTCTGAGAGCACCATACAGGTCAAATGGCAAAACATATTGAAACCAAATTTTGATAATATTAAGAATTCTTATTGTTTATGAGGAAAATCGGTGCAAGCGCAAAATGGATATAGAATAGCTGCAGCGAAAGATAAAGGAAAGCAGCTCAGTGTAGAAAAATAATTCTGAACAAATGACCAAATTTGTAACTACCTGTTTTGAAAACGAATTTTAACAGATTTTGATTATAACTTATCAGAGTACCTACAGTAGTGAAAAATATAATACTATATTTATTTTAAATTAAGAGTAAAAAGTCAATAGTATTCAACGTTTCGGCGATTTTAAACTTTATCAGATTAAAAAAAAAACAAACATTATTGATAATATTTTTAACCGAAGCTTTCGCCTGTGATAACTTGACGTTAAAATAATTCTGTAATACCATATAGGAAAGTTTAGACTTTTGTAGAATTATCTACTGTACAAAAATGTAAACATGATAACATATCGCAAATGAAATAATAATGCAAATTCTGGGAATTATTTCTCAGTGCATTTGAAGAAGAAATTTATGTATAGGTAATTTTCGGAATCGTTTTTCCTGGAAATGTGTTGCGAACGTATGCTCAACATGTTATTATGGATCCAAACCGAAGCTTTCATATTTAAGCTACCCCCGACTAGTTTGCAGCACAATCCAGTCAAGTTTGAAAGGGTAGCTTGGTTAGCTTAAATTAGCTATCGATATTCTGAAGTGACTGGTCACATCACCGACTAAAGTCTGCACCCGCATTATTGTCATGGTGGAGTGAATTACTAGCCCTACCCTAATTTCACCACTAAAGATAAACGAGTGCACTTCATTTGCGTTGATGATGTTCGATTGTTTTCAGGCAAACAAGACGGCAACTGAAAATAGAATGGTTTGAAAAAGAAAGCAACTTGTAATCTAGAATGTTGATAGCATTTATTATTTTACATTGATTTTGCATTTAGCTATTCGAAAATAGTAAAAATAATGTACCTATAAATACATTACAAATGTAAAACTTAAATATATATTATTTAATTTAATATACAAAAATTTTGTATAAATAAAATATTATTTTTAAATACATATGTGTAAGTATATATCATGTTAAAAAAGATCATTAAAATGTTGTATAAGGTATATGTGAAAAATAATTTAGTTAAAAATTCGTACAACATTGTTAGAATTTTAATATTATATTGATATGATATGGACATAGGTAAATACCAACATATTTAAAATTTTATATTATATAGTTATAAATATTTTATATAACTTCTCATTTACATATTATTTGAACATCATTATTTATTTTTGCAACAAACGAAATACTTATGTAATTTCAAGGGCAGTTGTTTTTTAATAACAGTTTACGTATAGAGTTATCACATTTTATAAAAATTATTTAAACTGATATAATTTGGGTTAAGCTTTGGTTATTATTAATATAATACGAAACATTCAATAAGAGGAAAAACAAAAGATTAAATAGGGAAAACAGTGGCAGACAAACTATAAAGCACGCGATATTTTATCGATTAAAAAAAAGGAAATAGAGAAAAAACAGCAGAGCTTTATCAAGATAACAGATACCTTTTACCTTTGCTGCAAAGAATAATTATTACATTTTTTAGTTATTTTTATAAATATTCAACATGTATTTTTTATAATTGTAGTATAATTAACAATATGTTTATGTAAATTGGAGAAGCTTAAAAATTTGCAATATTTTCGTTAAAATATAAAGTATTATATTCTAATAGTTTACCTTATATATAAAATACAAGCTGTTCGGAAATTGATACATACCACAAATAAAGACAGACCTGAAAGTAATAATTTATAATTCCAAAAAATATTATTTTCATTGCTGCAACATTTCTTTAGCATTAATTACAATATACTAAAAATAGTCATAAAATGTTTGGAAGCTCTTTTCTAATTTTACAACTTTAACGGTCACACTATTTTAATAGGTATGTAAATTTTCCGACAACTTAGATTAATTATTACTTATATTTAGTGTCCGACCGGAATTTCGGTTTCGGTTTCGGCCAAAAAACTGGTTTCTGCTTAGTTTCGGTTTCGGCTGCCTATCCGGCCGAAACCGAAACTAAATTCGGGAGGTTTCGCGCTGAAATACGGTGCAGCTGCGAGCGACGAAGTGTCTTTTATGCCTGCGCGCTCCGCGTTTTTTTTTTTTTTAGTTTGAAAGAAAACTATTTTTATTTTGAACTTTTGATTGAAGTAGGTATTATTTGCATTAAAAATATTTATTTTGTTGTTGTATTTGGTAGGTAGGTACTTATTAATTTTAATTATTTTATTACATAATATTAAAAAAAAGGATATTTATTTGTGTTTTTTAAATAAGGGGGGTAATAATATGATATGATAAGTTAATGATTAGTTTAAATATCAGAGACTGAATGATTAATATTATGTGATTAATTAAAAAAAAAAAATAAAGCCTGATCATAATAATGTTTACTTTATTTTTCCCACGAAAAATGAAGTTTCAGTTTTGGCCGTAAAACTAGTTTCGGTGGGACACTATACTTATATTGTTTAAAAAGTTAAATATCATTTAGATTTCGAATTAAAATTATTCTGAGTTAAACTTATACATACAAAAGTATGTTATTTTGAAAATTATCTTAGCACATTTTCAGTAATTTGTCTTTCCTAGGACGGAAAAGGTGTTATCACCGAAACCTGCTTTTACACTAAATCAGTTATTTTTAGTTTTCACTCAAGAACTCAAAAATAACAATTTCATTGAAATATAAAATTAATCAAGTAAATAAATATTCTTCAGCGCAAACGGACCGAACCTTGTAATCCTTTTATGAATTTGTCATTTAGTTTCTCTGTAAACTCTTTAAGGTTTTTAATGGATTTGAAAAGGTTATTTTTTTAAATTTATGTTATATTAGTTATAATAATAGCAGTTTAGCGTGCATATTTAAACGTCGTAACTGCAAATACATGCATATTTTGTCCTTCCTTCCAATTTAACTATTAAATAAGCGTCAAGTTCAAACTTGCAAATAATCTTCCACACGATCTGGTCCTTCCGGAAGTTGCTGTAAACGAACTTTAACAAAAGAAAATAAGTGCCCAAAAGCTTCACATGTAGGTATGACGGTGGCTTGAAGACATGCTTGTAAGAAATTGCGCAAAGCACTGCAGCTTATTTTCCACATTCTTAAACAAGGAAGAATACACCATATTTGCTAAAAAAAATACATGTAAAATTAATTATTTTATGGGATCTTTTTACAATAAACTATTAATAATATAAATTCACCGTCGTCATACATTTAATTAAAAATACAGGTAGTTTAATATAACTCAAAAAAACATTTTTTTATAGCGATGCGGACTAAAAAATAAAAATATAATATTTAGGGTAGGAACGAGTTGGGGTACATTCTAGGTATAACTGGTGAACAAAATCTTTGTATTTAAAAATTATTTTTATTTTCTAATCCACATTGCTATTTAAAAGAGTGTTGCTTTTTGAGTTTTTTTAAACTCTAATTATAATTACAACTCTAAAAACCAACACCCAAATGAGTAGGTTTGTTTATATAAATTAAATAAATATTTATATAAATTATTGTATTGTCGTGGATTCTTAAAACGTGTGTAAAATTTCAAATTATCCAGACGTCTGGAAGTGTGTGAAAATTAAATTGAAAGAATCCGTTAGATAGATACATACATACATGTGAAGAAAATAAAAGAGTGTTATATATTTAAATATTTTTTCTGACTCACAAACCGTAACGTTCGCGTTGTGACGGTTTTGAAAATAAAATCAATACTTGTACATAATATCTTGAACTCATTTCTGTGAAGGTATTATTTAAATTTTAACACATATAACTACCTAATGGATTTCAAGACGCGTATTTTTTATTGCTAGTCGCCAAGTGACTCATTTAAAAAGTTAATTTATTCACATTTCAATCGAAATAGGTATCATTTTGCCATAGCAACTAATCCGTTTGTGTTTTATTTTGAAATGACAAAAGAGACTTTTTCAAATTAAAACAAAACATTTTAAATTTAGACTACTATAAGATCAAGTTAATTAAATCATTATTTTAACTAATTTAGATAATTGATTGTATTATTTCTATGGAGAATTCTACTTGAAAGAAAACATTCTGCAAGGCTTATATTATTTGAAAATGATTATTAAAATATGACGTTATCTGAGACGAAGTCACCATTAAAATAAATCCTATGGCTTGACCGCCATGTTCAACCCTATTTTATTTTCCATGAAGTTATTTTAGATCAACACCTACAGAAAAAGATAAACCGTGCATTGATAATGAGGACAACACAAAATACATTCTTAATATAATATTTAATGTCTATTTTGTTTGATCTAGGAGTCTAAGAATAAATATAAATATTAGTCTTGAGATGGTTTTAAATCTTCTGTAAAAATCTGTGCGTACCTCAAAGGCAAGACAAGCGAATGAACAACCAATACAGAGAGCTGCTGGAGGTGCACATAGAACCGACAGAAATATGTAACAACAATTCCTGGAATGGTGAAAACACTGATTGGCCACCCTCCATGCGCATTCTGGACTTCGTACGCCGTCTGGTTCACCTATGACTTCATCCCACATTACCTAAATTAAAAAATAAAATACGCTTTACAATACATTTCATAAATTACAATATTTTTCACCATTACCTGTAAATGCTGGTTTAAATTATTTGGATCTCGATCTTCCAGATCCAAAATTGCACTTCCAGTTTTAGATGCCATTTTAAAAAAATAAATAAATAACTCACAACCCGTACAAAAGCCTGTTATACTACAAATCGGTCGACTATATTTTGGAAAAGTAATGACATTGTTCAATATATTATATTTGTATTTTAGATACTTCAAACGGAGAAAACTATTTAAAACACGACTTTTCTTTTACAATTTCTTAAACTACATTCAACGCAGCTTTAGTGACAACTATGAAATACTGAAGCGTGAAAGCTCAACAAGTATTGCACGAAATGGGAAGCTTTGCTTGTTGGCGCCGACGCTCTGCTCAAATTTTACGTGTTAAGGATTCGTTCTGGAATGAATCTTTCTAAAAACCGATTCAAACAATTTACTGTTATTCCTTTTAACGCGCAGTTTTACATAGCACGCTCCCTTTTAGGGTTCCGTAGCAGTTCTAAGTATTCAACAAACAATTGCATTGATTGTTAATAATAAAAACAAAATAATAATAATACATAGCAGAACCTCTGTAAGTCGAACTTCAAAGGAGACGCCAAAAAATTCGAGCTATAGAGTTTCCGACTTATGAAGGATTTCGACGTAGGCGGATTTTGCAAAGGAAATATTCGACTTGTAGAGGTTAATATTCATTCTAACTAATTTTGAGTTGCTATGTTCGAGATACAGAGGTCCAATTTATTTTTTCGAGTTATGGAGAGAAAATTTGTACTTACCGAAATGGCTTGTGGGGACTCACTGATTATTTCGAGTTATAGAGTTAATGGAGGTTTTGGGGCTTGAAGGGAACGGAACAAAACATTTTTTCGAGTTTTGGAAGTTTTCGATTTATCGAGGTTCGAATTAAAGAGGTTCTATTGTTAGTACAGGCGGTAGGGAGATTTTCCCTATGTTAATGTGGAAACAAACTTTACCTCGCTGAATTTTTTTTCAACATCTCAAATGCACAAAAGTTTACAATTTTTGCGCTACGGGGGGGGGGGGCAGGTTGGACCTGAAAAGTGCAAAATTTGTTTTCTAATTTTCTCGGCTTGTATTGTAGCTACGAAAAAAATAATTATACCAATGTAGAAGGCGCTCCGATCACTACAAGTTTGCCCCTCATGACTCGTCAGAATTGCAACGTTTACCGATTGGGGGGTGGGGCAAACTTTTTTGGAGCAGAACATGTTTTTAAATAAATTGACTACCTATAATAATACCAACATTAAATTTTCCTGCGTATAGCTAAGGAAAAGTAATTTTGACAATATTACACAAGAGAGAGAGAGAGAGAGAGAGTGTAACAATACTTTATAATTCGTAGAACCGTTGGACCGTCGGGACCTATCTGAGGATTTAATCCACCTTTGTCAAAGGATATTACCTCACGACAGATAAAAGTATGAGGAAGTTCTAGAATTCTTGCAATCTACATGTTTTTACTTCCATAAAATAAAACAGTAATAATGTTAGACAGTAGTCAAATAGGGCAAATAATTAATTGTTGTTAACCTTTATTAACTTTTTATTAGCCTGTTATTGAATTTTTTACTGTTTAAAGTGATAAAAAGTAAAAACACGTTGCAAATAGTCAATTTCATTAAAAAAAGAAATGATGAAAGTTTGCCCCACTCCCCAATCGGTAACCGTTGCAGTTACAACGAAAGTCATGAAGGGCAAACTTGTAGTGCTCGCAGCGCCCTCTACATTGGCGTAGCTATAATATCTACAAGCCGAGAAAATTAGAAAACAAATTTTGCACCTTTCAGATCCCCCCCCACCACTGATCATCGTAACGCAAAAATTGTAGACTTTTAGCAGAGATAACTTTTAGTACATAACATACATCGCATTTATCTGACTGCGGACTGCGGAGTGCGGGGCGCGTACTGCTGTTCCCTGCCACTGACGTAAAGTTATGCCAGTGTAAATTCCGTTTCAACCGCTTATTTGGAATGGATATTTCAGCAAAAAATTTTATGGCGTTATGTCGCGTGTGTTTAAAAACCGCAAAAAGTTTTTATAATATTTTTACAAATGGTATTTTTAATAAAGGAACCATTGCAGATAATATAATGGAATGTGCTCCTGTTCAAGTAAGAATGGCTGTTTATATTTTAAGTACCCGAAAAAAATGCTCAAGCCTAATAATAAGCAAATAAAAGGTCCAGTACCCGACGTATCTATTTTGAATTAATATTGAGCATTAACATTTAAATTCAAAATTAAATAATTTTTCGAATTTCTTATTGGGTATACAGTTACACATTATTGTCTCTGGTTATAAATAAATGCTGCTAAATAAATATATCCTTTCAGATTACACAGTCAGATGGTTTGCCGCTTATTATATGTTTTCCATGCGTCCATAAACTTCAAATAACACACCGATTTCGTAGGTCATGTGTTCAAAACGATACTTTGCTTCGTCAATATATCGCGCAAACAAATGATGAATCGAAATTGACAAACAATTTTTTTGTCAATTTTTCGGATGAAATTAATCAATGTCCAATTAAAGAAGAAGAAGAAGAAATATGTGACTTTGATAGTGTTGACAAATTAAAATTTTATAATAGTGATAACGATGAAACTTGTGATTCACATGAACAAGCACCGGTGTTAGAACAAAAAATAAATGACATTATTTCAAAAAATAATGAAATTTTGAGTGGTGCTTCTGTTGTGATAAAAACGGGGTTTAAAAAATCTAAAACAAATAGTGAAAAAAAGATTCTATCGAAGAGTACTACAGTTTTAGAAAAACAAAACGAACATTTAGATGCTGTATTAGGAACGACTGAAAATGAGTTGTCTGCATATTCGCTTGAAAATACAAATGCAAATAATATTAAACAGCAGGACAAAACACAAATAGAAAACATTAAAAAAACAAGAATTTCATCAGTTAGAAATACAGCAGAAAACAATAAGTCGAAAATAAAATCAGACAGAAAAAATAAAAAATCGATTAGATGTATAAAAGTAATTTCTAAAAATAGAGTTACTTATAGGTGTAAATTTTGTAACAAAACTTATCCTCATTTATTTTATCTTGAAGATCATTGCAGAACTCATACAGGAGAGCGTCCTTTTCAGTGCGATGTTTGTCAGAGACTGTTCACATCAAAAATACTTCTGAATAAGCACAGAAGGGTACAACACTCGGGAAATTACCCATATATGTGCGACGTATGCGGTAAAAGGTTTAAACATAGCACTTCTTGGAAAAGACACTGGAGGGTACATTCGGGAGAGAAACCGTACAAATGCACCGTTTGCCAGAAATCGTTTACTAGCAGCTTTAATTTGCAAGTTCACAAACGGACTCACACCGACGAACGACCTTTCCAATGTGATATGTGTAGCAAAACATTCAAACAGCGCAGTTCGATGCAGACTCATCAGAGATCCCATAGCGACGAGAGACCATGGCTCTGCAACGTGTGCGGAAAGGGTTTTATATTGGAACAATCGCTGAGACTGCACAGAAGAGTTCATACGGGAGAACGACCGTATAAATGTCAGTTATGCGCCAAAACGTTTACTCAACGTAGCTCTTTAAGAATCCATGAAAAAACACATTCCGATAGATCAGACGAACGAAACACTTCGAAAAAGAAAAGTCCTCCCGATCTTCGCTTCAAGTGCGGCGTGTGCGGCAAAGGATTCACATACAACGGAAGTTTACGCTATCATGAAATGGGTCACACTGGCGAAAAACCGTGTCAGTGTTCTGTATGTGGCAAAAGTTTTGCTTATACTGCTTTATTAACGAGACATATAAAAATCCATAGCGGAGAGAAACCGTACACTTGCGAAATTTGCAACAAAAGTTTCTCTAGAAAAGATAATTTACAAGATCATGTCGGTATTCATACCGGATCGCGTCCCTTCAAATGCCAGGTATGTGGTAAATGCTTTGCTGCTAGAAGTTATTTATCGGGCCATAAACGAATACATACGACTGAAAAAAAATTGCATACTAAAATTGTAACGAAAAACTTGAACAATAAAACATTAATGTAATATTATTCTATTTATTATTAATAATAATCAAAATGTTTATATAAGAAATAAGTTACAATAAATGTTATTGCACTAAAGATGGATCAAAATTTATATGATTATGCCCAGTTTCACCTATATTTATTATTATTTTAGATTCAAAATGTTAAAGAAAAAATTCTACAGAAACTATTTCGTCATTTTTTCTTCTTACAGTTAACTACAAAATAAGCCATTATTTCTAATTATTGAACACATACGGCTCTATTTTATTTCTGTGCTAAATATGTGTGGAATTATATTATGAAAGATGAAAAAAGGCACAAAAATATATTTATGACAATTTTATAGTATACATTACTAGATATAGAGAAATCTTAAAATCTGATCGAATTAAAAAGGCAATATTTATAATGAAAAAACAATATTACTGATTTTTTCTTTTTGTTTCCCGCAATATTAACAACTAACGTAAAAAAAAGAATCAATGGTAGCCTCTAATTTGATTATAGTATTTTACTCTATTAAATTATACAATTTTATTTAAAAATATTCCTTAAGTCTACGAAAAATACGCTACCGTCTAAAAAATTTTAACTTTAATTATCGAAATAATTTCTTCTAATCTTACTTAATGTGGTTTTAGAAAAATTTTACCATATATGCATCTATGTTTATTATCAGATACAATATTATTGGCACACTTACATTGCGTACAAAAATCAGTTAGCATACTGACAACACAATGGGCGTGTTTGGCCGAAGTAAGTACTTACTAAATTTAGTAAGTCACTCACTATACTTACAAAATTTTCGGCCGGAACACAAAATAAGTGCTGACGCAGTAAGCATGGCTTAATATAAGACGCCATTTTGCTTATTGTTGATGTAAACAAAATAAACAGGAACATACCTCTCATTTATCCATTTGTAATTTATTTACATGAATTAATTTTTTTTTTTTTAATATGGGTTTTATTGGCTTTTGTTTTGTAACATTTAGCCACGACAAATGCAATGAATTAAATTATAATGATAAATTTAGTACTGTCAATTATATTCAATCTATGAGGTTATGTACGGGATATAACGTAAACCGGTGTTTTGAGATATGACAAGCCAGTAAGTCTGTCCTGGCTGAAAAGCGCTATAGTCAGCTTGTAAGATTTTAATTTTTTTATGCTAACTGGCTTACTAAGTTTAGTAAGTACTTACTTCGGCCAAACACGCCCAATGATGTAGTTATTCGATGCACTAAGCACGTAAAAACTTGTTTTAATTGCACTAATAAAAAATGAAAAATTTCATAAAATAGAAAGTTTACCGCCATCAAACACAGAAATTAAAGACAATCCAAATTTTGTTTTATAAAACTGAGTGTTATGTTAAAAGCACCAAAAATATATTACAATCATTCTTTGGCTAAACTCACATCTAAAAATACTCATACAACCGAGTATAGTTTTCAATTAGTAACAATAAAATTAGTATTGACGGAGATTTATTTGGTTGAGGAACAATTGAAAAATAAGCTTTACCAGAGTATCGCGTGTGGCCAACGTTTCGGAAATTATATTTTCATCCTCAGGGATGTATAGTATCCATTACATTAAATATTATTTTGATTTCGAAGTTGCAAATATATGTTACCGGCCAAACCCGATTTCAGGACAAACTAGTTTGGCTTAGGCCAAACTGGTTTATAGAACTAGTTTGGCCTAGGCCAAACTAGTTTGTCCTGAAATCGGGTTTGGCCGGTAACATATATATTTGCAACTTCGAAATCAAAATAATATTTAATGTAATGGATACTACACATGTTCATAGGCCCTGAGGATGAAAATATTATTTTCGAAACGTTAACCACAAGCGATACACTGGTAACGCTTAATCAAATCTTTGATTAACGTCTGATTAGAACTCTTCAATAAATAAAATTATCGACCAATTTTTCAGACAATATATTAACAAAAAATATAATTAATACATTAACGTTTCAATCCGGATTTGGACCTTCTTTTTAGATCAGTTCTGAAGAAGATCTAAATCCGGATTGAAACGTTAATGTATTAATTATATTTTTTGTTAATATATTGTCTGAAAAATTGGTCGATAAATTTATTTATTGAACTGGTAACGCTTATTTTTCAATTGTTCCTCAACCAAATAAATCTCCTTCAATACATATTTTTGGAACAAAACTTCTACTAACAAATAAAATTAGTGTGTAATAATTAGCATATACATAATTTTTGGAATGTCACTAACCAATGTACAACAAAACCTAAAAAATCTTTTAATAAAATATAAACACACTAAATTATTAATGGAACAGTCAGTGTGATTCGACAATGAGATCAGTCTCTAAAACTAATTCGATGAAACAAAAAATCCTTATAAAATTTAACGACTAAAAATTTTAAACAGAAAAAAACAAATTTGAAAATCATTCATTTAAAAAAGTATTGAACATTTAAACTTTAAACTATAAAAAAAGATCATTAGAGAACCCCCTCAGTACATATTATATATAAATTTGACCTGATAATTATATAATCCAGTGGGTTTTTTACTGATTTGGAGTCATATATGTTAACCTTGTAAGCACTGCGGCAGACGACGCTTCCAAATTGCTGTGAACGACTGCATAATTATCAAAACCTATAGGATTTTCAACAAGGGAATTCACAGCGGTACCGTTGTTGAATGTGAACCAGTGGTGAGATGTGGGCGGCGGGGGCCAAACAGTAGGCCTTTGGCAAGAAGACGGCATCGATGACAAAGGAGAGCGATGACACGGAATGTATGTTTCGTTGGCCATTTGGGCTGTACTGTTACGTCTGTTGTTCATATTAGCCCCAGAACCTTCTGTTGTCCCCCCTTCTACTCACATCACCTGCGTAAAAAAAATTAATCACAATATTACCGCAAATATCAATTTACAAGTGATTAGTTGATAAGAACCATAGATATATATATATTAATAGATAGCGGATGTCTATCTTTGAGAATTGTCTGAATGGTTCCAATTAGAAGCCATTTTGTACGTGAAAAACGCCGTAAAAAGCGCGCGGGTTTCAAACAGATTAAATATTCTATAATATGATGTTAATGGAAAAACAATAAAACTCGCAGTAAACAGTGATATTTCGCTCCAAAACCTATTTTTATATTGAAACGTTTCAAAAATTACAAAACTGAGCATAAATATAATATAAAAGCTTAGAACATTTTACGTTGTCAGATTGGCATCAATGCTTGTCAACCTTGATGCCAAATTGACAATGTATGTTCTAAGCTTTTACATTATATTTATGCACAATTTCGTAATTTTTTAAACGTTTCAGTATAAAAATAGGTTTTGAAGCGAAATATCACTGTTTACTGTGAGTTTTGTCGTTTTTCTCAATAAAATCATATTATAAAATAATTAATATTTTTGAATCTCGCGCGCTTTTTACGGCGTTTTCCACGTACAAAATGACTTCTAAAAGGTACAGGAGGCGCTAGTGTATTCGCAATCTATTAAATATATATATATATATCTATGATAAGAACAGACCTGTAAAATTTGACTGGCTTCAAAAGCGGTACCCGGAAGAAGTATTACCGGACTGGAAACGTGTCCCGCTTCAACACATATCATGTTCGGATATTCGTCGTCCCCAAAATCAGCTGTTTCTTTTGCTTTTTCTATCCACGGATTCCATATAACTGCAAAAAGATTGAAAAACACACACTTAAGGAGGTTGATCCGTTACAGTCCCAATCAAAAGTAAGTCGAATTCTAAATGGGAACTTTTATAGTTTATAAGTCGATGATACCAATAAATTATTGTCCTAAAGGCATAAATAAATATTTTTGTTTAATATTAATTAATTATTTCAGTACTTTATACTTAATGGACTAACTTTTGTATTTTTTGTACAAAGTTAGGTTAAAAAAATAAATTTATGTAAATATCTGTGTTTTACATATTTTTTGCAGTAAATAATTAAAAAAATAAATTAGAAGTAATAAAAATTAAAATTAAATCATTAAAAAGTTGAAAATTCAGTTAAAATTGTTAAATCTGTCAAGAATAAAAGTCCATAATCGAAAAGTGCTAAGGTTTAATAATTTTTTTTATTGATTAAAAGTCTCCTAATTAAATTGGAAAAGATATTAAAATATGCGTAAGACATCGATGCTTTAAATAGATAGTTTTCGGACCTGCTGACATTATTTGGTTATTTGCAAAAAATTAAAATGAACAGTTTGCATGCTAGCTTGACATATTTTCCATAAGACTACATGTAAAAGTTTTTTTTAATTTTTAACTTTATAAATCTCCTAATGATTTTGGATTTTTTACAGAAAATTATGTCATAAAAAAATCTATTAAAAAAACTTTATTTCAGATTTTTTTCATTATCTTCGTGGAACGGCTCAACCTCCTTAATCATATACTTACTAATATTGTAAGTGTGTCAATTGTAATATACCTGTATCAGGGAAGTTGTATTTCTGAATACGCATTTTCCGACCCGACACAACATTTGTAATAATATGTTCTTGTGGGGTGTTCTGATAAATTCGATCGGTCCACTCGTTTATAGTCACGACATCTCGAGCTTCTTGAAACATCGTACCATCTCTCGTCTGAAATGTAAGTTTATCGTACGTTCAGACAAAAGTTAATACGCTAATCGAATAGCACGAACTGACCTTATCTATGAATGTGCAGCCCTGAAGACCTGTTATCTGACAACGACGTACGTCCGGAACTTTGAAATAAGTATGTAACAGCATATTGAAACTAAACGTTAGATCTTTACTCGGATTATATACTCCGATGTTGAAATGTAATTCTTTCTCGCGTAAAATTAATCGATAAGTTAGTCGGAAACTAAAAATAAAGAGCTACGTAAGTTGATAAGCCCACGTTACGGACGATATTGGTTAATGTTCCGTAACCACTTCTAATCAGCATCGACAGAAGTGGGATTTCAGCAAACCTGATTGAGACGATACCGTGATCTCTTCATTTTTTTTTCGGGGGAGCAAGTGGTGGTCAAATGATATACAAAGACAATTTAACATAACTGTTGCAAAAAACCACAACACTATTAATTTAAAAAATTGTTAACAAATAACTTTTCGTCAATACTAAACGAACATTGCTTATAAAATTTAAATAAACACACTAACGTAAGGGCAGAGAGCATAACTTTTTCTCTTGTTCTCGTCAGATCATGTCTACAATTATTAGCGTCGTGAATCGTAAGATATATAAAGAAAAAGGTTATTAAAATTTTATTTTTTCTTTTGACTGAAAAAATAAGTAATTAACTCGTTAAAATTAAACCAGATTTGCGAAATTTCTATTAATAAGTGATCGTTCTATCAGACAAAAATGATGTTATATATTCAAATCTTACGGATAATTCCACATAGAACGAGTGAAATCTGTATCCATGATGGAAAATATTGCTTCTACATCCCCACTGGGTAAACGTTCTGGTGCCTTTTCCAAATTCCAACGAATTATTCTAGCAAATCCATGTTGCGGCCCAAAAGTCCATTGCCCAAACTGCGCTGTAGAAGCATAATACATATTTAAAAATAATGTGATTTTTAAACACTTAAATCCGATAAATCATTTATAGATCCATAAAAAAATACCAGTAATTTATGTTTTTGAATACTTACGGAAAATAAATGGAATACCGCCTCTGATCGCCTTTTTTCCATCGAAAATAGCTTGTTTACTGAAATATTTCATACAGATGATTAAAAAAGTTTATATGAATAATAATAATAATAAACGGAAACTAAAAATGAAATAAATAAAACTGAATATCGATATAATAAAAGTGTACACATACCTAACGAACAATTGCTCTTGATTATTTACTCGCCAAGATACAACAGTAGCACCTAAAAATATAAACAATGTACTATTAAATTAATGATTAATCTTATTCATAAAAAACACACGAGTATATAACGTAGCTGATGGACACAAAAAGTTTCCCAGTTTTTCCTTTTTTTGAACAAGATTTACAAAGACAGAAAAAACCCGACAACATATTTTTCAATATTTTTCTAATTTCGTATGTGCTTCTACAAATACCTATACGAAAACAAAATAATTCTTCTATATTACTTATGTAATTAGTGATGTTGACGTGAAATGACCGTTTGAGTCTACTGTACCACACGAAACATAACCCATGCAAAAAAAACACATTCACTTTTTAGACGTTGACGAGCCGTAAAAACATATTTTTTTAATTTAGTAGTTGCATACAAATAAACCAAATAGAAATGCTTTTTTCTTACCATGTAAATTAATAGTACACGTTGTATTGTTGCCTCTATCAAGAACAACTACACTGGTAGCTGCCGCCATGTTCACTCACAGGACGCCGGGGATACGATTCGTTCAATTCAACTTGCCTCTACTCATCATGAGCTCTACTGTAACAAAACTATCGTTGCAGAGCGCGGACCACGGACACACAACAGGCACATATACCAGTACACACTGACGCTGATCCAACATACACACAGATGCAAACCTTGCTAGTATGGAAGACGAAAATCACCATGGGGATTTTTTGCACCTTGTTTCATCAGCTATTTTGTTTATATTACGCTACTGGCATCGCATCTAACTCTTCATTCTACTAAAAACAATTCTAAAAGTTCTTAAAACATTAAAAATGATTCTTTTAATGAATTTCTGTTATTTGAAATACGTTTACATTTAAACTTTGATAGTTATTTTAATTCTGTATAAACACAGACAGTTTTTCGCAGGTTGTTCCATTTGTTCTTAGTTAAAAATTACCATACAAAATATAAGTAAAAAAAATTGTGTACAAAAAATTATATTAAACAAAACTCTACATATAATTGAACAAACTTAACTGTTACTTATAAAATACATATCTTTAAACATTCTGTGCTTAATATCTAATTTTGTGGCATTGTTTTCTTAAACTAGGTATGCCAAATTATTAATTAGATACTAAAGAAATACATAATACTGATTTGATAACAAATAAATTTAATACGGTTGATAAGTGCGAACAATTACGACAGTTGTAAACAAAGTGTATAGAAACTGTCAAGCACCATCTGGACCCTAGACGGAAGCAAAAAACATGTTTCTCAAATCTCATGCAATGCTTGCCGCTTAGCTCAACGTACGCAGTAAAATCATTAAAACGAACCGACAACCCGGCCAAACAACAACCTTGTACAATGTACAACTGTATATTAGTTTGAAATACAATCTAATAATATTTGGTCCTATAAATTCATTGGTCTGATTGATTATTAAATTTGCCACGGAAAATTAAACGAAATTCCGAATAATTAAAAAAAAAATAAGCCATTTATTACATATTTCTTCCGTCTGTAATGACCGAATGTCTGTAAAAATAATATAAAAATTGCGAGAAATGAGAAAGACTGAAAATAAAAAATAGTCGTTAAGAGTATAGATTCGAATGAAAATAATGAAGACAGCAACAAAGTACTTAGTTTATCAGGCGATTTTTTACAATTGTGATTTTTTTAAATTGCAGTGAGCATTAAAATTTGAAGGGGTATGCCCTCAGGCTTTTAATCCCAGTTCTTTTAGATGCTTTTTGGATAATTTAAACAAACTTGTATTTAAAGTTTCAACACATACAGAACTTTTGTTCTTTGACAATTTGAAGTCTGAGTTTTTTATTTTGCACGGTTCAGTAAACCGTATTATTTGAAAAAAAAACAATAAAGCATATAAGTAGGAAAAAGAATGCTAACAATTGTTTTGTTCTCATTTTCTGATACCTGTATAAATTAAATAATTAAATCATGTAATCTATGAAATTTTTCATAAAACTTTCGCTCGAGTCTTTCTATACACAAATGAAAAAAAACTTTCAGTAAACAAAATTATTACTAATATTAGTCATCACGTCATTGTCATTTCAATATTAAAACTATAAATGCAACTTTTTTATATACATTTAAAAAAAATTGGAATTGTTTTATAAAAATTTTGCATTTACTTAGGTACATTTTTAAATGTATCAAAATTTTTATAATACGCACTATATGATTTCAATAATAATATAGTTAAATGACAAATTTTACGTCAAATAAATATTACTAGTTTTTCAACAAAAAATAATTAATTATATTGTGAGAGCAAACGAAAATTATTTTCTTGCTAGAATAATATAGAATTTTTTATGAGACAATTAATGTACTATGCTGCAGGATAAAATATTCCAGTAACAAAGGCATTTTCAGGAGGCACTGTTTCATTTTGGATTTGACAAAACTCGCCTGTATCGAATTTTGATGTAAATAAATTAGCTGTTGAAATACAACTATTGTAAAAATAAAAGCTGGTGGTAATTGCTCGTTTTGTATAAATTGGTGGTAAATAAGCCGGCGTTATCGCATTTCCTTGTGCGTCTCTGTAACTGGGAATATATTCGACTGTTGAATATTGATTGAAACGATTTGTGTTCGTTTGTTCAACATTCACTTCATTTTGTTTTTCTTGAATATTTATAAATGTTAAATCGTTATTATCAATAATAAGATCTTCGTGTGGACTTAAAATCGGGATTAATTGCTCTTTACTCAAAGATTTCAAGACATCATCGTTTTTTTCTTTGTTATCGTTTCGTATTATATTATCAGTATTGTCAACATTTTGATTATTTGCCGATGAAGTTTCGGAAGATAAATAAAGTTCGTTTAACGGATAAGAAGACGCATCTTCGACATTAATTATATCTTTTAATATTTTATTTATTGGCTCCTGATTATTTTGCCGATCTCCTCGTAGAAATTCATAGTGGTCGTGAACATTTGTTTGAACACTCAATAGTTTAAATAGAATGCTGTCTTTAGAAATATCATTATTTAATGGCATTGATGATGCACCTTCAATATTTCGAGCACTTGTTAGATATGAATTCTGGTCTTGTGTAATCAGTACGGTTTCTTCATGTTCATTTTTATGAAGACTCGAAGTTTTTAAAAAATCATTTAGTATATAATCATAGTTCTCAGTTGAATTAATATTTCGTAATAATATATTACCGTTTTCGTTTATTTCATTTATGTACGCCGCATTCATACTTGGACAGTAGGGTGTGGTACCGTCTATAGTATAATTTACATGATTATGTTCAGCGAGATATATTTCCGATGAAATTATTTCAACCCGCTGAGTCAAATTGTTTGAATTACAATTTGGTGTAGTAAATGAGGTGTCGATTGCATTGTTACCCTAAAACACATTTCGCAATAATAGTATATTGTGCGACTAGTGAGAGAAGGAGAAGATTCCATGAGCGTGAAATTTTCCGCACGAGCGTAGCGAGTGCGGTAACACGCACGCGAGTGGAATATTCTCCTTCGATCAATGGTCGCACATGTTATTTTATTCAACTAGCACGAGTAATATGTAATCGGGGCCCTGATAAAAGAGGGAAAAATAATAAATCACTTCATTGATTGACGTACCCACCACCGCCCTCGATGCACACAAGATGGCCCTGACTTTCACTGAATTGCGATGCTGTTTTCATATATACAATGCCGCCTACCACGTTCCTATTGGTCCAGAAGATGTGCAGTTTTTTTCATTATTTAACGGCTTGGGATTGTTACTGCGTTCCTATTGGTCCAGAAAATTCATTATCTCACAGTACGGTTTATTATTAGCACTCTACGCGTCAACATGAAGTAATTTATTATTTCTCCCGAGTTTAGCAGGGCCCCGAAATTACATATTACTCACGCGTGTTGAATAAACAATATATTCATGCATATAGGTACCTACTTTCTCTTAAGACCGTTACTCTCTGAAATTAAAAACTAAACTAGGTAGTACTCGATAAAAAAAAACCGTCAGACAAATTTTATACAAGGGGGTATTCTGGTGTAGAATATTGAAAAAATCAGTTTTTTTTTGCATATACTTACAGTTTATACCTTTAAGAACATATTCTTGTGAGAAAATTTAAAATTCCAATAATTTACGGAGTTATAACTATTTTAGTTATCTGTCACGCTGAAGCAAATCGGACAACTACCCGACCATTTTTGATATAAACACATTATGGATGGTAAAAATATTTTTTGTTTTTTTTACCGAGCTCGATAAAACAGCCAAAATTTATGCCTCTAGTCCAGAATATCCCCTTAAACAAAATATATATCTCCTCCTCAAATAAAAAATCGATGAATCCTAGAGGTACTGTCTGATATTGTGAACAAAAATACCTTTTTTATACTCTACAGCGACAGTAAGTAAAATTAATAATTATAAATTTTTTCTGTGATGTAATAATTAAGAAGTACCTATGGCCTATTTTATTGACTGACTACATATTTTGTAAAGAGTTATGTTCTTACGGGAAACGTAGTAAACTTTTTTTTTAATTGTAGTGATAATAATTTACCCCATTTGCGTTGCACAAATTCAGTGGTGGTTCAATACCATACGCTTTTTTGGGAGATATTGGATATTCATTTTTGTCACTGTTTGATCGTTTTCGCAATAAGCGCTCACGTTGAATATCTGCTAAAATACCTTGTACGATTCGCTCTTGTCCAGTTTCTCGCGCAATTATTATAGCTAATAATTGCTTATGCTATAAAATATATTTTATAATTAAAATTAGCAACCATAATAAAAAGTTCAACTGTATACCAGTACACAAGAATTTATTTATAGACAAGCTAACTAAATTAATTTATTTTTTTAGGGATGGATAAATATTTAAATTATTGCAATTTGTAACAGGTTTGATAATTGTGGATTAGCATAGATATTTGTTTTGAAAGTTTGATGATCTACGTTTGTTTGTACGCACAATTTAAACAGACAAACAATTATATAAAACGTTACGAAACTAAAAAAATATATTTTTTGTTTGATAGAATCATTGGAGAACGGAAAATAAGAATTAAAGTGAGATTTTAACGGGATGCTAAAATCAAGAAAAATGAAAATAAAAAAATAAAGAATAGTTACTTCTTACCACAACAGTTTTATTTGCGGATGTACATTTCGGGAGCTATGCTCTCGTCTTCAGCAAACACATAACATCCGTTAATAAAACTGTTGTGGTAAGAAGTAACTATTCTTTATTTTTTTAATTTTTGTTTCAACCACAGTGCTTTTAATATTTGTATCAAGAAAAATAAATTTAATATGTATTGGTAGAAAAAATAAATAAAATTAATAACAGATTCAAAGTGCATCCTAAAAAAAAACGAGATGGCAAATAAAAGAAATGAAAATGTTATTTGAATGTGAAACATGGATGTTGAAGAAAGTAGACAATATAGTTTAAAAGTAAAAATTAATTTAGCGAAAAATATTTTTTATTTATTAATATATTCACCTTTAAATTCGCCGGTAACATCAAACTCATTGCACGGTCTTGCAATTCCTTATATGATAATTTGGCAATTGGATTTGTACTTTGTTTTGGAGCCATTATTAATCAAAATATAGAAAAAATATTCACTCACGATAATTCACAATTCAAAACTAAGTGGCAATATAATTTTTTATTTGAATGCAAATAGATTTTATAAATTTAAGTAGATATTTCTAAATAGCCGCTGTAGGGAATGTCGAAAAGTTCAGTTTTGAATTGAAGAGTGGCGTACGTTTTTTAATTTACGAAAGATAAAAGGGCATTACTGTCAATTCAGTTTGTTTGAAATTAATATTTTTGTGTTGGTTTAAATAAATAGAAAATTTCATGGAAAGATCTATAAAAAAATAATATTTCAGGGAGAGATAAATACATCGCGAATCTTGAAGATATTTTCAAAATTATAATTTAGTTGTTCGGTTTTTATTCATTGGATTAGCGCAAATTTATTGTTCGTTGAGGAGAAATTTCAATGAAAAATAAAAACTCGAAAATATGTTAATATTTTATGACTTTAGTTACGTGCACACCGCCACTGGAATGAAATATTATATAAAAAATCTTTTGTATTCAGAGGTTGATTTTTGTTTTTGAATAGTTATACAAGTCTGTCTTAGTAGAAAAACCTGCCAGAACATGATAAATTTTATTTAATACGAAATGTTAATGTATTCTTATTATAAACTGTTCCAAATTGAAAATTTGAGAAAAAGACAGAATACACGTTCATTTAATAAATTGACGATTGGAAATGTTTCCCAAACATTTCTTAATTTTAGAAATAAGAAAAAATAAGTTATATTTTTTTGAGTTTTTTTAAACTCTTAATTTCTATATTTAAACCTGTGTTACTTAGAATTTCCGTTTAAATATACAGTGTGTCCCCGGATTGAGTTCACAATAGGTGAGATTGACCAAAATTTTTCAAATTGGAATTTCATATTTTGGGATTCCGCCCTGTTTGGTTTGAAACTTATTTTTAGTTTACTTTCGATTTTTTTAAATCAAGTAGGACTTTACAGTTGAGCAAAACCTTTTTTCGTTTCAGGTAAAGTACCTTTTCCGTTCATATTAGGCAAAAGTGTCACTAAGAAAAGTTGTTCACAATGAAAAATTATGGCGTTATGCAAATTTTCAGAATGATCGGCCTACTTTGATAAACTCCGCTTTTGTTTTGATTTGCTTGAAAAACAATCGCGTGGAGTAAGCCAAATAGAGTAATTGGAGTTTAATATTTATTTTTTTTATAAACTGTAAAAATTTAAATTTGAACATTTCTAATCACCCTGTTTTCTCATCTAAGATTTATCATGTAATCGTTCATAATAAATATTTTTCTCCTATTTTCTACTTTTATTATCAAAGTAGGCCGATCATTCTGAAAATTTGCATAACGCCATAATTTTTCATTGTGTACAACTTTTCTTAGTGACACTTTTGCGTACTATGAACGGAAAAGGTACTTTACCTGAAACGAAAAAAGGTTTTGCTCAACTGTAAAGGCCTACTTAATTTAAAAAAATCGAAAGTAAACTAAAAATAAGTTTCAGACCAAGCAGGGCGGAATCCCAAAATATGAAATTAAAATTCGAAAAATTTTGGTTAATCTCACCTCTTGTGAACTCAATTATATTGATTCTCAATTTAGTCAAATGTTTCGATCGATCACTTTCATCTTTTTGTTAATAATTCTATGACACTGTAAAGCTGTGACCTGACTATTCCGATCGGCAACGTTTCACTTGCTAAACGAAGCCGATAGTCACGTCCACACTAGTACAGCTTTGCCGATCGGCATAGTCAGGACACAGCTTTATACAATAGTTAAGCGACACATGTTTTAAATATATGTCCCGTTAGGCCTCTTTTCCACGAGACACTGGTGTCCGGACACCGGTGTTCGATGGAGAATATACCGTACACCAGTGTGGGACACAGCGTTTGCCAAAAGAATTTTTTAGTAGTATTTTGAATGCCGAGATGGATGCACTAGACGACAACGCGCTAATTTTGCTCGGTCTCTTGTTAATAAGAAAAAGGCGGCAAAAAAAGGCGAAATGTATGAAGAAACGAAGATTTTGGGTACACCTTTATTAGCCGAAAGGCATGAAAAAGGGCTTTACCCATTCTTATGTTTGGGTTTACGAAATCATCCAGATAAATTCTTTCAATATTTCCGTATGTCCGTCAAGTCCTTGGATGAACTGTTGTCAATTTTAGAAATTCATATAAAAGGCCAGGAAACAAACATGAGAAAGTGCATCACCCCTGTAGAAAAACTTATATTAACACTAGATACTGGCGCGGTGGCGTGTCCCGTGGGTAAAGCACGCTTTATCTCAATGTTTTGCTAAACAGAAACAGGTGTCTGTGTTTGCAAAAAGTGGCGGAGCAGAAACACTTCGAGACACAGTCGCCGTGTCGGAAACCGAGTGTCCGATAGATGTGTTCCGTGGGTAAACATGCATATATTTGTATGATCGGCTAGAATGAGACACCGGTGTCCGGACACCAGTGTCTCGTGGAAAAGAGGCCTTAGGTCTTTAAGTTACCGATTATCAAGTGACAAATATGGTGGACGAAAGTAATCTTTAGTAACGATTACCTTAATGTAACGAATAAGCCCACTGCAGACTTGCCTCGGTCGACTACAAACAACGCAAGTGTGCCCCGTTGCCTGCCACGCCGTCCCGCGTCTCTTAAAAGGCGCCATCAAAACTTATTTTTCGCATTTGGCACTTTGGCGTCCCTTGCCACCTGGCGCATAGAGCGACCGCACCTCTCGCTCTATCCCAGGGCCGACGCTGGGGCTGTGCGCAAAGAGACTTAATATTCACTAGTGTGACCTGTGCGAATTATTCGCACTAAATAAGTATAATAATTATCATTTTACAAAATTATTTTTTAAATATGATTGCAGGTATTCAATTCGTTTCTAATTTTGCACACTGCTTATAACGTTCTTCTTTTTGTTGTATTACAATATGAAGCTCAGATGACAGATCGAAGAAATATTTTACTAAAATTGTCATATAGAGGCGCAAGTAGCAAAAGCGTTGAGCTAAGCCGTTAGATGGCATCATGCAGCATTGCTGTGACGTTGTTCAGCATTGCTCGTTGTTTCAAAATTAAAGCCGTCAGATGGCAGTATGCAGTATTGTGTCTGTTGTATTACAATATGAAGGTCAGATGACAGATCGAAGTGTTGACGTTGTTTCAAAATTAAAACCGTCAGATGGCAGACGTTGTTCAGCGTTGCTGTATTTTAATTAAATTACAAAAACAAAAGCAATAATAAATTTTTTAGTTGTCGGTGTCAGTAGAGCAAGCAATTATCTGTAAAATGATACATAATTTATGTGGAGAAATTGTGAGGTTTTTTCTAAAAAGGGAGCCAAACATCTTTAACCTTAGCGTATTAATATATATGATTACCTGAAAAACTGGAAGGTACTAAAGAAATAAAACAGAAATATGAAATCTCACCATATTATATATTAATTATGAAAATTAACTTAGCATTTCTGTCTTTTTTAATTTGTAAACAAATAAGAGAGATGCAGTTAAATTTGAATTTCTTTATTTTGTTTTATTTAAATTTAATGGCACAAGGGCAATTATTATAAAATTTACAACGTGTCTCTTTCATATTTTCCAATACAATTTTATAATAATTCTACAGTCATATAACATGAATAAGTAGGTATATAAAATAACAAATCAGTCTTGTTATAGCTTTTTGAAATTAATATGCTATGGCCACACTAATATTAAAAAAATTGAATTAACATTTTAATACGATAAATACTACCGATCATCGCCATGTCTCCTGAATATTCGCACTGCATATCACTAGGCAATAGTAAAACAGTTGAGTGACGGTTTTTGACATAGATATATATTAATAGATAGCGGATGCCTATCCTTGAGCATTGTGCGGAATAGTTCCAATTAGAAGCCATTTTGTACGCGGAAAACGCCGTAAAAAGCGCGCGGGATTCAAAAAGATTAAATATTCTATAATATGATGTTAATGGAAAAACAATAAAACTCGCAGTAAACAGTGATATTTCGCTCCAAAACCTATTTTTATGTTAAAACGTTTCAAAAATTACAAAACTGAGCATAAATATAATATAAAAGCTTAGAACATTTTACATTCTCAGATTGGCATCAATGCTTGTCAACCTTGATTCCAAATTGACAATGTAAAATGTTCTAAGCTTTTACATTATATTTATGCTTAATTTTGTAATTTTTGAAACGTTTCAGTATAAAAATAGGTTTTGGAGCGAAATATCACTGTTTACTGTGAGTTTTACCGTTTTTCTCAATAAAACCATATTATAAAATAATTAATATTTTTGAATCTCGCGCGCTTTTTACGGCTTTTTCCACGTACAAAATGGCTTCTAAAAGGTACAGGAGGCGCTAGTGTATCCGCAATCTATTAAATATATATATCTATGATTTTTTTGGAGCACAAATGGGTTTATTGCGCAATAACTTTAGCTAACGTTAATTTCCAGAAGGACTTCTGTGCGCAGGCGCAGTAGTCGAACAATGAACCGTCGTCTTACATCACTGCCCCGATATACAGGTGAGTTTTAAGTTGATGCTTTTTTTTTACAGCGTGTAAAAATCAAATAGACGAGCAAATATTTCAAATAGTTTTTTTATCAAAACTCAAAAATAAGAGAGAAACAGCCTTTCGAAGTTTAAATAAATTTTATTAAATTTTGTGGTCGGTCCTGGGTTTATATTATGTCACTATGGAAATATGTTAGTATTATCAAGTATTCACAGAAATTGTTCAAAAACAGAACAATACACATACTTGATAATAACAACTTATTTCCATAGTGACATAATATAACTCCAGGACTGACCTCAAAATTAAAGAAAATTTAATAAAATTTATTTAAACTTCGAAAGGCTGTTTAAGTTTTGATAAAAAAACTATTTGAAATATTTGCTCGTCTATTTGATTTTTACACGCTGTAAAAAAAAAGCATCAACTTAAAACTCACCTGTATTTTGACGCGACCGAAAACGCCCGGTCAGAGCAGTTTCTCATTCGTCCGATGGTCAGTTCTCCGATGTTAAGTCGCCAGCTGGTTTGTAAATATGTGAATAAAGCGTTGTTTAAACCAACAACGAAAGCGTTAGATCAGAACTGACTATCGTGAAATAAGAATTCCGAGCGCAGTGCAATTTTGCAGTTTGACTGTTGCTTCGTGTTACTTACAATATAAAAATACATTTTAAAATAGTTTTTTAAATCTCAATACTGTCTAGTACCATAGCATATTATAATAATTAACAATATGCAATGGATATGCAGTTGGTTTGCGTAGTATGATAGGACATCATACTTTTAATGACAAAAATAGTTTTAAAATTCTTAAGTTAATCAACACAAGAAAGAATAAATTACAATTTTTATACGTGAAAATCGACGCCATAATAATAGTTTTACAATGTGAAATGCTACGATAGTATTTCACATTGTAAAATTCAATACGATCGAAAGAAGGATAAAAATTCAATGCCTGACAACACGTATTTTTGAAAAATGACTAGAAGCCAAATGGAAATTTTTAAAAGCATATGAACTGATATTATTCTAAAATTTACATATTAAGTTTAGCACCAAAATCCAACAAAAAATATTCATAAATTTATGAAACTTATCGTTTCGCAGGTACTGTTCACATGTAATGGTTATGTATAAATTTCCTTACAAGTTCTATTTAATAATACATAAAATCACAGTTAATCATAAAATTAAATAAATATAAATATTTATAACAAGGTTCTAATAAAATGAAGTAGGCACTTCTACCATTTAAATTATTTTAAAGCAAAATTACGAAACCAATATCAAAGTGGATAGACTGAAATGATTTTTGTCTTTTAAATTCCCACATACATAAGTATGAATCGATGCGGCCCTCACAAAAGTAGGATGGGGCTCGAATACTTGTTTTTCAACTACACTTTTTTGGCAATTGTCGATACTCAATTTAAGAAGCATCTTATTAAATTAGTAAAATCATTATTCGAATAAAACATTTTAACGTCTCGGCCAGGGGGCCCGGTTCAGGATGTGGGGCCACGCATGTCGACAAGTTTGATAAATTACAACAGAGGTCGGTAACCAGCGGCCTGCGTGAGGCCCACAAACTTTTAACCATGCTACGTCATGTTGAAATATTTTTGATTTAGCAATAAAGCATTTAAAACGTAATTAATTTCGGTACGAAAATTATAACCAAATTTCGGAAGTACATAATTTTAATAACAAGCGTTTTCTGCTATGAATTATAGAAAGATTAAATTTTGTTCTCTATCGACTGCAACCGTTTCCGATCTCCGTGATACAATAATGTAAATACAATTGGAGCGTAAATGATTCATTTACTTCACTATAATTATGGATATCATCCGCCCTATACCATTCACATTTATGGTTTCTTATAACTATTGTTTTATTCAAAATTAATCACAGCCCACCAATGTGTAAACCAAGATTATATACAAGGCCACTTTTTCAAACTAATCATTTTTTCATTACAATTTTCCGTTTATTGACCAAACAAATTTTAAGTACCGTTTTTGATCAACCTTCTATTTCAAGTTTTTTTTACTGAAAATAACTCAAAATTTCAGGGGGGATTCAGCATTCTAAAATTTTGTAAAAAAAAAACAAAATTTAAAAGCTTCAGTTAACAAATTAAAATATTTCCACTTTTATTCTACAGTGTGTCCCCGGGTTGAGTTCACAATAGGTGGCATTTCGTATTTTGGGATTCCGCCCTGCTTGGTCTATAACTTATTTTTAGTTTACTTTCGATTTTTTTAAAATCAAGTAGGCCTTTACAGTTGAGCAAAACCTTTTTTCGTTTCAGGTAAAGTATACCTTTTCCGTTCATAGTACGCAAAAATGTCACTAAAAAAAGTTGTTCACGTTGAAAAATTATGGCGTTATGCAAATTTTCAGAATGACCGGCCTACTTTGATAAAATCCGCTTTTGTTTTGTTTGAAAAACAATCGCGTGGAGGAAGCCAAATAGAGTAATTGGAGTTTAATTTATTTTTTTGATAAACTGTAAACATTTGAATTTTAATTTGAACATTTCTAATCACCATGTTTTCTCATCTAAGAGTATCATGTAATAATAAATAAATAATAAATATTTTTCTCCTATTTTCTACTTCTATTATCAAAGTAGGCGGATCATTCTGAAAATTTGCATAACGTCATAATTTTTCATTGTGAACAACTTTTTTTAGTGACACTTTTGCGTACTATGAACGGAAAAGGTACTTTACCTGAAACGAAAAGAGGTATTGCTCAACTGTAAAGGCTTACTTGATTTAAAAAAAATCGAAAGGTAACTAAAAATAAGTTTCAGACCAAGCAGGGCGGAATCCTAAAATATGAAATTCCAATTCGAAAATTTTTGGTCAATCTCACCTATTGTGAACTCAATCCGGGGACACCCTGTATACTCGATGCTTCAAAAAGATGCAGTCCAACATAACAACAAAAACTAGACGTAAAAAAATAGGTCGATTTAGTCCAATTTCTCCGTGTATCAAATCGTAACCTTTCGAAAACAGTCTTTCAAACAGCAACACGTTTTTTTTTAATAATTTCGGAAGGTCATTTAAGTATTTTCAACTGTGTACATGTATTTATTTTGTATAAGTATAAATTTGTTCAAAGTTTTCCTATATTGATTTCGATCAAATTAATTATAAATAATAAAACGTCAGATTTCAATCAAATATCAAATATTTCCGAAATTATTAACAAAAACGCGGACAGAATCATTGCTTTTTGAAGGGCTGTAGCTTCACATGGTTTTGATTAGTATATTGGTATGCTAGATTAAATCGGCCTATTTTTTACAACTAATTTACATCTTGCAAACCGAATCCGCCCTGATTCTTTAGATTTTATTATGTAGTACAAAAATCTGATTAGATAAAATTTCCTTAAAATTATACGTATTGATAATGCGTCAGTTTATATAACAGAATGTAGGCATCTTGCTGAATGTCTTTGCGGGTAATTATGTCACTTCCAACATCCGTAACTGACGTATCGTCAAACATGATAAAACTGTAAATTTAATTTATATTAAAATTACAAACCGCTTAATTTTATCAAGCAATTGTTATGGTATTCACTATGTGCATAGAACTCGAACCATCACAGCGATAAATTATTAGTGTATTTGCCATAAGGCACTTCAGTATTGGCTAGAGCTGTAAAAGTAACGAGAAATTGTGTACCCGTATGTATTCGTTACTTAAAGAACCAGTACCCGTTACTTTCGTATCGTTACGTTACTCGGTATTTTTCATACGACATACAATCGTGTATAACAGCATCAAGAAGTGTATGTTCTCTGGCATCAAGCATGTACCCATCCCATCGAGGCGCGTCGCATCGTGATACGGTATGACTTCGATCGTATAACGTATAACCGCATCAAACGAGTCAAACTGACTTCATGTCAGTTCGATACGACAGATGCGAGTAACGAAATGAATTTGTAAGTAACGATTTGGTACTTCGAGTCAGACGATGTACCCGTTACTCAGTAACGAATACATACGGTTTGTTACAGCTCTAGTATTGGCGTCGGTCGGATGGCGAGACCTAGGGGTGGGTTTTAGGAGCTGAAAAATATTTTTGGGCCCAAAAATACCGAAAAAAATTTCCAAATCGTTTCAAAAATGAAATTTAAACCATGAGTGAAAATAAAAATGTGCTGCCAAAATTTTAATAAAATCGGCCCGGCAGGACTGGACTCGAAAATTTTATGAGAACGTTAGTTTGTAGTAGTGATGTGCCGGATATTCGTATCTGTATCCGCGGATATCTGAGGGAGAAGAAGATCCGTATCCGTTAGTTTTTGGCGGATCTTTTAACTTATTATTTTTCAATTCATAGATGAAATTTTATATATATAGCTGATTAGGTAATAATGAAAAACTGTTAAATTCCATTCAGATTATTTTTTATGTTTTAAAATCGTATTTGGCACCTTTATATTGCAAACATTTATCGTAGTGAGTACCATGCCAATAGTACATAACTCAAAGGTACTTAAAAACTATCTTTATAATGAGATATTGCACATCGATCTTTGGAAAGAGACAATCTGTTATGAGAGTTAACTCTTAAAGAGGTCAATAACTTTTTCTCATAACAGATAGTCTCTTTCCAAAGGTCGATGTGCAATATTTACCGCCGCGTACTCTAATAAAGTTAAGATCCATATCCGTATCAGCGGATCTTGAAACCAAAAATCCGTATTCAGATCCGTATCCGCGGATATACATTTTTAACGATCCAGCACATCACTAGTTTGTAGATATGGAATTACTTAGTGAAGGGTGAATTTAATTTGGTAAATTGATAGTAATATTGAATTTAAGAAGAAAAATATTATTTTAAGGGATGTATTAAGGGGTTAAAATTTTTATTTTGTCCAAAAACAAAAGGGTTAAGTTCACATAATAAAGCCACACTGCCTGTATTAGCAAATACACTATGTTGTTTGTCGGCAGGGTTTCGCACTGGGACCCGAGTTTATACTAAACTTGTACGTGTTTTCGTAGCAACAGTATTTCATTTCCATTTGAAACACAAAAACATTATGTTTAAACAAAAATTTCATTAAAAATGAAAATATAAACTACATTATTTATCTAAAAACAATTACAGAGGGGGAATTTTTAACTGTATTTTTGCACAATTTAAATGTCCTTCTTACGTGTTTTTTATACATATAACCTGCCAATGTTTTAAATCTATTAAAGTGTTCCGCTATTCGCCACCATGGGCGCTGTGTGTTGTTCTCTAGCTACTCAAGACTATGCATACATAGCAACTAAGATGGAATATTACAAGGTTTGTTCCAAGCAGCCGCGAATGGTAACAGAACCGTACACAGTCTTGTCACTGCGCAAGACTATCTTGCGCAGTATCGATTTTTGAGCTAGTGCGCAGAACAGTCTTGCGCAGTGACAATACTGTGTACGGTTCTGTTATCGTTCGCGGCTGCTTGGAACAAACCTACAGTTTCGAGTTTAGAAAGTGTTATTGATAATAAACTGTGACTTAGACGCTGCAAAGCGTACACTGTTAACCTCAAATATAGAATTCGCGAAACGAGAACTTCAAGTTACAGACTGTAATATATATTCACAAGTACTTCGTAGGGAAATTATACTCGATTTGAGTTTTGTGGTATACAGTGTAACCTCTTTATAACGAATCTCAAGGGACCAAGCATTTTTTTTTCGTTATAAAGAGTTTTCGTTATATGGAAAGAAGAAAAATAACCAAATGTCACCTAATTAATTTATTCCAAACACATGTCTGTTAACTTTGCCTAACGTTTTTTGGTATGCCAATATTTTTTTTGAATTTTATTAAGTATCTTATGCTATATGCATATCTTGGGATGTGGTGGAATTATCTTCATTAAACAATAGGAATTTTTAAAAAAGTTTGGCGGGAACAAGTGCTTGTTGAATAGTTGGTGATGATTCAGAATCGTCCTCTTTACGTCTGTAAATATTTACTGATGCCTAAATATGAATATATTTCTTCGTAATAGAGAATGGCTATTGCGCTATAAAGAGGGTATTAATGTATGGGTTTCAAAGTAATCCAACCAAACTGTAAAAATTTCTACGTTATAGGGAGTTTTATATATAATTGTAATTTGTTTAAATAAAAATATTTTTGAGTTCAATAAAATAACTTTCCTTTATTACAAAAATATTACAAGTTTAAATAATTCGAGTTCTAGAATCTCACGGGTTGCAGCGTAAGAAAAATCCTAATTTCTACGACTTAACGAGGTTCAAGTTATAGAGTTTCTACTCTGTTATTTAAAATAAAGAAAATTAAAATTCATAATCATGACCTACCTTTTTGTATCTTCTGAGAAACAGTAAGCTTTATAGTGACCGCAATCGATGACTCCTCTATGACAGGCAAGGCTTTGGAGCCTGTATGTAGATGCAGGACTTCCATTCACAGTTAGATTGGAAAGGTTTATAAATTCTGGAATTTGTACCGTTGTCTTACTTTTATTGAAACTTCTTCCCGGTTGCTCGCTGAACCTAGATAAGCAAAATTGACGATAAATAGCATAATAAAATATTTTAATATTTAATATATATTCCATTCTCAACACTGACACGCTGCTACATTCTTTGCTAGATTTGTCTACTAGTTTTCTAGCGCTGGTTTTCTTGATTGCTGTTAAGTGCTCGCTTCACACGAGACTATTTTTCAAGCTTGATTTGTGGATAGATCTGGTGCGCGCGCAATGACAGTTCGAATATAAACACAGAGCAAAACGTGTCTGTTGTCCGACTCTAAACAGAATGCGACACCATGTTGGTTTGTGGGCGTTTGTTCAAGTCCCCACGTGACAAGATACTGCTTCTTGCTCATACCTAGCAGCAAATCTCGCAGAGAAAATAGCCCTTGTTCTAATTTTAAAACCTATCTTGTGAGCTAGCAGGCCAGCCCGCAGTGACGTGATTTCTAGCTTCATACCCAGTCTAACGGCTAGCAGAACTCCTAGCAGCATTTCTAGCCTCGTCTGCAGCGGCTTTAAGAACGGATTTATACAAATTCTATTCACCTACCATCATATATAGTCACTACAAATCAAGCTGACATCAAACTGAATTTAAGCAATTGACAATGAATCAAATATGACATAAATACAAAATAATCGAACAGCACAGTATTTGTACTTGGTTTTTCGAAAAAAAAAAAATGTGTGAATACATGGTTTTCGGTTAAACTTATCTGTATTTTGTAGTACCCAATACTCTAATATCATGCACCCAGCTCTGATATACAATACGCTCAAGACTCACCTGACAAGCTGAATGATTAAATATGCGGGTGTCCGAGAGATCCCGGTTTTCTTTATGCACTTGTTGTAACTGCATTTCTCGCATTTGTATTCCAGACGTTCGGTTTTAAAGTATTTATTGATTCGCTCCTAAAAATAATTCAATCAATAACATTTTCACAATTTCATAGTTTTATATAAATATATTAGTGTCCGACCGAAATTTCGGTTTCGGCCAAAAAACTGGTTTCGGCTTAGTTTCGGTTTCGGCTGCCCATCCGGCCGAAACTACGACCGAAATCGAAACTACATTCGAGAGGTTTCGCGCTGAAATGCGGTGCAGCTGCGAGCGACGAAGTGTCTTTTATGCCTGCGCGCTCCGAGTTTTTTTTTTTTTAGTTTGAAAGAAAACTTTTTTTGTTTTTGATACTTTCGATTGAGGTACCTATTATTTTCATTAAAAATATTTATTTAGTTGTTGTATTTGGTAGGTAAGTACTTATTAATTTTAATTTTATTGTAGTTCGTTAACAAGAGTACCATACAAAATGACCAAAGTTTAGAAGAAATAATTTTGTTCTTAAGATGAAAGAGTGTTTTCTTTTTTTGTTGTGTGTACCTATACCTAAACATATTTATTAGGTAAATACTTTTTACTAAAAAGTAATTTTGTTTTGTAGTTTTTATTTTATTTCATAATATTAAAAAAAAGTATATTTATTTGTGTTTTTGAAATAAGGGGGGTAATAATATGATATGAAAAGTTAATGATTAGTTAAAATATCATAGGGTGAATGATTAATATGTGATTAATTTAAAAATAAAAAAGCCTGATTATGATAACTAGCGTGACCTGTGCGAATTATTCGCACTAAATAAGTATAATAATTATCACTTTACAAAATTATTTTTTAAATATGATTGCAGGTATTCAATTCGTTTCTAATTTTGCACACTGCTTATAACGTTCTTCTTTTTGTTGTAAAAGAAATATTTTACTAAAATTGTCATACAGAGGCGCAAGTCGCAAAAGCGTTGTTCAGCGTTGCCCGTCAGATGGCAGTATGCAGTGTTTACAATATGAAGGTCAGATGACAGATCAAAGTGTTAACGTTACGCCGTCAGATGGCAGACGTTGTTCAGAGTTTAATTAATTTACAAAAACAATAGCAATAATAAATTTTTTAGTTGTCGATGTCAGTAGAGCATCTGTAAAATGATATATAATTTGTGTGGAGAAATTGTGTGGTTTTTTCTAAAAAGGGAGGCAAACATCTTAAACCTTAGCGTATTAATATATATGATGTTTACTTAATTTTTCCCACGAAAACATGAAGTTTCGGTTTCGGCCGAAACTGAGACTGAGGCCGAAATTCGGTTTTGGCCGTAAAACTAGTTTCGGTCGGACACTAAAATACATACACGTAGGTCAACAGTTCCATCCTCCGTGACAAGGTCCAGGGGTATGCATGCGAAAACTTGAAATGATGTGCTTCGATGAGAGCAATTTTCACAAACAATGCACGTTTGTGACTGACCATAGAATAGGTCAGTCACAATGCTTCTCTTATTTTTGTTGAATGTGTTCCACGCCGTGTCTGATTCGCTGAAGGATGTATTTTGGTTCGGTATGTCGTAACTAGTGTCCTCATTCAGATAATCCAGGAGGATTATTAAGAACTCCTGACAGTCTTCCTGTGAATTGCCTTTGAAGCGGGGGCAGTACTTAGCTACAACTTTCTATTTTTTTTTTGTCAAACAAGAAAAATATTATTAACATTAAACCAAAAGTGCTTATTTGCGGTAAATTACCCTTTAACAATGTTAAATGACTTCAAAATCGAAAGTGATTTACAGAAAATAGAGTTCAAAAAAGGATTAACCAGTTTTTTCGTTTGTTTGATAATCACCATTAGAGCTGTAACAAACCGTATGTATTCGTTACTGAGTAACGGGTACATCGTCTGACTCGAAGTACCGATCATTACTTACAAATTCATTTCGTTACTCGCATCTGTCGTATCGAACTGACATGTGTCAGTTCGACTCGTTTGATGCGGTTATACGTTATACGAACGAAGTCATGCCGTATCACAATGCGAAGCGCCTCGACGGGATGGGTACATGCTTGATGCCAGAGAATATACACTTCTTGATGCTGTTATACACAATTGTATGTCGTATGAAAAGTAACGAGTAACGTAACGACACGAAAGTAACGGGTACTGGTTCTTTAAGTAACGAATACATACAGGTACAGAATTTCTCGTTACTTTTACAGCTCTAATCACCATAAACAATACCCAAAGTGTAAACTATCAATCAAATCCTATCAATATGAAAAAAAATTAATCTATAAAAATTGTTTAATAATCTATATCAGATTAAAAAAAAAATGTGACGACTCCATTCAAAATGACGATATTTTGAATTTTAGTCACTGTTTAAATTTCTCAAAAAGTAGGATACAGTTCCCACAAAAACATATTAAATTTGATATTTTTTTATAAAATTGCTGGGTGAATTGTAGAATATTAATAATTACCTTCAAGGTATTTGCCGAGATAGAAATATATAACCCAGACCAAAGGGCTTTTACTAATCGTGCCATTTCTTCCGCTACAGAACCTTTATATCGGCTGACGGAATTCAAATTAAATTGTTTTGGGTGGTTATGAAATACTTTTCGTATTTCTGGGATGTGAGCAAGTATTTGTATCACCGTGTTCAGATAACAGTTGTTGCCCGGATTTTTTAACCCAGTATAACCTGGATGCTGCAAACAAAAAATCATCATTTTTAGAAACATATTGTACTATCACGTATAGAAGAGGTAAACTTGTTCACTATTTTAAGTTAATCGTAACTTTTGTTCCTAATATTCGTGAATGTTTAGCAATTTATTTATTTATTGTTTCAACAGGGCAAGCCCCATACAAAAATATAAATTTGAAATATTTTTCTAATTAAAACAAGGTAGATGTGAGTATTAGTGATGTGCCATTAGTGATGTATCCATTAGTTTTTGGCGGATCTTTTACCTTATTAATTTTCAATTCATAGATGAAATTTTATATATATAGGTGATTAGGTAATAATGAAAACCTGTTAAATTCCATTCAGATTATTTTTTATTTTTTTAAATCGTATTTGGCACCTTTATAGTGCAAACATTTATCGTAGTGAGTACCATACTAATAGTACATAACTCAAAGGTATTAAATCAACTATCTTTATGATGAGATATTGCACATCGATCTTTGGAAAGAGACAATCTGTTATGAGAGTTAACTCTTAAAGAGGTCAATAAATTTTTCCCATAACAGATAGTCTCTTTCCAAAGGTCGATGTGCAATATTTACCGCCGTGTACTCTAAGAAAGTTAAGATCCGTATCCGTATCCGCGGATCTTGAAACGAAAAATCCGCATTCAGATCCGTAACCGCGGATATACATTTTTAACGATCCGGCACATCACTAGTGAGTATAAACAGTTTCGATGTCATATAATGCGCATTTTCGATAAAGAGAACGAACAAATCTAAATGGAATTTCCACTTTAGATACAAGGAAATGGTTAGCGTAATTGACACTTTACTAGAATAGCTGCGGCGAAAGATGAAGCCACCGCGTCATAGTGACGTGAACGCATTGCGCCCGTCTTCTAGCTTGCTATTGGCTGTTTCGGAGATCCATGTGCGTCGAGTGTTTATTTTTATTCTACCGCTATAAATGGATATGTGGAATTTATTCCACACGCCACTGTCTGCGGGCAAGTAGGCGTTCACTACCATATCATTGATGACGTGCCTGGCATCAACTCTCACCGCGGGCACTATATCAGTCAATATTTCTAACGCAGTATAACTTACTATCTGACCGTACACCGGATCCAATCCTTTATCGTATATTTCTGGGAGGGAGGAGCGCATCGGCCCCGGCTTTTTTCTTCGATCAAAACTAGGCATGTCATTTACTATCGGTTCATTTACTGGCTGAAATAAGAATTTTCGTTTATTATTATATCATATTTTTGTGTTGAAAAAATGCAGTTTTGAAAGATCAATATTATTTATTCAACTCATGCGCGTTATTCATGTTTTATCATGCCTAAAAACCGAACCCTAAATAGCCATTTACCGACTGGTGACAATTACTTGTCATAATTCAATGAAGATTCCTACTAGCTCGGCCATTGTGGAGTAATGAAAATAAACGTAACTATTTTCTGAGTCGTAACGAAATAGTAGGTAATAACAACCCCGTTGTTACCCATTGAGACTAAAATTGAGAGGCCGAATGTTTTCGACATGGAGTTTATTCATAACCGGCTAACCTCAAACCAAAACATTGAATCGTGCTGTTTGTTGCTGTTAGTATTGACAGTTTTTTTTATAAAGAAATAAATAGATATTTACAACATCTCATTAATAACAATAAATAAAACATGAATAACGCGCAATTGTTGAATAAAATTATGGACGCAACTTGTAGGCTAAGTCATGACCTGTCAGCGCGATGTTTTCAGCACGAGTGTAGGTGCGCAGGCACAAGCGAAGCGAGTGCATACTGCGCACCTACGACTCGTGCTGAAAACATCGCGCTGACACGCCATGAATGACTTAGACTACTAGTTACGCCAATAACTATTCTATTTGAACTGGTAATGTTAAAGCGTACGTCAACTATATTTGGAGTGGAGACAGTTCGCCTTAAAGTAGTGCTCTCCTGGTGAGATGATTTTTTTGAGCCTTCCGAGCTATCACTCTCGCTGTCTAGCATAAGCTTCTCATTAAACGAGTCCACTTTGGAGTCTTGGGAGTTAGAAAACTCATCGGTGGACATATTATGATCTTCTTGCTTTGGTTTAATCTTCCGTAAATGTTTTAATTCAGCTGTGGTCGGTTTAGAGAAGAAGTTGGTCATCAGTACTGATGGCGATGACATCGGTACCTAAAAATAACAGCTATCCATTAATCAGTACGAAACCGATCGATACATATTACATAACAAATTAAGGCTGCTGCACACGAAGCTGATTTTCTAGCTAGATTCTAAGCATGCTGCGACGCTGGATTTCGTGACGGTTTTTAGTGTATTTGCTAGGGATGCATCAATACGCTTTTTCGCCGATACGATACCGATACTCTTATAAAAATATCGGCGATACCGATACGCTTATTGTCAATTCAAACATGAAGGTATAATAAATAAATCACAAGTCATATTTTTTTTTTATTAATATAAAAAGTAGAGACAGGTTAATATTGGATAATTAAAAATTTTAGTAATTAAAATTAACATTGATAAGATTTTTGTTTAAAAAACAGAGTAATCTTAAGTTTTGCGGAGAAAGGCGATTTCGCAAGTCTGTTTGAATAAGACCTGCGCTGGAAAATAGTCTCTCAGATGCGACAGAACTCATTTGGAAACTAAAGTACTTCTGCGCAATTTTTTTCAAGTTTGGGTATAAGACGTCATTGCGTCAGAAAACGAATGTATGACAAATTCTAAGCGCGACAACGGTCAACCTAGCGAAATATTACAACGAAATAGACGAGACAACACGCTCGTTTACACTACATTTTTAAATTAAAAAGTATCGTTGAATCGGTCATAAAAATATCGTCGATACCGATATATCGGCTAACCCGAAGTATCGCCGATATATCGGTATCGGATGCATCGCTAGTATTTGCAATAAGGCACTTACACTATTGGCGTCAGTCGGATGGTGGGACCTAGGGGTCGGACCAAAATTTCTCGACGTTTCATAACCTCCTAAGAAGTTTGGCACCATTTTTGGAAATGTTTATATATTTATATATATTATGTGTGAGCACGATAACTCTCGACAGACCTAATCGATTTAAACGAAATTTGGTCCACATGTTGGAATCCATCATCGCAAGAAGCCTATTTAAAATGGGCCTGATCGGGCCATTTTAAGGGGGTATTTAGGGGTTGAATGCCCAGAAATACCGGAAAAATTCTCAGAATCGTTTCAAATTTGAAATTTAACCCTTTAGTAATTATTTAAATGTGCTGCTAAAATTTTAATAAAATCGGCCCGACAGGACCGGACTTACAAATTTTATGAAAACGCAAGTTTACTGATATGGATTTACATACTGAAGGGTGTATATAATTTGGTACAGATGTTGAATTGCTATGTAGTATTGAAATTAAGTAAAACATTGGTTGTCTGTAAAGTCAGTTTACGGACGATAGTTTTACGTGATAACGTATTCCGCCCAAATATCATATTTAATAATCACGCACAGGGTCAGGCGGAACGTTACACTTTTTCGTGCATGCAGCCGGTGTTTCATCTTTTTATATTGATGTGATTCATCAATTTATAAGACGTTATCACGTCAAAAATTGGTTGTCTGTAAAGTCGGTTTACGGACGATAGTTTTACGTGATAACGTATTCCGTAATACATAACCTAAATTTTAGTAGCTGTCAAACTTGGGCCGAAGCATACTGCGCTCTCGCTTGCACGCACAGGGTCAGGCGGAACGTTACACTTTTTCGTGCGTGCAGCTGGTGTTTCATCAATTTATAAGACGTTATCACGTCAAAAAATGTTGTTTTAAGGGGTGTATTAAGGGGTAATTTTTTTTATTTTGTCCAAAAACAAAGTTAAGTTCATACAATAGAGCCACACTACTTATAAAAGCAAATACACTATATTGTCGACAGGGTTTCCCACTGCGACCCGAGTTTTTTATGTGTTGGCTTCACACGGCAAGTATCCGGGTAGAATAAAATTCGTGTTTATCAATATTTCCAAACTGTACGTACCGTAAGGTCATTCGAAGAACTCTCATTATTGGTATCCGTTTCTGGGAAAGTTTTTTCTAGTTTCATCAGATTATCATCTAGTGGCGGATATACAATTTCGTCTTAAAATAAAAACAAATTAAAGAGTAATCTTAACGAGATAAGACTAAATCAGTCAACGACTTACCAAGTGTTAAGAACTCCTCATCACCGGAGTCTGCGGTATCTTGACGAACTGTGAGTCCGGGATACTTCTCGGAAAATTCTTTAATTCCTCCAAATAAAACTTTTTGAGTTCCGCTGTATTCTGTATGGGGATCCCACTTAAAAAGTTATAAACACAATTTAAATTTGCAGATATAAAAATATCTACGATATATGTATATCCGGTTGGATAATACATACTTCCTTCATAATTTTCAGAACCATGTAGGTTTCGGACTTTCTACTTGTTCCATCGTCATTCTCTCCCATCAAAATTAGTGTTTCAAATTCACCTCTTTGCATGAAGTGGCTTCGAGCAACGTAATCCAATCTTTGCTCTAAAGTTGCGGCAGACAGACTGAAAAAAAGTATCAAATTATTTCTAAATATAATATAATTTCGACTGACCTTCGAAAATATCGCAAATTAGCGGTCCCGCCCAGTTTCTCCCGGGTGCAAAAGACCGAATCGGAGGGGGGGCAAATTTTACAAAATGGACTTCTATAATTCATGAAATAGGTATTAGATAGTTGAGTGTTTGCATACACTTTTATTCTATACTGAGCATAGGAATAAAATCGCAATCGAACTATTAGGGTGCAAACATATACTTCTGTTTTTTTTTACGCCGTAAGCACTGGCTTATCCAGGAGGGTAAAAAAAGCACGGGGGACCCGGCTTAAGAAATTTCTAATTTGCCCCCTCCTGGGCCAAAAGCTGGGACGTCCATGTTAACGTCATAGAAAAAGACAAAGTTTTTGAAACAGAGATACTTTATTCACATTGAATGCAAGTACATCAACCAATTCTATCATCGGAGAAATCAGGGAATTACATCGAATAAAGAGACGCAGATATATTTTCGATACGCTTTGTTACGTTCACTCACCGCACATTGAGTAGATAGACAATGATTCATATAGTTAATTAATACATATATTCTGACAATATCTAAATTAATTATAAAAAAAATTAGAGTTCTCACCCTTCGGTCAAAACTTCAGTAGGTATATGAAAATGACGAATACTATCGGTCATGTGGCATTTATCATAAGATCGAGTGCTTCGAATATCAATAACAATGTAGCTGTTCTCCGATCGCATTTGATATAAGTTTTCGGAAAATAAAAATTCATTCGTCGGATCTTAAAAAAAAAAAAAAAATATATATATATATATATAAAAATTAAGGTAATTATACACTTTCACGGTCACCTGGTTTTTTGGCTCTGGAAAATCGAAAAATAGATGGATTTCAATGATCTCGGTCTCAAAAAGTTCCATTTTACGGCGGATTTATGAAAAAAATTAGTTCACCCCAGAATTACAATTCGCATACCCGTTTATCGTTCACGCCGGAATTATTTTTTTAAAAACTCCACATTTGCCCCTTCCCGTTTCACTGCGAGACAATTCGCATACCCCTTTATCGTTCACCCCGGAATTACAATTCGCATACCCCTTTATCGTTCACCCCGAAATTACAATTCACATACCCGTTTATCGTTCACCCCGCAATTGTTTTTTTAAAAACTCCACATTTGCCCCTTCCCGTGTCACTGCGAGACAATTCGCATACCCCTTTATCGTTCACTCCGAAATTACAATTCGCATACCCGTTTATCGTTCACCCCGGAATTACAATTCGCATACCCGTTTATCGTTCACCCCGGAATTGACGTCAGAAACAGTTATAAAGAATTATATGTAGAAAGTCAATTTTTTTTTGCATTTAAAGTCATGAAACTGTGAGAAATATTGATTTTTTCAATTTTCGTATTTTTTTCCATAAATCCGCCATAAAAACGAAGATTTTAAAAAAAAATTCATCGAAATCGAATGATTTTTCGATTTTCTAGAGCCAAAAAACCAGGTGACCGCGAAAGTGTATAATTATCAAAATTAAGTATTAACGAATTATCTTTCTTTTTTAAAGTTGTTTTGATACCTGCTCTTTTACCAGTTTCGGAAGAGTCGAGGGTAATTATATTTTTTTCTTCTCCTTTTTCCGGTGAATCTGTTATGATTATTACATCAAAATCAGTTTCGTTTTCCGTCGTCATCAATGACATCAGTCTATAAGAGTTTTCTAATTCGCTCGACCATCTATTATAAACATCGTTAACTTTAGACTTTAAGTCAACAACTGCCTTTTCCGGCTTCATCCTGTCTAAAGTAATTTTCATTTTATATAAAATAACAAACGAGTTTTCTTTGCTTTTCGTCCAGTCGGATAAAATTGCATTGAAGTTTCTGTGAAAACCCGTAAGTGTTCTGAAATTAAGTTTATTATCAGTTAATAGTCCCAGTTATCGGAAAGAGTACAAATTCCGTGGTAGCGCAATTTCACTAACCCTTTTTTTTGTAAAACTCATCACAATCGAGAAAAAAAAGAATAAAAAATTTCGATATCCGTCTTAATTAGAGTTAAAGAAATCTCTCATCGCCAGATAGCTATTAGTGATGTGCCGGATCGTTAAAAATGTACACCCGTGGATACGGATCTGAATACGGATTTTTGGTTTCAAGATCCGCGGATACGGATAGGTATTAACTTTCTTAGAATACGCGGCGGTAAATATTGCACATCGATCTTTGGAAAGAGACTATCTGTTGTGGGAAAAAGTTATTGACCTCTTTAAGAGTTAACTCTCATAACAGATTGTCTCTTTCCAAAGATCGATGTGCAATATCTCATTATAAAGATAGTTGATTTAGTACCTTTGAGTTATGTACTGTTAGTATGGTACTCACTACGATAAATGTTTGCAATATAAAGGTGCCAAATACGATTTAAAAAAATAAAAAATAATCTGAATGGAATTTAACAGGTTTTCATTATTACCTAATCACCTATATATATATAAAATTTCATTTATGAATTGAAAATTAATAAGGTAAAAGATCCGCCAAAAACTAACGGATACGGATCTTTCTTCTCCCTCGGATATCCGCGGATACGGATATCCAGCACATCACTAATAGCTATGGTTATTTGAAAATTAAAACAAATCAATAGGGAAGTTGATCTTATTTCTATGTAACAATGAAAATCCGGTTTCGATAGGTTCTGTCCTCTAATATAAGTGTGTAAAGTCTCACCTTCATCGGGTGCTCTCTGGAGAGCGTGGAAAAACAGACAAACCGACAGATAAACATGATTTATTTTCGAGAAAAACGAATTTTTTTATTGTTATATAAATATATATTGTTATTTGTTGGAAAAAAACTTCACCCCCTTCCCCGCGGCAACAAATAAACTTATTTCCTGTATTCCAGTTTACAAAAGTTAGCTTTCTAACGACTTTTCATTAAGGTAGAAAAACATGCCAAAATACGTATTTAATTTTGAAAGGTATTGATAGGTATCTCGAAAACTAAGCGAGATATCGAAATTTTTATTTTTTGATTATCTCGGTGAGGTTTACAAGAATCAAAAGTCAAATCTGGGTGACTCGGAAATCGTACTAACAATTAACTTTTTATTTTAAAATGCAATTCCAAATAATAATTACACTTGAATTGTTTAACGATCTTCCAGTACTTACACTACGATTCCTAAGTCTAAATTAATCTGTTTCCAGTTTGACAGATAACTTAAAAGTAGATGACTGACAATAGACATTGAATTAGCAACAATTAAAAAATATCTTATATTAATTTACTTACGCTTGCACTCCCCTTGATTCCCAATCAAATGGGCGAACGGATTTTTTAAGTTCCGATAAATTTTTATACCTCATTTCAACAAAATTTATAACCTACAAAAACTTCGGCAACCAAACACTACTACATATACTGCCCTTTTCTATAGCTGTTCTTTGACTTACTGACAGAGACCAGCAGAGACTACTGACGAGTGACGTCCGCCAAAGAACAGGCCAGAGAACTTACATAGAGAAGGGGCTTGTTGCTAACGTCATACTTTCACGGAAATAAGTTCGCTTTATTTTACATACATCTATTCTTGTTGCATATACACGTGTATATATATAGATATCCTTGTTTGCAAGTGGCAGTTTAGAGGCCACTAGTAAAATTGCATTTCTATGGGGACCGTGCGTGAAACATAGAGGCAGCACTACTGCCAAAATTGGCGCTCTCTAGTATCTAATTAATGAACTATATGGTGTAATTTTATAAAAGTAAATAAAAGTAAACGGAAATTATTTCAAAAATGGACAAAATAATCAAGTATGGATTTCTACCTGTTATTAATAATCGTGTACATGGTCAGAATAGTTCAAAAGGCGAAAAATTATATAATTCGGATCATGTATATGGTGTAGTAGAACATAATTTAAATGGGCAAGTTGTGATAACCGGCAAACTTGTACCGCAAACAAGTGTGTCTAAACTCTAAAGTATATTATGATGTGAAAATTACGCTATGTATAAATAATTTCTTCTTTATAATATAATATTTTATTTATAAAGGCGTTGATCAATGCAATCACAATAATGACATAGCGTCTCTACTACGCCATTTAGACAGCTGGTTTAAGGCAAACAGCCTCTCATTAAATATAAATAAAACTCAGGCAGTTAACTTCAGCAAATTAAATATTGACAGTGTGGGTATAGCACTTTTTTGCATAAAACTTATAGTCAGAGTGCCCGTCGGCAAAAATTTTATTGATACATACTCTCCCCAAACTTTGTATATGGCTTCATTAGGCCTAGTCTGACACCTATTTCCTCTATGACTTTTCTTGATTTTGGGGCGTTTTCCCTATAAAGTTTCCTAAATATGTCGTTTTGACGACATGTAAAAATTTATACATACTCTTTGGTTTTTTAATTGGATAGCTTAAAAACTTCAACCAAAACGCTAAAATAATGTTCTCTGACAAATGACATGAGCCATTTAAAATGTCTGACACCTCGAATATGTCGAAAAAACGACTATAAGAAAATTTATGAATAACCAGCTGATTTTCTCAGTATCTTATATTTGAACACTACAATATCAAATTTTCATATTGTCTGACGGGGATAGTTTTCCTATTTTGCAGTCTGACGCGTCAAAGTTGTCGATTTCATGACTATAAAAAAATTTATGAATAACCAGCTGATCTTCTCAGTATCTTATATTTGAACACTGCAAAATCAAATTTTTATATTGTCTGACGGGGATAGTTTTCCTATTTTGCAGTCTGACGCGTCAAAGTTGTCGATTTCATGACTATAAAAAAATTTATGAATAACCAGCTGATCTTCTCAGTATCTTATATTTGAACACTGCAAAATCAAATTTTTATATTGTCTGACGGGGATAGTTTTCCTATTTTGCAGTCTGACGCGTCAAAGTTGTCGATTTCATGACTATAACAAAATTTATGAATAACCAGCTGATTTTCTCAGTATCTTATATTTGAACACTACAAAATCAAATTGAATATGAAAATTTGATTTTGCAGTGTTCAAATATAAGATACTGAAAAAATCAGCTGGTTATTGATATTTTTTTTAGAGTCATGAAATCGACAACTTTGACGCGTCAGACTAGAAAATAGGAAAACTACCCCCGTCAGACAATATGAAAATTTGATTTTGCAGTGTTCAAATATAAGATACTGAAAAAATCAGCTGGTTATTGATATTTTTTTTTAGAGTCATGAAATCGACAACTTTGATGCGTCAGACTGGAAAATAGGAAAACTATCCCCGTCAGACAATATGAAAATTTGATTTTGCAGTGTTCAAATATAAGACACTGAGAAAATCAGCTGGTTATTGATATTTTTTCTTTAGAGTCATGAAATCGACAACTTTGACGCGTCAGACTGGAAAGTAGGAAAACTATCCCCGTCAGACAATATGAAAATTTGATTTTGCAGTGTTCAAATATAAGACACTGAGAAAATCAGCTGGTTATTGATATTTATTCTTTAGTCATAAAATCGACAACTTTGACGCGTCAGACTGGAAAGTAGGAAAACTATCCCCGTCAGACAATATGAAAATTTGATTTTGCAGTGTTCAAATATAAGACACTGAGAAAATCAGCTGGTTATTGATATTTTTTCTATAGAGTCATAAGATCGACAACTTTGACGCGTCAGACTGGAAAGTAGGAAAACTATCCCCGTCAGACAATATGAAAATTTGATTTTGCAGTGTTCAAATATAAGACACTGAGAAAATCAGCTGGTTATTGATATTTTTTCTATAGAGTCATAAGATCGACAACTTTGACGCGTCAGACTGGAAAGTAGGAAAACTACCCCCGTCAGACAATATGAAAATTTGATTTTGCAGTGTTCAAATATAAGACACTGAGAAAATCAGCTGGTTATTGATATTTATTCTTTAGTCATAAAATCGACAACTTTGACGCGTCAGACTGGAAAGTAGGAAAACTATCCCCGTCAGACAATATGAAAATTTGATTTTGCAGTGTTCAAATATAAGACACTGAGAAAATCAGCTGGTTATTGATATTTTTTCTATAGAGTCATAAGATCGACAACTTTGACGCGTCAGACTGGAAAGTAGGAAAACTATCCCCGTCAGACAATATGAAAATTTGATTTTGCAGTGTTCAAATATAAGATACTGAGAAAATCAGCTGGTTATTCATAAATTTTCTTATAGTCGTTTTTTCGACATATTCGAGGTGTCAGACATTTTAAATGGCTCATGTTATTTGTCAGAGAACATTATTTTAGCGTTTTGGTTGAAGTTTTTAAGCTATCCAATTAAAAAACCAAAGAGTATGTATACATTTTTACATGTCGTCAAAACGACATGTTTAGGAAACTTTATAGGGAAAACGTCCCAAAATCAAGAAAAGTCATAGAGGAAATAGGTGTCAGACTAGGCCTAATGAAGCCACATACAAAGTTTGGGGAGAGTATGTATCAATAAAATTTTTGCCGACGGGCACTCTGACTATTAGTGAAAGCATATTAGGACTAACGGTGGACAAAAATTTAAGTTGGACATGCCACATTGAATAACTTCGTACTACAAATGCGTATCTAATATATCAGTTATCAACAATGTGTACTCAAGAAATGGCTTTGGCAGCATATTACGCATATGTTTATTCAATCTTAAGATATGGTGTAATATTTTGAGGAGGTAGTCTTCACACTAAGCAATTATTTATCTTACAAAAAAGATGCTTACGCAACGTACGTCAAGTTAGATTGCCCATGACAGAATGTTGAATTTTTTGTTATGCCAATCGTTAGTGCTGCTAAATCCCAAAATTATTTCGTTAGTGTTCAAAAACTGTCAAAGTTGTGGACATTTTTATGTGGGCAATCTTACTTGACGTCAAGTTAGTTTGCCCACGGGTACCGACACTTATTTTGGACTTTTATTTATGCCAATCGTTAGTGCTCCGTTAGTGCTGTAAAACCCCAAAATTTCGTCGTTAGTGCTCAAAAAATGTCAAAGATGTGGACAGTTTTATGTGGGCAATCTAACTTGACGTCAAGCTAGATTGCCCACATAAAAATGTCCACAACTTTGACATTTTTTGAGCACTAACGAAATAATTTTGGGATTTAGCAGCACTAACGAAGCACTAACGATTGGCATAAAAAAAAAACAAAAATCCATTTTTATGTGGGCAATCTAACTTGACGTCCAGTAAGATTGCCCACATAAAATTGTTCACATCTTTGACATTTTTTGAGCACTAACGACGAAATTTTGGGGTTTTACAGCACTAACGGAGCACTAACGATTGGCATAAATAAAAGTCCAAAATAAGTGTCGGTACCCGTGGGCAATCTAACTTGACGTCAAGTAACGAAATAATTTTGGGATTTAGCAGCACTAACGATTGGCATAACAAAAAATTCAAAATTCTATCATGGGCAATCCAACTTGACGTACGTGCTTACGCAACATAATAAGAATTAAACAACGGGAATCATGTAAGCCATATTTCAAACAACTAGGGATATTGACGATGTCCTGTATATATATCTTAGAAGCAGCTTGTTTAGTTAAAAATAATTACGATTATTTTGAACAGGAGAGGACGATCCTCGCATATATTGCACCAGGGCAAAAACGGACCTTCACATATCACATGTAAAATACTCTGTAGTTAGGAAAAACATGTACATTCAAATGATGAAAATCTACAATGCAATTCCATCAGAAATTAGATTATCTATACTAATATATAAAGCTGAAGAGTTTGTTTGTTTGTTTGAACGCGCTAATCTCAGGAACTACTGGTTCAAATTGAAAACATTTTTTTTTGTTGGATAGCCCATTTATCGACGAAGGCTATAGGCTGTATAAAATCAGGCTACGACCATTAGGAGCGGAGCAGTATGTCTTGTCTTAACATGAAAACGGCTGCATTTCTAATGTTTAATTCAATTTTTTGACATTAGTATTTTGTGAAATGCAACGCCTTCTAAGTTAACTATTGGAATAACTAATTATTATTAGAACATAATACTTTGACAGTTGCAAACGTCACTTTTGACATTTCTTATCATTCCGACACCAAGGATAAGTGGATTGAAACCAAATTTTGGGAGGATGTTTGATATGCAAATATGAAGTGGCCTATTGTTTTTTGGGAACATCGGCGCATGCGTAAAAGAATATATCTCTTATAATGATGTTTTATATAATAATAATATAGTTTTTAAAACGGTTTTTACTCTATCTATTTTTACTAGAAATTTTTGTAAATTTTTTGGGGAAAATCGGCGCATGCGCAAAAGAGATACATGCCATAGTTGTTTTTTATATAATAATAGTGTACTTTTTATAGTGTTTTATTATTCTACTTAATAAAATTTACCTAAATTTGAAGCGAAAGATGCAATATCATAGATTCGAATTATTATAATTATTATATAAATTTAGGTTATGTATTACGGAATACGTTATCACGTAAAACTATCGTCCGTAAACCGACTTTACAGACAACCAATTTTTTTGATATTAATTAATTATTTCAGTATTTTACTTAATGGACTAACTTTTTAGTTTTTTGTACAAAGTTAGGTTAAAAAAAAATTATGTAAATATTTGTATTTTACATATTTTTGCAGTAAATAATTAAAAAAAGAAATTAGAAGTAATAAAAATTAAAATTAAATCATTAAAAAGTTGAAAATTCTGTTAAAATTGTTAAAACTGTCAAGAATAAAAGTCCATAATCGAAAAGTGCTAAGATTTAATAATTATTTTTATTGATTAAAAGTCTCTTAATTAAATTGGAAAAAATATTAAAATATGCGTAAGACATCGATGCTTTACATAGTTAGTTTTCGGAACTGCTTACATTATTTAGTTATTTGCAAAAAATTAAAATGAACAGTTTGCATGCTAGTTTGACATATTTTCCATAAGACTACATGTAAAAGTTTTTTTTTAATTTTTATCTTTATAAATCTCCTAATGATTTTGGATTTTTTACAGAAAATTTTGTCATAAAAAAATCTATTAAAAAAACTTTATTTCAGATTTTTTTCATTATCTTCGTAAAACGACTCAACCTCCTTAATTTTTAAAATCACTCGGCTTATCTTAACGAGTAGCCTGTGTTTATTAAAAATGGACCTGTATGTATACATTCATATTATTGAACATGTTGGTTGTTGCTAATCCAATAAACGTACGCCTCTGTAGAGGCGTCGGCGGCGTCATGTCGCCACTACACTGCCGTCGTCGAATAGCGCCATTTGCAACAAACGGCAGAACATGAAACAAATAAATGATTAAGGTGCCGTTGACAAATGACTGACCATCTTATTGATGCCCCAGTCAACAGCGTTTGTAGTGTTATGTTTTATTTGGTTCGAATAATTCTATAATTAAATGTTATCACTAATATCAAATAATTCAGATTTAGGTAATTGATATTAGTGTCTGTTAGTGTATAAATGACACATGTGTGAGTTTTTGTGAGTTTATTGTTGGCCATGTCTTTTTCGCGTCTCGATCTGCCTATGTACAGCATGGCTCCGGTTTTGTTATAGTGTCGGTTCTATTATAAAAAACATATTATTGAAAAAAAGTTTTGTATACGTGTAAGGCTGCAGGTTACTATCATAATTAATAATTTGTAATCACTACGGTTAAAACCAACTCATTCCGACTCTAATATTTTATTTATATGTATGTACAAGCACATATGTCGAAGACCACACTCACGTTATATTTGCATTTTATAATTATTAATGATTTTTTAAATTTTAATTTTATGAATCGCTCTCAGATAACGCTTTAATGGTTAAACATCTACTTAATAAATTTAAAATTATTTGTGTGATAAAATAATGTAACATAATATTAAGAAAAAAACTTGTCATTTATTTTTATACGCATGTAAGTACCTATTATTATTTATTTTCTGTATGTAAATATTGATTTTTTTTGGAAAGAAAGTCAAAATTATGTTTTTAAATAAAAAATGTTTTAAATTGAACATCCAATACAAATTCAAGAGGAAATACATACTTAATACCGACATAAAATCATTAAAATATTAATAAACACACTTTACACGATAATAAATTAAAAAAAAACCGCGTCACAAAGCAATATAATTTTCTAATTCGATGGTAATCTATGTCAATTTGTCAATTATTTGTATTGAGAATTAGTACCTACATACTTCAAATGTTGAGATATTCTTTTAGTTTAAATTTTTTGCTGATATTACTTATTTTGAAAAAAATACAGTTCCGTAGGTAATAGATTAATTCTTATAACTACATTTATTAAAAACTATAATAAAATTGTCCATTTACTTTCGACATTTTATAATTTGTTTCTGAAATAATTTTTTTTTATATATTGATAGGCACAAACTTTTTGGAAAATGTTCTTGAGATTTTTCCAATTTTAAAATGTATTTAGGTACTACCTATACTGTGTTTATTATATATAGACAATAAATGTGTTGATTGCTAAAGCTTAAAATATAAATACATACAGTGCCGGATTAACCTATAAGCAAAATAAGCAATTGCTTAGGGCATCACGTCTCAGGGGGCACCAAGAAGCACCACTCAGAAATGAAAAGTACCTCACTAAACCGTGTCAACAATTTTTTTTCATCTCAAAAATTTTATTTACTGATATAAAACTGTCTTTAGAAGTATACAAGTTAAAAATGAATAATAATTTATTTTTGAAAATGAAAACGAAAAAAACATTTTTTCAATTAGTTTAATTTTTCTAATTTTAAAGTTTTGAAACTTTTTTTCTATATTAATTGTATAAAAATGCCTAAGGTCCGATTTTATAGACAGCCAAATTTTTAATGGGAGAATTGATTGTAAAATTCAATTTATTTCTTAAAAATCTATACTTTTTAACTTTTTTCCATCAAATTGAATTTTTTTAAAAACTGAACATATTAGAGACGGGGCCCATAAGCAAGAAATGCTTAGGGCATCAAGGGGTCTTAGCAGTGCCGGATTATACCAAGTGCCGCCTATACGCTAAAACAGGCTTGCCGTCCACTTAAGGCTAGCGTTTTCCCGAGTTTCTGTAGGTTGTCTTTTCTTTCAATGAAGTTACTAAGGCCTTGCATCAGTCAAATTTTTCCGGCAGCATAACACCTATATATTGTCAAACTTTCAAATCATTCCATCATTCCGCATATATTTGCTTTAGTAGCCCGCAAATACACCAGGTTTGAACTAGGTTCTCATTTATCCTACCAAGACTCATGTTCGAGGGAAAACGTTGCCTCCCGCCCCTGATAACGTGCTGTGTATATTTTATCAGTTAGTAATATCAGATTCCGATTGGAGGTTCAAGACAGACCGTCATTTCGTTAGTTAGAAATCATTATATTTTTTTTGCGAGTTGCGACCGTCCCTGCCGCCCCTCCGACGAGTGCCGCCCTACGCTTCAGCGTAGTTAGCGTATAGGTTAATCCGGCACTGGTTCTTAGTCCAGCACTGATAACTTCTTCATCAACCAGCGGATATACTTATTATTCAATTTTATAGAACGAATTTATAATAAACAATATAATATAATATTGATTTTAGTTACATGAAACGTTGGAAGATCACAGCGAATCCTCCAGACAGATTGCTATTTTTTCTACCGAAAGTGACTGACAATAAACGATAATTGATAGAATTGATTAACTAGAACGGTGCTCTTACAATGAGAAGCAGTAGTTCGGAGCTGCTTCTCGATGAACAAGAGGAACTCCGCAAGCGCAAACTTCAGATATTGGTACAACCAAAGAAAGTAACTAAACCGCCCGTGCGAACATTTCGCGAACGTGCGTGGTTTTATACCACGTGCGTATTGGCGCTGTTTGCTGTTTCTTCAGGTTCATCATTATTATTTCTTGTACCCCTTTATGTCGATCCGGCCATCTCGACACTCGTCGCCGATTTTGTGACCGAACCAGTTCTTTGCACGACTTCAAGGCGAGAAGATCTTATAGGACTATTCAATTGTTCATGGAATAGTTGTAGAGAAGGATGCACAAGCGACGTTTACAGATGTATTCATATTTACGTCAACTACGATCCTGACATTTTGTATTCACCGCCACAGCAATACGATCTCTACAATGGTTCGACATCGATGACCACAATGTCGATAACGACCGCCGCAATGGCGGCGAATTGGATTAACAGCGATAACAACGGAAGTTCCGGGTTCACCGAAGATGCAGTTCTGTTGGTTAACATCAAAGGATGCGGATATCCACCGCATATTCATTGTAACAACTTTACAGACATGTATGGCGTTGAAGGTACCGAGTTCCCGTGCTATTATTCACGCGAGAATAGAACTGTCGTATTGCCTCACTACAATCAAGAAGAACATGTCACTATTATCATTCATTATTTTGCCGTTCCTTTTGTCATTACTTTGGCAACATCAGTGGCGTTATGTGTAATGCATTGCGATTGTCGCTGTCGAAACGTTGCTCACGGAAATGTCAAAAGACAGTCGAGAAGACCTCGTATTCATGACCTCAGGTTGGTTCTTAATAATTGTCTATATCAGCGTATAATTGGAAAAGGCCAGGGCGTGGCTTCGAATTCACAAAAAGCAAATGTTTCAAGTGACAATAAGGACGAATGTCACCGGATTCGTCGCATATTTTGTTTGTGTTTGAAATTTCCAAGGTTTCTGCTGGTGCTTTTTTGTGTGAGGCGAAGCCACATTTCAGCCTTATAGTACGCGCCACGGATCTCAAAGGTTCGGAAGCTAGTCACAAACAGCGTCGCAAAGGCACATTTTAGAGCCGTTGATACTCCCACCACCTCCCAGCCACTTGCACGGAACGTGCGCTCGTCGGTGATTAGCCGTGATCGCTCGTTGCCTTTGTCATTTGTCGCTTTCCTGCTTTAAAGTACAGTCGAGTACGCTATTGTCAAGTTGTTATTGTTATGTTAGTGTTGTTGAGATGCGAGTTTGCAGTTTTTCAACAGACTGTACAAGCGCAAGCCTGCATTCGCATCTAACTTCCGAGCCTTTTAGATTCGTGGCGAGTACTATACTTCTCGTGTCTTGGTATACCCAATTCTTCTATGCGAATGTTTTTATTGAGCAATTTTGAGCTCTGAATTATGGTAGCACTATTTGAAATTTCAGTTTACTACAAAAATAATGACAAACCGAAATAATTAATTCGTACTTAGCACATATATAATTTTGACAGTGGAGGTGACTTTCAAACTGACGGCAGGATACAGAAACTGATGATACGATATTTTTTTTATTCTTATTAGTGACGGTTCGATTAGTACTCGAGTCGACATGCTTACCCCTGGTCCCAGCGCGTGCGGTTTTCCCAGAGAACCCTGTGGTCCCGGCTGTGACGTAACGGGAGGCGGCTGTGGAGCAGGAATGGACGCCGCAGGAACACATCTTCTCTGACATAGAGAAATACCGGCCACACACGTACATAGATCACCTGTGGACTGTCATCAATGCAACACGGCGGCCGGTTCAACTTTTGTCGAAAACGGACGATAAGACGTAATTAAAATATTCGTTATTCTAATAATATGTAGTTACATAATATTGTATGTATTTACAACGACAAATATATTACGTACCTACTTTGTCTATTATCATTTCCCAATATTTGCAGGTCAGTTATAACTGACGAATACAATTTTTTCATAGACGTAAAAAGCGAATTTGTTTTTATCTAAAGTTAATGGTACGAGAAGAAATTAAAATTTCCAAAAATATTAAAAAAAAAATCATTTAACAGAGCTGGACGGTACTGAAATTATTATTTAATTACGAAGTTATCTAATGAAAGCCTACACTAATTTTGAAGGTTGACGCAATCACGTATGTTAAGGTGGCTTCTCGTAGGCCGCGCCGCGCCGATTTGTACGCGCGAGCCCGCGCCCGCCCGCGGCCCGCCCATTCTCACGGCATGCGTTGCGCCGCGCCGCATCTAGACCGAAGCACGCATAGAACCAGCGTACTTTTTAAAATGTCACCTGAAGACGAAGGCATCGCTGTTGCTTCAGCCGCTTTTGTACTAACTACACTAACAGGGTTGCCAGACGTACGCGAAATCTCGTGTAATTACGAGATTTTACAGTTTTTGTACGAGATACAAGAATAACAAAATTCTCGTACAATTTTGTACGAGATTTTAACAATGATGACTGCCTTCGCTAGGCATAGCGAAAAAGTGTAAGAATTTGCATATTTACCTACTTTACACACCACAAAACGATCGACTGGGCGCATCAATAAATAATGCAACAATACACCGAACATAGTTTAATGCGACGTGTTCACCCGCACTACCACGCGCGCGCTCGAGTCGGCACGGATGCACACGCGCCGCGCCGCGCCGCGCCTTTGACGGGACCGACTTTGTTCGATAAGGACGAGCCAGGTCGCGCCAGCCCGCGCCGCTCCGCGCTTCTGCCTTCACACGCGTAGGCGCGAGCTGGCGCGGCGCGATCGGTGATAAAACGCGCCGTGAGAAGCCGCCTTTAGTAAAATGTCAGTTTTTTTTGCGCTTTGTTTTCAGAAAAAAAAACATTTTTTCGCCAATCAGAAGCTAGTCTTAAATAAAAGTTCTTAATATTTTTGTGAACGGCTTCGTGAGATGGAAAATTGATCAGTTTTTGAAGTGAAAACTTCTTTAGCGGCGTTGTACACTTTTTTTGTAATGGGTAAAAAATGTTAAACTCGCGTCAGATCGTAAGCTCGCGTCAGGGTCACGTGTCCTGATCGAAAATGCGTAAGACGAAAACTTTTATTTATACAACGTTAGACATCTAGCGTTGAAATATCGTAGGTACATAAAAATGCAATCTATGATACAAACCATTTTGATCGAAAATTCGTAAGACGTTAATATTCAAATTTCACTTCCGCCTGCACTACCGGCGTGCAAAGGGTTTTTTTTAAATATAATATTTACTGCGATGAAATAAATCAATATACGCACAGATTATGCAGAAAAATAACGATAATTAAATTACGTTATGTTAGTACTATAGTTATTTTCTTTTGCAGTTTTTTTAAACACAATACATTTTCCAGTAGTTGACTCAGCTCTTAAACTTTTAATCGATTTTTAGTAAAAAGTTCAATCAATGCACACGTTGTATATTGTTTATACAGAATGTTACAAAAAGCATAAAATAACTTAAGAGAGAAATATTAAAAATTATTCAAGCTGAATGGATTTGCGAATTTATTAAATTTTATCTGACTCATTTTAATAACAATTCAATTCAAACTTTATTAGTCAAAACACAATTAAAATTGTACAGAACTTGTCATTAATAAAAGTGTTACATAAATTATAATAAATTTGGATGTATGTAATGCGTTTCTAAAATTTCGAACCCTTTTTAGCATCCTGTATATTCGAATTAAATCATTCCAGTCGTAAAAGTAATGAACGAAATAAGTTTTTGTACTATGTAGGTGTTTACACTGGGTTGGCCTAGGGTTAAATATAATGATCCGACACCATAGTCACGCGATGAATGTATTATATCATAATAATACTGCGGTTTCATATTATGATGTAGGTACACCTATATGTATAGTTTTGTAAGTCCATGAAATAATAATTACTATCGAACGCGTAAATGTTACATTCGTCCCGGTTTTATGCCGGCACTTCATATGGCTATTTGTATTTGTGTATTTGGCATATTTGGCAAACAATTACCAAGTGTGGACAATCTATTTGACAAAGTGTTGGCCTTATTTGCCTATTTGACTAATAAGGCCAATACCAAATACGCGTTACCGTGCGCTTGTCGGTTTTTCGAGGCACATCAAAGGAGTCAAATAGGCAAATACGGCAAATAAACCGCCACACAATGGCTATATTCAGAAGCGCACGCGCCGTGAACCTGTACGGACGTGCAGTATTTTTGTGTCTGTGCTGTGAGCGAGAACTGGAACAATTACTATTGAAAATGAATTGGAACAATGAAACAGTGCTAAAATTCGTGGAATTTTGAACCTTGCGTTCTGCTGCCAAATGTTTGTGTGTTTGCTATTTGACTGCAATGTGTGGATGGTCGTATTTGCCTCTATTTGAATGTTTGTCTTGAACGTCATATATTTTGCCAAATACAACAAACACCCAATAGCGAACACAAATAGCCATGTGAAGTGCCACCTTTATAGTTCGTATCTGTGATCATGCAGGTAATCCAACTTACATCTGTAACTTTTGGCAATTACTTTTTTAATACAATTATGTACTAGTAACTAGAGTAACAGGAAATATAATATATACTATAGTTTTATGGATAAAATTGTGTCATTTATTTTCAATTAAATTCTACACAGTAATTTCATCGCGTCGAAATGATTGCTATTTTTTTTTGTAATTAATTCAATTGGGACATTTGGATATTCAAATTATTCGTTCTGAGATTTTGATATGACATTGCTAAGTGATATCAAAATCTCACAACGAATAATTTTGACAATTTTGAGAATGGGGAGCTCCCTATTCTCAAAGTTCTCAAAATAGAACGCAACTGTTACAATGTAAAGAGAGTGTTAACTTCAAAATGTAATGTTTATAGAAAAACGTATAAATATAAAAAAAAGCAATTTTATGACCTGTTGAAGTACATTTCTCTTGGTTGTTAGTTTTGAATTGTACCTAATAATCATTTCGTTTAGATTTTGATAGACTAATGTATAATACTTTTTTTAAGAGCGTTGACTATCAGGGCTATTTGGGCTTAGTAAATATTTTCAGTTTATTATTTTTAAAAATAAATTGAAAATCCGATTGATACTTGCACCAGTTTTCAGATTAGAACCCGAGAGCTGAAGTTTGATATGATAATGATTTTACAATTAGTATGCTTGACCCAGGCCTTCCCAACTATAATAAAACATAATTTGTTTTTATATTTTTTTATTTTTAATAAAATATTTTATGAAAATTTTGTAATAAAATTAAAGGTGTGCGATTAAATTGACAATTGAAAAGTCCAACTTGAATCTATTTGAAATCCGAGTTAAAAAAATATTTTTCTACTATTATCTAAACTCTAGATGATGGGAAAATATATTTTGATGTTATCCCTTCGTAAAAAAAGCCTCTTTAGAATTTGTCGTGTTATTCTGTGAAACTATTGTATAAGGGCCCCTAGGGAGATTTTGCCCATTGGGCCTGTTTTATTAAATCCGCCTCTGTTTATATGTTTTCGACATAGATTTGAGTATGGAATGCGAATAAAATAAAATAATCATTTATTATTGCATATCCTCATTAAAATTACCTGTTTTGAGGTCATTTATCAAATAAATGTGAAATATGAGATATAGGTAATCAATAACGTTAGGCTAGGCTTCCATGTATTCGTTTTTTTAATTCAAAATTGTTTAGTGCCATTCCAAATGGCGTAGTATATTATTTTTGCAATTCTGGAGCCCACAATTAATGTCTTTTACATAATATGGCTTATGTGAAACATAGCGTGCCCTCCTGGGGAGCTTTATGGCCTACTTTGAGAACCACCGAATTGCAGTCAATCAATATTTCTATAGAAATGTCCATGATTTGATTGTATTTCAATAGAGGGAGACATTTTTTTTTCTGGAACCCATTTCACATTTCTCATTTTTCTGATGTATGAGCTTCTCTGTATAGTAAATATATATATAATATATATGTAGGTAATGAAAATAATAAGATATAAATAAATACGCGCCAATAATATTATTATGTAGGAATATATAGATTATTATCGAAATATTGAAATCGGTAAAAATAAATATTTTTATTTATTGAATTTTTGTTTAAAGAAAGAGATACGTTTTTACAGTTAGTCATGTATTTCTGTTTATTTTTGAGTGATCTGTAGTAGGTACACAGCTATTTATTAATATTTAACATTTACTTCCAAAAATGTATGTGTTAACTTCAATTTATTGATATTGAATTTTTAAGTGCATAAATTTATGAACGCCATTTTAATTTTATAATTAAATTCTTTTAAAACAAAACTGACCATTTTCTTGGATACAGCGTATTTTTGTAAAAAAAAAATTGTCGACTTTTCTAAACGTCCTATATACCACGTGACAAAAATATGGGTTCTGGTTTATATTTCTCGAAATGCATAACCTATTGGAAGTTGAATTAAATGTCGAAAAAAATACAAATACTTTTTAACCATTTGAAAATTGTTTAAAAGTATTAAATTTAATTCGAATTTTTAGAAACACTGAAGTATAGTGACTAAGCACTGCGTTAATTCTTACACACTTAAATATTTATACTAAAATTATTTGTAGAGAATTGTGGACCAACTGTTAAATTGGAGATTGAAATTCGTTTTCAAGAATATAATAATTTCATTGTTTAAAATAAATCGAGAACTATGAATTAACTAAAATATTTGATACTTTATGTTGTTTTTTTTTTTTAAAAATATGAAAATTCAAGGAGAATGCACTATTAAGATTTGGAGAGAATTTTATTTGAGAAAAAATATTAACAGCGTTTTTAAATCGCCTAACAAAACAGTGCATTTAATGCGGGTAATTCGAAAATACAACTGTGTTGGCTAATATATTTAAGTTTTGTTTAAAAATTTAGATTAATATATAATTAATTTGTTTGTTCAATCATTTCTTTGTTACTTATTTTGTAGATTTACTCTTAAGATCATAGATTATTATAATGGCTTAGCTTTCTTCAGAAATAATGAACTATTGATGTTTTGTGCTTAATAATTATTTATGTAAAAATTTGACCAGCTCTGTATATTAGTGTATATGTTGCAGTCAAAACTCTTAACCAGTCAAAGGTACTATTGACTAGCAAAATCAGTCAAAAGTACTTTTGACTGAACAGGCTGGTCAAAAGTGGTTTTGACTGAAAATTATTAGTACTTTTGACTGCAAATTTGCGGTTAAAAGTACTTTTGACTGACGCTCTTCGTCAAAAGTAGTTTTAACTGCAATAAAGCATCAGTCAAAAGCACTATTAACTCGTTAGATGTGAATAAAAAAGATAAATAAAACTATAGGTACCTTATGCGGCAAAAAATAAAAAGATTGAAAACAATGTCTTTTTCTGTGCTATTTCGTCTGTGATTTGTTTATTTGTATACTTTTTTAAAAACTTTTGTTTAATAAAAATCGGGGCAGCCGTTTTTGAGTCATGTCGGTGACAACAAACAGGCGAACAGACAATTGAAAATCTTTTCAAATACTCAAAAATTCCGAAGATTTTACAAAAAATAAATTCAGAATTTTATATAAATTGTATGATTATTATGGGCAATTTTATTTAGACTGCAATGACTCATTTCTTGCCGCAAGAGATAGAGAAACCTGATTGCTGGAATTCTTATTCTCTAGTCTTATTAGCTCTGTTTCAACCTCTCTGCGAACGGTAACAAAACCGTCACAGTCATGCGCAACAGGTCAAAAACCGATACAAACAGTTTCGTTTTAGCTATTGTGATTTGTGGGGGTTCAGTTACCGTTCGCAGAGAGGCTGGAACAGAACTGTTGTTCCCCGATTTAATTGAATGCGACTTGAAGTTTCATTTATTTGCGCTTCGAACCGGTTGAATAAAAATTTGAAAAAATGCTTAAAGGAAGATTTAGTGTATAAGTAAATATATAATATTATATAAATGTATTTGAACTTTGCTCTGCACATCTCATATCATTAGTACCTATATTATACTAGAAACGATTTCATATCGATGTTTTAGATACATTTTTAATAAAATATTTATTTTTTTAAATTTCAATAGTTAGTGCAGAGCTAGGTTTAATGAATTAAAGTGTATTTGTAAATTAATAAATAAAAAATTAACAATATAATTAAAGTAAACAATATATAGAGATATTTTTATTGTCCGAGTATGAACTGGTATATAGTTGCGTATTTTTCTATGTAAAATAAAATATGCAGGGCCGGAATTATTCATTGTTTTGAAATTCAAATGATTTCAAGTCTATTATTATCTAAAAAAAAATAAATACAATATTTAATAATATATTTCGTAGGTGTGGAGAAATTCGAGATTATATAAATAAATGTTTTAAGAAATCAGACTTAACGGCCTGTTAAAATTTTGAGAGTGATAAAAACAAAGACGGAGGGCCTTTAAGATGTTTTTTTAAATATTAATTAAATACATATTTTTCATACTCTACTAAAAATCTTCGAGACGATGAAATATTAACCTGTAATAAATCGTTTTAATTTTATAAAATTATGCTTATAGTGTAAGTAGTATTCATTTTTTTTGCTGCAACGAAACTTTTATTTTGACCATTTATATGAATAGGAATAAGAATATAATTCAAATCTTCTTGGTTTCCGGTATGGAGAGTTTCCGGGCTTGTATGCCGTGGTCCATTGGTATTTCTACCTGACGTTTCGTTTACAACTGCGGTAGACATTATCAAAGGCGATGTGGCAGCGGGCGAAGTGTTCTTCTAGGCCGCTCCCGCTACCAAATCGCCTTTGATAATGTCTACTGCTGTTGTAGACGAAACGCCAGGTAGAAATACTAATGGACCATGGCATACAAGCCTGGAAACCAAGAAGATTTGGATCAACACTGGCCGTGAAAGTCTACACACTTGGATAAGAATATAATTTTTTAAACGATTTTGGAAGTGGCATTGAAAAAACTGATTGATAGAACTTAAAATCGATTTTAAAAATTATTGGTTCTATTTGAAAATAGTTTCAGGTCGATCATATTTTTTGCTGTTGCTCTTCATTTGCTTTCTTATGTTTATATTATGTTTATATTTATGAAAGATTTGAATATTATTAGTTTTAAAATTACGAAAAGTCCAGCTAATCTATTATGAAATTATTCACAATATGCAGTGATTGTGTGATAGAGTTAATTTATTTAGTATTTTATTTACATTTTCATTATTCTGTCATAGAAGTAATTAATTATTAATGGCAGATAATTAGATTTATTTTTATTGAAAAATTATAAATAGACACTTATGTAGGTATCTACATACTTACTCCAAAAATTGCCGTAATCTGTCCGACAAGCTGCCATTTATGCATCATCTTATTAATGATTGCTGTTTTTGGATCCAAAAATATTTTTCAGTTTTCAACTGTTTAAAGTTAGTTTAATATTGCTCCATCAATATCTAAATATTCACGTTCTTTCGAAAACTCTTATATGAGCCAAGAAAAATATCAATGTTTACAGATAAAATAAAATATACCTACGCAACATAAAATAGACACAAGTTTATGCAATTTCAAATAATGAAATATGAATAATTTTCAATGAGGGGATCCAATGCCTACTCCGAGCGCCTTTCACTTTACCCCTACTCCGCGGCCGCCTGTAATGCGACATGCAACAGACAGCCAGAAAAATTCGGGGCGATAGAATAAAAGTTTCACTTTAAAACTACTATTTTTCCGAAAAATATAATTTTTCAATTGTGAACGATATAATCAATGACCTTTAGTAAGTTTTATTCCAAAATTAAGAAATTGAAAAACCGCTGCTTGATCTTGTCATCTGATGATCCTGCCTAATACATCCTTGAAATGATGTATATTTATAGAATTTATTATTAGTATACATGATTAAGTTAGCGCTCTTTAAAAACTAATGCAAGTTTTCCTTTTCCCAGTTTAATTATGTATATTATTTTCATTACACTAATGTATATGTTATATAAATTATTGTTTTATAATTTTAATAAAACTAAATAAATGAGATGTTAAATGTTATATAATTATGATGGCTTTATTTATGATACCTACCAACATTTTTTTTTTTTGTTCTTCGTGTATATATGACGTATTTATAGCATTTTTTATGCTCCACAAATAAAATATTTATCTATCTATCTATCTATCTAACATAATCTAAAGGCTTAATTACATTCAGCGAGTTTACAAGCTGCTTGTTGGCGAGTTTAGAAGCAGGCGAATTGGCTAGTGAGATACGGATGATGACACACAAACCTGTCACTCGCTCACTAGCCAACAAACCACGTATTTGTGAATTTGTTGTTGTTTTTCTGTCATTTCCTGTTCTCAAAATATTGCGATAAGCCAAAGGATCTTCGTCCTTCAACTCTTTCAGTAAACTGATCAAAACACCATATTTCCAACGTCTTTCTATCCATGGTTTCACTCACACCCTTCTCTGCCTCAATTTGTGCTTTTCTTTTTTTTTGAAATAACAATTCCTGCACGAACTACTTCCGTCGATATTTTGTAGACACTGAAACCAGAAACTACCAAGACGCATCTAGTTTACTAGCAACTATGATGACACACGGCTAGTTTACTAGCCAACAATCCCAAACGCCAGCGAGTAGCGAGTAAAGTTGACCGGATTTCAACTTTACTCGCAGATAGTTTACAATCTGCTCCTTGGCTAGTAAACTGATTACACTGAGCGAGTTTACGAGCAACTAGCGAATTCGCCAACAAGCAGCTTGTAAACTCGCTCAATGAATAGAATAGAATAGAATAGAATAGAATATATTTGTTTAAATACCACCATTACGTGGCATAACATCGTCATACAATTAAAAAAAAAATAAAATAGACAAATATAGTACACTAATAAAAGAAATCTTCTACAGAATAATGACCAGCCTCAATCAACCTCCTCCGCACAAGATTTTTGTATTGTTTTAGTGGAAGGTTTTGAACATCAAGAGGCAATTTATTGAATAGTCTAATTGATATACAGACGAAACTGCTATTTGTTTTTTGTAGTCGGTGAGGTGGTAATCTCACATTATGTTTATATCTTACATTATAAGAGTGACAATCAGAGCTGCAATTCAAGTTCATCATATTTTGTTTAACGTACAATAACGCATGAAGAATAAACAATGACGGTAGAGTTAATATTTCGTAATTAACAAAAATTGGTTTACAGTGTTCTTTAGTTGAAACTCTGGCCATAGCCCTAACAGCTCTTTTTTGGAGTACGAATACTCTATTCGAATCCGTAGAGTTTCCCCATAATAGCACACCATAGCTAATTAAACATTCAAATAAACCGAAATATGCTGTTCTTGCAGCCTCAATTGGTACAACATTCGAAACCCTTCTTATAGCATATATAGCAGAATTCAGTTTTCGACAAATTTGGGATATATGTGCTTTCCATTTGAGAGGTTTATCTAAATATATTCCCAAGAATTTAACATTTGTGTTGTAATCATTACTCAAATGATTAAAAGTCAAAAATTCTGTTTTATTTACATTTAAACTAAGTTTATTAGTCGAAAACCAATCAGTAGCCCTCAATAGTGTCTCACGCGACATTCCAAAATCAGCGTCATCACGCTTAGAAAGGAAAGTCGTATCGTCTGCATACAAAATTGTTGAAAATGGCTTCATATTATCTGCTAAATCATTGATATAAATAATAAATAACACCGGACCTAAAACTGAACCTTGGGGCACCCCATTCTGAATGATTTGAAATGAAGATGATGAATTACGAGTAGTTACCTTTTGTTTCCTGTTAGTTAGATACGACTTACATAATCTAAGCGCCAATGTAATTGAGCCTTAACGAGTGCTAATTGAAAATTTATCCCCAAAACTTCAAGATATACTTTCTTACCGGAAAATGTCTTTTGATTCTCCTGTTCTACATATTAACTAATTTTCCTTAGAAAGTTCTCATTTTTCATGGAACCAGTTGGCAACGCTGCTTGGATATTGATTGAGTGCAATTGACAAATAAATAATAACATTCAAGTTGTTTATATTAAATTTATTTGTTAAAAATACATTAATACGCCTGTCAAAATATTTGTTCTTTCTTTAAAGCTATATTATCTACACTATTGTGTGTATAAAATTTATATCGTTTGTGATCTGCAATTGGAATATTACGGGGGTAGTTTGCAACTTGCATTTAACAAATCATTTCGGACCGACTGAAAATCATAATAATAGTTTTCGTCAGCTACTCCAGTAGTGGTGGAGCTAAATGCGACAGCATGTGAAAATTGTTAAAAATTTTTGTGGTTTTAGTATATTTAAAGCGTAAAAAAAAATTATGAGATGGTTATCTAGATAATTGTTAACTAAAAAAAAAGAATCAGCCGCATTGAAGATGGCGGATTATAAGTCATTTTATAATTTACGAAATTTATGCAGCTGAATTTTTATATTTTTAAAATAATAAAGAAAATCATCAGTCGTACTTCTAACGGTGATAAGAACTTCAGTCAACGTCATAAATGGTCAGAGGAGTTGACCGGATCATTATTTTAAATTATCGAAATACAAAATAAAACACTATATTGTCGCCATGATAGATTATGGACCCCGACAACTGAGATCATTAAGTTATAAACATGCTATAATATTGCTGAAATAATTTATTTAAAATGATTATTTCCTTCTTCATATTTAATTTTTTTTTGTTGAATAAAGTGGTTTTTATTTAATTGACGCAATAAATCATCTAGTTTGGGTATTTTAATAGCTTTAACTGTTAAAATACATTAAAAAAATTAAAAATTATTCCATTTAAAATTTAATACAGTAAGTATTTTGCAACTATATTCTATTAAATTCCTATTTCTACATAATGAGTAAATTGAATCAAAATTATATTACTCTGAAAAATTAATTACATATTTATAAAGTTATATGAAACAATCTTCATACATCTTTCAGTTGGTATATTAGTTAATAATTAAAGTAAATATATTAAAATAAAATTTTAGTGATGTCTTAATTAATAACAATAATAAATATATAGAATGATAGAATAGATATAGTCATAAAAGACATTTGAAAAACTGACAAAACTTCAGCTTGCCCTATCAGATTTGAACTTTGTTAGTTTCATATGAACAGCTACAGAACTAAAAAAATAAATTTGCAATATGATAGGTGAACGAAAACAAATTAATGGTATAAACGATCATGGTTGATTAATAAGTATTTTAGAGATATACTAGATAGTAAACGCGTTACATATATTTGTACTGCACGTGAATAAATATAAAAAAATCGATTCACTTTCCATATAAACAAATTATTTTTTTAACTAAACACTGAGTAACTGACGAACCACAGAAGAATAATAGGATACATATTTATTAAATTTATATCAACAGATAACGATATGGAAGATGAATCAGTTGCATTGCAGCACTGGGAAGGCATATTTAAAACTTTTAAATAATAATCGTTCCAAAACTCAAAAGCCTTGTAATCAATTCTCCCATTATCACTCATATTAAAACTTCTATCAATAATCAAAATTCCCGGACTTTCTGCTTTGAATTCATCCCATTTGATAGCATAAATTCCGCTTTGTGTCGGATTTGAAGATTTGACGAAATTCGCCCAAAAGTTCATTATAATATCTGCTATTCTCCTATCGCCGCTATCCCAGTCAATATCGGTCATAAGCGTTGACCAGTAAGGCAATCCCCAAACATATATCAAATCAAATAAGTGAGGTACTGTCACCCATTCGGGTATGTTTCTGATTGAAGTGCGTGGTTTCATGTCGAATCTATAAACAAATGTAGGTTGAAATTTACTTATTAAAGATGCTTCTAAATATACTTTAGCTCCATATCTTTTATCCGTGACCACATCAACTATGGCTTTCTTAATTACGTCCGGATTGTTTAATTGAGATGGAGGTGGTCGATAGTAAAAAGATACTGCATCGTTAGCGTGATCATGATTGGAAGAACAGGAATCGTTGTTACCGGCTTGTATATCTTCAGACACAACACCTTTTATGAAATTGTCCAACAACTCTGCATTATAAGTGTCTTCGGGATTTAGTGAATCCAATTCCAAATCTAGAACATCTTCCATGTCTGTGTAACCAGTTAATACCGGAACTTTCTCGAAATCGCCACGTTCCAGAATCGCTTGCGGCATATCGGGTATGAAAGCAGGAACTGCTTCACTTAAACCCGAATCATATATTGGGTACCAATGGGTTATAGAACATGCATAATCTACTAAAGTAGCCGCATCCTGTTTCCGAAGACAAGACAATAAGTCTGAAGTTGGAAAGCGATAACAACGAAAATATTCTTGAATTTGGTTTATGGTTGAGTTTTCTTCGAACGCGTTTTTTATCATTGGAAATAATGAATTTCCACTCATTGTGATTGCTTTGTGGAACAAACTTTTTGAATATGGAGATATTAAGTGAAGTCCAACACTAACACCTCCACTTTTACCATGACCAGCAATGCAAACATTATCCGGATTGCCATTAAAACTCTTTATATTTGCTTTGATCCACTCTAAAGAAGCGGACTGATCCATCAATCCGTAATTCCCTGGTGCTTCACCATCCATTGACGTAAAAAATCCCATTACGTTCAACCGATATGATACGGTTATTACAATAATTCTTTGTTTGTGGACCATTGTAAAAGGATCCCAAATTGCTGTATTTCCAGTTGTAAAGTTGCCTGGATGAAACCAAACCATCACAGCAAATCCATCCGGTGGTATTAGTCCTGAAATAAAGTTTGATGTAATTAATATAAAATCACAATTATCAAAAAAGACCCTCAAATCATCGCAGATCATTTTTGTAAACGTTAAGTAAATGATGCATTTTTAATAATTGAACATATACAGGTTTCACGATTTCATATATTTTCAATACAATACGTCCGAAGGGCTTACGTAACATAATGGTTTTCGGTTTAAGGACGTAGTCTGGTGTTCGGGTTTTGAAAAAACGAATTTATTTTTTTTACATTTTTAGTAAGTATAATATATTGAGAAAATACTGTAAAAATTTTAGACCGAAATATTAAATATTTACAAAGCTATAGCATATAGTCGAGAGCAGCAACGGTCTTACGGTAAGACTCTTACCTGCTCTTACCTCTCAATTGTTATCACGTTACCCTTATACTCTCGCAGAGTAGAGCAAACAAATTAACAGAAAACGATGCCTTTGAAGAAACGGAAGGTTTAATATACACCAGACATAGCTGATTAGTGTAAATATTCATTTTTATTTTTTTGTAAGAAATCTGAAATTGAAACTTTAAACGCGTTTTTCTCAAAACTACGTTTTTCTAAGTGGCGCGGGTGATTGAAACAATTGTATACAACCGATTGCTTTCAGTTTTGCACAGGGTATTCTACACAACAATAGCTCCGTCCGGTACTAGAATTACTTAATTATAAAAATTATTTCTATTTTTTTAACCGATTTTCAACGAAAAAATCACGATTTTCTCGTTGTTTTTTTCTAAAACCCGCCATTTTGTTATTTATCAATATAAATGTTTATTTCTAGTACGGGATAGAGCCACAAGCCTACGAAACAATAACCAATTTAATTTTTATAATTCAGTTGACTCCACGTGACGTTATCACCCGCGCTACCCACCTACCTCCACTTAAAGTTGTCTACTTTAGGTTAAAAAAACAATTATAAAATGGCGTAAAATTAAGCAAAAAAAAATTTGTTTTCTTAGTTTACGATGTCAGTAAAAACATGTAACAAAATTGAAAACATCGTACATTATTCTGATACTAAAAAAAATTCTGAAATAACGGTTGAAAACGAGCCTGAACATAGGACTACGTCCTTAAGTACTTCAAGTTGTTTCAGTACTAATATTATTTGTTTTCATATTTGCAATGGTGTTAGAAAAATATCACCAATGAAGAACAGCGTTAAAATCTCTGCCAGCGATAGCTTAACACACGCTTGATGATTCATAGTAGAACAGCACGCAAATGAGTGTACAGGTAAAAATGCATTGCATGCTTTACTTTATAAGTACTTTACTTACATGAAAAATTACATAAAATTTTCTGTTGTTTATAAAAAAAAACATTCTAAATTGCTTGCGTGTTAATCATTACACACCAGAAACCATAAAATAAGGAGATGTAATCGTTAATCATAATATGACATTTGTGACTACTGGGAAAACTTCTTTCGTTTATTTAAATAAAAAAATCTAATCAACGAATGTTCATTGAAAGAAATGATTTGTATTCATCAATTGAGAGAATTTTGTCTCCGAGTATTTGAACTCTTTTTTAATAGTGATTTAATTCACTGCAAACAACTATTTTTGCGCTTTAAAATATTTATGCATTCAATTTTCATTCTAATCTTGTTTTATGAATTCGAGAAATCATCTGAAACAAATCCTGAATTATAAAAATAAAATAGAAAAATAGAAAAAGATTGAAGTCGTGAGATCTACTGAACTCCAGTGTGGTATCTAAGGCTGTTCAGTATGTTTGAGGGCTTAGTAAAGGAACAGTCTAGTACAGGGGTCGGCAACCTTTTAAAACGGGAGAGCCGAAAGTTACAATTTACAAAATTTCCCACTTTTTAAAGAGCCACTAAACATTTTCGTTTCAGTACTATAGTATTTGCTCATATAGGCGGCGCGGGTGAGACGCGAGTGGAAATGGCTGAGAGATAGACATGGTACTCAATCATGGATCGATTGGACGATTTTTTAGGGTTAATATAATAAAATAATTACTTTTTGCGTATGGAACTGGAGAGCCGCAACTTTACATCAAAAGAGCCGCAGGTTGTCGACCCCTGGTCTAGTACTATTTGGTTCTGAAAGTTGCATTCGCACAGAAATTGTTTAGCATCGAAATAAATGTCACGCTAGATTTCAATGCAGACGCGTATTTAGTTGGAGGACAAGTTCGTGATCTGCAGCACGTAGTACGGGGGAGCAAATTGCATGAACGGTACAAGTCTGTCGTTCGTAACATAAAGTTTGCACGAAACTGAACTAAAGGAAAGAAATGGCTGTGCGACGACGTTAGTAATAATCAATACCGGTGTTTTGCTACACAGGCAATGCGCCTTCAACATTCTAAGAGAGACGATTCAGATTTGTTTTTATTCTGCCTAAAACGTAATGGATTGTCGACACGCAAATGTTTGGCGTCAGTCGACTGTGGGACATGACGAATCCCCAGTTGCACTTGAAGTCAAACCTAGACGCTCAAATAAACTTGAACTTGAATCTATGTTCCAACAGATTAATGACCACTTTATAGTTCAAGCTGCGTATCAAACACCAAATACTATAGAATTTTTTAAATGCGTGCAACACTGGTCTGAAATTGATAACAAGCGACTCAAAATCTTATTTCAACACATAACTTTAATCAACCTATTCTTCCACCATGAACTGTTACTTGCAAAGCCCAATCTCCATTTCCCATTATATTACTGTGAGGAAATCATATACAGTATGTAAACGCGTAAGGTGCACATAGCGAAATTAGCATTTGGAGAATATACTTGGATCAAAGTTAGCCATGACTGCATTAATTGTCATTTCTATTGAATTATCGTGGTAATCTTGAGGATTTCTATTTTATTTTGATTTATTTTTATTTTACTTGGCTTTTTGACGTGACAACGTCTTATAAATTGACGAAACACCGGCTGCATGCACGAAAAAGTGTCACGTTCCGAAATGTGTCACGTTCCGCCTGACTTAATACGTTATCACGTAAAACTATCGTCCGTAAACCGACTTTACAGACAACCAATTTTTTTAACAATAAAAAGCTCTTATAAATTATTATTTTAATTTTTTTGTACAAAAATAAAACAAAAAAACAACTCCATCTGTTTGGAAACATTTCATTCAAAAATTGTCTGACTGGTATGACGTATGCGCGTTGGTAAATCAGTGACCCGATGTATTTAGGTTCAACACGAATAGGCGGAGATATTTGACCTCGCACCATATTTAAGTATTTTTGGGAATTTAATGTCCCATTCATAAAAAAAGTTCGATTATGTTGTAATCATTTGAATATTTTCTTCGGTAGTATACACATTCATTTTGCAAAAGAATATTATCTGTCAAATTGAAAAACAAGATTTCAAGGCTCACTCTGATCCAGTCATTTTTTCCCAATGTTAATTTCCCTATGTGAACCTTACGTGTTTACATACTGTATATTAATACGCTAAGGTTTAAGATGTTTGTCTCCCTTTTTAGAAAAAACCTCACAATTTCTCCACATAAATTATATATCATTTTACAGCTAATTGCTTGCTCTACTGACATCGACAACTAAAAAAAATTATTATTGCTTCTGTTTTTGTAAATTAATTAATTTTATTAAACTTATATATATAGATATACATTAAGACACAGTACAGCAACGCTGAACAACGTCTGCCATCTGACGGCTATTTGAAACAACGTCAACACTTCGGTCTGTCATCTGACCTTCATATTGTAATACAACAAAAAGAAAAACGTTATAAGCTGTGTACAAAATTAGAAACGAATTGAATACCTGCAATAAATTTTGATTCATTAAATTGAGTTGAATGATTTATTTACATAATATATACATTAAGACACAATACTGCATACTGCCATCTGACGACTTTAATTTTGAAACAGCGAGCAACGCTGAACAACGTCACAGCAATGCTGCATGATGCCATCTGACGGCTTAGCTCAACGCTTTTGCTACTTGCGCCTCTATATGACAATTTTAGTAAAATATTTCTTCGATCTGTCATCTGGGCTTCATATTGTAATACAACAAAAAGAAGAACGTTATAAGCAGTGTGCAAAATTAGAAACGAATTGAATACCTGCAATCATATTTAAAAAATAATTTTGTAAAGTGATAATTATTATAATTATTTAGTGCGAATAATTCGCACTGGTCACTCTAGTTATTATAATATAGGTACCTTATGTTTTAAATATTAGTATATTTTAAATATAGGATTATCGATATTTTAATGTGGCTATTAAAATTCGTAACTATGTTATTTGAACCGATAACGTTAAGCGATCCTTTGCTTCCACCATAAAATGCATGCACTAATACTTTCAGAGTCATAATCGTAAAAATTATACAATAAAATTTTAATTAATTAATTTTAAAATACAGTCTAATAATGTAGTTCTAAATGATTGTTACAGCTTTCGGAAATTCACAATGTATAGTGTATTTAAGACGATAAAAAAAATCATTAAAGCTCTGAATGTCTTAACTTTTACCACCTGTTATGTAAAGTGTCTCACTGGCTAATATTGTGTTTACAAAAGGTAAGTGATGCAATTGCTGATACATAATTTGCATTTAAAGTTCCATAGCATGATCTATCTATCTATTACAGGGATCGGCAACCTGCGGCTCTTTTGATGTAAAGTTGCGACTCTCCAGTTCCAGACGCAAAAAATAATTATTTTATTATATAAACCATAAAAAATCGTCCAAACGATCCATGATTGAGTACCATGTCTATCTCTTAGCCATTTCCACTCGCGTCTCACCCGCACCGCCCCCGGCGCGACCTGTCGTCTTCTGATATATTATATAAATATATATTATACCTATATAAGAAAATACTATAATACTGAAACGAAAATGTTTAGTGGCTCTTTAAAAACTGGGAAATTTTGTGAATTGTAATGTTCGGCGCTTCCGTCTCAAAAGATTGCCGACCCCTGATCTATTATGTTTTAATAAATATAGTTTTACTCTTTCTTTCATTCATATTACCTAATATACAGTATGTAAACACGTAAGGTGCACATAAGGAAATTAACATTGGGAAAAAATCAGAATGAGCCTTGAAATCTTGTTTTTCAATTTGACAGATAATATTCTTTTGCAAAATGAATGTGTATACTATCGAAGAAAATATTCAAATGATTACAACTTAATCGGACTTTTTTTATTAATGGGACATTAAATTCCCAAAAATACTTAAACATGGTGCGAGAACCTAAAGACATTGGGTCACTGATTTACCAACGCACATATGTCATACCAGTCAGACAATTTTTGAATGAAATGTTTCCAAACAGATGGAGTTGTTTTTTTGTTTTATTTTTGTAAAAAAAATTAAAATAATGATTTATAAGAGCTTTTTATTATTAAAAAAGCCAAATAAAATAAAAATAAATCAAAATAAAATAGAAATCCTCAAGATTAGCACGATAATTCAATAGAAATAACAATTAATGCAGTCATGGCTAACTCTGATCCAATTATTTTTTCTCAATGCTAATTTCCCTATGTGCACCTTACGCGTTTACATACTGTATAAAGAAACATAATAATATGTGTATTTTGTTACCTTGCGGATTTTTGGATATTCTGAATTGTATCTAGATAAAAAAGCGACTGTGTACTTAATTACTCACTACAGAAGTAAGACTGATTTAATAATAATTTGTAAAAGAAAACAAAAAAAAAAAATAATTACGGCACCGACCGCCGGGATTGAACCCACGCCTTCTCGGCTTCGAAACAAGGATTCTACTTCGCGGCCAACTTCTAACAGCCGGTTTTTTTAAATACTTACATTGCGTTACATTTTCATTTTCAAGAAAAACCATTTTCCTACCGCGCCGAAAACAGTTTTACTTCATAAAAGCGTGTTTCAATTTTTTTTTATCTATTTGTCTGTCTGTCTGCTTGAACCAACGTGACTCGAGAATGACTGAATTTTTTTATGAAACTTACTACACTATCAATTGATAACTAATCTTGCATAGTCTTTGGGTGAAAATACAGCCGTGTCTAAAGACAAAGAGTATGATAGAAGTAAATACAAGGAATCGAAGCACTTGATGTCAATTTTAGAGTAGGGCGTTTTCAAAACTCTGTAATATTAGATAAAATCATAAAGGACTGTCGATTGCAATATAGTGATTCTTTCAGCTCAAGTTTCGAGTATTATGATGTTTACCCCATACATAAATTTGCATATTTCTTGTATATGTATAAGGATAGTGTTTCAGTACTGTAAAAACGTCGGAAAAGTGAATTTGTAAGGAAATTATTAGTCTACTTGATTTAAATATTTATTAGCCCACTTGAAGTATGTTTCCGATGCTGCGGCACGTTTCTACAATTCCGTTTATTTGCATAATATATTATTACAAAAAAGGATTTGTTCTATTTTTTAAATATTTCGTTTTTATAATGTTTCTAAAGAAAATATATGACTTATTTAGATTGAAACATTTATCATATCATGGTAAATTACAGCGTCTTAACTAGGGTCTGGCAACCGGAGTCCGCTCCAGGGGTGCAAATCCGGAAGGACAATTATGATTGTTTTATTTTAATATATCAACCAACAAAATTTTGACGGCGCGAAATCAATATCTTGCCATAAAATAAATTTGAGTACATGGTGGAAGTACAGTGATTCGATGGTGGGAGTACGGGTCTACCAAAAAAATCTTTATTCGTCTTCTGTATATTTTTTGGGGAATTATAAAACGGTCGAATAAAAAAAAATTGGTGACTGATAATGAGATACTGTTTTAATAACTTGAGATATTAAAATAATAGTTGGGTGACTAAATTACTAAGTGAGTTACTAGAATGCCTTCGGTAATTTTGAAGCAGATATCTTCTTTTGTTTTTACTTTTCATTTTTTTTCCCTTTAAGACTACAACTTAAAACTCACATTTTCATGAAGATTGAAAACCTCCGCTTTTTTTGATAAAAGGGTATGCGAATTGTCTCGCAGTAAAACGCGATGGGGGAAAGGTGGAGTTTTTAAAAAAATAATTCTGGGGTGAACGATAAACGGGTATGCGAATTGTAATTCCGGGGTGAACGATAAAGGGGTATGCGAATTGTAATTCCGGGGTGAACGATAAAGGGGTATGCGAATTGTCTCGCAGTGAAACGGGAAGGGGCAAATGTGGAGTTTTTAAAAAAACAATTCCGGGGTGAACGATAAACGGGTATGCGAATTGTAATTCCGGGGTGAACGATAAAGGGGTATGCGAATTGTAATTCCGCGGTGAACGATAAAGGGGTATGCGAATTAAATAGTTAATTGTTTGAATAGAACTGCGTTTTCTAAAAAATATATATTTAATTAACTGTCAATTAAATATACATTTTTTAGAAAACGCAGTTCTATTCAAACAATTAACTGTTAACAAAATGCCGCTGAGAATAAATAAATCATTTGCCAAATTTTGAAAAAATGCAGGACGTAACGTTGACACTCAAACAAATATTAGGTCGCTCAAATATTATGAAGTTTCCCATTTTGTATTTTAAGTAACTCAAATGGAGTTGATTTCTCGTCACGTGCAGTCAATCGCTCACTTAGTAATTGTTGTATTTCTGTTAAAATTATTTATTATTTAACTTAATATTATGTAACATTAAGAATCTATTTAATTTTGTATTTTTATACCGGAATAAAATTTATATTGAAAAGTACAGTGAACGAATACGCACATAAAATACTACACTGGCGCAGTCGGTAATTTTTGAAAATGGCGACGGAAAAAAATTTAGAAGCTGTCTTAAACCAAAATTCTGAGTTACAAAAACAAGTAATTGAACTAATTAAAAGTGTCGGGAAACGTGAAGATGCTAATACAAAGGGTGTTCCTGGAATTCATTTGGAAAAATACGACGAACAAGAAAATTTTGAAGACTACTTAGAGAGGTTATCAGCATATTTCGATCTACAAAACGTTCCAGAAAGTAAGAAAGTTTCAACGTTAATTTCATCACTTACACCTAAATTATACGCTTTACTCAAGAATCTTATCTATCCAAAAAGTTACAAGGAAAAATCTTTCGACGAATTAAAGGATGTATTAATAAAACATTTAAGTCCAAAACCACTGATAATACCAAGTAGGCATGCTTTTTTGAACCGGAAGCAATGTGAAGGGGAAACCGTCAATCAATACGTTTCAGAACTTCGCAAATTAGCAGCGCCTTGCAAATATTCGTCCGACATGCTAAATACTATGTTACGCGATGTTTTCGTCAGTGGATTAAATTACAAAGCAATACTAGATCGACTTTTCGAAGAAGATGATCCAGATTTTGATAAAACAGTGAAAATAGCTTTAGCTATTGAAAAAGCGAATGCAAGTACGAACGAAATATTACATAAAAGCATTATTACATCATCAGTGAACAAAGTACAATCACAAAATAGAAACAAATCTTTTAGAAATAAAAATTCAACACGTGCTAACAATTCACCTACGGATGAAGAAATACAATGTTTGCGTTGTGCAAAAAAGGGGCACAAGGCTTCAGACTGCAAGGCTAAAAAATTATTCTGCGCATATTGCAAAAAACAAGGGCACGTCGTTTTGGTGTGTTTTAAGGCAAAAAAGTCTACGCAACAAAAAAATATACAACAGATAGAAAATGATGAAAATGAAAGCGATGTTGAAGAAACGGTAGATATACATTCAATCAAAAATAACATTACGGGAAGTGGGGCTCCGATATACGTACAAGTTGATATCGAAGGAAAACCCTGCAAAATGGAGCTCGACACAGGCAGCGCCGTTACAGTCATAAGCTTCCAAACCTACAAATCTTTATCAATTAACAAAAACCTACTACCATCTACGACAAGATTAAGAAGTTACAACAAACAAATAATTGTTCCAATGGGAACAGTTAATGTAAACGTACACTACAATGGACAACATAAAAACTTACAACTTTACGTAGTCAAAGAAGATTTTTCTTCAATACTCGGAAGAGATTGGATTTTCAAAATAAAATTTGACTGGAATGGCGTAAAATCAGTCGAAATACATGAAGAACAAACAGGCTTGAACGCACTAATACAAAAATATAAGAAGATTTTTGACGATACGACTGGGTTGGTTCAAAATTATGTGGCCAATTTACAGTTAAAAGAAAATTCGACACCGTGCTTTATGAAACACAGAACAGTACCATTCGCTTTACGTGCACGTGTTGAAGAGGAAATTTCACGTTTAGAAAAGGAAGGAATCATATCAAAAGTGGAATTTTCTGATTGGGCTACACCGGTCGTATCAGTTGTCAAATCAAATGGATCCATACGTCTTTGTGGGGACTACTCGCAAACAGTCAATCCACAATTACATATTCCGCAACATCCACTGCCTCGTCACGAAGAGATCTTCTCAAGATTGACAGGAGGAAAAATTTTTGCCATACTCGATATTAAGTCTGCATACTTACATTTACAAGTTTCAGAAGAAACGTCAAAAATACTTACCATAAATACGCACAAAGGACTTTACAGATGTCACCGATTAATGTATGGTATAAGTGCCGCACCAGCTATTTGGCAACGCTACATAGAATCGATACTTGAATGCGTCGAAGGTGTGTGCGTCTTTTACGATGACATTCTTCTTACAGGAACTACAAAATCTCAATTATTACAACGACTCGAACAAGTTTTTGAAAAATTTAGTGCAAACAATTTACGTCTTAATTTGTCAAAATCCAAGTTTTTCGTTACTTCTGTAAGATATCTTGGATTCCAAATAACTCCTGAAGGAATTAAGAAAACTACAGACAGGGTGGATGCTATTTTAAAATTTGAGACGCCGAAGAACGTGACTCAAGTAAAATCTTTTCTTGGAATCGTCACATTCTACAGACAATTTTTTCCTAATCTTTCATCAATTGCCAATCCATTAAATGAACTAACCAAGAAATCAGTGAAGTTTCAATGGTCAAAAAATTGTCAAAAGAGCTTCGAAGCGATTAAGCGAGAAATAACATCCGATAGAATTTTAATACATTACGACCCGCAATTACCAGTAATATTAAGTGCAGATGCAGGACCAGTAGGCTTGGGATTAGTTTTAGCCCACGAATTGCCCGACGGTACCGAACGTCCAATTTTGTTTGCATCCAGGACTCTCTCAAATACGGAACGAAACTACTCTCAGATATGCAAGGAAGCTCTCGCTATAAAATGGGCTGTTCAAAAATGTTTTTACTATTTATACGGACGTACTTTTACATTATATACCGATCATTTACCATTAATACATATTTTTGGACAACGGAAGAAGAAAAGCACATTGTGTACAACTCGATTATTACATTATGCTTTGTATCTACAAAATTTTCAATTTAAAATCAAGTACAGAAAATCAAAAGAACACGGAAATGCAGATTGTCTGTCAAGACTTCCATGTACCTCAGAAGAACTGTTCAAAATGGACGATGTCGAACTTTTTCAATTAAATCATCTTCGAACATTACCAATCACTTCGAACGAGTTGGCAAAAGCAACAGCGGAAGACCCAGAACTACGAGAACTACTGGAAAAATTACGCTTAGGAAATACTGTGAAAAATATGGATGGACAATTTGATTTACAAAGCGGTTGCATATTAAATGGTATTCGCGTATACGTACCTAATATTTTTCGAGAATCAATTCTTAACGAACTACACCTGGGACATTTGGGCGTTGTAAAAATGAAAAATCTTGCTCGCTCACATGTTTATTGGCCAAAAATTAATGCTGACATAGAGAAATTGACTAGAAATTGTAGTGAGTGTATTCAACACCACACAACACCACCGAAACAAAAAACGCATTACTGGGAATATCCAGCAGCACCGTGGGAACGTCTACACATGGACTTTGCTGGGCCATTTTATGGTCATAGATTTTTATTAATAATTGACGCTCACTCAAAATGGCCTGAAATTTTTATCGTACATGACATGACAACTACATCAGTAATCAATTGTCTTAATCAACTGTTCGCACGCTACGGATATCCAGCCACTATAGTTACGGATAATCAAAGCACATTTGTAAGTAGCGAATTTCAAAAGTATCTACGTTTAATGGGTATACACCATATATCATCGGCACCGTTTCATGCTGCATCGAACGGTCAAGCGGAACGTTACGTATTCTCCATGAAACAAGCTATACGGTCGCTAAAAGATACCCCACTGAACATGCAAGAAAAACTAAATACGTTCCTGTTCTCTTACAGAAGAGCACCGCACATTGTCACAGGAGAAAGCCCTGCGAAACTATTTTTAAAAAGAGAACTACGTTCAAAGTTGGATTCTATCAGACCTAACATAAATGCATTTGTCAATAAAAAACTTCAGCGAAACAATATTATCTTCCAAGACAAAAATTTCGAACTTGGACAAAAGGTTGCAGCGAGAAGTTTTAAGAATCCGAATCGCAAATGGGAAATCGGTCATGTAATATCTAAAGACGGAACACTAAACTACACAGTTTCAGTGAACAACCAACTGTGGAGGCGTCATACGGATCAGTTGCGCGAAGTTGGGTCATCTGTTCCGATTTCAAAAAATACTCAGCATCACATGATATCAGGGGACACCAGCAAGACTTCTCCAGCGAAAAAAGAAGCTCATACGGATGAAACAATAAACTTTCAGCCTGAAGATCACAATACTGGAGGTTCACCAAGTCGCAATGCTGTCACGGAGACTACACCGGTGATACCTCTTGCGGTACGAAGAGAACGAAGAAACATTAAACCACCGGAACGATTAACATATTAATATTTCTTTTTCAAACTGTATAATAATGTATATATTGTATGATTTTATTTACGACAAACGGGAGGAATGTTGTATTTCTGTTAAAATTATTTATTATTTAACTTAATATTATGTAACATTAAGAATCTATTTAATTTTGTATTTTTATACCGGAATAAAATTTATATTGAAAAGTACAGTGAACGAATACGCACATAAAATACTACAGTAATTTAGTCACCCAACTATTATTTTCTCGTCACGCGCAGTCAGTCGCTCACTTAGTAATACAGTAACCCAAATTGATTATTTTTGTCACCCAAAATTGTAATTTACAGTCACTCGTTTAAATACTACCCAAATAAAGAGTACATGGTGGAAGTACAGTGATTTGATGGTGGGAGTACGGGTTTACCAAAAAAATCTCTAGTCGTCTTCCGTATATTTTTTTATGCTAAGAGCTATTGCCGAAGCACTTATTATTAAAATAAAAAAAATCGCCCTCGTTTTTCGAAGAAAAGATAAAATTAGGTGAAATATTCATTAAGTTGCCGTCGGCAATAAAATAAAGAAAGACTTGCTGCAACCGGCCATAAAAGTCGTTTTTCTGACTGTGGGGTGATTTATGATAACAGTATAGTATAAGAGCAGTGACCTCGTGGTTCCTTCAGCGTATCCGTAAAATATCCGAGGGTTGTAAATGTAAATTGCAGCGCACTTTGTAGGGGGAGCTAATAACTAGGTCAAGCTAGCATAATCTTGACGTAATATCAACACTCCTTTCTGTTCTCTATTGTTTTAATTCTGCGCGTGACTTTTAAAAATAAGCAATGCGTCTTTTATACAAAGCCTACGGCTTATGTTGCGCTTTTTAAATGTCTACATTTAAAGACGTCGTCCTATGTTCAGACTCGTTTTCAACCCTTATTTCAGAATTTTTTTTAATAACAAAATAATGTACAACTAGTGTGACCTGTGCGAATTATTCGCACTAAATAAGTATAATAATTATCACTTTACAAAATTATTTTTTAAGTATGATTGCAGGTATTCAATTCGTTTCATATTTTGCACACTGCTTATAACGTTCTTCTTTTTGTTGTATTACAATATGAAGCTTAGATGACAGATCGAAGAAATATTTTACTAAAATTGTCATATAGAGGCGCAAGTAGCAAAAACGTTGAGCTAAGCCGTCAGATGGAATCAAGTAGCATTGCTGTGACGTTGTTCAGCGTTGCTAGCTGTTTCAAAATTAAAGCCGTCAGATGGCAGTATGCAGTATTGTGTCTGTTGTATTACAATATGAAGGTCAGATGACAGATCGAAGTGTTGACGTTGTTTCAAAATTAAAGCCGTCAGATGGCAGACGTTGTTCAGCGTTGCTGTATTTTAATTAATTTACAAAAACAAAAGCAATAATAATTTTTTTAGTTGTCGATGTCAGTAGAGCAAGCAATTATCTGTAAAATGATATATAATTTATGTGGAGAAATTGTGAGATTTTTCTAAAAAGGGAGGCAAACATCTTTAACCTTGGCGTATTAATATAGGTATATGATAATTTCAATTTTGTAACATGTTTTTACTGACATCGTAAGCTAAGAAAAAAAATGTTTTTTGCTTAATTTTACGCCATTTTATAACTGTTTTTTTAACCGAAAGTAGACAACTTTAAATGGAGGTAGGTGGGTACCACGGGTGATAACGTCACTCGGAGTTTTCTGAATTATAAAAATTAAATTGGTTATTGTTTCGTAGGCTTGTGGCTCTATCCCGTACTAGAAATAGACATTTTTATTGATAAATAACAAAATGGCGGGTTTGAAAAAAAAACGACGAGATAATCGTGATTTTGTCGTTGAAAATCGGTTAAAAAAATAGAAATAATTTATATAATTAAGTAATTTTAGTACCGGACGGAGCTATTGCTGTGCAGAATACCCTGTTCAAAATCGAAATCAATCGGTTGTATACAATTGTTTCAATCACCCGCGCCGCTTACAAAAACGTAGTTTTGAGAAAAACGCGTTAAAAGTTTTGAATTCAGATTTCTTACAAAAAAATAAAAATGAATATTTACACTAATCAGCAATGCCTGGTGTATAGTAAACCTTTCGTTTCTTCAAAGGCATCGTTTTCTGCTAATTTTTTTGCTCTACTCTGCGAGAGTATAAATGTAACGTTATAACAATTAAGAAGTAAGAGCCTTACCGTAAGACCGTTGCTGCCCTCGACTATATGCTATAGCTTTGTAAATCTGTGTAACATTAATTTACGCCACGTAAAACGGTCGAATACAGGGTGTTCTCGCTTTACTTATTTTATTTTTGCAGTGGATTCACAGTAATCAAGTCAAATAATCTACTACATTTATGTAATACACCGAGCGGGGTGGCGTAGCGGTGAGAGCACTAGACTCGCATTCGGGAGGTACCGGGTTCGAATCCCGGCGGGGGCAGATGTGACTGGGACTTTTTCCTACTGCCTCTCGCCGAGAAACGCTAATTCCTGTACCGGCCATCTTGTTGAGGTTTTTCATGGTTTTCCTTAATAATTCCAGATAAATATCGAGATGGTTCCTTATTCAAGGCCATGGCTGATTACCTGTCAAACTCCTATGCTCACAATTTGCCTACCTTATCCTAATTTCCTAATAAATCCTTCATTCGCCCATTGCTATTAATTAAGTTGAAGTTTAAAAATTGTAGAAAATAACGGGAAGTGTGGTAGAAAAAAAATAGTAATGGTGCGAATGGCGTCTGTTATGACATGAAGTCAAGAAACGGACGTTAAACGCATTATTATTATTATTATATTTATGTAATACATTTGAAATACAAACCTCTTGGTACAAATATATTTAAATATAAGCAGTCTTCACTAGTTTCATTGTAGGATTCCGGGAATAAGCTGAAAAATATTTCTTCATGGTTCAGTTTTGGTCCTGAAGGTTGAAGGCAGCTTGGCTGAAAAGTAGTTGCGTTACGTGGTTCGCTCCACGTTGGCAAATTTTTGGTATCAGGCGGAGCAAATCTGAAAAAAAAGGTTTTATGAATTGAAACCATATTAGGAATACAAGCCCGAAAGAAACTGTTGCATTAATTAATATCAATATATTCTCTTTTGAGTGAATATGTGTTTTACTACGTTTTTATTAACTCGTTTTCTTGTTTGTCTGTTTGCTCTGTACTTTTGCAATTGATTTTAATTCAATTTCCCGCTCACTTAGATACTTGAAACTTAAAGCATTGCTGAGAACTAGATGACTATGCAATATTGACTCATTTTTTTCTGTCTGTTTGTTAGGGTTCCGTACGAAACCCTTTTACTAAGCTTATAATTCATAAAAATAGAATTTGAATACACTCAAACAACACGTTTTTTATGAACTAAAATATGCAAAATATTTTGACAACAAAAAAATAGCTTTAATATAAAAAACCGTGGGGTGCTCTCTACTTAAATTTAAATAATGGTTTTACTTTTACAAATAGCTAGTAATGAAAAATGTAAGTAGGTAAAACCCTATGCTTTTTTATATTAAGAGTATTCGTCCCTGCAAATACCCCCTGCACCCTTCATCTTAAATCTTTTCCCCTCGCCTAAAAACCGTTCGCGCTCTCCCGACGCTATTTTTAAAGCTAGAGGGTTCTGGTAAACGCCAAATGAAAGACAAAGAATCAGACTACAGATCCTTCAGGCGAATTTTTTGAAAAACAGTTTCGCCTACGTGTGAAATATTACGTAACTTATTATTTTTTTCAAAAGGTTGTAAGTTTTTTCAAAAAATTCGCCTGAAGGATCTGTAGTCTGATTCTTTGTCTTTCATTTGGCGTTTACCAGAACCCTCTAGCTTTAAAAATAGCGTCGGGAGAGCGCGAACCGTTTTTAGGCGAGGGGAAAAGATTTGAGATGAAGGGTGCAGGGGGTATTTGCAGAGACGAATACTCTTAATGTTAATTTTGTTGTCTAATTGCTTTGCATTTTTAATTTGGTTGTAAAATTCCTTTCTCTTAAAAAATCTGCTGAATCCAAAACAATCATTATTAAGCATACAAGAAAATGAAGTTTAGAATAAAATTATATGTTTTAAAATACCAGCCATTAACCTTTAAGATTTTCAAGGGATTGCAGCTATGCTATGCTTTTAGGCTGCCTATTCCCTCGTCTCTTTATTAAGGTGGATGCACAATATTTTAGTATCAATGCTATCAGCTAGAATTCAGCATGTACGAGCAAATATTTTAATAACGAGTCTATAGGTAAACAGTTTTGGCAACGCTGACTTAAATTATACGAAGGAATTACAAAGTTAGCTATTTCGCATCCTGGGCGGTGATTTTAATGCCCGAATTGAACAGTTAAAGGCGATACTGTCAATATTAAAATTAATATCGTTTATTTATGAAAACGCACTGTAAAGAATATTTCAATTGGAATAGTAAAAATTCGGAAGCTTGCCGCTGTTTGAAATAGGGGAGGGGGGCTCTTATCCTACTCGTGTTCCTCTCTTCTACCGCCAAAGACCACGCGTCCAGTTAAATCTATACTAATACTAGCGGTCCCGCCCGGTTTCACCCGGGTGCAAAAGAACGAATGGGAAGGGAGAGACATGAGTACGCACATTCATCTTAGTTTACCGAGATGAATGTTGTGTCCAAATTTTTTGCAGTTTTCGGCAGTTCCCTACTTTGTTACTTATTTTAAACTCAAACCTCCATTTTTGAATTTTTGAAGAGCATATTTACATGTATGTGTCATTTAGTGTCGAATAAATATAAATGTAAAGAGATGTATACTGCAAGCAAGGGTTGGTGTTAGAACGGTGAACTTTTAGGGTTATAAATATATTTAATGGCAAATCATAAAAAAATAAAAAAAAAAATTTCCAAAAAATAAAAAAAAATTTTTTGGAGAGAGCCACCCTTATCACTTAGGGCTATAAAAAATAGCCTACGACCTATTCTCAGACCTACCAAGATACAACAAAAATTTCATAAAAATCGGTCAAGCCGTTTCGGAGTCGATAACAAACACTGTGATACGAGATTTTTTTTTTTTTTTTATTTAACACACAAATACAACAAAAAAGGTGCATCGACCATGTGATCATTAGCACTGTTAACAAATTACATCTAATTTGGCGTATAAAGGTAAGTATAAAGTATCTAGTAAGCTATAGTAATTGATTTCAGTACATGTGGAGATTTTTTTTATATATATAGATTATAGATTAAGTATAGAGGTAAAGCTTGTAAGTTTGGATGTAGGAGGTAATCTTCGAAACTACTGCATACGATTTAAAAAAAATATTTTTCATCAAAATTTAGAATGGACCTTTCAGGATGGACATATATTATCGCGTTAAAATAAAAGCACTTTTTTGCAACGTAAGTCGACGAAAAAACGGTGGAAATCTACAAATTTGCGTGAAGCCAGATCGGGCCGCTAGTAAAGTATAAGTATATTTTGATTAGGAAAAATACAAAGGATTTTTCTTCTACATTTACGTGTTGTGTTTCAAACAATTATATATTAGTATAATAATACCTTGTATAATATAATCAGTTTGTTATAAAAATAATATAAATCCTCTTTTGCGCGTGTGTTAAATGTTTTTCAAATATATTATTGTTAGAACTATTTTTATATTCTGCTCAAATCTCAACGAGTGAGGCTAAAGCTTAATATTTTTAAAGGTCAATATTAAACTATGCAGATTTTTATCAACCTGATATTATTACAGTGTTAGGTTAGGTATACAGCGGTCAACTCTGTGTATTATAGCCAGGGTGAGATTAATAAAAAATTCCTAGTATTTTTGAATTCGTTGTTATAAAAATACATCCTGTGCACGATCCTCTATTATATCGAAACATGAGCTCAATTTTAAGTTCTGCTAGTATATTGTTGCGTGCCCTTGATGGGACGCCTATGGAATTCGGTAGAAACTACTAGAACCAACAACAATGGAAACAGGTAAAGAACACCCGACCTTGGAGACACACATACATGTAAAGGAAAGGAACTCGGTGCGTGAAGCAGGTAGCGAAGTTAGACCCGATTTCTTAGAATCGCTTGGAGAGAACAACAGAAGAAATCTCGATTCGTCCAGAACATTCGATAGAAGCAAGGGACGAAAACTATAAAAAGGCGAACAGAGTGGACAAGGGGGCAGTCAGTTATTGGAGCTGTTCGTTGTGTTGACACAGTGCTCTGGCATTACTACATAAATTATTCAGTTATACTGTGAAAATAAATAACTTTAGTGAGTGCAATTTATATAAATCTGTTTAAATAACTTTTTGTAAATACAAGTGTGAATCAGCTACTGTACTAGCTAAACTTTATGTTGTGTTCCTGTGTGTTGTAAATATTTCTTTGTACATAATTTAGTGACTCTATATTCTCTGTTACTTAGTCTTTTATTTTATAATTTAGAACTATTAGTTTTGTTTCTGTTAACGTTTTATTTCGGTTAAGTTAAAGAAGTACGCTTTCGTTTTTGTGTTTAACCGTTTTGTTAAACATTTAATATTGTAAATAAATAATTTCCGCAACGGACTACAGCAGTTTTGTTACAATATGAAATGTATTTAAATATCGTGTCTATCTCCCAAACGGTAAATGGTACGAATTTGCGGATGGGCTCATTGAATTCATCTATGAGTGTAAGTAATTTCAAATGCAACTTCCAGAGTTTCCAGAAAATAATCTGGAATCGCTATATCTTCGAAACGGTAAGTGATACAGAACAACAAATGGACTTTTATGACTCGTGTGATTGTTAGAATTGTTCGTTTTTAACACAAAGCTACAAAATAAAATATTGCAATTTAATCTAGATACATAAATTACTATTAAGAAAAATATTTTATTGAAATATAAAATTTGTATTACATAACTAGTTGTTGGGTGTTATTTAAAAATCATTAACAATAATGTTATGAAACAAATAAAAATTTTCGAGGACGGAGATGAGTCTCGATTTACGTAAACCCGAATTTACGAAGCAATTTCTGATGTAAATGATATTAATTGTGGATAGATCTATTACAGAAATAATCAGACGAATCACATTATGTGCAAAATGATGATCAAAAACTCGACATAAACGACTGGTATGTACTGTTTAAAATTTATTACGGTCTCTTATTATCAATGTCAATATTCAAAAATAGGAAATTGTGTACGTTTTATATTTTGCGGTAAATTTAAGCTAACTCATAAAGTTTTATGATTATTCCAGCCCTGCATGAGATATAGGAATACGTGAAAGCTTGATTTATTACCACTTTAACCTTATAAAAGCTTATACCCTATTGACCTTGCAGTTATTTCATGTATATTTCAGTTTTTTAATGGGACGATCATTAAAATTTTAAGTTTTGACTATTCACCATATTTAAAATTGACTGTTTACAAAAAAACAGTAGTCCATTATTATATATGTTACGGTTAATACAAGAAAGTAATTAATTCGCGAATTAATCGGCTAATTACCCGAATTAACCAATCCTTGACGTTGGTTAATTCGGGTATTAGCCGGTTAATTCGCGAATAAACTACTTTCTTGTATTAACCGTAACATATACATTTATTAGATAATATATCAGCAAGGCCGTAGCGAGAAATTCACTTCGGGGGGAGTCGAACTCTGGACCAGAGACAATAAGTAATAACTTTATTTGAAAATAAGCATAAGTACATCTTTATATATGTATATATATTTCTTCTGTCCGTGTGTATGTAACTGAACTCCTCCTAAACGGCTGGATCGATTTTGATGAAATTTTTTGTGTGTGTTCAAGGGGATTCGAGAATTGTTTAGATTCACAATTTGGTCCACTGGAAAATGTTTTTTTAATTAATTTTTAGAAAATAAGCTTCTATTCAGGTGAAATGCACTAACTAAAATATATACTCATATTAGCGTTAAGAGTACACAACGTCGGATGGCTCAATCGGTAGAGCGTGCGATTGTCAATATTAGGGTCGTGGGTTCGAGCCCCACATTGGGCGAAAATATTTTTATTTTTTTTTATTTTCTACATTGCTTTAGATTTATTTTCATTTTATTTAATTAATTAAAAAAAAATATTAGTTTATAAAAGTATAAATACCGCTTTTTATCGACAAAAGCTCCGATCGTCATGAAATTTGGACACAACATTCATCTCGGTAAACTAAGATGAATGTGTGTACTCATGTTCCTCCCTTCCCCATTCGTTCTTTTACACCCGGGTGAAACCGGACGGGACCGCTAGTATATTATAATTTTACATAAATACAAATTTTTTAAAAGGCAGCCGACGTAGATTTCGACGAAAGAGTTTGATGATTCATTTAATTTATTAATAACGCATTACATTTCGATTTTACTCGTTCTGAAAAACGTGGAATCCAATTATCGTATCACAGGTTCGAAAAAAGAGTCGAACATATTTTAGTGAGCGTGTATAAAATGGTGGGTTGGCTAAGACATTTCGGGGGGGGGGGGGGTGAACCCCCAAAACACCCCCCCTGACTCTGTGTACCGAATATCGTGAAAATAGATTTTGAATGATACTGGTATAGGTAAATAAACAAGCAACATTTTTGGAAACAATAACCCGAGAAAAATCATATATATTAATACGCTAAGGTTTAAGATGTTTGCCTCCCTTTTTAGAAAAAAACCACACAATTTCTCCACATAGTAAATTATATATCATTTTACAGATAATTGCTTGCTCTACTGACATCGACAACTAAAAAATTTATTATTGCTATTGTTTTTGAAAATTAATTAAACTCTGAACAACGTCTGCCATCTGACGGCGTAACGTTAACACTTCGATCTGTCATCTGACCTTCATATTGTAAATACTGCATACTGCCATCTGACGGGCATCGCTGAACAACGCTTTTGCTACTTGCGCCTCTATATGATAATTTTAGTAAAATATTTCTTTTACAACAAAAAGAAGAACGTTATAAGCAGTGTGCAAAATTAGAAATGAATTGAATACCTGCAATCATATTTAAAAAATAATTTTGTAAAGTGATAATTATTATACTTATTTAGTGCGAATAATTCGCACAGGTCACGCTAGTGAAATTATATTAGTTAGAAAAACCGTCACAATTTTATTGTTAACAATAACTCGAACCATTTAGGTTTGAAATATGTACCTGTATAAATGTTTCAAAGAGTTAAAAGACTTACGTCTCACATAAATGTTTGTTATAATAGCTAGTAATATACATATTGTTTCAGAATTTTTATTTTTATAAATGTGTTGTATAATAAATCGTTCAGACATGCAATGCAAATTTTACGTGTTCGGAAAATTTCAAGTGGGACCTGAAAAATATATGGTTTTATTTTTCATATAACTAATTTACTTATTTACATATTTTTTTGACAGTCTCGATTTATTTTAATGAGTTTTGCTTTTAATTGCTGCATGGATTAAAAAAATCAAATGTATAACTGTGTCAAATGTACAGAGCAAATAAAACATGACAGACATTTTAATGTTTTAAATTAGTTTCATGTGAATCCGGCAGATGTGACAAATCAATTGTTTCTGTAAATAAGGTCATGATTGCTTCTGTAAATTTCGTGATAGACAGTCTTTTTGAAGTGTTGCAAAGAAAGGAAAACAAAAATATTAAACAGATTAAAAAAGGCAAATCTTTGATTAACGTCTGAATAGAACTCTTCAAGTAAATAAAATTGTCGACCAATTTTTCTCAGACCATACGATATATTGACAAAAATAATAAAAATACAAATCAATATAACACAAGATGACGTTTCGATCCGGATTTGGATCTTCTTCAGAAATATCTAAAAAAATATAAAAAATAATTAATATTAAGTTATTTATTAACTAATCGATTGTATGCAAAATTGAAAGTTTGAAAGATTCAAAAATAATGAAAAATTAATAACAAACAAAATTTATAAACCGTAGTCATAGATATCAAAGTACCCATAAAGAAAAAATTATTTGAAAAAACAAAAAATTATTTCAAAATAATATCATAAATATTACTTAAATTTTCCGTATCTAATTGAGCATTAAGAGAGTTTTTATTAGATTTTATATATAACATTTCCGAAATACTTCTTTTAAAATAATTACTTTCATTATCTAAAATTTTAACACTATCCCAATTAATTTTATGGTCGTAATCAATTTTATGTTTAGTTACGACATTATGTTTATCAGGGAGTAGTTTATAATTGTTTTGATGCTCTTTAACACGTGTTTTCAGCGCTCTTTTTGTTTGCCCAATATAATTCATATTACAATCTTCACAACTAATTTTGTAAACAACATTATGTTTTTGTAATTTGTTTAGTTTATCCTTTCCCTTTTTAATAATTTTGTCTAGTTTGTTATTTACATTATAAACTGTTTTTATATTTAAATTTTTAAGAAATGAATTAAATTTTTATGATATTATTTTGAAATAATTTTTTGTTTTTTCAAATAATTTTTTCTTTATGGGTACTTTGATATCTATGACTACGGTTTATAAATTTTGTTTGTTATTAATTTTTCATTATTTTTGAATCTTTCAAACTTTCAATTTTGCATACAATCGATTAGTTAATAAATAACTTAATATTAATTATTTTTTATATTTTTTTAGATATTTCTGAAGAAGATCCAAATCCGGATCGAAACGTCATCTTGTGTTATATTGATTTGTATTTTTATTATTTTTGTCAATATATCGTATGGTCTGAGAAAAATTGGTCGACAATTTTATTTACTTGAAGATTAAAAAAGGTATACCGATATTTTTTAACTTTCCCACCTACTGAGTACATTATAGAGCAGTGATGGCGAATTTATGACCCGCGGGTCAGACGCTGACCCAAGCAGACTTTTTAAATGACCCACGTGTTTATTTCTATAAACTCATTTTTTATATCATAAAAAAGAGAACAGTCAATAATACTAAAAAGACGAACAAGTGCGAGTAGACCTCGCGCTCTGAGTGTTCCGCACCGTTATTTCATAAAAATTAAATTTGTAATGTAATAATTCTATTTATATAAAATCAGAAATTTATGATTTTCGGATTTTTTCTTTGTTTGTGCTATGCACATTTCTTTCGCGCCAAACAAGATTATAGGCTAACGGGAAACATTAAAAGTTTAAATAAGTAAGTCAATGTAAAAAAAATTATTCAAGTGATTTGCAATTCTAAAATTGAAAAATATAAAAAAAAATAATTGCATCGAGCAGTAATCGATCACAAGACGCCCAAACTAAAAGAGATACAGACGTTTGCTTACGCTTATTGAATTCAGCGTAATTTTTTCTGTAAGCATTCTCTATTTCAAAAGTTTATCAAAGAATTCGATTTTTGCAATTTTTTCAAAGCATACCCCTTTAAAAAATGCGATTTTTGACAAAAACCGAAATCTTTCGGAAATTTGCAAAATCATCATGCTTATGGAAAAAACACGCTGAATCCAATGAGCACAAACAAACGTCTGTATGTCTTTTGGTTTAGAAGTTATTTGCGTTTATAGATTTCTGAAAATCATATAAAACCTCTGAATGGCCGTAGTTTCCAAACTAAAAAAGATACAGACGTTTGCTTATGCTCATTGAATTCAGCTTATTTTTTTCTGTAAGCATTCTCAATTTCGAAAGCATATTAAAGAATTCGATTTTACAATTTTTTCAAGGCATACCCCTTTAAAAAATACGATTTTTGACGAAAACCGAAATCTTTTGGAACTTTGGCAAAATCATAATGCTTATGGAAAAAACACGCTGAATCCAATGAACACAAACAAACGTCTGTATGTCTTTTGGTTTAGAAGTTATTTGCGTTTATAAATTTCTGAAAATCATATAAAACCTCCGAATGGCCTTAGTTTCCAAACTAAAAAAGATACAGACGTTTGCTTATGCTCATTGAATTTTTTCTGTAAGCATTCTCAATTTCAAAAGCATATTAAAGAATTCGACTTTTGCAATTTTTTCAAGGCATGCCCCTTTAAAAAATGCGATTTTTGACGAAAACCGAAACCTTACGGATCTTTAGCAAAATCATCATACTTATAGAAAAAAACACGCTGAATCCAGCATGGTCGTAAAGCGTCGTGTGTCGTCCAAAAAAAGTTTCGAACTAAAAAAAATAGTATTTAACCATCCCCGCTCTCCCTTTACAAGTAACGCCACTGATTTAGTGGCCCATGAGCTAATATTAAAAAAAAAAATAAGTTAAATAAATTTGACCCGGTTCTCAAAAAGGTTCGCCATCAATGTCTTAGAGGAAGTCTTTTGATCGTGCACAATTGTCTCTTTAACTCAGAAAAGCCTGTCTGGTCGCGTGTAGAGCCCAAACTTGATTGATTTTACTCAAATTTTGTATGCGTGTTCATGACGTACTTACTTCAAAAAATGAAAGAAGTATACCCTTAAAAACCGGTGAAAATTGGTAAATGTTTTTTTTCCGAAACGGCTCAAACGATTTTCCTTGTATTTTTAATTTTCAAATCACGATTGAATAGTTTCCTATTCATGGTTGAATATTTCACACGTATATAGTTTCGAAATCTTCTCACATTTAGGAAAAAATATCCTGCTTCTCGATTTCATTGTTTTTGACAATATATTATTCCAAATTCTGAAAGGACAGAATTTCTCATTTCGTCGTATCAGCATGGTTCGAACCAGACACGCAATAGCCATATTAGTAAATTCAGATTATAATGGCGCCAATAACGAACGTGTCTTTAAATTTTCTTTAGAATTTTTCTAAATTATATATTTGTTCTTATATTATGTTTTATAAACATGTATAATGTGTCATATTTTCTAATTCGTGTTTAATTTTTGCATTTTATTATTGCCATCCTATTCAAATTTTGATGACTATCGGCTGGTAATTTGAACTTTAAAACATACTCAAATCTTTGATTTACGTCTGATTAGAACTCTTCAATAAATAAAATTATCGACCAATTTTTCAGACAATATATTAACAAAAAATATATAATTAATACATTAACGTTTCGATCCGGGTTTCGATCTTCTTTAGAACTGATCTAAAAATATAAAAAGTAATTAATAAATAAACGTTAATGTATTAATTATATATTTTTTGTTAATATATTGTCTGAAAAATTGGTCGATAATTTTTTTTATTTAAAAACATACTGTTACAATAATCTTCAAAATATATAAATTTATACGATCTACAATTTTTCTAAGACGTCCCTGTTTTATCAGTGATGGATACTATACGGAATATTGAAATTATATTAATATTTGATCAAAAAATTATCTTTCACCCTATGTCATTCTAATTTTCTATGTCAAAGACCTTATAAGGTTTATTTTTAGAATATTTTCGTTCTTCCTTTAAATTCAGTTTGTTCTCGTTCAAATTTAGATAAAAATATTCAAACATAATATTATCTTAAAGAAAGAAAAGTGGAAATATTTGAATGTGTTTTTTTTTAATTTCTTTTTTCAGTTCCTTATCTTTTTTTATAAATAATTTATATTTCTAGTTTATGAAAAAAAAAACAAACTGATTTTAATTAGCGGATGTACATTTCGGGAGCTATGTTAAGTGTTTGCTGAAGATGAGAGCATAGCTCCCGAAATGTACATCCGCAAATAAAACTGTTGTAGTAAGAAGTAACTATTCTATATTTTTTATTTTTGTATCAATCACAGTGCTCTTAATTTTTGTAAACTGTTTTGACATTATTCTTCCCGTTTGTTAGCAGAAATAATAGTGAAAGAGGCCTTTAATTCAGTAAATGGTGCATATAAATAATTCACTCACCTTAATTCACCCAAAGGCGGTTTTGCATACGGTATTCCCAAATAAGCATGTATTACTTGAGTACGGATCATTGACATTTCTTTTCCAAAAATCACTCCCTGAGGTAACTCAACTTTCAATGGCTCTCTAGCAGCCAAACATACAGATAAAAACAAAACACATTCAAGCGACACTATAGCTGACATTTTTAATAAATTCGAAAATAATACACAGCGACAAATAGTTCTTGCGTTTGTAAATAGAAACAAACAAATTTTAAAAACACTTTCGAGAAAGTTAACAATCTATTATTGCATTTAAATACATCCAGACATTTCAAAATATTCAATCAAACAATGAAATTGACAATAACAATTTTGGCTTTCGGTACACAATAGCATTATTGTAAATTCTTTTGTTCAGGACTAGATTTGGTGTGCGCTGAGCACTGTTTGAAATGTAACTGTTATCCGTGGAACTAAGAGACCAGTGATATACTTGCCGTTTCCATGTCAAGTCGTTAGCGTGTTAGCGTGGATACGTAACGTATTATCGTAACATTTATAACGTATATTTAGCATTATATTATGCTAACGGCCCGCGATACAACCTGGCACACAGATACTAACTAAATTTTCCTTTCCTATACATAATGGTTTAGGTTTACCTGCTTTTCTGGTCCAATGACAGGGCTTCCAGCAATAGGAACGAGCCAGGAATTTCCTAGCGCTGTTGAACAACATCTTTATATTATTCCAAAAATATTTTTTACATTTTAATTCAGATTACTATAAAATAGTGTTTTTTTTAAACTCTAAATTTAATTATATAAAATTCAAATCTTTGATTAACGTCTGATTAGAACTCTTCAATAAATATTTTGTCTGAAAAATTGGTCGATAATTTTATTCATTTAATTATATAACTTTAAAAAACAGACACTTATATGACCATGTTTATATAAATTACAAATATTAAGAGCACTGTGGTTGAAACAAAAATAAAGAATAGTTACTTCTTACCACAACAGTTTTATTAGCGGATGTACATTTTTTTAGTGTTTGCTGAAGATGAGAGCATCGCTCCCGAAATGTACATCGCTAATAAAACTGTTTTGGTAAGAAGGAACTATTCTTTATTTTTTTATTTTTATATAAATTATTTGTGTATTTATAAAAATTTATATAAATGATTGTATTGTCATACGTGTGCAAAATTTCAAAATATTCAGAGGTCTGGAAGTGGGATCCCATTAAATATATAGATTCATACATACAGGCGAAGTTAATAAAAGAGTGTTAAAAACTGTTAAGAACTCGAGAACTTCATAACACGGAACTTTTAGAATTTCCCTTGAAGTTATAGAGCTATATAGTTATTACAGATCATAAATTTGAATTAAAAATCTGAAGAAAATTTGGAATTTTTATTACATAAAATATAATCAGCTGTGATTTTACTGGAAGCCCTGCAATGATTACTAAAAGGTGAAAATAAATATATCAGTCAATGCCAATAATTATGACCCATGTAATTGTTTTAATTTGAAATTGAAATCAACTTTTATAGCATTATTATACTAATTAATTACCTCTTATTCCTGTCTTATCTGTTAGATTCGATTTAAGATAAGATTGCCTGAGCAATTTGTTCAGATAATAATAAATAGAAATTATATAATTTCTTATAGAGTTTAAAAAATAACATAAACATGTTCTAAAAGAATTTTTAATTTTTTCATTCACTATCTTAATAATCTTGTATTGTAAAGGGATACAAATTGGATGGAAGACGCAAAAGTTCCCAAATATCTGTGAATAGAATTTTTCACATTTTCTAAAAAAGAATATTATAGTAAGTACCCACATATTTATTTATTTTTTATATATGAATATTTATTATTTCAGTTCTGTATTTTAATAAAATATATTATGTAATATATATTATATTATTTATAAATTAATTATACGGAAGCCTACAATACTTATTTTATAAAAAAAAATGGTTGTCTGTAAAGTCGGTTTACGGACGATAGTTTTACGTGATAACGTATTCCGCTCGAATATCATATTTAATAATCACGCACAGGGTCAGGCGGAATGTTAGGAACGTTACACTTTTTCGTGCATGCAGCCGGTGTTTCATTTTTTTATATTGACGTGATTCATCAATTTATAAGACGTTATCACGTCAAAATACTTTACAGAATATTTCATCATATAAATCCTTTGTCCACTGCTGTAGAAATTCTTTTGTAGACTAGTGTATATGCGGGGGAGTTTGGAGCGTTTGGAGTGTTCGTAGTAAAACAGGTGCATGTAGTATTCGTAGTGCAAATGTAGGTCAGCAGATGACAATTTATGAATGAAATCAACACCCATTGCTAAACAGGGACGACAAAACTGTAAATTAATTGTAGTTCAAACGAGTTTCAAATTAAACTTCAATTATAATAGACAAATTTTTAATACGTTTTAAGCTATATTTGTTTGAATGCATGTATTTACATTAAGTAACAATGTTTCTTTTGCAAAAATCCAAATATTAAAGTTTTATTATGTGTTTTTGTTGCCCCTGGATTTATTGCCGTCTTATGTCTTGACGCTATTGGTTCGTATGATAGCTGTCATTACTAATTGTTTATCTGCCACTAAATTGAGTGTTATTTCATGGTTATTTCTGTCAAAGAGTATTATTTTACAAATTTAACTTAGTTTGCATTTTATTAGTATTATTTTACAAGGTTCAAGTTAAAGAATGATTACAGCGCTACCAAAATGTATGAACTATAAAGTTGTAACAAAATCAGATCACAGATGACACTAGTGTTGAAATTTAAAAAGATTTGAGAGTTAAAAAACAAAGTTGGCAGTTTTACTTGTGTTCTGTGTGTTTTCAGATATGTCAGGTGTAATTCAATGTTTTTCGTTGTGTTTTAATTTAATATTTGTGGTTTTATAATTGTTCAGTTTTAATTTAAATTATTGTACATTTAGGTCTAAAGTAGATAAGTAGTAAAATGTAATTAGATTTAATTTAGACAAAATGGAAAACAAGTGGATATTTTGTTTGTTCGTAACCTCATTGTTCACAACTTGCATCTGTCAAGACACTAAGGCTTTGCCTGATTGCTCAAACACGGATTTCGAAAATGAGAAGTACGTTTACTCTATCAGCTATATTAGAGAGTATGTCGGGGTTACAATAAAAATATTTTTTTGATAATTTATTTTTTTTGTTTAATATGTCAACAATAGAACTTTGATTGTTTTGTTGTTCCCAATACCGGTCACCTTCGATCGAGATGAAACTTTGGGAGTTTGTTAACCTTAGTGGGACACGAAACCCCCCCAAGGGATTTTCGGCGAAAATGCCCCGTAACATTTTTATGGGGACTTAAAGTTTTTACTGTTTTAAGTCATTTATTCATACGAATTTTTATTTTCATTGTTACTATGGAGGGTACTCTCTAATATTGACATACTTTGATTTTGGTTATAATGGTTATCGACTTTTAGATATGTCTTCGTCAGCACGTTAGATGGTCGTCTAACAGCTTTAAACGCGAAGGATGGTTTGGCCGTTTGGTCAGTAAAAGTCGGTGGAGAATTGCTCTCCTCTACGATACAGAAACTTGAAGTAAGTAAAATGTCACATGATATTATTTCCAGTTATTTTTTATTGTGCAAATACATTTATCCTTACCTCTAAAGGTGGCACTTCACATGGCTATTTGTGTTCGCTATTGGGTATTTGTTGTATTTGGCAAAATATATGACGTTCAAGACAAACATGCAAATAGAGGCAAATACGACCATCCACACATGGCAGTCAAATAGCAAACACAAACATTTGGCAGCAGAACGCAAGGTTCATAATTCCAGAAATTTTAGCACTGTTTCATTGTCCCAATTCATTTTCAATAGTAATTGTTCCAGTTCTCGCTCACAGCACAGACACAAAAATACTGCACGTCCGTACAGGTTCACGGTGCGTGCGCTTCTGAATATGGCCATTGTGTGGACGGTTTATTTGCCTATTTGACTCCTTTGATGTGCCTCGAAAAACCGACAAGCGCACGGTAACGCGTATTTGGTATTGGCCTTATTTGTCAAATAGGCAAATAAGGCCAACACTTTGTCAAATAGACCCTCCACACTTGGTAATTGTTTGCCAAATATGCCAAATACACAAATACAAATAGCCATGTGAAGTGCCGGCATAAAACATTCTTTTTTATTAAGTTTAGCTGCTAATTTTGTGAACAAGGTATTATTAATTTGTTTATATTTTCAGCTCACAAATAACGGACGTTGGGTGAGAATGATTCCTTCCCTAAGTGGAGGGATTTATCGATTCGACGGGGAGTCTGTCGATGTAACTCCGATTACAGTCCAGCAATTATTAACAGTAACCTTCAAATTATCCGACGACCTCGTTTTTGCGGGTATGTATTGTTTACAATTAAAAATTGCATTCAGCACGGGCGTACTGTATGTTAGTAGTATTAAAATTAAAAGATGCATAAAAAAGAACTGTTTCGCGATAATAGTCAAATATTGCTCGAAATTATTCATCTCTTCTTCATTTCTGGCATTTGAGCGACTAGCGACTGCTGTTTTGTGCAAAAGAAGCCACGCCTTGGTTTCTTCCTGTTTGAACACTGAATTAATAAGTATGGTTTAATCTATACTAATTAGTGATGTGCCGGATCGTTAAAAAAATATATCCGGATACGGATATGATTACGAGTATTTGGTTTTAAGATCCGCGGATACGAATACGGATACGGATCTTAACTCTCTTAGAGTACGCGGCGGTAAATATAGCATATCGACCTTTGGAAAGAGACTATCTGTTATGGGAAAAAGTTATTGACCCCTTTAAGAGTTAACTCTCATAATAGATTGTCTCTTTCCAAAGATCGATGTGCAATATCTCATTATAAAGATAGTTTTTTATTACCTTTGAGTTATGTACTATTGGTATGGTACTCACTACGATAAATGTTTGCAATATAAAGGTGCCAAATACGATTTTAAAAAATAAAAAATAATCTGAATGGAAAATAAGTTTTTCATTATTACCTAATCACCTATATATTATATAAAATTTCATCGATGAATTGAAAATTAATAAGGTAAAAGATCCGTAAAAGATCCGCCAAAAACTAACGGATACGGATATGGATCTTTCTTCTCCCTCGGATATCCGCGGATACGGATACGGATATCTGGCACATCACTAATACTAATATATAAAGCTGAAGAGTTTGTTTGTTTGTTTGAACGCGCTAATCTCAGGAACTACTGGTTCAAATTGAAAAAAAAATTTTTTGTCTGATAGCCCATTTATCGAGGAAGGCTATAGGCTATATAAAATCAGGCTGCGACCATTAGGAGCGGAGCATTAATGAAAAATGTTGCAAAATGTATCTCAAAAATAAGCTTCTATTCAGGTGAAATGCACTAACTAAATATACTCATATTAGCGTTTCCAGAATACAACGCCGGCTAGCTCAATCGGTAGAGCACATGACTGTCAATATCAGGGTCGTGAGTTTGAGCCCTACGTTGGGCGAATATATTTTTATTTTTTTTTTTTATTTTCTACATTGTTTTCTTCTAAGGCTTACATTTAAATTTATTTTAATTTTATTTAATTAATTAAAAAAAAATATTAGTTAAAAAAAGTATAAAAACTGCTTTTTATCGACAAAAACTTTTGAACGGTAACTCCGATCATCATGAAATTTCATTATTTCGGTAAACTAAGATAAATGTGTGTACTCATGTTCCTCTCTTCCCCATTCGTTCTTTTACACCCGGGTGAAACCAGGCGGGACCGCTAGTTGATAAATAAATCCTTTACTTATCCAACTAAATAATAGTATATTGTGCGACTAGTGAGAGAAGGAGAAGATTCCATGAGCGTAAAACGCACGCGAGTGGAATATTCTCCTTCGATCAATGGTCGCACATAATACTTTATTCAACTAGCAGGAGTAATATGTAATCGAGGCCCTGATAAAAGAGGGAAAAATAATAAACCACTTCATTGATTGACGTACCCACCGTCAGTGTAAGATTGCCATGACTTTCGCTGAATTGCGATGCTGTTTTCATATATACAATACCGCCTACCACGTTCCTATTGGTCCAGAAGCTGCGTGCAGTTTTTTTTCATTATTTCACGCTTGGGCTTGCTACTGAGTTTCTATTGGTCCAGAAAATTCATTATCACACTGTACGGTTTATTATTAGCACTCTACGCGTCAACATGAAGTAATTTATTATTTCTCCCGAGTTTAGCAGGGCCCCGAAATTACATATTACTCACGCGTGTTGAATAAATACTGTTTATAGGTGCTAAAACTACAAATACGTACGGTATATCCAAACGGACTGGACAAATTCTTTATGAATGCAATGTCAGTGGTTGCAAAAATAGAACTCACGAAGATAATTCTCACCTAGTGGCAGACGAAGTGATTGTGCTATTAGAACACATACAGACCGTACGTGCTGTCGATCCACAAACTGGCAACGAAAGGTAAAACTATGAGCGTTCTTTAGTTTTATTAATAATTTAGTACCTGGGTGACCGAGCTTTGCTCGGAAAGTTAAATAAAGTGCTGATATTCAAATACGTATTTATTTTAAGTCTCACTTGGATAGTAATTAAAGATTAACTGTCATAATATTTTGAAAACAATTGTTTCATTGTTTGTATAAAATTCCAAAACCTACTTACAATATTTAAGTATTTTCATACGTCAAAAAATTGATTTTTATAATGATAAAATTTGTAAGAAAACGATTTTTTCGAGAGATGAGATCTAGCTATAACGATTTTATGCCCCCCAAAATCCCTTTTCCGTAAATTTCATCCAAATCGTTAGGGCCGTTTTCGAAAAAATATTTAGGGACATAGGTAGATACAAGATTAGCTCGTTTAATAATATTAAAGTTTATTTTGTGCTCGATGTAACATTCCAAATAATATATAGTACGCGCCATGAATCTAAAAGGCTCGGAAGTTCGCAACTCAACAAAACTAACATAGCAATAACAACTTGACAATAGCGTACTCGACTGTACTTCAAAGCAGGAAAGCGACAAGTGACAAAGGCAACGAGCGATCACGGCCAATCACCGACGAGCGCACGTTCCGTGCAGGTAGCTGGGGGGTGGTGGGAGTATCAACGGTTCTAAAATGTGCCTTTGCGACGCTGTTTGTGACTAGCTTCCGAACCTTTTAGATCCATGGCGCGCACTATACCTGACCATAAATCTTATACACTTTTACAACGATGAGTCCAAAGCGTTGACTATTTTTTTTAGGTGGAATTTTAATGTGGGGACGCATGATATCCAGATATCTGGGAGAACACAATGCCATGACAAATCGACACCAAATGATGACTTGGACATAATAGCTGTAATCCCAGAGGCTATTGTGTACACTGTTAGCAAAAGTAATCCAAATGTTTTATACTGGAAACAAAAAGTACGTTACTCTTCTGTTTTTACACGCTTTATATTAACTTCACTTGTAAGTTTGTATGTATGTATGTATGTTTGTAACCTTCGTTTGGATTACAGCAAGTGGTTTATTACTGTAGTATAATATGCCAGCACTGTAACTACAGTGGTTAGCCGTGCGGTCTAAGGCACGGGTCTTTGCTGACGTCAACTCTCGGAATCACGGGTCGTGGGTCTAATCCCGTCCACGCCGAAAAAAAAAATTGTTTTTTTTCGGCAAATTTTTGACAATAAATCGAACAAAAAAGTGGAAAATAAATATAGTTTAAAAAAAACTAAAAAACACGTTTTATATCGAACTAAAAAGTAAAAAATATTTTTTTTAAAATAAGCTTAAAACAATAATTATTAAAAAATACTAGTATTGAAATCTTTGATTAACGTCTGATTAATTATTTTTTATATTTTTTAGATCCGTTCTGAAGAAGATCCAAATCCGGATCGAAACGTTAATGTATTAATTATATTTTTTGAAAAATACTAGTATTATTGTGAAAAAAGCGTGGGGCGCTTTGTTCCACATTTTCGTACATCGAGCACCCCCGCTTTTTTCACAATAATACTAGTATTTTTTATTCATTATTGTTTTAAGCTTATTTTAAAAAAAATATTTTTTACTTTTTAGTTCGACATAAAGCGTGTTTTTTAGTTTTTTTTAAACTATATTTTTCTATTTGATTTTCACAATGATATTTTATTTAAATCTTTGATTAACGTCTGAATAGAACTCTTCAAATAAAAAAAAAATTATTTGATATTTTATTTTAAAGTTGTTTGTTGATTTTTAGCTAGCTTCGCCAATTGCCAACGTTTGGAAAATAGAAAATAATGTTTTGCAATCGGTTGATTTGTTCTGCGGGTCTCAATGGACGTGGAGCTTGCCTGGACATAAACCCGGAATATCGTATTCACCGGGACTTTATGTTGGAATGCACAAGAAGCAGGTACACAACTTTTAACATTCATATTATCAAATCGTACATTTTTAACAAAGTTTTGCAATTTTTGAGTAAATTTTTAAATTTGTATTTTTGACGTGATAACGTCTTATAAATTGATGAAACACCGGCTGCATGCACGAAAAAGTGTAACGTTCCGAAAAGTGTAACGTTCCGAACAGTGTAACGTTTCGCCTGAGCGTGCAAGCGAGAGCGCGATATAAGCGATAGAGAGGCACGATCTGCCCAAGCGTCGGCTTGTACGAAGCTCCGCCCACCTAGACGGATGTCATTATCTGTAGCATGACGTGTTGAATACGAGACAACGTGTTTTGTGTTTATTGACGTGATAACGTCTTATAAATTGATGAAACACCGGCTGCATGCACGAAAAAGTGTAACGTTCCGCCTGTGTAACGTTCCGCCTGACCCTGTGCGTGCAAGCGAGAGCGCAGTATAAGCGATAGAGAGTCGGTAAAAATATAGTTTGACAGCTACTAAAATTTAGGTTATGTATTATTAAATATGATATTCGAGCGGAATACGTTATCACGTAAAACTATCGTCCGTAAACCGACTTTACAGACAATCAATTTTTTTTTATCTAAAATTTATTATGAACAAAACCAAAATGTCATTTAAATTTTAGCTGTACATTCAGGAGTCCGCAGGGATGACGAGGTTAATTGCTTCATATTTTACTGAACTACATAAGTCTAATGAAAACGCTATACTTAAAACCTGGGTGCCTCGTATCCCATGGAAACCGCACCCTGCGTTAAGTTCAGCAGTTGCTGTTAAAAGTATCGCTCAAGAAATTCAAAAGGAGTCACTTGAAAGCGGCGTTCAGGTGGTAGAACAGAAAACAACATCCCTGTCAGTTTTATATGCCTCCGAGTACATAAACGGTAAATAATTTCGATTCATTATTGCTCGGTAAAATCTAGTTAAAATTCTTTCATATTACCGTATAGCCCGATTATAACGCGACTTTTTTCGACCATTTATTTTCACTACAGATGTTGAATAGAATGGAAGATGACATTTTGTGGGAGACTGAAAGCGTGAATTATATTGATATGAATTAGTTGCCCGATATCCGTATCCGTATCCGCGGATATCCGAGGAGGGAAAAAGATCTGTATCCGTATCCGTTAGTTTTTGGCGGATCTTTTTCCTTATTAATTTTCAATTCATAGATGAAATTTTACATATATAGGTGATTAGGTAATAACGAAAACCTGTTAAATTCCATTCAGATTATTTCTTATTTTTCTAAATTGTATTTGGCACATTTATATTGCAAACATTTATCGTAGTGAGTACCATACTAATAGTACATAACTCAAAGGTACTAAATCAACTATTTTTATAATGAGATATTGTACATCGATCTTTGGAAAGAGACAATCTGTTATGAGAGTTAACTCTTAAAGAGGTCAATAACTTTTTCCCATAACAGATAGTCTCTTTCCAAAGGTCGATGTGCAATATTTACCGCCGCGTACTCTAAGAAAGTTAAGATCCGTATCTGTATCCGCGAATCTTGAAACCAAAAATCCGTATTCTAATCCGTATCCGCGGATATACATTTTTAACGATCCAGCACATCACTAATATGAATGTAACCTATAATTACCTAAATAAATGCTTATCTGATTGAATTTAACTTTATTTGAATTCTTTTATGAGTATTATTTTTTTTCTAAATATCTTTATGAAAATTTCAGAGTCGCGTATATTCGGGCTAATATGGTAAATGCTTAGGTGTTGTGTAAGATTTTTGTAAACACTCGTAATATGCGAAAAATTCGCAACTTTTCAACGCTCGCATTGGGTTTCATAAGGATCGCTAGTGAACCTGCGATAATAATCGACGGTCAAACTAATTTAATTTATACGGATCGATAATTTTTAGGGAACGGATTTTATTTGTATACCGAAGAAAACAGTTTGCAGAGTCAAAGAGAGCAATGCAACAAATACAACTCTACTTTAAACGATAACGATGGACACGACGGGTCCGATACTGATGATGAAGACTCACCGGTACAAATTATAGTCGTTTCTTTATGGTATTGGTGGTAAGTAATTGATTTCTCTACGTCAGTAAAATATGATTTTGATTGTTTGATTTTTTTTTTTATTAAAAGTGCATTTTTGACAACTTGGTCATTTATGCGAAATAATAAAATAAAATAACAAAATTATACATTGAACACTTGATTACTGCTAGATGTACCTACTGTTGGTTCACTTTAGAAACTTTTATATTTTATTTTACGTGTCCGTTTTCTTTGTAAATATAATAATCTTGTTTAATGTTTGATTTTTTAGGAAAGAAGTGTTAATTATATCGATTACGACTGCATTTGTCGTAAACATAATTTGTTCTCGTAATTTTTTCCATTACAATTCGGTACAGCCGGTAATAGAAGTGCCGGAGAAGATCAAAGAAACAAGAGTCATGATGAGAAGTTCATCCGAATCTCAGTCGACCAATGACTTTAATTCACGATTTTTGAATGATTTCGAAATAGTTCACTGTTTGGGACAAGGAGGCTTCGGTGTTGTCTTTGAAACAAAGAACAAAATAGATGACTGCAATTATGCAGTCAAAAGAATTGATCTTCCTAATAGGTATCTAGAAGTTTAAAATCATAATACAGTACGCGAGAAACGCTGATAAAAACGTGACGTAACCAAATTCCCTAGGACAGGGTTCGGCAACCTTTTCAGACGGAAGAGCCAAAAGTTACAATTTACAAAATTTCGCAGTTTTTAAAGAGCCACTAAAGATTTTCGTGGCAGTATAATAGTATTTGCTTATACAGTATGTAAACGCATAAGGTGCACATAGGGAAATTAGCATTGGGAAAAAATACTTGGATCAGAGTTAGCCATGACTGCATTAATTGTTATTTCTATTGAATTATCGTGGTAATCTTGTGGATTTCTATTTTATTTTGATTTATTTTTATTTTACTTTGCTTTTTTAATAATAAAAAGCTCTTATAAATCATCATTTTAATTTTTTTGTACAAAAATAAAACAAAAAAAACGACTGTTTGAAAACATTTCATTCAAAAATTGTCTGACTGGTATGACGTATGCGCGTTGGTAATTCAGTGATCCAATGTCTTTAGGCTCAACACGAATAGGCAGAGATATTTGATCTCGCACCATATTTAAGTATTTTTGGGAATTAATGTCCCATTAATAAAAAAAGTCCGATTATGTTGTAATCATTTGAACATTTTCTTCAGTAGTATACACATTCATTTTGCAAAAGAATATTATCTGTCAAATTGAAAAACAAGATTTCAAGGCTCACTCTGATCCAGTTATTTTTTTCCCAATATTAATTTCCCTATGTGCACCTTACGCGTTTACATACTCTATATGTATAATCCGAGGACGATACGTCGTGACGGGGGCGGTGCGGGTGAGACGCGAGTGGAAATGGCTGAGAGATAGACATGGTGCTCAATCATGGATCGATTGGACGATTTTTAAGGGTTTATATAATAAAATAATTATTTTTTGCTTATCGAACTGGAGAGCCGCAACTTTACATCAAAAGAGCCGCAGGTTGCTGAGCCCTGCCCTAGGATACAATCATAAAAACTTTCTAATTTGTTTTTTTCCAAATCAAGATTTCTGATTTACTTGCTTTTTTCTGTGAATAGACGAACTGTCATTCGTAATATTTTAATTTTTTAGGGAGTTGGCTAGAGACAGAGTAATGCGCGAAGTTAAAGCACTGGCAAAGTTAGATCACTGTAATATCGTCCGATATTTTAACGCATGGTTAGAATATCCGCCACCTGGTTGGAAGGAACAACATGATAAAGTTTGGTTCGGGTATGTAAGTTTTAATAGTTTTGGAGTAGTGATGTGCCGGATATCCGTATCCGTATCCGCGGATATCCGAAGGAGAAGAAAGATCCGTTTTTGGCGGATCTTTTACCTTATTAATTTTCAATTCATAGATGAAATTTTATATATATAGGTGATTAGGTAATAATGAAAAACCGTTAAATTCCATTCAGATTATTTTTTATTTTTTAAAATCGTATTTGGTACCTTTATATTGCAAACATTTATCGTAGTGAGTAGGTACCATACCAATAGTACATAACTCAAAGGTACTAAAAAACTATCTTTATAATGAGATATTGCACATCGATCTTTGGAAAGAGACAATCTGTTATGAGAGTTAACTCTTAAAGAGGTCAATAACTTGTTCCCATAACAGATAGTCTCTTTCCAAAGGTCGATATGCAATATTTACCGCCGCGTACTCTAAGAAAGTTAATACCTATCCGTATCCGTATCCGCGGATCTTGAAACCAAATATCCGTATTCAGATCCATATCCGCGGATATACATTTTTAACGATCCGGCACATTACTATTTTAGAGTCGCCAAATGAACTTTTCGTTATTTATTTAGATTTGATTAACTTGTTTTGAATTAACAATTTTTTCTATTTGACTTGACGATCGAGTATTTTTATCCTCAATCGGTACTTAATTTTTTTGAGTGATCGCACTTCTCAAATAATTAATCTACAACTCATTTTTACCTGTAACCTCAAAATGACTAGTGTTATTTACGCGCGGAAGCATTTGTTTTGATTTGACTCGTTGAATGTTTTGATTTTTATTTCCCGACTAGTTACGAATGTTTTTGTTTTTGTAGAGAATTCTCGATGATTAGTGACACTACGTTTTCACAGTCTATCCTAACTAGTAAACACAGAGACGTCAATCTTGACCTATCGATGAGCGACGATGACAAACACGAATCCGATTCCGATTCGTGTGTTACGTTTCAACGTTCGACACCGACCACCGATTTAGTAGAGATAACTATAGATAAAGACGATCGTGAGCCTAAAAGTACATTAGAACAGATTGAATCGGGATCGACCTTTATATCAAATATATCCAAACTGGGACATAGACGCGGCAATTCATTAGATGTATCGATAAAATCTAACAGAATGTTATTGTACATTCAAATGCAGCTGTGCAAGCGGGAGAGTTTGCGAGATTGGATGGGAATTAATATCGATAGAACAAAAGAGGAAATTAAAATTATTTTTAAACAGATCGTCGATGCGGTTGAATATGTACATATGCAAGGCCTTATTCATAGAGATCTGAAGGTAAGCTTTCATTATTGCTATTGAACACATTTCAAAAGAAACTTAAGAAACCATCGATTACCCAATATTAATTGTACTCCTTCCGGTTTCGACTGAAATCGAAACAAATGCATTTCTATAGCTTTTGAGATAGTGTTGGGCGATTATGAATGATATAATCAAAATATTTCGATTATGGCCGAATAATCGATCATTCGATTATGGCAACCGAGATATCATTCGCTTGAATCGATTATGAAATATGAAATGAATACTAATCCCGACACAGTACTATTGCTATGTCGACTGTCGATTAATATAATATGATATATTGATATATCGTTCGGTTTCTGCATCTACATGCACTGGGATGGGAAGTCTTTGCTAGCACTGGAGAGTGGGTGTGTTTTCGATTGTACATACTTTGTTGTATTTAGTGTTAACTTATAGTTGAATAATGAAGTGACGCGGTGCTTGTATTAATTTAAATGATATTCATAATCATGACATAAGAAACAATCAAGATAGACTAAAGAAATGCAGATTGAAAATGTCTCAGAAAAATCCATCGTACTTTGGCAGTGTTTTATTTAATAAACTGCATTCTTCCTAAAAAATTGTTTTTACGATATTAAGGATTTTTTAAATTTCAATTTTAATGTTTAACTCATTATTTAAATTGACGATGTATCCATCTAGGCCATTACAAATATATTTATATTTCTATTCGATCGTACCAGGGATTCCATTATTAATATTGTGTTAAGTAATATTAACAAATCGAAATTGCAAAGTTAAAACATAATTCATAATCGATATTTTGAATGATCATTCGCTTATACTGTAAAAGTAAATAAAACGAAACTAATAATTGCCAAGTTTGCGCATCATTCATAATCGATAATTCGAATGATCATTCGATTATAAAAACTGATTATTTTGATTCATTCCATTATTGAAATACAGGGTGAGTTTTAGGTTGATGCTTTTTTTTTACAGCGTGTAAAAATCAAATAGACGAGCAAATATTTCAAATAGTTTTTTTATCAAAACTCAAAAATAAGAGAGAAACAGCCTTTCAAAGTTTAAATAAATTTTATTAAATTTTCTTTAATTTTGAGGTCGGTCCTGGGGTTATATTATGTCACTATGGAAATAAGTTGTTATTATCAAGTATGTGTATTGTTCTGTTTTTGAGAGAATTGTGTGTGCCTCAATTATTTTTGTGAATACTTGATAATAATAACATATTTCCATAGTGACATAATATAACCCCAGGACCGACCTCAAAATTAAAGAAAATTTAATAAAATTTATTTAAACTTTGAAAGGCTGTTTCTCTCTTATTTTTGAGTTTTGATAAAAAAACTATTTGAAATATTTGCTCGTCTATTTGATTTTTACACGCTGTAAAAAAAAAAGCATCAACTTAAAACTCACCCTGTATATCGATTATGCCCAACACTATTTTGAGATAATTTAAGTTAAAAATAAATAGCACGATATAGTTTTTTGGTACGAAAATTGTTGATATCCCCGCATTGACCCTATAAGATTAAAAACGAAATAGTTTTAATGCTTTTTCTGAAGCTTTACACTCAATTCTTGTTTGTTTTTTAGCCCAGCAATATTTTTTTCAGTCTGGACGATCAGATTAAGGTTGGAGACTTTGGACTTGTAGCAGATATGGATGATGACATTCCTGATGTCGATCAACCGAGTACTTCGGCACCTTCTTTCAAAAGGACAGTCGATGTTGGTAGGTGAAATATATTTTCTAGTTTATGTAACAATGTTCAAAATTATCAAATTTTAATACGTGGACACGATTGTGTGACCCATTTGCTCCCGAATTGGTTAAAGGCAAAGCTAGTTTATTAATATATTGAAGGAGATTTATTTGATTGAGGAACAATTGAATAATAAGCTTTACAATACGCGCCACGAATCTAAAAGGCTCGGAAGTTAGATGAGAATGCGGGCTTGCGCTTGTACAGTCTTTTGAAAAACTACAAACTCGCAACTCAACAAAACTAAAATAACAATAACAACTTGACAATAGCGTACTCGACTGTACTTTAAAGCAGGAAAGCGACAAGTGACAAAGGCAACGAGCGATCACGGCCAATCACCGACGAACGCACGTTCCGTGCAGGTAGCTGGGAGGTGGTGGGAGTCTCAACGACTCTAAAATGTGCCTTTGCGATGCTGTTTGTGACTAACTTGCGAACCTTTTAGATCCGTGGCGCGCATTATACCAGAGTATCGCTTGTGGCCAACATTTCGAAAAATATATTTTCATCTTCATGTTTCGAAACTCTGGTAAAGCTTATTTTACAATTGTTCCTCAACCAAATAAATCTCCATTACATATTTTAGGAAAAAATCCTCTACTAACAATTTATTAATATATATTAATAATTAATTACAGGCACTCATTTATATATGAGTCCTGAGCAGAAAAACGGATTGTCATACAGCTATAAGGTTGACATTTATTCCCTAGGAATAATTTATTTTGAGTTGCTAGTGCCGTTTGGCACTGATTCCGAACGATTTAAGAAAATAGAAGATTTGAAGAACAACATATATCCGTATAATTTTCAGACACGGTACAAAAATGAGGTATGGTTAAATTAGATGTATTAAAGTGGAATTCATTAATTATTTATAAAATAATACATTTTTTTTTAGTTTGAGCTCCTACAAATGATGTTGTCTCGAAAGCCGGAACAGAGACCGACAACCTTTGGAGTTAGAGCTCAACATCCTTTACTAGATGAGACTGATTCTAAATATCATTATGAATTACCTCCGAGACTTCTGCGAAGGAACTCTCAACCATAAAAGACTCGAATAATTTTAATTAAATTTAACATGTGATCTTTAGAAGTAGATGTTTTTTTTTGTTTTTGATTTATGTTCAATCTAGGTTATAAATACAAAAAAATCTAATCCTGAGCTGTGAGATTAAGTTTTAAACTTTAATCAACGTTTAGTTTTCATAGTGTAATGTACATGAAACATTTCCAAGTGCGTCTTTATTTTGTAAATTAATTTATTATATGGAATGACATTTAGTTTTTTACTGATTTTTGCAATTCCTATTTGTATATGGAATATTGGCATTGCGTGTATTTTTTAAATCACTAATCTTGTAAAAAATCAAGGAAAATTTTTATTGACGATATTCTTTTCTCACACACTGCTTATAAGAATTTTGGGTTGTCTTTGAAAAAGCATTTTTCAATTTTATTCGAAACAGTCGAATTTCCTAAAATTAATTTTTTCTTATTTTATTACGCTAACATGATTAAGTATTATATAGAAATAGTGTGAAAAAGAGAAAGCTTTTTGTCTATCAATAATTATTTTGATATTCAGTGTCTTAATTATAAAGTGCCAACCAAATAATTTTTGTCAAAATGCGATTTGTCTTATTTTTTAAAAGTTACTAAGGTAGTTGTCTTGCGAAACACCGTAAGGTTACGGTCGTCAGGGGTATTCGGCCCGAGTGGCAAAAACTTTTGAGGTATGTAAGCTTTTCAATATCACAGGTTGAGCGAGATAGCTTGTCCAGCTCCTTAAAGTTTTGCCTTATTGCTTCTAGTCAACCAATCTGCGCGTTGAACGTTCGATAAAGTGATTTCTCAGAATGACTACCTTAAGGAGGTTGATGCGTTATAGTCCCAATCAAAAGTATGACGAATTCTAAATGGGAACTTTTCCATAATAAATATTTACAAAAGGTTATAAGTCGATGATACCAATAAATTATTGTCATAAGGGCATGAATAAAAAATTTCTTTTAATATTAATTAATTATTTCAGTATTTTACTTAATGGACTAACTTTTGAATTTTTTGTAGAAAGTTAGGTTAGAAAATCTAAATTTATGTAAATATTTGTATTTTACATATTTTTTGCAGTAAATAATTAAGAAATAGAAAGTAGAAGTAATAAAAATTAAAATTAAATCATTAAAAAGTTGAAAATTCAGTTAAAATTGTTAAAATTGTCAAGAATAAAAGTCCATAATCGAAAAATGCTAAGGTTTAATATTTTTTTTTATTGATTAAAAGTCTCCTAATTAAATTGGAAAAAATATTAAAATTTGCATAAGACATCGATGCTTTACATAGTTAGTTTTCGGAACTGCTGACATTATTTGGTTATTTGCAAAAAATTAAAATGTACCGTTTGCATGCTAGTTTGACATATTTTCCATAAGACTACCTGTAAAAGTTTTTTTTTTAATTTTTAACTTTATAAATCTCCTAACGATTTTGGATTTTTTACAGAAAATTTTGTCATAAAAAAATCTATTAAAAAAACGTTATTTCAGGTTTTTTTCATTATCATCGTAAAACGGCTCAACCTCCTTAATATTTATTATTATTCCACGATTTATACATTCCTCAAATATGGTGTTAACTTGAGTTCTGTTATGGAGAGTTTATTCTGTACATTGAAAATATTTAATGTATTACAAAATTTGCGTTTATTTGTAAATTTTCTTTAATAAATAAAGTAATATTTATATATTGTGCCTTTTGAACAATATTATAATTTAGTAAATTAGTATTGTAAGCAATATTGTAATTTTTCATAATTTTGAAGAAAAATACGTGTTGAATGTTTGCAACATTTTGACGCGCCATAAAGAATATTATCGAAAGCAAAGGCTTTCTTTTCAACAATTTTTTTATCGTGTTCTAGTGAGCGTGTCTAAATGTTCATAAAAATTATATGAAAAAGGGAAAAATTACTTTTAAAATTTAAAAATTTGTCATTTGATCAGTGCATTATTGTTATTTTCAAAATGTACTCGGAATAAAAAATTTTTGTAAAATAAATGTTTTGATAATTTGATATTTATGAAGTGTAATTCAATTCTAACCGTTATTTTTTTATTTAAGATTTAGCAAGAATTTTCAAAAGTTGGAGATATATTTTAGACACTCAACAGGTGAGATCATCAGTGTCTATAAGTACTTGGAGATAGAGATGTTTTAAGTTTTTTTTTGGATGTCTGAAATAGATATGTACAGTAGAATGCCGATTATCCGAACGCCGATTAACCAAATCGCCAATTATCCGAATCGGTCCTAAGCGTAATATAAAATAAAAAATTAAAACCGAGTAATTTTTCAATAAAAACAAGTTTTGTGGGGACGCAAGAATACAAAAATGCGAGTGACAATTGCCGCGTAAACGCTACAATGGTATCAGCACACGTCAAAGTTGGAACTCGCTGGAGTCCAGATATATTTCAACTGTTACGGTTGAAAGCTAGAGGCAAGACTCTACATGTCCGATTATCCAAATCGACCCCGGTCCCATTTAATTCGGATAATCGGCGTTCTACTGTATTGGATACCTCGTTCCTGCGGGCTCGCCTCGTCTTGGGAGCGCTCCGTTCCGAGTCGGTCTTTTGACAAGTTGAAGGAAGCGAGCGGAGAATTTGTAATTAATTGTTTTCTCCGAATGTAATCGTTAGATTAATTTTTTCGGAAAGAATAACAATCTTCATTTTTCCTGCGTAGCTAAGGAAAAGTAATTTCGACAATATTACATATGAGAGAGAGGTTCGTCCAAGCAGCCAGCGAACGGTTTCGAAACCGTCACCCGCATGCGCAGTAGCTAAAACGTGTTCTAAAATCGCCGCTAACAGCTTCGGTTTACCTACTGCGCATGCGGGTGACGGTTTCGAAACCGTTCGCTGGCTGCTTGGAACGAGCTTAATGTAACAATACTTGCTACTAGTGATGTGCCGAATATCCGTATCCGCGGATATCCGAGGGAGAAGAAAGATCCATATCCGTATCCGTTAGTTTTTGGCGGATCTTTTACCTTATTAATTTTCAATTCATAGATGAAACTTTTATCCATAGGTATAGGTGATTAGGTAATAATGAAAACCTGTTAAATTCCATTTAGAATATTTTTTATTTTTTTAAATCGTATTTGGCACCTTTATATTGCAAACATTTATCGTAGTGAGTACCATACTGATAGTACATAGCTCAAAGGTACTAAATCAACTATCTTTATAATGATTGCACATCGATCTTTGGAAAGAGACAATCTGTTATGAGAGTTAACTCTTAAAGAGGTCAATAACTTTTTCCCACAACAGATTCTTTATAAAGGTCGATGTACAATATTTACCGCCGCGTACTCTAAGAAAGTTAAGATCCGTATCCGCGGATCTTGAAACCAAAAATCCGTATTCAGATCCGTATCTGCGGATATACATTTTTAACGATCCGGCACATCATTACTTGCTACACTGTATTACCGACCGCTGACACTTTGGAAACTGTATTACCGTCCGCCGACTACCCTGAAAACTATTACCGACCGCCGGCCACTCCGAAAAGTAATAGGATATTATAATACATTTTTTATTTATGCTTTATGTCATCTGTGTTTACAAAATATATAAAGAGGTTCTTTTATTGGAGCTTAGTGTTCAGGAAAAGTAATTTCTAAAGAAAAGCCCGTAAATTTTCCGCTAAGCATTGTAAAATAGTATTTATGTCAATTGTTTAAAAACTCCAGCCTATAAAAACTTGAGTTTCTTGTATTTTTTCATCAAATCAATTTCTTAGTATTATTATCGTTTTTATAATCTATTATTTAATAGTCGATTGACTATACATAATAAGTCTAAAAATATGATAAATCTTTTGAAAGATCGGTTGCTTTTTGAATAAAAATAATAATGTTAAAAGGAGCGATATCGCGACTGTCGTTTACGTTCCATTTATTATAAGAATAAAGTGAATTCAATGATGAATAAATCTTTTGTTGGCTGCACTGGAGATAAGTAGGGTTGCGAAGGAGAGGATTGAGGAGTCAACAATTATGATGAACGAACGCCAGTTGCATTAAGCTTAAGACCTCGCTTCTTTCAGATGCCTCTCTGTAGTTGGTTCTATAACGATCCGTTTTGCGGGTTTTCCATATGCGCGCGCCGTTTTGCCCAATCATTCCGGTTGTCTCTTTCTTTCGCGGCATAATACATTGTTGGAAAAAGATGACTATATAGGCCCCTGTAATGCGGTTCGTACACAGGTGTTCCATACGACTTTTTGTTATTTAATTTTTCTACTATACTAATATACAAAGCTGAAGAGTTTGTTTGTTTGTTTGAACGCGCTAATCTCAGGAACAACTGGTTCAAATTGAATTTTTTTTTGTTGGATAGTCCATTTATCGAGGAAGGCTATAGGCTATATAAAATCAGGCTACGACCATTAGGAGCGGAGCATTAATGAAAAATGTTGCAAAATGTATCTCAAAAATAAGCTTCTATTCAGCTGAAATGCACTAACTAAATATACTCATATTAGCGTTGCCAGAATACAACGCCGGGTAGCTCAATCGGTAGAGCACACGACTGTTAATATCAGGGTCGTGGGTTCGAGCCCTACGTTGGGCGAATATATTTTTATTTTTTTTTATTTTCTACATTGATTTCTTCTAAGGCTTACATTTAAATTTATTTTAATTTTATTTAGTTAATTAAAAAAAAATATTAAAAAAAGTATAAATACTGCTTTTTATCAACAAAAACTTTTGAACGGTAACTCCGATCATCACGAAATTTGGACACAACTTTCATCTCGGTAAACTAAGATGAATGTGTGTACTCATGTTCCTCCCTTCCCCATTCGTTCTTTTACACCCGGGTGAAACCGGGCGGGACCGCTAGTATAATATAAAGCTGATGCGTTTGTTTGTTTGGTTGAACGCGCTAATTTCAGAAACTACTGGTTCAAATTGAAATTTTTTTTGTTGGATAGCTCATATATCGAGGAAGGCTATAGCCTATATAATATCACGCTACGACCAATTGGAGCGGAGCATCAATGAAAAATGTTGCAAGATGTATCTCAAAATTTGTCCGTCCGACAAATATTATCAAGTGAAATGCTCTAACTAAATATTGCAATATTAGCGCCTCACATCTGCAAGCCCGGGTAGCTCAGTCGGTAGAGCATGAGACTCTTAATGCCAGGGTCGTGGGTTCAAGCCCCACGTCGGCGAATATATTTTATATTTTTTTCATTTTCTACATTGCTTTCTTCTAAGGCTTACATTTCAATTTTTTAAAATTTTATTACGACTAATTAAAATTAAATAAATTTAATTAATAGCTCATTTGAAAACTGTTACAACTATAGGTACCTATATAAAAATAATTTTCCTGCAGTGTTTTCAATTATATATTTATTATATTTTATTAATTACAGTAATTATTGTTTTAAAAGAAATTTATTACTTAAAAAAACTATAAATACTGCTTTTTAACGACAAAAACTTTTGAACGGTAACTCCGATTATTATGAAATTTGGACACAACATTCATCTCAGTAAACTAAGATAAATGTGCGTACTCATATCCCCCCTCCTCCATTCGTTCGGGTGAAACCGGGCGGGACCGCTAGTACAATATAATTACGAAAAAGTACTAATAAAAAGGAAGGAAATACGAACCTAATTTTGAACTCACGAGGTCTTTCATTTCAATTTCGCAAGTAATATGGTGGTGGGAGATACGGGTCTTACGCTAGTATGATGGTGGGAGCTACGGGCCTTATCGAACAAGCTGTTATAAGGACAATTTGTAAAACAATATTTTAAACTGCAATATTTATTTATAATTTTGACGTGCAATATAAGCGCCAGAAATAAATTAATGAAGGAATTTTAAAAATAACGGTCGAACATAAATAGGTAAGCGAGAAAATTTTATAAATAATTTGGGACCGTCTATAAATGTGTGATTCCAGTAAATAGTTCTAGTATGTACGTATATTATACTGCAAGCTAGGGGGGTACTGGAAAATCAATACAGTCGTGCACATCCTGAGTTCTGTATATCTACTACGTCCCACATCAGAATCAAGCTGTTGGAACTGTTGAGCCGTCTCTACCGTCAGTTCTTTGTGTTAGTGACAGTGACTGTTCCAGTTCATTCAGTTCCTTATAGTTCTCCATTATAGTAAACATGTTTTAATCAAAAGCGTTATGGCTGTGAATTTCTCGCTAGTTCTTATACATAAACTATTTAATATATGATATATCTTATATATACATATATATGTATATACTTGTACATATGTGCGTAGCTATTTGATAGGTTTGTATTCCGTTCGATACTTTAATATATAATACAAGGGTATATATTATGAACTATGGTGACCGTTTTGAAGACACAGTGCTCTTACGATTTTCAGTTTCTTGACTGTTCAAAGAACGGATAGTTTGATGTTAACCATTTTTCGCTTTGAAATGAAACTGTAGGAGTTGATTTTGATTGAATCACTTCATGCAAACGGTCGGTAAAAAGTATGTATTTATTGAATATTATTACGTAAAGTATTTTTCTTGTTTTACATTTTATAATCTATAGTTGAGTGCTTATATCACGTGTCTAGTGATTGTGACGTAACAGATGTTATTATGGATGCTAATCGAAAATGATTTTTGCTGCACTCGACTCGAAGTCAGAGAATCAGTTACCCAGTAGCCTATTTTTCGCTGCAGTGGAAAGAAGTACTAATACTGTGAGCTACATTGCTTTTAAAAACGTTTCCAATACACGACAAAAGTGAAATTTATCCATCCGAGTACATTTTATAATTCACATCATCTCAATTTCTGCTTAAATTTCAACCAATCTGGATATGTAAAATTTAAGAATTCTAAATTCGGTGTTGCTCATAAATTCCGTTCGTCGCCTCATATTGCTCGCGACGATCGTCCGGGGAACGGTATCAAAGAGTATGTCAATATTTTTGCCGTTTTTTACATCTAGTTTTAACATTTACTGAAAAGTACTTATATATAAAGGTGAAGAGTTTGTTTGTTTGGTTGAACGCGCTAATCTGAAGAACTACTGGTTCGAATTGAAAAAAAAGTTGTTAGATAGCCCATTTATCGAGGAAGGTTATAGGCTATATAATATCACACTACGAAAAAAAGGAGCGGAGCACTAATGCAAAATGTAACTCAAAATTAGTCCATCCGACTAAAACTTTTGAACGGTAACTCTGATCATCATGAAATTTGGACACAACATTCATCTCAGTAAACTAAGATGAATGTGTGTACTCATTCCCCTCCCCATTCGTTCTTTTGCACCCGGGTGAAACCGGGTGGGACCGCGCTAGTTTTGTATATAATGAGTTTTTACTTTGGATATTTTTCATTTTTGTCGTCCATATTAGTGATGAACAAGTTTTATCGTGAAGACTTAAATATGGATTTCAACTGTAGCTAAATATGCGTGTTTAATAAAAGTAAAAAAAAAAAAACATTCAAGAAAACACGAATCTGGAAACAGCACACATACACGTTGGTAAAATATAAGTTATTTTCACGACATACTGCGCAAAACATTGTGTGAATATTTTTTTAAAATTTACTATTAGAAGCTAACTTTTTTAAGACATAAAAAAATTTTCTTGAAATCGATGCTGAATGAAAAAAATTAGCAGAAACGGCGAGTGAATGAATTTAGATGAGAGTCATGTTTGAAGCGTGGTGCTGCAGGGTTAATTATAAAACTAATTTCATAGCTCACTGATAAGTGTTAAAAGCTAGTTAATTACTTTACTTAATTGATACATTTTGGAGGGGATGATTAGTGCCTACTATGAAGTGATTTTAGCTATTGAAATCTATTAGCTAAAAAACTCATTCTTGGCACAGAGTGAGTCATCTCAAACAGCTTGCGTTGCCAGATTTTCAATATGACATGCAGCCATATAAGCTTTACAGGCTTCGCGGAAAGTAGTTCAATTATTTTTCCGAGATGTCCGAACGGAACGTCAATGAAACTTAATATTTTTCTAATCCAAAACATGACACTGGGATCTAATGAATTAGGCACCATAGTTGTTCCCAGGGTCGGATTTAAGGGGGGGCAACCGGGGCTGAAGCCCCGGGGGCCTACACAATAGAAATTTCTAGATAAAATTTTCTAACAAATAACGAATAATATGCAAAATTATATAAAACAAGAGGGTGCGTGAAAAGTCACGCGGTACAAGTGAAACTTCTATGTAATGTTTAAAAGATGTTTAAGACCGAAATCATCAATGATTTTTCGTCGAAAAAAGCTCGCAAGGTTCCATTCGTTAACTCTATAATTTAATTTGGTTTATTTCTTGTATTTTACATTTTACTATTATCTATACGTATGTTTTTGAAAAGAATTTGATTTGTTTCGCAATAAATTATTGGAACACTTAAAAGAAAATAAATATGGTTTAACTTGTTTGGAAAATAATTAGGGGCCTCCATTCCTTCGTTGCCCCAGGGCCTCTACACCTTTAAATCCGGCCCTGGTTGTTCCATGTTCTGAAATATTTTTTAATCTAAGGATTTTTCCGGCGTAGTTAGTTTGTCCATCGCAGAGAAATTGAAATGCAAAATTGTAGATTATAAACGTTCAATAACATAATAATAATAATAATAATAATAATAATAATATATCTTTATTCCATCATACTGAGTACAGTGTAGAATAGGTCAACAATTTCCAAGAGAAAACAATAAAAATAAAAAATATTATCAATATGGCTGACTAAAATATTTGTTCATAGAATAAAAATTATTTGTTTTTAAGTATATTTTGAGCTCTTGCTTGAACTTTTTTATTGGCATCTCTTTCAGCCTATAAACTTTAAAACTTTAAACCTTTAAAATTTTATTTGTTACGCCGACGTTAACATGAATTTGGTTTAGAACATAATTTTTTTTTCGCGCGTGTTATGCTCATGAGCTTTTAAGTTTTGTCATAAGCACCTGATTACGTGCTATATTTCAAGCAGAAATTGATAAAAATAACTTTTCAGTGATTTTATTCAAATATTTGTAACTTATAATATAATAAACAAAAATTACAATACCATTATTTTTAACCTATTTGAATATAGAATAATCTAGAACTATTTATCTTTATTTGTTATCGTTGTTTGAATTATTCAGTAGCTAAATATGTACATATATACTTCATACTTTGCTGGTACATATAGTCGATATGTGTTTATTGCTATTATTTCAACGCACCATACTTTTTTACACATGAATAATTAAATAGCCTGCATTTGTTTACTTCAACACCAATTTTGTTATCTATATTACAATAATGTACCTCCATATGATAGTGTGACCACAGTATCTATCTAAAATGGGTTTTGTTTAAAATCGATATTTTTTTTCACCTGAAACACTTATGTCACTTACATTTTGCTTCGTAATAAATTGCTTTTTTCAACTTGACGTGAGAGGGGTCTAGCCCAAGGTTATTAGATACAGAGAAGACCTCGTTCTGTTGGATAGTAGTGGGAGGATGACGTCATCCAGCGGACTTATGTCACTTACATTTTGCTTTGTAATAAATTGCTTTTTTCGATTTGACGTGAGAGGGGTCTAGCTCAAGGTTATTAGATACAGAGAAGACCTCGTTCTGTTGGATAGTAGTGGGAGGATGACGTCATTCAGCGGACTTATGTCACATTTTGCTTTGTAATAAATTGCTTTTTTCAATTTGACGTGAGAGGGGTCTAGCTCAAGGTTATTAGATACAGAGAAAACCTCGTTCCGTTGGATAGTAGTGGGATGATGACGTCATCCAGCGGACTTATGTGACATTTTGCTTTGTAATAAATTGCTTTTTTCAATTTGACGTGAGAGGGGTCTAGCTCAAGGTTATTAGATACAGAGAAGACCTCGTTACGTTGGATAGTAGTGGGAGAATGACGTCGTCCAGCGGACTGTCGATTGATATTGCGTTTATCACCCTAAACCACTAAATTTATATGGAGAAAATTACGTAACTTTGCAAAAAGTATTGGTATCTTACCAAACTTGATAAATCGGATTCAGAAAAATATGTTCTGAAATAAATTTCCATTCTTTTGGTGGCCGAACGTATCGGTAGAACATTTATGTTTCTGTTAGGAATAAAATTTGTTAATGTTCATTTAGTATTAGTTTAGAATTCTTCTAACGCGCGCGTATTTTATTTCGGAAAAATTGCAAACCTTTCTAGGCCTCACCGTGGTTCACGACGGTCTTAACTCGGCTTCGTCCGAGATAAAATGTTTGTCACAACAGACAGTAACGTAAATGAAAAAACAGTTGTGTGGTTTTAAGAAACCACGACGCAAGTGAAACTTTTATTGGATTGTAGGCGTTGGATTGTAGACACTTATCCATCACGATTAATTATAAACAACAATATTCACATGAATACACGAATAAAAACATGTAAACACTGTACAGCACTTGCCCGCATGACAGACTGACTATGTGTTATACATACTACACGGTCAGCTGATGCTAACCATGGGCGCCGCCATATTGGCCTTGGCTGCTCTACCGAGCGCCTACTCCGAACGCCTTTCACTTTACCCCTACTCCGCGGCCGCCTGTAATGCGACATGCAACAGACGGCCAGAAAAAATCGGGGCGATAGAATAAAAGATCACTTTAAAAATTGAAGTTCACCTGAGCGAAGCAGCGAACAAAAGCTAGTTGAACTCCAAAATGTTAAATGAAACATAAGTTTGAATTCATTTCAGACGGTGATTAAAAATGATTGATCCAAGTTCATCCGAAGAAGATAGTGAGGAAGAGAATCAGCATGGACATTCTGGCCGGCATCATAGTCATGGTCACGGCCACGGACATGGACATCAAGCTGTTAGAGTACGTATTTTATCTACATAGGAGCTTGCAATTTTTCAAATTAGAGTAATTTATTACCACATATTCTGTCGCCAAGTCAGTGATTCTAAAGGTGGCACTTCACATGGCTATTTGTGTTCGCTATTGGGTGTTTGTTGTATTTGGCAAAATATATGACGTTCAAGGCAAACATGCAAATAGAGGCAAATACGACCATCCACACATGCAGTCAAATAACAAACACACAAACATTTGGCAGCAGAACGCAAGGTTCAAAATTCTAGAAATTTTAGCTCTATTTCGTTGTTCCAATTCATTTTCAATAGTAATTGTTCCAGTTCTCGTTCACAGCACAGACACAAAAATACTGCACGTTCGTACAGGTTCACGGCGCGTGCGCTTCTGAATATGGCCATTGTGTGGACGGTTTATTTGCGTATTTGCCTATTTGACTCCTTTGATGCACCTCGAAAAACCGACAAGCGCACGGTAACGCGTATTTGGTATTGGCCTTATTTGTCAAATAGGCAAATAAGGCCAACACTTTGTCAAAAAGACTGTCCACACTTGGTAATTGTTTGCCAAATATGCCAAATACACAAATACAAATAGCCATGTGAAGTGCCGGCATAAGAGATCTACCTACGTAACTATGATAAGAGAGCATAACATTTGCACAGATTTATGCAGTCCCATAGCCTTCTGTAAGGTTCAGTAGCGTATACTGAAGAGATGTGGAGTGTGAGCAACACACCATCAGTTGTTAATTTAAAATGAATCGACCTGCTTTCAATGTGTCGATTCGAGTTTTCGCATAAAACCGAACATTTAATTAGGGTGTTTGCTTCTTTTTAAAATTTTGTCACCGTTTTTTTTTTAAGAAAACATGGTATTGTTTGTAAATTTGCAGACGGATTCTCTTCCATCGCATCCGTACAGTCATCCACAAGATGCCCAGGCTGGGAATTTGGAAGTACCAGCTGCTACCGCTAGTTTATCCAGGTATTGATGTTGACTATATTGTTTCGTTCCTTAGGCTTTAGAAAATTGAAAAATAAATACGAACAATAGGGACGCATAACATTTACGAAAACAAAGGTTCGCAAACTATGCAGGAGATGGCGGTTATTTTCAACCTATTCGCAGTATATGCGATCAACAATGCTAGTCGTTTAAAATAAGACAGAGTTAGTTTGGGGATCATTATTCACTGAAGCTAGTCTTTTTAGCCCTATAAATTGTTTAATCTTTTTTGATACCCTGTACTATTTAATATTTTTAATAAATAGCAGATCTTTGTCGCCGTCAAGTGGTGTACCAACGGAGTCTCTGAGTCACAGTATTGGGTCATCTAGGGCTAATTCATTGCCAAGACCAACCAGTCCATCCCCATCTGTTGCAAGCGAAAAAGCTGATTTAGATATACAGGTCAGTAAAACGCTTTTTACTGTTGTGGTATTTCAAAGACGTAAGAAAACTTTATTATTAATTGTCCCCAAAATAGTTTTATAATTTAATTTCGCAAAAAGAATACGATCTTAACTTTATATTTTAAATTTATAAAATCTGATAAAAATCTAAATGTTCGTTTGTTAAAAAACTCAAATCTCCGAAAGTTCTTTACCGATTGCTTTGAAATTTTGATACAAAGTTGCATTCGAACACACGCATGTTTTTGTATACCTATCGTAGGTATAGATGTCACATCTGTGACAGGTGAAAACATGCTTTTTTGAAAAACAGCGCCATTTGTCGGGCGTTAAAGTAAAGCACACTATAATAAATATTTTACGACAACGGAAGCGTAATTTTTTGAAGGTATCATCCACACATGCAAACCAGACTGAGTCACAACAACGCGTGGCCCGATACAGCTAGCTATTAATAAATATATTTCTCGTTTTATGAATTTTTTCTAGAGCTCGGTGCTTATGAAATGTTTTTCTCAAATTTCAATTAAAATCGAAAATATGATCATTAATTGGAAAAAATAAATGCTGTTGTTGATTTACTGGTTTTTGCTTTAATTAATTTCTAAAGCGAAATGAATATGAATGAAGACATTCAAAATCAAATAAGATTCTACTGTACAAAAACTAAAAATTCTTACTTTAAGCGGTCCATACACGCTTAATATTATTGTGCAATGTGGGTTGCACAATATTTTGACGGCGGCACCTAGACGGTCAATATTATTGTACAATATTTTGGTTTGTGCAAAAAAATGTACTGTATGTAGGCGATATTGAAGGTTGTGCAATATATTGCTCAATTGCGAGTACAGACGCTACATTGTACAGTCCCCACCAGAACTTCAGTCATCATGTTGTCACGATTACTATAGTCTTTGGAGCCGGAAGACCACGATACACCTCGATAAATTCAACAATAAATTGTCTTTCGGCTTGCTTGTCACCCATGATGAGGCGTAGTTGAGACGACTTGTTGAAACGACCGCTACTTGAGATCAACTGACGGGATATTGCGCAATCTTGACAACAGACGGCACAATATTTCCCCGTTTGTGCAATATATTTTCAAAATTTTGAAAATCACACAATATTTTGCGCAACCTTTCAATCTCGTCTACACATGGTCAATTATATTGCACAAACCCAAATATTGCGCGATAATATTGAACGTCTATGGGCCGCTTTACAGAACTATTTTAGTTGCGTAACCCAACTGTACAAATTACTTCAAGGTTGTTAGTATTTTATCTAAAGGCTCCACTACACACGTGGCCAGCACCGCCACTCAAATAAGTGCCTATCATCGTCGCGATGATTGCCTAGCCCTCCACACAATCGTGCCGGTCCAATTGTGTGTACGGGCGCACGATGCTGGCCACGCATTCCTTTGATGTACCGACAATCAATCGATTACTGCCGATTACAGGCGATGATGTCCACGCACCGACGAATATGCCCTCTACACAATCGTGAGTGCCTGTAAGTGGCGGTGCTGGCCACGTGTGTAGTGGAGGCATTAAAGGAATACTATTCTTTATATGTATCATTTGATTATTTACATTAATTGTTTTAAATGGCTGTTTACAATTTCTTGAATATTTTTTTATTGATAAACAATGTCAACTATCTGATTTTGCTCGTTACGGTAGGAAAAACAGGAGCGGGAAGAGGAAGAAAGAAAACGTCGGATTCAGCTGTATGTCTTTGTATCAAGATGTGTTGCGTACCCTTTCAATGCCAAACAACCTACAGACATGACTCGTCGGCAAACAAAAATTACAAAACATCAACTGGAAACCATCACCGCTCGATTTCAAGTAATTAAATAAATTCGAATACAATTAGTAGTAAAGTTTCTATAATTATTCATTTATGACAAGCGTATCATTATAATTAGTTACAATGTACATCTAACGCATAATGAAAATGAAAATTGGGAAACTTTGTTTCCGAAATCGATGTGATATGAGAAATTATGGCCATCTTAAATCGTTTAGCTTAGGGTTTCCGTAATTTCTAAAGTGATGGTGGATTGGTTTCATGTCCAACCCTTGTGCTTGTAAAGTTACCTAGTATCTTCTTCTAATTTTCTAAAACTCCTCCACTCGCATCATTAGATAAACACATTTAAAAATGTAAGAATAACGACAACGGGCAGTAATGGTGCGAGTGGCGTCAGCAATAATATTGTTAATAAAAGAGTTAGTGCATTGATATTTCAAACTTTTCTTTTTAACACACTGCAATTTTCAGAGTTTTCTGAAAGGCGAAACACAAATAATGGCAGATGAAGCGTTTCAAAATGCAGTTCAAAGTTATTATGATGTTTTTCTTAAATCGGAAAGAGTTGTTAAAATGGTTCAATCCGGTGCCTGTTCTCAGCATGATTTTAGAGAAGTTTTCAGAAATAATATTGAAAAGAGAGTTCGGTAAATATTTTAACACCGTTTTTTTTATTGTACATAGTTATTAAAAAATTGCGTGATTATGTAATATGTTTTTAGGTCATTACCAGAAATTGATGGACTAAGTAAGGAAACTGTTTTAACTTCTTGGATGGCTAAATTTGATTGCATTTTAAAAGGTATTTGGAAACGGACAGAGTATTTAAATTCAGTAAATACAGCTAAAAATACATTGTTAGATATGTATCACGTAAACAAATGTTCGTAATATCTAACTGGAAATATTGATTTAGCAAATTCATGTCTTTAGACTATATCGATGTCAAATAAACGACGTATAGTTATTTTACGGATTATTGCAGACATCTTTATAGATTGATAGTTTTCATTTGTATTCAGCAGTTAGGTATATTTTTAGCAAATGCGACACACGACTGTTTTTTCTATATTAGGAAAAATTACTTCGTGCTCAACTGTACTAAATTTATTGAAAAGCGTGTTTACTGAGATTTTTAAATCAAAATTATCGGAAAAGTTTGCTTAAAACATAATGAAAATATATTTTAGGTTTGGGAGACGAAGAAACAAAAAGACCATCAAGAATGCAACAACAGTCCCTTAATGCGGAGCTAATTCTTTCGAAAGAGCAATTATATGATATGTTTCAACAAATTCTTGGTGTAAAGAAATTCGAACATCAGTTACTCTTCAACGCCTTACTTGTTAGTATCTATTGTCGATTCCTGAAGAAATAACATTAATAAAGTTTTGACCTTTGGTGGACATTTTGAAATTCAATTATCTATATCAAAACTTCGACACTGTGCTTCTTTGATTATATACGATTTGTTTGATTTGTTGACTGTACTGAAACAAAATTTTTTTTATTATTTAGTTAGATTCTGCGGACGAACAAGCTGCTGCAATCAGAAGAGAACTTGATGGAAGAATGCAAAGAGTTAGCGAAATGGAAAAGGTTTGTATTAGAAACAAAAATGTAAATGTTTTGCTGATGAATAAGATATAAATAAATCGATACTGAAATATTTTAGAATCGTAAGCTGATGCCTAAATTTTTACTGAAAGAAATGGAATCATTGTACATCGAAGAGTTAAAATCATCGATAAACTTACTTATGGCTAATTTGGAATCATTGCCAGTATCGAAAGGATCGATGGATTCCAAATATGGCCTAAAAAATTTAAAAAGATATAATCATAGGTAAATATTTTTCAATTTCTATTACACAATTAATGTACACAACCAAATAATAAGTTTTAGAAAAAATATTCGTTTGTGGAAGAAGTTAGGACAGAACAGGGGCGAGCTGGTCAGTCATTAATTGTATTGTAGGTATACTTTACTCCGATAAGCTTTGAACGCTATGAAAACTTTTAATGTTATGTTTAATGTCATGTAACTCTATTTGAATCTAAACGATAAATATTATTTATTGTCTTTTTGCATTTCTTACTGATAAATGTTGACATTTTCTTCAACACACACACCAACACACCAACAGCACAGGTACAACACACACGCAACCAACACCTTAATTACATATATCTACGTATACAAAGCTGCAAGCACATAAGTAACAACTTGTATAGGCCGGAATTAATTTTCAATTACTGATTTCTTTTTCTGATAGTTTCAATAAAGCCTGGTCTGCAAACTACGTAATGCGGCATCATCTATCAAAACGAAATATTATGTTTTGGTATGAAATTATGGACGGTTTGTAAACTATTTAATTTTGATTGAAAATTCGGCGATTTTTGACTGCTTTGTTACGTAGTTTATAGATTTAAGAATAAATAGAATGTGTTATAGGACTAGGAGACTGGTTCGCCACTGCAATAGGAGCAATTTATAGGAACATCGTTCTTGGAAACCTTAAACAGTTCAATTAACCCTTCCCAAGCTTTTCAGGGATACATCCGCAAGGCCACTTTCCGGCAGCAAGCCTATCACGGATATATCCGCAAAGCTTTCGTGCTTAAGGTTGGGAAAATCGAATTTAAAATATAACTATGGTAATGGTAAATATTAAGCTCAGAACTGAATTGTTAGATGATATCAATCGCTTGGGTAGGTTTAATAGTACTTTTAAGTCAAGTACAATATTAAATTTATTATACTGGAGATACAAAAATCTATTTTGTGTTGTCGTTGTATTAGCAACTTATTTATTTTTAGTGCCCGTTGTTTCTAAACCTTACACATGTCACAATTAATGCTTTTTGGAGCTTTAAGTTATCCGTACAACCCGCCAGTATAGATTGATTAGCTTTCGACAAAATTTATTATTATCAAGCAGTACCTTTTAGTTGTATTATTTTGAGCGCTATTAACATATAATATACCTACATTTCAATTTTGATTACAATATTAAAAGATTCTTTTTATTGATGGTTTTTGTGTCTCTCGTAGTGATTGCACGACTAGTTGTTTAGTTTGTTGATGATTTGAAGTGGGTGTTGTAACTCTGTTGGTTTGTGATGTTGGTCATTGTTGTTTTTGCATTATTGACAATTTTTAAACAGGTCGCAAGGTTCGATAGCCAAACTGGAAGGCGACTCTGCTGATAGTGATACCCAACTCACTAAGCTTGACGTTGTTTTAACATTTCAACTCGAGGTAATCATACTAAATGCTGAGATCCATTTTTTTTTTAATTTCTAAGAGCCACTTGCGTACACTTCAATTAAAAAATTAATTGGATTTTTTTTCTTTTAAAAATACTAAAATGATTTAAAATTGTCTGATATGAAAATCCTATTTAAAATTATGGTATTTAGTCTAATATTTTGTATCGTATTTTAATCTCCTTTAAGAAAAACGGGATTCAGACGTTATCGTATATTTTAGTTGCAGGAAAATTTTAAAGAATTGAATACTATTTTAGGTTGTTGTAATGGAAGTTAAAGGAATCAAATCTTTAGCTCCAAATCGCATTGTTTATTGCACCATGGAAGTAGAAAATGGGGAGAGATTACAAACTGACCAAGCCGAAGCTTCAAAACCCATGTAAGTGTTACATTCATTTTATAATTATCTCCCTGATTTATATCCCGCCGCATTTATAATTATTTTAATCTTCTTCGTTTCTAAATTCTTCTTATTTGGGAATATTTTTGACCAATACCATTTTATAGCTATGTGAGTTTGTGGCAAGAAATGCGTTGGATAACCAATTTTTTCTCATTTATTTTATGTGTCTTCAACTTTTTTCTTTAACTTGAAAAAATCATATTATAATTTAAAAAGGGGGAATTATAAAACGGTCGAATAAAAAAAAAATTGGTGACTGATGATGAGCTACTGTTTTAATAACTTGAGATATTAAAATAATACTTGGGTGACTAAATTACTAAGTGAGCGACTAAATTACTAAGTGAGCGACTAGAATGCCTTCGGTAATTTTGAAGCAGATATCTTCTTTTGTTTTTACTTTTTATTTTTTTTTTCACTTTGGGACTACAACTTAAAACTTACATTTTCATGCAGATTGAAAACAACCGCTTTTTTGATAAAGGGGTATGCGAATTGTCTCGCAGTGAAACACGATGGGGCAAAGGTGGAGTTTTTAAAAAAACTATTCCGGGGTGAACGATAACGGGGTATGCGAATTAAATAGCTAATTGTTTGAATAGAACTGCGTAGGTATTCTAAAAAATGTATATTTAATTGACAGTCAATTAAATATATATTTTTTAGAAAACGCAGTTCTATTCAAACAATTAACTATCAACAAAATGCCGCTTAGAATAAATAAATCAATTGCCAAATTTTGAAAAAAATGCAGGATGTAACGTTGACACTCAAACAAATATTAGGTCGCTCAAATATTATGAAGTTTCCCATTTTGTATTTTAAGTAACTCAAATGGATGTTTGTAAGTTGCTGTTCTGTTGATTTCTCGTCACGCGCAGTCAGTCGCTCACTGTAATACAGTAACCCAAATTGATTATTTTTGTCACCCAAAATTGTAATTTACAGTCACTCGTTTAAATATTACCCCTTTTTTTTAACTTGAAAAAATTCATATTATAATTTAAAAATCAACGAACACGAGTATAATGATTGCTTAAAGTAAATGATTGCTTAATAATTGTTTTATACTTTTTGTAACAGGTGGGATACTCAAGGAGATTTTTGCACGACTCATCCGTTGCCTATAGTGAAAGTAAAGTTATATACTGAAAATCCCGGTATGCTTGCCTTGGAGGACAAAGAACTCGGAAAAATATTAATACGACCAACCCCACTGTCATCCAAAGTTAGTTTAGATTGAAACTTTAATGTGAACTACAAGTTTATGTGTTTAAATATTTCTTTCTTTTTCTTATAAAACTTTCTGATAACAAACTATATGTTATATTGCAACTGAATTTCTTGATTTGAAAAATTCTTTTTCATCGTTATTAATATCTTGTAATGTATTGTTTTCTTAAGAGTATTCGTCCCTGCAAATGCCCCCTGCACCCTTGATCTCAAATCTTTCCCCCTCGCCTAAAAACGGTTCGCGCTCTCCCGACGATATTTTTAAAGCTAGAGGGTTCTGGTAAACGCCAAATGAAAGACAAAGAATCAGACTACAGATCCTTCAGGCGAATTTTTTGAAAAACAGTTTCGCCTACGTGTGAAATATTACGTAACTTATTATTTTTTTCAAAAGGTTGTAAGTTTTTTCAAAAAATTCGCCTAAAGGATCTGTAGTCTGATTCTTTGTCTTTCATTTGGCGTTTGCCAGAACCCTCTAGCTTTAAAAATAGCGTCGGGAGAGCGCGAACCGTTTTTAGGCGAGGGGAAAAGATTTGAGATGAAGGGTGCAGGAGGTATTTGCAGGGACGAATACTCTTAAAAACAAATAAGTATTATAATAATAATAAAATGCGCTTTATGAAACTAGATCGGTAAGTAACGGAAAACAAAATAGCCGACACTATTTTAACAGTCACTTTAACTTTCATTGTTTTTTTTCGAGAGCGTTGAGTATCAATGCGTCTTTTAACAAATTCTGATACAAATAATTCTAGAATATCAATTTGCTTGTTTTCTGGTTTAGTGTTGTATTTTAGATTGTTAATTCAAATGTTTACATTAAATTATTTTAGGCACCCGAATGGCATAAAATGACTGTCCCAAAAAACTTGCCTGATCAAGATTTAAAAATTAAAATTGCATGTCGTATGGATAAACCGTTGAACATGAAACATTGCGGGTAATTTAAAAACTAAATACTTCAATATTGATAATTTTGGGTTGACTTTTTGGAAAATGATTTTTTTAGGTATTTATACGCGATCGGAAAACAAGTTTGGAAAAAATGGAAGAAACGTTATTTTGTATTAGTACAAGTTTCACAATATACATTTGCAATGTGTAGTTATAAAGAAAAGAAGTCTGAGCCATCAGAAATGATGCAGTTAGATGGATATACAGTTGATTATATTGAAGCTCAAAGTGGTAAATAATTAATACATTATATCGTTTGTTGTTAATCATTATTAATTACTCACCTACAATGATATTATAATCATTATATTATATAATAATAATCATTTGTTAGTCGGAAACATACTTTCAAAATTCAAATGCAACAAACCCATTCAAAAGTTATTGTAAAGCCTAATCTAGACTTACAAATTTCTTGAAACGTGTCTTGCTACTACGTGAAAGTCATATTCGATTGATGCGTGCATTTTATGAATGGTTTAATTAAGTCCCAATAAATGAAAAGATATTTTTCATTTTCCGATTTATAAATGATGGTTAGGTTTTGTATACAAATAGCTAAAGTAATTACATTTAGTTTTTTTAGAAGTGATTTTTGCATGTAACTGCTGCAACGATTACAAGATTAGAGTTTTAGATGCATGAAAAGCATTATTTATTTTAATCGTTTTGTTACCTTTTTCTAAAATTGTATTTTTTATGCTGTTTAAGCTCAACTGATGGTCAGTATGGGTAAGTTGTTTTTTTAGTTGAACAATTAAATTATTTTAGACTTAAGATAGCATTTTTGGAAATAAATTTGGGATTTCATTTAAAAAATTACACGGAATCTTATTTTGTTTTTGGGTGGACTCCCAAAGATTACTTAAGTACGAATTCAATAAATTATTCTTAAGTCAACTTTTCGTGGATTTGCATCAAATTTTAAATGAAGATATGTCGCATGAATTTAAATTAGGATCTAAAATACTGCAATGAAAGTACCAATTGATACATTAATTAGTAATGATATGAACGTTCATGGGTATTCATTGACAGATGCAGAAGAATTCTCTAAAATGTGCAGAAATCAAAGAATTCTTCTAGATCTTCATGAATTATGTATTGGCCGTTGAATTTTCACCGATTATCATACCGTCGTTGGTTCTGTAATAGCTCTTATGTGCATAGTTGGCAGATTTTACGTTTTTTAGATGAAAACATTCAGGAAACGGAGCTCTATACACTAGTAATACCTCCAAATTAATTTTACAGTAACCAACAAGGGGAAGTAACTCTTATGTGAAAAGTTGTATCAAATAATTCCTCCCATGTGCCAATAAGTCCGAAATTAACGTTAAATATTTTTTAAGAAAATACTTCATCTTAATTAAACATGTATAATGAAGATAAGTATGAATTAGTAATATACCTCTGAAATTGCTAGTTCTTACCATCCATTGCTGAAATAACCACTTTTTGGCCTTTTCTGCAAATTTTACTTTTTGCACATGAGAGGTATTACAGAGCCAACGACGATACATAGTTTTTCGTGGATTCCAATGCATTTTTAAATAGATTCCCAAGAATTTCCCCTTGGATGTAATGTTAATGTTTGATACGTTTCAATAGACTTAGAAGGAGGGAGATATTTCTTTAACGCCGTCCGAGAGGGAGACAGTATTTTTTACGCTAGTGACGATGAAAACGAGTGCCACTTGTGGGTTATGGCGATGTACAGAGCTACAGGTCAAAGTCATAAACCATCACCGCCTGTTACGCTTCAAGACAAAAATTCGACCATTTCAAAAATTCAGGGAGGCTAGTATTTTTTTTGTACCTACTTATTATGCCGGCACTTCACATGGCTATTTGTATTTGTATATTTGGCATATTTGGCAAACAATTACCAAGTGTGGAGGGTCTATTTGACAAAGTGTTGGCCTTATTTGCCTATTTGACAAATAAGGCCAATACCAAATACGCGTATCGTGCGCTTGTCGGTTTTTCGAGGCACATCAAAGGAGTCAAATAGGCAAATACGGCAAATAAACCGTCCACACAATGACTATATTCAGAAGCGCACGCGCCGTGAACCTATACGGACGTGCAGTATTTTTTCTGTCTGTGCCGTGAACGAGAACTAGAAAATTACTATTGAAAATGAATTGGGACAATGGACAATTTCTGGAATTTTGAACCTTGCATTCTGCTGCCAAATGTTTGTGTGTTTGCTATTTGACTGCCATGTGTGGATAGTCGTATTTGCCTCTATTTGCATGTTTGTCTTGAACGTCATATATTTTGCCAAATACAACAAACAACCAATAGTGAACACGAATAGCCACGTGAAGTGCCACCTTTAGTTACTAGTCTTTCTTGGTTTACAATTTAGAAAAAAATGATATTTTGTAAACAATTCTTATTCAAAACATGTTCTTTATAACTTTTTTTTTATTTTTTGAAGAATTCATTGCGAATTTACGATCAACTGATGAACTTAAATTTTTTTCTTTCAGATGCGGATAGAGCTAGAAAACACGGCATGGAAGATTTTATATCAGCGGATCCATGTACCTTCGATCATGCTTCTCTTTTCAAAATTTTACAGAGCCTTACATTAGATTATAGACTAAATGATCCATACTGTTCACTGGTATATATAATAACAGTTTTTTTCTATAATATTTATCACAATAAAAACTCTAAAGGCTAGCTCACATGAAGAGCGTTAATCGCGCGTTAAACGCGCATTGACATTTATACCACTGTTCACATGGTTACAGATTTTACGCGTTAAGAGCGCATTTATTTTATAGTTTATACGCTAGTTGAGTGTTGTATTCTGTTGAAGATGGACGTTGCAGATGCAATCTGTTTATGGATGTTATATCGAAGAAAACAGCGTCATAGAAAAAATCGAAAATATTGGGTTCATCCTATTTTACAAAATAGAGTTACCTCAAGCTTGTACATTACACTATTTCCGAGTCTCAGGAATTATGAACCTAAATTTTTCAACTACTATTTCGTCGATGAATAGATCATAATCAAATTCTTCTACATCCATTTTTTAATTTAAAGAAAACTTTTTAGAAAAAATAATCGAAAATATTGGACAGCAGGAACCTATCGCTTCAAATCGCGCGTTGCATCTGAACACATCAATGCTAATCAATGTTTAGTTAGACATGATCTAAGCGCGCGTTGACGCGCGTAGACAGGGTATTTGCGTTATCGTGGCGTTGAACGCGCGTCGCCCACCAACGCGCGTTATCATATGAACAGTTATATGCAATTGTATTGAAAATGTAAACGCGTGTAAACCTAGCCTTAATGTTGGATTATTAGACGACTTATTGACCTTGTACTGAATAAAAAATGTTATGCGTTAATTTTCAAAATTTGTATTTCAGGGCTGGTTCAGTCCTGGTCAAGTGTTCGTTTTGGATGAATATTGTGCCAGATATGGAGTTAGAGGATGCTATCGACATCTGTGTTACTTGTCTGATCTTCTAGATCGAGCTGAAAAGAATATTATGATTGATCCAACATTAATTCATTACAGCTTTGCTTTTTGTGCCAGTCATGTCCATGGAAACAGGTATCTTGATGGAAAATATATTTCGTATTTAACAGTTCACTGTTTTTATAAAGTTTTTGATAATTTTGATGAATTAAATAATTATTTTTAGACCGGATGGTGTTGGAAGTATAACACACGAAGAAAAAGAGAAATTTCAAGAGATTAAAGAGCGTCTTCGGGTCTTACTTGAAAATCAAATAACAAATTTCAGGTGACTGTTTTATAATATATTTCTAGTGGAGATCTAATCAAATAAAAACATTTCAGTAATCCATCTCTCTCTAGAGCGTTACGTAATAGACGACCTCTAAGATAACATTATGAACTCTATTTTATTTCATTAGATACTGTTTTCCATTTGGACGTCCAGAGGGCTCTTTAAAATCGACGTTATCTCTACTTGAACGAGTTTTAATGAAGGATGTTGTTACGCCAGTACCACCTGAAGAAGTCAGAGCAATGATTAAGAAATGTCTAGAAACAGCTGCTTTAGTTAATTATACACATTTATCAAATGAGTTGAAAATTGAAAGTATGTTGTTAAAATATTTTAGCGATTGTATTGCGATACTTGATTTCAATTTATAGGTCATATGCATAAAACTCCAAATTGGTTAAAATTTTTAATTCGAAATATATTTTAGTTCTTGATCATAACGTAATGGTTATTTTATTAATCTAATCACTGAAAAAAATACAAATAATAAAAAAGAAATGTAGAAAATAAGCGCTATTTTCGAATTTTCAAAACGCATCGTGACGTCAGAGTATATATCAACAACAGTTTTCATGACGACTGTGTCGTCTCACAGTAAGATTATGTCAGTATTTAGAGAAAACAACAAATAAACTTCATTTAGAACATTGACAATTTGACATCAAGGTTGGCATGCATCGTATATCATGACGTCACATAAGCCCGCGAACATGGCCGATTGTTTAAACTGTCTATTTTTGAATGTGGAATTTAATATTTTTTTTCTTATGATAATATTACATTTTTAAATGATTATCAATTTTTTTCCGTATTATGGTTGACTAAATAATCTATTAAAAATATAAAAAAAAATCATGCATATGACCTATTGTGATAATAACAATAATAATGAATGAATATTTAATTTAATATTTTTTTGCAATCATAGATTTCGTAACTTAATTGTTGTTAAAGATTTAAAAGTTATGAAGTTGCATTATTATTGATTGATTTATCATCTAAATAAATTGAACTTAATTACAATTTTTATTAAACATTATAACAGTTATTGTAGAACACTTGCAAAAATATAAATCCTTTGTTTTATTTTTTTTCTTTAGACCCTCAGGCAACAGTAGTAGACGAAAGGACAGGCGAGGTATCAGTTTCACCTAGTAAAAAACTCGAGGATTTAATTCAACTAGCTGAATTATGTGTTGATTTACTACAACAAAATGAAGAACATTATGCTGAGGTAAGAACTGTCTATATTATTAATTCGTATTGATTATACAGAATAAGAAATAGAACTTTAAATTCGATTTTCCCGACACATTTTTAAATAAATTTCGTCGTCAATAAAAGTAATAAAATTAATACGAAACAACAATGTTAAAACAGAATAATAGCAAAGAACAAAACGATTTTAATGTATCACATATTTTTAGGCGAATTCTGTTAGTTTGCACTTCATGATGGATGGTGTCGATTGTCATTTTTGATGTCTTTCTTTTCTATCTCTGCTAGCCTCTTTACGTTTTTCCATTATTATTTTTTACTGTTTTGTCTGTGGTTAATGTTTCATTTCAAAAATTCTTTATTCATTTATTTTTAACTATACGTTGGTATTTTAAATGTTTTAATTACATTTTTTTTGTTAAATTAATATGTCGTACAGTGTTCCCTCCTTTGTAAAATTATTTTGTTTTTACATGTTATACCAATAAAATCGACGTTAAATTTGCTATGAAAAGTTTTACTGTCTTTGGCGTATAATTATTTAAATATAAAAAAAATAAATAAAATCTGCATCTCTCATTACAGTTAAGGTAGTACGAGCACCAAGGCAATTTTAAATAAAAGGCTTGATTTTTTTTTATATGAAGTTGGACTAAGTCTAAACCAATTCTGAAAATTTTAGGGGTTTTGCCCGACTATTTAAATAAATAAATGACTTCAAAAGTAGGCATATTTAACATTGGCTTTATGGTAAAACGGTAGATGGATGATATGTTTTCATTGATTTCTCCAAAACTAGTCGGTGAAAATTAAAAAAAAAAACTATTTAAATTAAAGTTAAAATAAATTATTGAAAACAAAAAAAAACCCGTTGTGCCCGACTAATTAAAAAGATATTTAATTAAAAAGATTAAATATCTTTTTAATTAGTCGGACACAACGGTTTTTTTTTTGTTTTTAATTATTTATTAAGGTTTTAACTTTAATTTAAATGTTTTTTTTTTATTTCCACCGACTAGTTTTGGAGAAATCAATGAAAACATATCATCCATCTACCGAAATATATAAAAAAATCAAGCCTTTTGTTTAAAGTTGCCTTGGCGCTCGTACTACCTTAAAACAAAACATTATTTTTTTGAAAAAAATTTGCAAAAAAAAATTATCGCTGATCCTAATCTTCTTGGTTTCCGGGCTTGTATGCCGTGGCCCATTGGTATTTCTACCTGACGTTTCGTCTACCGCAGTAGACATTATAATGTCTACCGCAGTTGTAGACGAAACATCAGGTAGAAATACCAGTGGACCACGGCATATAAGCCCGGAAACCAAGAAGATCTGGATCAACACCGGCCTACACACTTGAATTATCGGTGAATTTTTCAAAAATAAGTAAAAATAATAAGCAGCGCTTACGTTACGGTTATCAGAAATATTTTCTTTATGTATGCTCCGTAACATAACATGCCATCCTTATAGAATATTTATTAGAAAGTAGGATATCAAAATATTAAAAAACTCAAGTTGTACAAAATTTGTTGTTATGTGATGTGGGTACAGGTTTTAAAATACCATTTTGATGTATTCCGTACAAAATGGCATACTAGAAGATAAAAAATTTCAATAGTACCACATGTATAGTGTAATTAAAATTACTTTGAAATGGTCTAGCACAGGGGTCGGCAACCTGCGGCTTTTTTGATATAAAGTTGCGGCTCTCCAGTTCCAAACGCAAAAAATAATTATTTTATTATATAAACACTTAAAAATCGTCCAAACGATCCATGATTGAGTACCATGTGTATCTTTCAGCTATTTCCACTCGCGTCTCACCCGCACCGCCCCCGGCGAAACGTGTCGTCCTCGGATTATACATATATAAGCAAATACTGTAATACTGAAACGAAAATGTTTAGTGGCTCTTTAAAAACTGGGAAATTTTGTAAATTGTAACTTTTGGCTCTTCCGTCTCAAAAGGTTGCCGGCCCCTGGTCTAGCAAAATTATCATAAGTCGCCTCAATAATATGGACAGAGACTGTTGGACCATTCAAAGTGATTTAACCTCATTTTCGTTGTACCTACCAATAGTAGTGAACTATAACTGTGTATTTCTGATCTTTGTTAGCTTTCAAACAATATGTTTATCATAACATTTTGAAAACGTGTCTAATTAGTTCAATCACACTTTTTAATAATATATTGACGAAATTATAAACGATTATTGAGAAAATTGTTCGTTTTGATTGGTAATGAATTAATGAAAAATTATTATAATTTTTGTCACCACCTCGTAAATTATAATTAGTTCAAATCCACAGTTATACGTGTTATTTAGGTACATGGATGTAATGTAACAAACAGGTTACGGATAGTAAGATTTCCGAACCGTCTGTTTCTAGTATGCTTTAGATGTACTAGTAAAAGAAATGTCTTCGTTCTGTAACTTTTGTATACTTGTCCCAAGTATTGTCAGTATGCAAAATTGAACTGAATTATTTTGCATGATATTATTATAATCAATAATGTTGAGCTATCGGTTAATTTTTCATACTGGGATATGTAAGCCCCCTTTTAAAAGGGGATCTGTTGCTTGGTGTATCATTGACATCATTAGATAAATATTTAAGCTCATTGTTAAATTACTTCTTATTTGAAAGATATACTTCTCGTAATTGTAAAAATGAACCAGTAGCTTGACATCCTCATTTTATTCTATCATTAACGTAAAGCTGCTGGTTTTTATTTTACAATGGCAGTCTTGGAATACATAATAATAAATCAGAGCGTGAATAAATGGAGGATTAGATATAATTATTACTATCCGAAATCTCGTAATCATTTCCAATTTCCCGTCGTACTTAATAACCAATGTACAAAAAGGAGATTGCAGTGTGTAATTGTTGTATGTATATGTATATAGTTACGGGCACCCTTGGTTGAGTCGCCAAGTCAGGCACCAGCAAGCCCCGGTCCCCAAGTTCAGGCTCAGGCTCAGGTCCCTGTTCATCAGGGCAAAGAGAAAGCAGACGCCAAACATGCCCCCACCACTGTGTATCGCTATTGCATGCCACAGCATGCCACATACACCGCGCCCAAACCCAGGGCATGTACTATTTTTATTATACTTTACTAAACTTATTATTATTACTTTATTTTATTTTTTTACTTCGGAGCGGAAATGTCTCTTCGAGGAAACCATTCATTCCTAATGTATGCGTTTGCGTCATGTTGCCAGATATTTGTATTTAATGTGCAGCAAATTAATGCTCGGTCATTGTTGAGAACTGTCCAAACGAAACAAATTCCAAAGTCGCTATTATTTTTCTTGAGCATTACATTCATTGAATAACTTACCATCAACTACCGCTTTCAATTGTTTTCTATCCAATGTCTTCAATACTCCTAGCGACCTTATATCTTCTTTTAAATAATCAATTTATCTCTTTTTTGATTTTTTTACTGACAACACTAAATCACTTTGTGTTGAACTGTTAACCAGCTAACGACGGTAAATCTATATATAAAATTAATTCTCATTTACTCCCTGCTAATAAAAACTTTGCAAATCATTCTTTAAAATGGTTTAACTGTTGAAATTTATTATTAAATATATTTCTAAATGTAATATCTCATTTTTTCGCGAATTAAACGGAACACTTGCATTTCTTTTTAGACAATTTAGTACAGCAAACACTTCCATGAACTATAATTCTAAAAAATCTTAATGGCAAAATTATTTTCAATGGGTACCCTAGTTTATTACCTTATTTTTAACTCTGTTCAATATTTGATTTTATAGCTCACGTCTAAATCACAAACGTGTGTGCAAAATTTGTACCTAAATGAGGCGTTTCTGCTTTGTGTAGATACTGTTTCAAATGATTAGAGTAGAGCTGCCAAATTTTGAATGATTTTTTGAAGTGCTCTATCAAGTCATTAGAAACATATCTGTTATTTGTTTCTTTACATTATTATCAAGAATATGTCGTAAATATGAATACATCATTGTGATCGTAGTCTATTTCAGTTCTTTAATCCAAATTCTATTTTAAATTTAAAATTTCGAAATCTGTTCAAGTTGAGTATTTTCATGTTTACGAATATTTATGTTTCTTTAAGCTACTTATACTAAAAGCAGAAATATCCGAAACATACAATTATAAATTCAAAACTGTATTTAATTTTCAGGGGGATTTGTTTGAGATACGTTTCGATTGTCTAATTTCCTATTCGTATTTAATTAATAAGCTTTTAGCATAAATAGCTTTAAGATGCAAAGCTATGAGAGCTATTTTTCTAATTTTCTTATTGTAGTGTTTGTCATCTAACTTGACTTGTGCGTAGACGACCGCTTGTCTTATATATTGTCATCAACTCCAATCTTCTTCTTCTATAATACTGTATACGAACAAATATACAGAGTGTCCTAAACGAAAACATAAACTCAATAAACTGTTTGTCCTAGGACTGTCATTTCAAAGGTATTAGGACTCTTTGAAATTCAAAATTCGTATTTGTTCTGTAACTCTTACCACGATATGTTAAAAAAGCCTTAATAAAGTTGCTACTTTTTATTGAAGTGATCACAAAAAAATCAAATGCCAGATCACTTAAACATTTTAAACTCTTAAAGTAAAACCATATTTTGTTCTCTGACAAAAGATTCTACCATGTTTTATTGATGGATGTTACTTTTTATGATGTAAGCAAAGTTAATAACTTAATAAGATATGACAAAGTTCTATTGCTACGGTGCGAATTATAAATTCAGATGATATATTCTTTCAAAAGTTTCTTATAATTTTCTTGTTGATTGATTAAAAAAATCCGTTCATTTCCTACACTTAGCCATAAATGACTTTGACTATTGAAAAACTGATCCCAAAACTAAAACAAAGTTTGGTTTTGTATTTTTGCTTACGACACCCAGTATATAAAACATACATGCATACACAGTGTAGTGGATTGAATCGAAATGATCATTTTGATGTTATTCCACTGTACGCCTTTGCATTTTATTGATAGAACTGAACATTGGTTTCCAGCGTACTAACAGGGGTGGAAATTGTTTCTGGAAAGGAAAATTTTCAGCAATTTCTATTTTGCATACAAACTTAATTTCATTATAGAATCTTTCAGTGGATTAATTTTATACTCAAGTTTGTTGGTCACATCCGCTAAAGGGTTAAACGGTACATTTTTATGGGGGTTGTAGCAGAAAATTGTTGTCTACCAATATTAAAAATGGAGAAAACTATTTTAATAGAATATCCAGCATTTGTAGTACCTAATGGGCTATGCTTTAGAAAGCTAATAAAATAAAATTTATAAATACACGAACGAATTTCATTAAAATCACGTACTAAGATATAAAATGTATCTTCTACATTTTTATATCTCATAGCAATACGTAATTTTTTGTGGGGAATATCCAGATTGTAAACATATTCATCTAAAATATCGATACCTATGTTAATTTTGGTCTGTCGACATTACGCAAGTTCACCTATGAATCGACCGCCTTAATTATATAATTAAATTAATAAAATTAAACCATTGGTCCGTTCTTTAAAATACTGCCACCGCGAGTAAATGTTATTTCTAAAGAGTGAAGGAACTATAATTTTCATCATCACTACAATAAACATCTTTTCCCTTACATTAAAAACAATAAGATATTAAAACAACAACAATATTTCTCGACAATCAACAGATCATAATACTTAAGTCTTGCTTGAGTGCCATATTGTGCTAATCCTTTATCATGCTTAATTAATGTGCTATTAATGTTGTTCTCCTCATAGCATAAACCGAAACCATATGGCATGAAATATTTTACTATAACATATCAGGCCAAAATCTACTGTTACATGTCAGGTCAGATGAAAAACACCATCATTTTTATAATATTGAATATATTGTTAAATATAATATTTTGCGTTATTTTCAGGTTTGACCGTTATATACCTATTACATAAATTCAAAGGTTAAAATTAAGAAAATGTAAATGATTTCTATTTTGAAATTAGAAAAAATAATGAATAAAATATATTTACATCATTATTTTATAAGAATTAATTATTAAAGTCAGGTTGATACGGATATCCAAGATGCAAAATAAACAATAATCAAATCTAAACAGATTCTTATACTAATTTTATTTCCATTTCGATTTATAATAACAAAAAAAAAAAAATTTACAGTCCAGTGTTTGGATCCTACATCTTTTAGTCGATTGATAAATTAAAAAAAAATTGACATTCCTTGTTCTAACATTAAGATCACTGAAATTCTATAAGATAATTTCTAGACCTAATAAAATTTCTTAACATTTCGAATACCAAATTGTATTATTTTGGTTCAAATTATGGAAAATTAGAAAATTAGAGGATTAAATAGTTCATTTAAATAATGTTTGAATTTTAATTGTTAGTATCTGGGAATTTTTGTAATGCTAAGCATATATATTTTCTTATTTTTATCCTATTTACAATTTTTCTGCGTGTTTTTAACATTACAATTATGTTCAGAATTAAGGTCGATAAAACTTTTAAATGTATACGAGGTATCTTCAAAAAGTTTTAATTTGTTTTTGAGATAATGTATATCCTAATTTTTGTAGGTCATTCATCAATAATTTAATTATTTTCTGTTTACAAAAACTTTTCAATTTTAATAGGTTCAATAGGAACAATTTGAAAGATAATTCTGAACTACTTAAAAAATTATTGTGAAATGGTAAATTAATTTAAAATGATTTTTTTATTTAATTAAAAAATGTTTATTCTATAATTATACAGAAAAAATATAAAAATTTATTGTTTTACAATTTATGCAAAACTTCTAAAAAAATATTAATTTCTTACTTCACTTTTACAATAAGATATGTCAGAAATAAAAAAAAAATTGCTATTCGTAAAGCCTCTTTAACTGACCAATTTCGTGTAATTGCAATAATATTTTAGTCATAAAATTGTATTACATACAAACTATACATTTTATATATACAGACTGTACGTTTTTTACACATAATACAAACACGGGGAAATGTCTCATTAGCATTTGAAGAAACTCCCAAGAAAATGATAGATCTGAAATAGTCGAAATCTTTTTTAAAAACAAATTTATATATACATATTATGAAATATCCATTGTTGAAACTGTTAATATTTGCAAACAAAGAATAATGCGATAGCAAAGATGTCAGTTTTTTAAAATAATAAGTTGGGTCTCAATATATAATTATATGAACAACTTTTTCAAATATTATTAACGGGGGTGATACTTTAAAAGAGATTTTGAATTTCAGTTATCAAAATGGGTGTATCAAAATTTCAGAAAATGCACACGATGTGAGGATATTCTTGAAATTGTGCTGTGCTTTCTGTCCTTAAGCAGCTGTGGTAAATTTGTGCATGATTTTTGTGCCGTCTATTCAAGACATTATTACAATTTATTTAAACAAACCCAAATTTCACTTCTACATGTCTGTAATAATTAATGTTTGGTGTTGAGACAAATAAAGATCAAATTCAAAGAGCAATCAAATTTGAAAATAATAGTTTAAATTTCTTTTTAAATGCCTATTTTACTGACTTTTTAATCCTGCATTGAATCCAATTTTTATAATATAATGAAACAAATTTGAAGCATCGAGATTTTGCGAATATTGATTTTTCTCTTCTAAATTTAAATGTTGGTATTATGCATTGCAAAGAAATCCCTGACATTATTAAATAATTTGCCTGGGTAACATTTTTTAAGTTTGTTTTAGCCAAAATTATCAGATCACAACATCCGGTACGAATATTTACATACGTTAAAAAATTATAAGAAATTGATATTCAACTGATATTAAATACAAGTTTAGATTAAAATTATATTTCATTGCTTTAATTATAAAAGATTTTAATAGCTCTCGTATAGTACTTTAGATGTATTTTTAATAAAGTTATTTTATAATATGTCTAGGCATTTGCTTGGTTCAGCGATCTACTAGTGGAGCATGCAGAGATATTCTGGTCACTGTTTGCCGTCGACATGGATCGTGTTTTGGCTGAACAACCACCAGACACGTGGGATTCATTCCCGCTCTTCCAAATCCTGAACGACTATTTAAGAACTGATGGTAATTACATAATTTAACTGCAGAAATTTTAAGAGTGGTGTTTCACCAACTTCTCTGGTGTTCGGGTTTTGAAAAAACGAATTTATTTTTTTGACATTTTTAGTAAGTATAATATATTGAGAAAATACTATAAAAATTTTAGACCGAAATATTAAATATTTACAAAGCTATAGCATATAGTCGAGAGCAGCAACGGTCTTACGGTAAGACTCTTACCTGTTCTTACCTCTCAATTGTTATCACGTTACCTTTATACTCTCGCAGAGTAGAGCAAACAAATTAGCAGAAAACGATGCCTTTGAAGAAACGGAAGGTTTACTATACACCAGGCATAGCTGATTAGTGTAAATATTCATTTTTATTTTTTTTGTAAGAAATCTGAAATTAAAACTTTAAACGCGTTTTTCTCAAAACTACGTTTTTCTAAGCGGCCCGGGTGATTGAAACAATTGTATACAACCGATTGCTTTCAGTTTTGCACAGGGTATTCTACACAACAATAGCTCCGTCCGGTACTAGAATTACTTAATTATAAAAATTATTTCTATTTTTTTAACCGATTTTCAACGAAAAAATCACGATTTTCTTGTTGTTTTTTTTCTAAAACCCGCCATTTTGTTATTTATCAATAAAAATGTTTATTTCTAGTACGGGATACAGCCACATGCGTACGAAACAATAACCAATTTAATTTTTATAATTCAGTTGACTCCAAGTGACGTTATCACTCGCGCTACCCACCTACCTTCATGTAAAGTTGTCTACTTTAGGTAAAAAACAATTATAACATGGCGTAAGATTAAGCAAAAAAAATTTTTTTTTCTTAGTTTACGATGTCAGTAAAAAATGTAACAAAATTGAAAACATCGTACATTATTTTGATATTAAAAAAAAATTCTGAATTAACGGTTGAAAACGAGCCTGAACATAGGACTACGTCCTTAAATACACACTATTAACATATCTATTAGCTGCAGCTTTTTTGGATAAAATATTTAATTCTACTCAAATTTTATCAGTCATACGCCCGATAAAGTTTGGGGTTTAATTCTAAACATATAGCTTTTTCCTCCACCGTCACTCGTCTGAAATTTGATATTGCACGGAAATTCTATCAAGTTGCTATTAGTTTTAACGAAAATTCTAGCTTATTCCTATGACGCCGCTGGGTAACTTTACATTAAAAAGTATCTAAAATAGTGCGTTTTTCATCAAATCCGATCCAATCATCTATTGTAGTAAAAAAATGGTTGCCTGTAAAGTCGGTTTACGGACGATAGTTTTACGTGATAACGTATTCCGCTCGAATATCATATTTAATAATACATAACCTAAATTTTAGTAGCTGTCAAACTTGGGCCGATCGTGCGCGGAACGTGACACATTTCGGAACGTGACACTTTTTCGTGCATGCAATCGGTGTTTCATCAATTTATAAGACGTTATCATGTCAAAAAAAAAATAATTTGAAAGCGCTTTCTCTTTCCTCTATTGATCGTTCAAAAAAAGTACAAATGAAATTCGGGGGAATTTTTAGGCGCCAAACATCAATAACGGGAAATCAAAGGGATTAGTATAACATAAGGTTTAGTAAATTAGCACTTTTTTTCATTATTCCAAATTTGAGGGGTAAGGGCATCTGCCTTTCATGGCGAACGCGCGTGGTTAAATATTTAACCCCTAGTTTGAAATCTGATTTGAACCGAAATTTTAAGAAGTCAATAAACTTAATATAGATTATAGGTTCTACAAATATGTTTGACGCCAACGCAATTGGCATCATTTTAGATTATAATGCTGTGAGAACAGTATTAATTAGATCTGGATTATTTATATATTTTCTTACACCGCTTATTTTAAACTATGTAATCAAAAAGATACATACTCTTTTCATAAGTTTAAAAATTGTATACATAGGTATACGTTTAAAAAGCATTTAAATGTTTTTCTTTCAGACAATTTAAAGAATGGCCGGTTTCACCAACATCTTCGGGATACTTTTGCACCATTAGTGGTGCGATATGTTGATTTGATGGAATCTTCGATTGCGCAATCGATTCATAAAGGCTTCGAGAAAGAAAGATGGGAAATCAAAGGGTAACGTTTTTTTAGATCAATAATTCTTGTATCTAAATAAGTAAATGGCATATATACTCTTTACGTTAGTCGGTTGCCTGATCACGCAATTTCGATGTCTTACATCGTTTTTGCGCAGCTTGGTACTATTTTGTGAGACATTTCCGGGCGTAATCCTGGTTGACAGTTATTTTCTTTCCAACAATAAAAGTAAATAATATTTGGATTTAATTTATTCAAATTTAGAAATGGATGCGCGACGTCCGAGGATCTTTTTTGGAAATTGGGTGCATTACAATCTTTCATACAAGATTTACATTGGCCAGACATGGAGTTCCGTCAACACCTAGAGCAGCGCTTGAAACTGATGGCTTGCGATATGATTGAGTCTTGCATACAAAGAACAGAAACTGCGTATCAACAATGGCTCAAAAAATCAGTTACTTTTATTTCAACTGATTATATTATCCCATCAGAAATGTGTGCCATGGTTAATGTAATTCTAGATGCCAAGAATCAATCTTTTAAATTATGTGCAGTTGATGGAATTGATGTTGTGAGTAATTATGTTTAATAACCCCTTTTTCAAATCGACGCAGTCGTTACCGCATCGGCAATTTAAACATCTCATGAATTAAATTCTTATATGAAAAGACAAATATTTTATTGTACCTTTGCGGAACGGTTGTGGTGGACGTCTCGATAAATGAAATACTGTTTGCTAATTAACAATCTTGTTCTATATGTGTGTTTTGTAGCATCAATACCACACTAAAATTGATGATCAAATTGATAAGACTCTAGCCAATATGAATCAAGGCATGATCAATAAATTGATGTCAGTTTTGGAAGCAACTTTGTCAAAACTTTCCCGCTACGATGAAGGCAGTCTTATTGGATCTATTCTTAGTATAACAGTAAGCAATGTTTTAATTTAATTTTTATAGGTTTTCACTGTGCAAAATAAAAAGATAGCGGTACTGAGATCACTAGGGTCTGTCGGACAATTATAACTCATTTATTATAAATTCCTAGCGTTCAGGTTTAAATACGAAAACTAGGTTAAAAGTAAAGTAAAATGATAGTCATTTGTTTGTTCTAGAATGTGTCAGGCTCGGGAAAAGAAATGGGCCTGGGTTATGTAAATTTCACACGTAATTGTATGGACCAGATAAGAAGCAAAGTAACGGACGAGTTGTGGATACTGAATTTTTTCGAACAGTGGTACACGGCCCAAATCAATATGTTATGTAATTGGCTGTCGGATCGTTTAGACCATTCCTTACATTTCTACCAGTGTACGTGCCTTGCTCATATCGTCAAGGTATGTATACTTAAAGAATATTTTCTTATTAAATAGTTTAATTATCAACATAATTCGGATAGTTTTGGAGGGATTTTACATAAGCGTCCCAAAAATCATTGGAAGTAAATGAAATATAAAAAAATGGTTTGATGGCTCCTCTACACTAGTGGCCAGCACCGCCACTTACAGGCACTCACGATTGTGTAGAGGGCATATTCGTCGGTGCGTGGACATAATCGCCTGTAATCGGCAGTAATCGGTTGATTGTCGGTACATCAAAGGAATGCGTGGCCAGCATTGTGCGCCCGTACACAAAATCGGACCGGCACGATTGTGTGGAGGGCTAGGCAATCATCGCGGCGATGATGGGCACTTATTTGAGTGGCGGTGCTGGCCACGTGTGTAGAGGCGCCATGAACCTTGCACTTTGTGATAATGTACTGACGCTTTTTTGTGAATGACATACTTACACTTTTTATAGCTAATAAACTATTTTTTTTTGCAAATTGATACTGAAGACTGTAGAGTTTAAAAGTATTTTTGAAATGATAGAATTATAATACAAAAAGTATAGTATGAAAATACAAAATCAAACGTCATATTTGAATTTTTAAATTCTTGATACCTTTAACATTGTTTCAGAAAATGTATTCAGATTTCGAACTACAAGGAGTAATGGAGGATAAGTTGAATTCTAAAGCTTATCAAACAATTTCTCAGCGTATGCAAGCCGAGGAAGCTACTTGCGCTCTCATAATGGGACAGCAAGAGGACGAAGCTGAGTGAGTAAAAATTACTAGTTCAAACCTAGAGAAATATCATTTATAGGAACTTATTACACGCTTTATATTAGTTTCACTTGTAAGTTTGTATGTATGTATGTATGTATGTAAGTAGGTATGTTTGTAAACTTGTTTGGACTACAGCAAGTGGTTTATATAGTGGTATAATATTATGCCAGCACTGTAAGTACACTGGCTAGCCGTGCGGTCTAAGGCACTGGTTTTCGCTGACGTCAACTCTCGGAATCACGGGTCGTGGGTTCTAATCCCGTCCACGCCGAAAAAAAAATTGTTTTTTTTTCGGCAAATTTTTGACAATAAATCGAACTAAAAAGTGGAAAATAAATATAGTTTAAAAAAAACTAAAAAAACACGCTTTATATCAAACTAAAAAGTAAAAAATATTTTTTTTTAAATAAGCTTAAAACAATAATGAATAAAAATACAAGTATTGTTGTGAAAAAAGCGTGGGGCGCTTGATGTACGAAAATGTGGAACAAAGCGCCCCACGGTTTTTTCACAATAATACTTGCATTTTTTATTCATTATTGTTTTAAGCTTATTTTAAAAAAAAATATTATTATTAATTATACAAACAGATCACAGACAGACGAAACTTTCCTCAAAATCAAATTATATGAATGCTTGTATATTTTTAGGGGAAACTCAGAAGGTGTTGAAGAAGCAGCAGAGCGCAGTAGTAAACCGCAATTGTTAGGGGCAGTAGGAGAAGATGGCAACTACATAGCAAACATTAGTAATGTCACTTCAGTAGTGGCAGGACGTGTTGGCAATTTATTCGGTAAAAGTATCGGAGGACTCAGTACAAAATTTGGGGGAGGAACCAGTTGGTTTTAGTATAGAATATATATATTATAAATAAAGATATAAAGTCAACATCACTAATTTCAGTTAGTATCTATTTACGTTGAAGATTTCTTTTTTGACCATTAAGTAACAAGTCCAACTTGATTGGTATAAATTCATTTTGTCATTCTCAATTCAGTCATAATTATTATAACCGGACAGACAAATTGCCAAAGAAGGTGGGCAATTCGCCATAGCATGTGATATACTATACAGATATAATTTGATTAATAACATGTGTTTATCTGTTCGCGTTTTTAATTACCATAGTCCATCCTTAAAGCAACACATTTTTTGTTTGAAACAAACAGTTTATTAATACAGTAGAGACAATAATGGACCCGTTTATAACTATTCTTTGGCAATTCCTTACAATTTGGTTATTAATACTCTTGTAATGGATGCCCTTCAAACGACCTTAGAATTACGAACGTTTGAGTAAAAAGTGTAGTTTGTAATGAATGTATACTATCATAGCTAGAATTTTCGATTGTTTATAGGAACTGAAGGATTATAGAGAAAAAGCGTGTTCTTCGATAAATATTAACTTCCTGATTTATTTAAATATAAAAATTGATTACGTGTTCTTATAACAGCATAATATATTATTTTCAAAAAGCCATCTCGTTATAAACGAACTCTACTGTATTTTAACAAAAAAATAATAATATTCTAGTTATTTTAAAAGAAAAAAATTGATCTGAATAAAAACCCAACGGACAAGAAGACTTAGAAATAAATAAATCGTTAAATTCGATAAGAGTCAAATGTAGAATTCTTGAATAATTAATATTTTTGGATGGACAAAGTGGTAAATGAAAGGTATATAAAAGTTAAAAATTCAGTTAATTTTGACTATTTGTAATTCGGTGGAGTCTTAGAAGATTTTTGATTGTTAATTTAAAATATGAAGTCGAACTTTTATATGTCTGATAATTTTGGAAACATCATTGTTGCCGGTTGCTTCTGTCTTATATGTATGTATATCTATAATTGTTCTTGCTAAACATTGAGTGAGAATGCAAAATAACAGTATTTTTCACAAGTTTTTCTGATTTTAAAAAACCCAAATTATTTGAAAAAAACAGAGAATTTAATTTTTAAATTCTCAAAATGAAAGAGAAATACGAAATAATGTTTTCATTGCTATAGACTTGAGGCCAATTGTTATGATTCATGTCTGGTTAACTCGAAATTCGATTAATTCTAATCGACAATCTACTGCAGGCCGTTGAAAATAACAATTTTTTACATTTTGCGCAAATTGGTCATTTTTGTCTGCTGAAAAATCTAATACGGGAAAAATATCACCCTTTTTTGACTTCGAAAAAAACTATTGATCCAACTTCCAGTATAGTTCAGCGGTACTAAAAATTAAATTCGAGTGGGTATAACACCAAAAAATACTGTTTTAGAGCACTTAATTTTCAATGTTTAGTTTTTACATAATAATGCATCATGTCGCCTGTGAGTTGTTCGTCGTAAAATCGTGCTGAAAAATATAAAAAACAGATTAAAATAGCTGAATGTCTGAAAAAAAAAAAAAATATAAAAAGAATGAGATTTAAAATAACATAAAATATTTTTTGGTATTCAAATATCGGTATAAGTATAGTTGTAGATTATTACAATTTAAAGTTTTTAATTTATAATTGGAATATTTGTTAATGAGTCGTAAACACCAAATATTGATGAATCAATAAGTAAAATTGTAAAATTTCGTCTAATAATACTACTGTTGTGTGGTTGAACCGAAAATAACTTTTCTAATAGATAGTTAAGTACTTCCATACTTTTCTAATAATAATTATTATTAATATTTAACGTCAAACTGAATGGTCGTTAGTCGTTGATTTGTTAAAAAAAAAAATCTATAAGTACTACTTATACATTATAATATTTAATATACTTACCTAAAACTTTACGACATGTTCACGCGTACAGAATGTTTTGTTAAATATACATCCACAGTACAATATGTTTCAAAATTATGTAATCAAAATGAGCATTCGACTCTCTAAAATTACAGAATCAATACTGTAATAGTTTATCAAAATTATAACTTAGGGTTGATATTTACAGATCAGATAAAAAATCCTTGAATTTTGGATATATAATTTTGAATCACGGTATATTTCCATGTACCTTAAGATTTATCATTTTTTTTCGCAAAATTTGTAATTTTCACGAAAAGTTTAGTACAGGCGAGTATGTAGCAAAAACTATATCAATTCGTCAAAAGTGGAATATCTTTGCACAACTTAAAAAAATCAGTTTATGAAATTTGTATTGGTTTAAAAACGATCTATCCGGATAAATAGTTCTATTAATATTACTGACTGACAGAACAGTCTATCAACTCATAATTAATATTTGGATCAGTTACCTATTTAACGAATATTTGAGTGATAATTTATTCATTAAAATTGATATTTTTTGCTACCCTCTTCTGTATTTGGTAATCTGTTTTTGTTTAAAATGTTGAGACGTTGGTTGTAAAATAGCTATATAATTTGTATAAATGGCTCTAAAAACATAAAGACAGATCCAAGGTTTTAATTGCATTGAACAAAAATTAAATATTGTCAAATCAATGTATATTGCATTCAGATTCTTTGTAGCTGTTTTTGTGCTTTGTTCGGAAAATAATAATATATAAAATTTGTTTTTGGATGTACATATGGACATTTTAAAAATACGATTGTTTTTTCGTAAAAATTCGAAAGCGAAATAGTAAAATTAAACTTTATTTTAAATGTGTTATCATTATTGCATTATTTAATTGACATTTTCAGACGCGTCGGAACGAATTTTTTCATGGGTGGCCTCACAAAAAACAAGTTTAGACATAGTAACATGAAATGAGTATGATTTTTATTTTGTATCATACACTGTCAATTACAAGTTTACATTTTCGTTTTCTGTCTTCATTTCTTGAAACGAACTCACGCATTAAATAATCATTAGGTTGCGCTCATATGCTGCCGCACTTATCTCTTTTTCAAATATGAAAGTTGATAAGTACAGAAATCATAAAAGTTAATATATATAAATTTTGATGGGTAGGCTCTAGCCCACCCAGCCCACACGGTTCCGACGCCACTGGACATATTGCAAAAAGTGCCTGTATTTTAACTTCTCATTGTTTCCGATGTTGTGCATTTTCAAAAAAATTTTTGCGATTATTTGAAAAAAAGCTTCAAACTAAACGATTTCAATGCTATTTAAAATTTCGAGTCCGAATTTTTACATAAATTTCCAAAACCTTTCATAGGATAATTATTAATGGTGAACGTTTTTCAGTATCTTTTAACAGAAAATCATGAAACAATGGCCATAAATTGAATAATTACTGTTTTTGCAAACAATACTTCAAAAGTTTCTAAAATAAACGAAAAACAGTTAGCCAAAAGCATCTACACAAACGGGTTCCAGACTATAATATCTTCACATGTAAAACGAATGTATTATAAAAAATCATTCCATTTGAATTTTTTGTTTGTAAATCCAATCTTAATTAAACATTCTGTTACACGTTCGCAATATTTTTATCTACTTATAATAAACTTACATTGAAGCAATTCTACTTACATCTATTATTATTGCTAAATTTCACTGTACAATAAATAAAATAAAAAGTTCATACATTTGTTGATCTAAATAACATATTATATTTTGTTGTAGTGTCATAACTTAGAACTTATTTTCACTAACGATAGATTTTATTAATTAATTCTAGACGAAGTATTTTTAATAGCCCCGATTAGATTCACCCTGATTAGAATGTTGAATTTTACAGCGTAGATAGTACGCATTTAATCACAATAAAAAATACGTTCTTCCGGGCGGCTGTTTAGTATAGATTTTTCCCAAATTTTAGATGTTTTTGGTCATTTTATAATAAGTTTGTAGGAAGCAATCTAGAAACAAAGGATTAAGTAAAATTGCTGAAAATGTGCTTCCACTTCATACGTTCATGTAAAATGAGTCACTCAACAATAATGCATCGACGTCCTTCCGTTTGATAAAAGTTAAAATATTTTAAAGAAGGATCCCCTATGTATAAGTAGGAAATAAGGCTCCAGAGGGTGCTGATCTTCTGTATTCTGAATGTCGAAATTGGGGCGATACTGTTAAATAATCAGGTACTAGGAATATTCTAAAAATATTCCTGGGAATAGCCAGTTACCATAATGGACTACTTACAAAATACGTAAATAAAAAATCGGTTTCTTAGAAGCAACTCAAAGAGATGAGCATTGACAACTGTTAACGCTTCAAATTTATAAATACAAAAATATCTTAGCATGAAAGTAACATATGACGAAAAGATATCAGTCGATATTTTTTTATAGGATTACCACACCGTTTTATCTCTTTTTCGAAACAATCCCTCTAGAAAAAAAATATAGTTGCTAGTGAAATATAATGACTAGGTACTTATACAAAGAATGATTTTAATAAAGTCAGTTTTTTTTAATACTGAACTTTATCGCGTTTCTAAGTGGATGGTGTATTTCTTATGCCATTATAATATGTTATTTAGATTAATAATTAGTTACTAATAAATTTAATCTACTTACAATATTATGAATTAAACTTTATCACTATAATATTGAAGTTTGTGCAATATTGGATTATGAGTTGCCTTATTGGATAAATAACATAAAAAATGATATATTCTATGCAAATTACTTATTTCTTTCATTAGAATAAAATATAAAATGTGCATTATTCTATTTTTTCTCATTGACCAATCATATTAATTAGTACCTGGCCATAGCTGAATTTGCGACCGCAAAAATAATAAAAATAAATATCTATAATATGTATTTCTTAGTTTAAATCATTTTTGTTTTGTTTCCTTACATATTTTTAAAAATAAAATTTTCAGAAACACTGCTTTTTTTAAATTGGCTTAAAATATTTTTTTTGTAGCAATGGCATACACGGTGTAACAAAAATCAAAGATAAGTACATATATTAAAGAAATTGTTTACCATCACTGCCTCAATTACGAAAATCAATAAGCAAATTCGGTTAGAATATCATAAGAATCAATTTTTTGGCATCAAATTCATCCTTATTTCATTGTTTTGTTACACCACCTTGGTTCATATTGTATCAATTTTTTGGGTGGGTACAAATTTTCGGTATATTTTTCTGGACTTATGTAATTGTAGACATAATATTATGTCTTTCACAAATAAAGAAAACAGTATAAAAATCATTAACGCTTTAAAAGTTAGGTTATGTTTACGGTCATGTTTCGCATGAGTGTTTACACTTTTCCGCTTTTCGAAGCGAATGTTTTTTAGACCAAGGATTTATTTATTTGTATGACTAAGCCATGTGTTTGCACTAATGCAAAAACAAAATGCGTTTGAAATAAGAAAAAAGTGTTTATTTGTTTGGCTTAATTTTTTTTTGAATTTTAGGTGCATTAAACATATTTGCAAGAAATATTTACGTTTCTATTTGCTGCTTGTTTATAGGTAGTGTAGTTATTTACTGGTGTCTGGAAAATCGGAAAAATAATAGTTTTCTTGTAAATGGTTATCAATTACTGCCAAATAAATGCATAAAATTTGAGCTTTTCAATAGAAGGTGGATGGTTTTTAATTTGAACTACGTAGCAACCTTTTTAGCAATTATGTAAAGTGACGTTTGTCGGAACGTTGTATATTAATAATTTAACTCTTAAAAAACCTATTTTAACTGTAAAGTAAACGTCACTCATTGTTGAATCGATTATTATGTCTTAAGTTGTCTCTACGTTATATTATGGCAATTAATGCGTCAATGTAGGCCATAGACGCTCGTTGAACTTGTGTTTCAATACAAAATCTCCAAACATATTATGACGTGACATTGGCATTTGTCGCGGGAAACACACGAAGGTTCATTCTTATTTTTTTTTTTATTGACGTGATAACGTTTTATAAATTGATGAAACACCGGCTGCACGCACGAAAAAGTGTCACGTTCCGCCTGAGCCTGAGCGTGCAAGCGAGAGCGCGGTATAAGCGATAGAGAGGCACGATCGGCCCAAGCGTCGGCTTGTACGCATTTCTCTCTCTTCTCGCGTGACGTCAGAGAGTTCATCAATGTTTCTTTATGACGTTATCACGTAAAACTATCGTCCGTAAACCGACTTTACAGACAACCAATTTTTTTTGAAAAGGAGCGAATCGGCTTCTATGGCCATTATCGATTAATAATTCTTATTTTTATTATATTAGGTATTAACCATACATCTTTTAGTGAGAAATTTGTGCCAGTGATCTGTTTATTTTGGTCTAAGCGCACCTATGAAATTCTAATAAACTTAGACTACTGCCACTCTAAAAAAAACTATCAGCGCTTTCGTGTTCTGAAAAATTATATTTATAGTAAACATTTCAATTAAAGTCTCAAAAATTAGTTAACTAAGAAATTTTTATTTGCAGTAAATTGATGTTCATTGAAATTTTAAATGCTAGGAATGCTAATTGAACAGTTTGTATATTATTTGTTAAGAATGGGAAGCAAGTTTTTAAGTACAAGCACAAAACAACGAAACAACATTATAAAGCATTTTCTTAATCGATCGAGGTGCGTTTAGTCCTTAGAGACATCAAATGTTATCCAAAAATGAATAATAAAAAAACTTACAAAAATTAATAAGTAACATTTATTGAATTTCCCAAGTATTTTGAATGGGTCAACTGAACCGCCTTTTAAAAACCTCTTCACACTAATGGTATATATTTTCTGTTATAAAGTTTTTTTTTTTCGTCAAATTGCAGGAAATTGTTGAATGGGTTTTCATTCGACACTTTCAGTATTTAAGATTTTCTTCCCATAAGTTGGGAATATATAGTTTTGAATTAGCCCGTGGGTACTTGTTATTATATGTCATATAAAACGTCCAGGGAAAAAAATTGCTGTTTTTTTGCGATAAAATCATGTTTAAATTAATTTAATCAAGAGTTTGAACACGCCTTTAATTACGCTTGATTAATTAACTTGATCAAAATTTTAACGCAAAGTTAGCTTTTTTTAAGTTAATTTTGGTTATCTACAAAAGTCTAAAAGAGACAAAACATCGTTGAAATAAATTCTTAATCATTCCACTCGCGGTTATAAAGTATTATATATTTTTAACAGTATTAAGTTAGTAGAATTATTATGAACCACCGTATAAAACTCTAAGACTTTTAAAGATGGTCATTTTCATATTAACACTTTGACGGACAAACCGGCTTAGACCGTCATAAACAAAACTTCAAAAGTTTAATACGACGGCTGAAGCCGTCATATACTATGGAACGTTTTATAGCCAGACGGGTGTAGCAGTCTATTTTCCAGTGTAGAATACATACCCTGTGTACAAATATCTACTAACGCAATATTGTCACAACATAACAACTTTTATAAGTAATTCAAACATATGAAATTTAAAAACTATAGTGTCAAAATTGGAACAAAACTGAATTTTGAAGTGTCCGTCAAAGTGTTAAAAATGTTTTTAAAATTTACTTATTATTTTTGTACATTATCTGTAGATGTAAAACACATATCGGGTTTTGTAAAATGCATAATTTTCAGATAATAATCTATGTTTGAAACAAAAAATAAATGAAATATCCTAAGTGGCCTAAACTGTTTCAATATATTGAGGAAAATAACCAATGTACCACTTAATGGATTAGTGTATATTGTAAATTATATATGTAGGTATTTGACTAAACATATAAAATATTGATTAGAAATTCGTATTATAAAATTTAGAATAAAATCTGCTGTCTTAAAAAAAACGTTTTCAACTAAGAAATGAACTAACAAAATAATGTCAGAAAATATCGTTTTTCTTCATTCATTAAGTTAACTGAAAATTTTCATTAAATTAGTAATGTTATAATATTATTATCCATAAAAATAAAATTCATATTGAATTTAATTGTCTTCGAATTCTTTTAGGCCTGCCGTCCACTATTAGCGAAGCTGAGCTCTGTCGACGTTAGAGGAGGTAGTTAATTATTTTCAAATGTTGTAGTTTATAATCTGCTGGCTCGACTAACAATGGCACTAATTAATTATTAACTGAGTCGAGTCTTGCTTTTTGTGGGTGGTAAGCTTTATAATATACTAGCTGACCCGGCGAACTTCGTACCGCCTAACAGTATAATATATATATATATTTATATATAATTGGAACATTTAATCTATCTATCTATTTTATTAATTGCTAGCTATTTTAAAATATACATGGGCGTATATGTGTGTATGTCGAGCACTCCGGCTGCGCCGTCGTGCTCGAAAAAAAATAGCGTAAAGTATTCGTGGATAACTGGTCTTTAAAACACTTGCTCTGTTTCGAGGGTCCACTTCGGCTGCGCCGTCGTGCTCGTAAAAAAATAGCGTAAAGTATTCGTGGATAACTGGTCTTTAAAACACTTGCTCTATTTCAAGGGTTCACTCCGGCTGCGCCATCGTGCTCGAAAAAAAAATAGCGTAAAGTATTTATAATTAATTATAGTATAATTGCTGTATAATGTTTTAAACGATATTCAGTTTTTTTACATCCTCGATCTAGATATATGGTCGTTAAGTTTTCTTAAATAAGGATTCTTAAATTTTCTCTTTTTTCGCGCAATTTTTTAATTTTTTTCTGTCATAAGAACCTTCTCCTGACAATAACAAACACAACAAAAAAAAATATTGAAATCGGTCCAGCCGTTCACGCGTGATGGCGTGACCAAGGGATATAGGGATTCATTTTTATATATATAGATTATTCATTCAAATAATTATTTATGCATGCTCTACAGGTGGTTTTTTTCACTCACTGAATTGTAATAAAGAAGTATTTTTTGTGTTATAATTCATCTGAAGTTTTTTAATTTTGATGTCTTAAAAAAGCCTTACCTGATTTTTTTAAACATCTTGTATACACATTATGAAATAGAGCCGAATGATGTCTCCGATAGTTAAAGAGAGCAGGGCTGTCTGAAGTAAGTCTGGTTTTCGTCGACCTAGTAATACAGGTGATTCAGAAATGGAGACAGAAAAACTTTCCATAATTCAATTATGCTTAAATAATTTCACTATCCTAAAATATGACAGGCTATAATATTGCAGCCGCCACTGAATTTTTATAATATGTATTCAAGGACTAACCAAAGTCAGACATCTATTACTAATTATGCAACTGCTATAAAACCTGAATAAAATGCATAATTTTATAATTAGTTATTGCCGATTGCTCTGTCGCAATGTTTCTAAACGAGTATGGCTCATTTTTCGAGTATTAAGAGATATGTTTTTCTTTATAATGGTGAAAAGCACACAAACAGTACGTCAATTGTTTTCCCGAGCATCGCGTAGTGTCTCCAAAGCACGCATTTTTATAAAACTGTGCAATATTTGTGAATTTGTGAAATACCTGAATTTTTTAATGAAGTTTCCAAAGTTTTGAGTAAGTTTTGAAATAATATAACTAAAAGCAAAAACAGATTAAATTACTGGGTACAGGTCAAAGTTTGAAACATGTTTTCATCTCCGATTTTTAATAAAAATTAAATAATTCATTAAATGTGAGCATATTTTCTTTTCAATACATTAATTAACGATTGTCTGCCACTTGAACAAAAAATGATCAACAGTTTTTGACGTGATAACGTCTTATAAATTGATGAATCACGTCAATATAAAAAGATGAAACACCGGCTGCATGCACGAAAAAGTGTAACGTTCCTAACGTTCCGCCTGACCCTATGCGGGATTATTAAATATGATATTCGAGCGGAATACGTTATCACGTAAAACTATCGTCCGTAAACCGACTTTACAGACAACCAATTTTTTAGTTGTCGATGTCAGTAGAGCAAGCAATTATCTGTAAAATGATATATAATTTATGTGGAGAAACTGTGTGTTTTTTTTTGTCACATTATGGAATACTGGTGGTCGCTCAGTGGTCAAAATTCAACCTTATTCATTTTTCTAAGTTAAAACGTTATTGCGGTTCTTTTTTCATTATCTCACTATTCTCTTAAATTTTTATATTAAAAAATGTGCAATATCGCCCAGAAATGTTTTAAATATATAGTTGAAAGTGACATAGTCATATGTATGCTGAATTCAATGAGCTTATGTAGAACCCTGTAGCTATTACAGTTTGAAGTTATTACGTTTTTAATTTTTTCGAGGAAGATTTCTATTAACGCGTCTAACTCCTAAACCAAAGTAGACGCAAGGTTATGGGTTGTCTCATTGGTTTCAGCGTAATTTTTTCAATATGTTTGGTTTGTATTAACCGTGTATCGGAAGGCTCATACTGTATCAAAAATTCGCTGATTAGCGAAAACATCGAAAAACTGCAATTTTTCAAATTTCAGAAAAATATAAAAGTATCACGTATATGCTTGAATTTACTTGACCTTATACAAGTCTGCTGAATCGAATGAGTACAAGCGCAGAACTGTATCTCTTCTACTTTTCAAGCTATGGGCATTTAAAAATAAAGAATTTTCAACGCCTATATCTCTAAAACGAAACCAAATACCGAGCTGCGATTATATATTATATTTATATCAATCTGATCTGAAAATTTTTCATGTCGCTAATACTTGTAGGTAGTCTGAGTATTTTATTTTATGGGGAAGCAGCACTGATTTTAAATAAGTAAATTTTCATAATAATAAACTGATCTCGACTTATTAATTTTTATACAACAATTATGATATTTTAATGCGCGTACTAAGTGCATGATGTAAATTAGGCCACTAATGTTTATATGTCGGCTTTCGTCGGCTTGCATCGACTTTGTCTTCTTTGCTACGACGCTTTTGAACGGCGTCGCCGTCTCAGTACAACATGTACTACGCATGCGTCTGTATGGTTAGTGAGCCAGCTGACTTATATGGCTACGCGAAATACTCACTGTGTATAATATTACACAGGTTTTACTTACTTATTCCCTGCTCTTGTCTAAAAATAATTAAGCAGTTATTTTAAGATGTAAGATTAGACGATCACTCTCTAGATTGCTTATTTTTGTTGCTTGTTTGTTGTGTACATACAGTATAGTAAATGCTTTGTTATCCAAAATTTCTTATCTACTTACAAACATTTTTCGTGTTGGAAAATTTCTCATGAGTAATTAATACTGCCTGAGGGTAAATGAAAAACAGAGAGGAAATGTAAAAAGATTTAAAAAAAGCGGCCAAGTGCAATGTATTATTCGTTTTTTTGTACAAAAAACTGACACATGTAATGCAATGCTCAAAAACTTATGCAAAGGAATGCTAATTATAATTCTCGTTCTATGCACAGCCCATAACCAATTTTTCTGATTTTTTGAGTAGCTTTTTAAAGTCTTAATCTTTAAAGTTTGTAAAAGATTTTATGGAAAGATATTACAAAAGATTGTTCTAAAAACAAATGATATATTTATGAACTAGTGTGACCTACACTAAATAAGTATAATAATTATCACTTTACAAAATTATTTTTTAAATATGATTGCAGGTATTCAATTCGTTTCTAATTTTGCACACTGCTTATAACGTTCTTCTTTTTGTTGTATTACAATATGAAGCTCAGATGACAGATCGAAGAAATATTTTACTAAAATTGTCATATAGAGGCGCAAGTAGCAAAAGCGTTGAGCTAAGCCAGATGGCATCATGCAGCATTGCTGTGACGTTGTTCAGCGTTGCTCGCTGTTTCAAAATTAAAACCGTCAGATGACAGTATGCAGTATTGTGTCTGTTGTATTACAATATGAAGGTCAGATGACAGATCGAAGTGTTGACGTTGTTTCAAAATTAAAGCCGTTAGATGGCAGACGTTGTTCAGCGTTGCTGTATTTTAATTAATTTACAAAAACAAAAGCAATAATACATTTTTTAGTTGTCGATGTCAGTAAAGCAAGCAATTATCTGTAAAATGATATATAATTTATGTGGAGAAATTGTGAGGTTTTTTCTAAAAAGGAAGGCAAACATCTTTAACCTTAGCGTATTAATATATATCGTCGGTGATATGGCAATATCTCCTATCTGACAAATTTTGGAAAATTAGATTTTTAACGTTGGCTGGTACCTAAGGTTACAGCGCATGTGTAGGTAATACCGCATAAATTACAAAAAATTCTAAAATAGTATTATAACACTGCAAAAATATCTCCTATCTGAAAGTGGTAATATCTGGTTTGAAATACATCCTATCTGCGCATAATGTGTTGTAACACTGTGTGGATAACCTAACCTAGAAAGTCGGTAAGTTTAATCTATTTATTTTTTAGTATTGTAAGGCTTTATTTTCATAAAGTTGCTTTTACACGTTAAAACAACACGTGCTTTTCAAGTAATAATTTTATAATAGTTGTTTGGAATTCGCTAATATTTGTAAATTCGTTTTTGTTGAAGCTACTGTAGATAGAAGGTATTATTAATACAAATACTCTGACGTGCTTTGGTAGATAGGAGGTATTTTAACAACTTTTATTCTATTCCAGAAAACAGTAATTATGAACAATTCAAGATCAAAAAAAATTTTGCTTATGTCATCGGCTTTAACTAACAATGAAGATGCTGTTAATAGCAGTCAACAGCCGGTCGAAAAAGTTGCTAACGTTTTTTTTTGAAGAAAATTTTCTGGTAAGGTACTATAGTAATGTTATAGAAATAATTAATTTATAATTCACACATGTGTTGTAAATTTAATTTACTTAAAAAGAAACCAGTTAATACTAGGTAAATCTTTGTTTTTCAGATACCATCTTCTTTCGAACAAAATAATAATATAACTATCAGCGATCCAAATACACAATTTGACGATATACCTATAATATTTGCTGACAATGAGGACAATTTGAATGAAACTGTAATCCCTAACATCACTGAAACAAACTTCCAAGTTTGTAATGAAACCGAAAGTCTCAACCTTCCCATGATATCTGAAAGTGAAGAAAATGAATATTTGGCTCAAAACAAAGATTGTGATGAAAATGAAAAAAACAGAGATAACTCAGAGCTTTTAGATGAAGTGTCAGCTGCTAATAATAATAATTTAATTGGCAACAATGGTCTCGACTATGAAGAAGCAGAAGAATCAGAAAGCAGTGGCTCTGAAATTGAAACCGAAAATTTAGAAGAAAGAAGCGAAAGTAATATAGTTGAGTACGGTGATCTTACTGAAGGTAGAAAAAGAAGATCCCGAGCATGCAGACAACAATGGAAGAGAACAATAAACGCCCAACTAAGGATGAAAGGACAGGATTATGTAGGGTATAGTCGCGAAAAGACAAAGTCATACAAGAAAAAATCTGACCCAACTGTTACTGATATAAAGGCGATAAAATACGACCACAATGGAGATTTGCGAGTAAAAACTAATATCACTTCCGACTGGTTTGAGCTTCTAATAAGGACTAATCCTAAGGCACCAATTAATACTTTCCCAAGGTTACACAAAGCTCCTCTCAAAATAACTAAAAAAAAATGGTGCCATTTACAGGAATTAAAAGGTGTGATCCCCAAGGACTGCCACGCTTACTATGATTCTCTTTCTTACAATGAAAACTAATAAGATTTTTTGTGTGAAAATACCCCTTTACTTTTTGTACCTTAATCAATCCAAAGTTTAAAATTTAGAATACTATTTAAGTTTACATTATATTTTGTGAAAATGTTTTTTGTTCTTTAATAAATGTTTAAAAGTTTTTAATTTATATTAAGTATGTAAGATTCAGATTTTGTGAAAATGGCTATTTTTTCACTATAATAAATCATTCAATGTTTATAATTTAAATGATTTAAATTTCTCCTAACTAACAAATGTTCTAAATCAATATCTTCTATCTGCCCTAATTTATTAATTAATGTAAAAATATAACTGGAACTTATTGAAATAATGTATTTATTCCTTTTTAAAACAACCAAATCTTAATTAGAACATTAATACAAGTACTACTCCCATAAAGTGGTTTTTTGTTCCTCCTGAAAATTTGACATTTTGCATATAGGAGGTATTGCCGTATCACCGACGATATGATACGCGCTTTAACAAGCTTTCGTTTGATACCAAATATCTTGAAGACAAATGTTTTTAACCTCTCCTTTCACTTTTCTAAAACTGACCCAAGAAACAACATTTAATTTTTCGTACTTCACGCTCTTAATTGTCTTACCATTTTCTACAGCTGTGCCAAATTTTAGCTTTTTATGCCAAACAGTTTCAGAGAAAATGCCCGTGATTGACAAATAGACACCGAGGTGATTCCATAATTATTGCTCTATTAATTTTGGTATGGAACACAATAAATAGAGAGAGACAATGCTTATGAAAAATGCATTGAGAGGAAGAAAACAATTGTAATAAAAATCAATTTGATTGATGTTGTTGACTGATAAAGTATGAACACTTTCAATATAGAACTCCGAGTTTTTGGTCCACTATATCCGTTGTTTGAGTAATTTATTGCAACAGTTCGTTGACCTCAGTTGGCAAGCGTCTATAATCTACTGTAACCAGAACTAGTTTGTTATTGTAAACAAAATAGTATAATTCTCCTTTTTGGAGTTTAGTTGCTGTTGAAATAAAATCAAGGCGATATCTTTCGGTACGGGTCATAAAAAAGTTAAAATATTAATTATCTTGGAGCAATTACTGTAGTCAATAAAAAAAAAAATTGATTTACTGATAACATAAAATCTGAAAACTGAAGGTGTATTATATTGAGAGTAGGCATTTAACGTGAGTGGGATCAGTTGTTCTGTCATGTTTGCTAGGATTTGTACCACCTGCTGTTTGTTAGTTTGGTCACTGTTTAGTAGAACTTTGACTACAATGTCATGATTCATAATATATACCTAAATGTATTTATACAGGCTGCTCTATGACCGATGTTTCAATATATTGTAAAGAAATGTTTTAAAGCAGAGGCTCCCAAACTTTTTTGTCTCGTAGACCACTTGCGATGTTTTTCGGTTTTGGATAGACCCCCTGCTTATCTGACATTGATTTTTTGCAAATTCATTGATTTCAAATGTATTTTTGACAACCGTTATAGTGCTACTCACTTTGAACGATTTAAATTTATAGCGGTAGTGAAATGTGTAAAATTTAGTTTTATACATTTATTAATTAGATTCAAATTAAACGAATCAAATTAAAATTTACTTTCTGTTACATAAAATAACTAAGCAAAAAATAAATGCTTTTAGTGTGAGGGATGAACATGATGCTTTAATAATAAATTTTCAACATTTGGTAGGTATCAATTTAGTTAGATTTAATCTTAAATCTCTTCGGTTAACGATGTCCAGTTTGTTTCTTTTTTTGTTAGGAGATTCACTTTCGTTGACCCCCATTTTCATGTCATGGACCCCCAATTTTTTTTCCCGTTGACATGGACCCCTTGCAAGTTGTCGTCGACCCCTGGGGGTCGATATAGACCACTTTGGGAATCACTGTTTTAAAGCTTAAAGATTATATCCATAATGGTATTTTTGAATACCAACGTATTTTCGTTTAAGGACTTTTGCCCGTGGCGAAAAACTTGAGCGAGCGACAAAACTTTTGAAATATCATATTCAAATATAGAAATTCTTCCGCTAGAAATGCAGACACTTCGATTTTAACCTCTTCAGTCCCAGACGAACAAATAATATTTACCTTTTTTTCTAATTGATAGAGGGTCAATTAAAACAGAGGCTGTAATCTGTTATCTATTGAACTTTTATGATATTATAGGTCTTTGTCATTACATTAATAGTACAGCTACTCGCCACTTGATGCGCACGACGATATTCAAGTGATAGCAACTTGTCAACAAACAGGCTATGGGTTTCGCATCTTGGTATATCATCTATACTAATATATAAATTTGAAGAGTTTGTTTGTTTGGTTGAACGCGCTAATCTCAGAAGCTACTGGTTCGAATTGAAAAAAAAACAAATTGGAGCGGAACATCAATGAAAAATGTTGCAAGATGTAACTCCGATCATTAGGAAGTTTGAACACAACATTCATCTCGGTAAACTAAGATGAATGTGCGTACTCATGTCCTTCTCCATTTGTTCTTTTGCACCTGGGTGAAACCGGGCGGGACCGTTAGTACTTTATATAGACAAACAGTGTTGCGTGTCGTGGCAGTACTCTGGTATCTTATTGAGAGAAAGAAAATAACTATCCCAAAAATTATATTCATTTCAGTAATACATATGAACACATTTCATATTTTAGTTTGAAATGTTTCAGTATTGCGACATCCTGTATATTATGTATAATGTTTGAAACGATTCCTGAAGCTGTTGAAATACTGATGACGAACTGTAAGTGGTACTGTCCTGAAACTGAATCATCATCATCTGCCAAACACATCGTTTTATTGAAAACTTTTCAGATTATATGTATATTTTGAATTTAAACTAGTGCTTTGGAGAGGACACGACTTTTGAAAATGGCGTGAATAAAGAAATGGGAAAAGGGGTTAAACGGATTTAAAGTGGTATCGATTCTTCTCGGCTTGTCAAAAAAAGATAGAGAAGGTTTTAGATATCGTAATGGTTTTATTGAGACAAGATCCAGTAGGTTTTAATCGCGTGTGAAGTTTTAAGAGAATTTTGGAAGATTATCAAAATACCTACTATTCCAGTAATAGACCGGACTGAATCAAATATTAATAATAATAATACAATATTAGTAAGATATTTTAATAAACCAGTATATTATATTATTAAAGGTTTTCCTGGATATTCTTGTAAACAAAATATAAATAAGATAATAAATTGATAGCGAACTACAAAGTATAATAAAACTAGGCTCATCAACAGATAAAAATTGAAAAATGCGTACTCTTATGATACAAAACATCTAACAACCCTCACAAAAAATAAAATTAGAATTACAAATTATTTTATATATGCCTGTAATACGTTTTGACAATAAATAGAAAATATGAATTGAAATTAGATTCCAATAGGCCCGAGAGTTCTTAGCTTGAAAATTTATATGTGATAAAAAAAAGAATTCATATGCTTTTAAATAAAACAATTTGTGTCACTGAATGCGCTCTATTTTGTATATGTAAACTAAATTTAAAAATAAAATCTTTCTCTATTTATAAACGTGGAATATGTTCACAATAATGGGTTACGTCTAGCTAAAAGCGTGGTTCTGTGGTGACTATCGAAGTTTAATTACAAATATTACGATTTACGTTTAAGCAATCAATCACAATATTCAATATCAATATTTTGTTTTGCCATTTTTACTCGGCCATTTTTTTAATGTATTTGCAATGGTTGGATGGCGGGATCTAGGGGTCGGATTAAAATTTCTCGACGTTTCATAGTCTACTGAATAATTTTTGGAATTGTTTATACATATATGGACCTATTCGGACTATTTTAAGGGTGGTATTTGGGAGTTGACAAAAATGTTTGCGCCCAAAAATACCGAAAAAATTCTCAGAATAGTTTCAAATTAGTAAAATTAAAAATGTGCTGCTAAAATTTAAAAGAAATCGGCCCGACAGGACCGTATTTACACATTTTATGATTATTCCTTAGGGTGTACCACAAAAATGTATCTAGTAAGACTCGGTTCGCTCGCCTAATCGTTTTTAGCACTGTAATACGTTCCATTGACTCTAGGTATAATATTATACAGTGAAGAATAACTGCTGTATGTTGATTTAGAAATACCTGGAAGTCAAGAGTAAAATCGTTTTAATTGCATTTAAGTGTTAAAATAATGTCAAGTTTAATGTTAATTTAACAGTTGGTCAAGATTTTCCAAAGGTCACAACGTAAGACGAATTGAAAACAATACTTTGCTCATCATTAATTAGAGCCATATATAAGTAGGTTGATCAAAACGCTGCTTACAAAAACTGATTTTGTAATATTAATGCAATTTTAAAATGTAACTTTTAATATTTTTTTTAAATATTCTTGCTGCTTAATATTGAAATTATTATTTCAAAACATTGTTTTTTCTTCAGTATAAAGTAGTGTTGATCCAATAGATTGTTACGATGAGGGAAGGTTTTTGGTTGAGGATCATAAGTAAATAAGCTTTACCATTGTTTCGCTAGTGGCCAACGTTTCGGAAAATTTATTTTCATCTTCAGGGCCTATGAACATGTATATATGTTTATATTATGAAGATGAAAATAAATTTTTCGAAACGTTGGCCACTAGCGAAACATTGGTTAAGCTTATTTACTTATGATCCTCAACCAAAAACCTTGCTTCATTGTTTTTTCTATTTACGATTTTGAGTTAATTTAATCGGTCATAAACGCCAAAAAATATTTGAATAAAAACAAGCTATTTAATTCTACAAATCTTGAACTATCATTACAAAATAGAAATAAAACGGAAAAAACACCACCTGACGTTGTTATAAATGAAAAATAGGTAAGTTCATAGCTGTCGTTTACATCAGAGAAGCACAATTATAATTTATAATAAAGTAAATATCTACAATTATGTAAGTGCGATCTTTTGGCGTGGATTTCAGTATTTTTATATTAGATATTTGGCTGTAATCTGTTCATTTATAACAGGTGAGAATATCTAGGCAAGGTTACAATTTGTCATTTAGCCAATAATTTTCGTCATTATACATTTCAAGTGATAGTAGTGAAACTATAAAACCGGACACGTAAAATTTATTTGAGACGTGTTTCTGTATATTTTCTTTTATTTTATATTATTAGGTTGTTTTTGATGAGCAAGTGAAAACTGCCAAATTCTTTTCAATATTTTAGCAGATGGGGTAAAAAAATGACAATAATATTTATTGCTACACATTTCGAAGTGCAACTTCTTAAGCGAATTCAAAACGTTTAACGTTTGTTAATAAATATCAAGCACTAATGGCAACAAGAAACGAAGAAACTTGCGTTGGAATCACTGTTTGTCGGACGTATGCAGATTTCAGGACTAGATTATGTTAATATAGGGATTAATTACTTTTATCGCTTCGTTTCACTAAACCATGCCTTCGATCAAGTATCTATCAGTCAGATGTTATCCAAATTGAGTTTGACTCTGTCCAAGCTGTCCAATTGTAGACAGTCAGTAGCTGATTTATGGAAGCCCTTAGAATTTGTACAAATGTTCATTCTGGAGGTTCCTGAACAGTTGCCCAGTCTGCCTAATTCTAAATTTTCGATAAGTCCTACAGGTCTGTTTGGGGAAGAAATCGCTGATGTAACAAGACCAACATTTTACATTTGCCCTGATGATGAAAATATATTTTTCGAAACGTTGGACACAAGCGATACTCTGGTAAAGCTTATTTCAAACTTGTTCCTCAACCAAACAAATCTCCTTCAATTTTACATTTTTATTAAAGATACAATTTGCAACAAAAAAATAGAGAGGCCCCTCACGTGGAGGCCTCAGGGCTTTAACTTTTGTTTCCCTCCCCTAAATTCGGACTCGTGTAAATAAATAGATAGACATTATTATTATTATGAAGACATAAATTCGTCAAACAGTACATAAAAGAACCGTTAAAATATAGAATAAAGGGTAGCTATTTTATTTATTTAAAGAGTTCTATTCAGACGTTAATCAAAGTTTTGAAAGGATAGCTAAGTCAACATGTTTTTTATAATTTTAAAATAAGTTGCGTCATTGTATAATTAGCATCAACTTTTATGATAAAGGAAGGTTTTTGGTTGAGGATCATAAGTAAATAAGCTTTACCAATGTTTCGCTAGTGGCCAACGTTTCGAAAAATTCATTTTCAACTTCAGGGCCTATGAACATGTATATAATATTTTTTAACCCATAATAATATGATCATGTATGTTGTTTTAACAATTTACCACCTTTCGACCAGCTTGAGGTATGTAATGGATTTTTTCACTATTATATAGTAGCTCTAATAAAAAAACTTATTGTAACTGTTAGATATAATATTATGATCTAAATATAAACATATTTACATGTTCATAGGCCCTGACGATGAAAATAAATTTTTCGAAACGTTGGCCAGTAGCGAAACATTGGTAAAGCTTATTTACTTATGTTCCTCAATCAAAAACCTTCCTTCATCGTAACTTTCTATTGGATCAACACTACTTTATACTTCAATAAATAAAATTGGTCGATAATTTTATTTATTGAAGAGTTCTAATCAGACGTTAATCAAAGATTTGACTACTTTATACTGAAGACATCAACGTTTATATTCAGATAAGTTATCTTTTATAGCCTTTTTAAAACCATTGTTAGCTGATATTTTTAGTGTGGTGTAAAGAATATCTCGTCCCACATTGTTGTTCTGTGTGGTGGCATCCATATTTTGTACGGCACTTATCTGTCGAAATTAAAGGGACACACCACACCACACGTTTCGCATATGTCGGTATGTGTGTTTTGTTTGTAACACTCGACTAATACGAAACATGTGTGTAGCAAAGTGACGTATCACGTATGTATGTCCTACATAATAATATCATTTACAATTGTGCTAAAAATGGAACCCTACAACTTCAGCTGTAAGGTGTAACATACAAGATGATTGCAGACTAACATTTTAAACCACACTCTTAAGTGACTTCAGCATCATTGGCATTGAATAGTGCATTAAGGACGTAGTCGTCTGGTTTTCGGGTTTCGGAAAAGCGAATTTATTTTTTTTACATTTTTAGTAAGTATAATATATTGAGAAAATACTGTAAAAATTTTAGACCGACATATTAAATATTTACAAAGCTATAGCATATAGTCGAGAGCAGCAACGATCTTACGGTAAGACTCTTACCTCTCAATTGTTATCACGTTACCCTTATACTCTCGCAGAGTAGAGCAAACAAATTAGCAGAAAACGATGCCTTTGAAGAAACGGAAGGTTTACTATACACCAGGCATAGTGTAAATATTCATTTTCATTTTTTTGTAAGAAATTTGAAATCAAAACTTTAAACGCGTTTTTCTTAAAACTACGTTTTTGTAAGCGGCGCGGGTGATTGAAACAATTGTATACAACCGATTGCTTTTAATTTTGCACAGGGTATTCTACACAACAATAGCTCCGCCCGGTACTAGAATTACTTAATTATAAAATTAATTCTATTTTTTTAAACCGATTTTCAACGATAAAATCACGATTTTCTCGTTGTTTTTTTTCTGAAACCCACCATTTTGTTATTTATTAATAAAAATGTATATTTCTAGAACGTGATAGAGCCTACGACGTAATAACCAATTTATTTTTTATAATTCAGATGACTTCAAGTGACGTTATCACCCGCGCTACCCACCTACTTCTTTTTAAAGTTGTCTACTTTAGGTTAAAAAAACAATTATAAAATGGCGTAAAATTAAGCAAAAAAAATTTTGTTTTCTTAGTTTACGATGTCAGTAAAAACATGTAACAAAATTGAAATGATTGTACATTATTTTGTTATTAAAAAAAATCTGAAATAAGGGTTGAAAACGAGCCTGAACATAGGACAACGTCCTTAAACGCTAACCTGATCGAATATTGAACGAAAGAACAACTTTTTTTATGTAATGCTAACAGGTAAAGCATTTCAGATGTCTGTAAACCATATTGAGATGTTCTCATTTTTCAGCGCAATTTTTTTCTCAAGAAGACAACCTGCTATAAATACGAATTTTAAGACTCTTGTTGTAAATAATATTTTATTAATAAATAATAAGTGTTAAAAATTCATTTTTAAAAAAATTTCGTCACCTACAAGTGCGGTCAATTACTCATACGCCCCAACGCCATCGGCATTAGTTAATCAACACCTTACATTAACACAGCTGAATATTGAAAAAGAAACGCCTTAGATTATCATATATCCGGGCTAGTGAAATGTCATAGAGTGACAAGAGCGTTTTGTGCAACTTATAAATTAGCTACAAATCGTTTGTTTGCTAGACTTTTTTTGGTTGGTCTGATTATAAACACTAGATGAATCTGGAAATCGATATTTAAACCCCGATATTTTCGGGACTGGAGATATTTTTTCAAAATATGGACAAATAGGGATAAAGTGTTAAATTCAGATACTGCGGATAATCGATTACTGTATTCAATTATAGATCAGCCCCGGATCTAGGATTTTTCGAACCGGGGCAGAAACTTGATAATGGCGCCCCCTCTCCCCAGCATTTGAGATAAATTCCTTAAAAAAGTTCACAAATATAATGGTTGGCATTTTTCATGAACGGGAAACCGTCAGAAAACAAGCAAATTGAGTAAATCGGAAAAAGGACAGTTTTCTACCATATTTCATCATGATTTTACCGCCCCCTGAAACTGCCACCCGGGACGGGTGCCCCGGTTTGCTCCCGCCTACATCCGGGGCTGTTACAGAATGCGATGCGAATTTGCTGTTACAGAAATGTAATCCGGATCCTGAAGCACAAATGAATCGGGATCGCAAGCTTTCAGGATTGAAGAGCCTCATAAGTGACGAGTGCTTTTGAACGCAATGTATGCTTTGGAACATTTTAGTATAAATACATCTTAAGTGATGATCTTGAGCACAATAAACGTATTAGCACACATACCTGCTTCTACCTGTGTGTGATGTACTAAAAAAAACTTGTTGCTAATTATGTTATTTGACATTGACAGCCAGAGTGACAAACTCAAATAAAAGTGTGTCTGTTATTTTAGTAGAGAATTAGATCAGATAAAAATATTTATATTGGGTAACTGCTTTATTAAAATCATGATTTGAGATTAAGTACCTACTATCATTAATTATAAATATTTGATATTTGTTTCATGCTAATTATGTACTGTTTTTATTATTGTTTTTACGAAAAAAACTCATAATTCATACATCGAGGGATCCGACTATAATTTTCTAAGAAATGAAATATAAAAAAACACACTTCAAAATAAAAGTAGTAGTTCCGTTCACGCCGCATTAAAGCGAATTTTTAATGTTTAAAAACACTTTACTTACACCATCTCCCTCTTAGTGATTTAATTTTGTACTAAATGTAAAAATTGTTGAAAATATAGCCTTCGCTCCTGTTTTTTTTTTTGTAATTTTTAATAGCCTCTTAACATGCCTGATTTTTACAAAATCTTAGAAGGGAAAGCATTGTTTTTTGATATTTTTTAATAAAATAATTAATCTATAGAAAAAAGTTCAACCGTTTGGGAGTTAGAGGTCATAAGTGTTCGATTTTACCATTCCAACCCACAAGTGGGGAATGGTACTAGTTTAGATTTTCAAAACTTTACAATATCTTTCCGTATGTGGTCCCCCGAATCCAAAAAACTTATTTTAACATTCCAACCCACAAGTGGGGAATGGTACTAGTTTAGGGCAAAAATCACGTTTCAAAAATTTTACAATATCTTTCCGTTTTGAGGTCCCCCGAATCCAAAAAACATATTTTTGGAAAATCTCTGTGCGTCTGTTTGTCTGTGAACACGTACAGGTCAAACGGATGAGCGGATTAAAACCAAATTTTGGGAGGATGTTTGGTATGATAAATATGAAGAGCCCTATTGTTTTTGGGGAAAATCGGCGCATGCGCAGAAGAGATATATGCAAAAACGGTATTTTTTATATAATAATGGTATACTTTTAATAACGGCTTATTATTCTATTTATTTTTTCAAGAAAGTTTTGTTCAAAAATTTTTTTTCTAAACTTTATAAGTAGTTTTGGAAATATTTTGAAAATAAAAAAAAATCATCCACTCTTTTGTTTTATGGATCTGTCAGAAATAAACTAGTTAGGCATGCTTTGATTAATTTTTACATGACGTGGAACATACTATGTAGGTAACCATAGCAACGAATAGTTAATATCATATTGAATACTAGCCATTACCAGCGTCACCTCACGCGATATCAGAAATTTTATTTTCTTTATTATAATCAAATGTCAACATTTTTGAAGTTCGAATAGTCCTGTCGCCCAATTGGCTGGAATTTTTTTATCATTTTGGTACGTAATTCTAAATAAATATAAATATATTTATTACTCATCGACAAATGACAATTGCTTAATATCATAAAACAGTGTCGGATAATCTAGAAAGAATTCTTTGTAGCTACATGCTTGGCAAAACAATATGTGAATGAATTATTATTTGCGATGAAATGATTTATGTGAAAGTTATTTGATTAGTTATATAGGTAAACATGTGATCAAACACAAGATGTATGGATACTTAATTATGATGACGTGTCAAGCAATGTGAACCGTTCAACTGACGACGCGATAGTTTTTCTCTGTCTATCATTTGAACCGTGGTCTCTCGCGTCGCTGGCGTCGCATGGTTAGAAATTGAGATCACCTACGATGCAAGTAAAATATACGTGTCAAATATTATTCTTATCAGGGCCGAATTAAGCACTCATGATATAGGTTATTAAAACAGCAGGATCGCTGATGGAGAAATTGGACAATATCGTTTCGGATCATCCCGTCCAAACAAGACCTAGAAAATCGTAAGCATCGTCTAGTTTCGGCGACAAGTTGAAGACTATCTTCTTCCAATCGGTTCTTAAGAAGTCTCGTGCGAGGGCCCAAAAGTGGGAAAGGAAAGATAATATACCGACTTTATGTTAAAATTATTGATCGAAGTTCAGATGAAATGTATAAAAATTATATGTCGCTGATCTAAAATTTTAATAGCTCGAACCTTTTTATTGAATGAGGCTTAGGTGCTTGCTATATAAAATTCCATGTCATTGTGCTAACAATATTATGTAAGAGAACTGCAATACGCGATAAAGAAGGAAAGTTTAAAAATATTTTCTTCTTAAGCGCATTATAATCATTTATGAGAGTAAAGGTTAAGATTAGAGAGGACGAACTGTATAGAAATCATGGTATATTGGTCATCGTGATAAACGGTGCGTTGAGTCAAAAGCTGAGACGTCGACGCGGTACGCGTCGCGACGCTACTGTCAGTAGATAGCAATATACATTGCGCCGACGTGACTCGTAGGCGGAAGGGGTTCGGAAGGGGGATTTTACTGAGTAGTGAATTCGATGTCGGCTATTCAAAATTTCGTTATAAACATTAACTGCTTTGGGCAGACAAGTTGTGGAATTCGAACGCCACACTTAGGATAGTACGAACGAATTCGGACGGCAATCGCGCGGAGGAAAGCAATCTAATTTCACGGAAAAATAAAATTAGTGATCGTTTTGAGATACTGAAATTCAGCGGGGAAGTGTTTCAGTGTTCAGTGCGGTCTGACATTAATTCACTTGTCACAAGTAGAGAACGAGACAGCGGCGATCGTATTTTTTCTGGAATTGCGGTCGCAGTGAAATCTTATTCTTGTGTTTGTTGTCTCTTGAACAAATCCGTGGCGAAAAGGACAATTCTTTCAATTGCAACATAGTAAGTCATTAATATAATTATAATAAACTTCGCTTTTCAAAAATAAAAGGCTTTATACATTATCATTACATTGTCATTTTATATATTGTGTGTTACTAAATATTCTATATTTTAAATATGGATTAATACAGTGCTTCGATAAAGTGCAGCTTTCTTCAAATAGTGCTTTTCTACTTTATATACTATTATTATTATATGTGATTCATCATAGAAAGTGCGTAAATATCGTGTGTTCTTAAGTGCATTATGTTTTGTCATTTGTATATATTGTGAATGGGGGTATGATACGTAATGTTATGTACATAATAATGTAAGGAACTCCGTGTCTAAAAGTCACTTTCCAGAGTTCATTTTATAACCAGACGTCTATACTATAGTCATCCAGGAGAAACCCATGTCCTAATCGTGAAATGTTACGTTTTTTAAATTTCGATTCCCTTTTCAATTTTCTAAGTATTTCAGCTAAAGATAACTAAATGCATCACGCCAAAAATTATTCTTGCGTTGATTTTTATGAGATTGATCATCAATCTTCGCTTTGCTGCATTTTCGGGCAATTGCGCAATGTCTAATAAAAATTAAGGTGATATAATTTTACATTGATTTTTATGGATTTGGTTTCGTGTCGCTGTGGCTTTGATTAGTTCATAAGCACCATATTTTTACTTTGATAAATTGGTCGCCAAACTATGTTTTCATGAAGTGCGCATAATCTCATAAGAATCGATGTAATAAATTTTTTTATCTGTAATTCATTGGGCGTTGACAATAAAATTACTGTAAAGTTGACGATATAAAATTAAACTTTTTTTTATAAATAAAACTATTAATTATCAACAAGTTTTGTAGAGTAAATCCACTGAAGACGACTGTTTAATTCGAATGCTTCTATCGTCAATCTTTATTTTTTTGGGTTAAAAAATTTAGAAAAGTTAGTAAATAAATTTTTTTAATGCCAGAACGAACTTCTCTATTACCAAAGCAAAGTTTACTGTCAGTCATGGAAGACTTTTAGTGGCGCCAACTGGTATGCCTTTTATCATTCAAATAAAATCAAAAGTTTGTATCACTTTAACAATAATAGGTAAACACAATTTTATTTCAATAGCAATCTTGTAAAATGAGACATTTCTTTTTCTCATTTGAATACATTAATACCATTTTCTGAAAGAATATGTTTGTGAATGGTTACTATGGAAACAGCAGCGGTACCGTCGTGTTGGTATGCCTTTTTAGAAACCAATACTACATTTTTTGAAGATTTTATTCAGCTATCTTTAATAGTTCACACAAAACAAAAATGCTTACAAAGACGTGTCCTCGTTAATTACTAAGCCTTCATTTTTTCGTAGTCTGGTAAAAAGAACTCTGATAAGATGAACTTTGGGATTCACTGTTTTGAGCAGTTTTGTCTTATATAGTAATTTTCTAAATATAATTGCTTACTCATTAACAAATTTCAAGCATCGTGAAATTGATCAAATTAATATTACTAATGATTAGTTTCGTGAAAAAAACAGCAAATATTTTTACATTTAAAGTTAGTTTAGTGAAACAAATGGACATACCAAAAATAAATTTGGATCAACTAGTGCTTGTGATTCTTAAGTAGTTAAGACAAAATACACCATTAAAACAATACTAGATCTGTATAACACAATTTTATTTTTCTGGCACATTTCGACTCGTACTCCCACCACATAAAACTCGTGGTTATTTTTAATAAGACTTTTTTTCTGCTAGAAAACTTATGTTGAGTTATTAATTTGATTATTAAATACTATTAAAGACTATACTTGAATTTATAGAGAACTGGAAATCTAGATAAACGTACGAAATTAATAGAAAACATATTAATATTATTACATTTAAAATATAAAATAACATATTTATTAAACGACATTATAGAAGAAGTGGTTTTTGAGTCTAAATTCTGCAATGGTAAATAATGCAACACAACATCTTTAGATAACTTTGATTTCCTTTATATCGTTTTTCACAGTAGAATTTTAGTTACTTAAGGTATGATGATACCAGATTATAAAAAGACACGTTACACAACTTTTAAAAAACACGAATTAAACATGAGTCATTACTTAATAATAAGAAAAAAGAATTTGCAACAGTGAGTAGAAAGATGTATCTAAAAATAAAATTTTATGCACATCTATTGTGAGATTTCAAATGCTCGAGTAACATGATGTTTTTCAACTTTTGTTAGCTGACGACACAAATTAGAAAAAGATGTAATTTGGATCCTTTTCAATTGTAACTACATAGAAGCATACAAGACATTTTTTTAAAAATAATAACAAACCTATAAATAGAGTTACACGTAAAAAAGAATTATGCAATATTTAAAAATAACTGTTCCATAAAAAATGTTTTGACTGAAGTTTAAAAATAAGTTTGGATGAATCTTTGAAATATTTACGTAGTGAGTATTTTCTAACAAAACTTGAACTAAAATACAAAAGTAGTCAAGAAGACAATTGGTGCATGTAGTAAATCATATGGTTCGTAAAATACTTAAATATTCTATTATTAAATTAGGCCAGTTAAGCCCCGGCCACTATTTAGTATTCGAGTGAACTGAACTGCTTTAATGTCATTATGTGCGTCTGTGTGCGAGAGACACTTCATTCACGCATTTCTCTTTTTAGACGCGACCTCAACATAGCTGAGGCACCTGTATGCGCCCGCTCTATCTGTGTTCCTGTTTTGCGTCTGCGAGTTCGCCCTTTTTTATCACGTGTACATACCCAAATGACTTAATCAGTTTTGAATAACTTTTCTTTGTTCGATTTCCTGCTAGATTTAATTGTTCACCATTTGATTTTTAATTTTTATTCGTATGGATTCCTCAAATGAATTCAGATTGACTCCACACCTGTCTCCAACTAAAAGATATTAAATTGTTGATGTCACGAAGTCTTGAGTTAAAAATTAATACCGTATTTAATTTTTCTAAAGTCGCCATAAAACTATAATATGTTGCTATGAATTCTGTATCTCTGGGTAGATCCGACCTTTTTTTGAAAATTGTGTGCCAAAAAAATCGATAATAGCATCATAATGAACAAATTTTTGAATAAACTTGATATCCATTCTGAGAAAATAATGCAAAATCAACCACTCTAATTTATATTAAAAAAAACATAAGCGTGGATCGAAAGACGTCACAAGCAAAAATTAAGTTGCATGTTATATAAACAAAAATGTATTGTTGCGAAATTTCAAATATTTTTGCAAGTAAAAATTTGAAAACAATTATTCACCGATGAATCGTCATACATTTTAATTCTTGGATTACTTGCATGCTCCCACTGATATCTATAAATAGTCAAATAATATACAGAATGTTTTTTGAGAATTTTCTTTTAAAAGCTCGTAAAAAGTGATAGGTGGCGCCAACGTTTTTATGTCGGTCTGTGTTTTCTAGCGCGTTTTACATCGTATTTTGTATGATTCTTAGGTCCTAAACGTGAGAACACGCTTTCATAATTTGTGTCTTTGTCTATTCGATGGAATAATGCCTGTATGACCAAAGATTACATTCGATTTAATTTTTAATGTACTCATAATAATATGTAAAACGTCGGTAGTTGACTGCGGAACTGCAGTTGTAATGACGGGTTTTTTGTCTTATTCGTTGGCCTGAATCATATACGATACAGCAATTATTTTTTTAATCCTTAATCATAATATTAATGTCTAAAAATATGTTATTGTTAACATGACTATACAAAGTGTTTAAAATACAAAATTTAAAACGTTGTCTAGCATCCATAATTTACAATATCAAAATTTAAAATTAATAACGCATTCCTGTATTCTCTGATATTGAGTATTATTAATAATATGACCAGCGATATGAAATCTGTAAAAACTGAAAATTGGACCGGAAAAACTCTTGCATTAAACTTAATATATGGAAGTTTTGTTTACTGTAAACCATATTTAGCTTAAAATTGAGCTACCTAAACTATAAAATTAACAATAAGTAATAGTTTAACCAAAGTTTGAGTTAAATATTATGTTTGTAGAGATTTTTAAATTTTCGATAATACGTTCCCGAATTGATTCTTGAAATATTTCCGGTTTTTATATAATATATTGTATTATATAGCTTTGTGTACATTTTTTTTTGTATTTTTATATTAATTGATATATAAGTTTGATAAGTTATTTTTGTTTTGTAAGCGGCGCCAAATAATTAAACGTATTGTTTAAGTGAGGAGGTCAATGGATCTTTGAAAATAAATTTACTTTCTATAGCGACTGTTTGGATTAAAACAAATAAAATATAGGTATATTAAATATTTTATCGTGCGATACATTGTGTTGTTAACCATTCTATTTAGAAATCAGAAGATCAAAGTTAGAAGAAAATAAAATTCCAAATTAAAATCAGTAAAGAATTCAATTCGAAGTATGATATTATAAATACATTGTATATTAGTCAACATTTTATTTTAGTCTATTTAAATATTGTTGACAGAACTTAAGAATAGAAAATGTAATACACTGTGCCAAATTAAATAAAATCTTTGCCAATATTCAATATTTATGGAACGGATTTTATTACGAGATGGCATATTTTTGGAAAATATGTTAATGTTTATCTTCTGCCACACGATTTGAAGAATTTCTTAAAGAAATCAATTTTAAAATTTTGTTTTAGAAGTTGAGTGAATACAAGGAAATAAATTGGTAAACAGGGTTTTTGTTTATTAAATTACAATAAAGAAATGTACATAATGTGACCAATCTGAAATTAAAGAATTTGAAGAAGTCTTTTTTGAAGATCACTTCTCTCTATATATTCTATTACATAGCTTGAAAACAATTTCGATCATCAAACGATCATATTTTAATATTTGGAATCGATACAACTATGATGATTAATGTAAACAAGCGTTTGATTAATTTGCGTGGAAGAAATGATTGTTACATTGCTTTGTCATTGATGTTAATCTATTTAAATGCTGAATGAATCAATTATTTTGCAACATCACGACTTAGCATAGCTTGACAGATACCTATATTAAGATAAAAAATAAATACATGCAGCTTGTTCATCCTTTGCGAAAATGTTTGGTACGTAATAATAAAAAATAATGTATCGTAAATATGGCTATCTACGCTAATAGCAACATAGCTCAGATGTAATGGATAGAAGGTTTAACAGATTAATGCTAAAATTGTACATTTTTTTAAAAGGTGCTATTGATGACGATAATTTTATATTATTTAAATAAACTTTTGTAGAGATCCAAATTTATTTTTTGAATTTTATTCGCCGCGTAAAAGAAGACTTTTAATTGTGAATAGTGGTTCATTCAGAAATATATTTTAAAAATATACGCATGGTTTCACAAGGTCTTGTTGCGTCATTCTATTAATGAGAAAATCTTCTCAATTGGGTGCACAAAATATTTGTAATAGTATTAGTAGCCTTGCCTTTAACTATACAATGCGAAACCAAATCTATATCAAATCCTAATGGCAAATTACCAAATGCCTGCTTGAAGTGTCAATGCCTTTTCCTTTTATTTTATGTGAAATTTGATTAGCAAAATTAGTACTTTCATTATACTCTTTAAAAATCTTTTAAATAACTACTTTAAAATAAAACTCAATACTCTATTTTGGACATAAAACTATTTTAAGACTAATAAAAAAGCTTCGGTCCGATCAACATTCTTTTCATTAGGCCATGAACATATCGCCACAATTATAATTTTATGTCTTCTTTAGGCCTTTATTCAAAACAATTTCAATGTATTTAGTGCGTTAATCTTATAATCAAATTCTACTTCGTGTAGTATACTCCAAATTTGAAAATTATTTCGAAAATGAGCTAGCAGTCTGAATTTTTGATTTTGTTTTAAACTAAGAAACCTGTTCTAGAAAAAAGTTATTTATGGAATGCATTCTTATAATTACTAGTTATGATGATTCATAGGCACGAAGCCTATTTAAATTGAGCCCGGTCGAACCATTTAAGGGTGATATGTAGGGGTTTGAAAAATTTTTTGAGCCCAAAAATACCGGAAAAAATTTCAGAATCGTTTTAAATTTGAAATTGAACCCTTTAGTATAGATTATAATGTGCTACTAAAATTTAAACTAAATAGACCCGGCAGGACCGGATTTTATGAAAACGCTAGTTTGTGGATATGGATTTACATACTGAAGGATCATGTATTTAATTGGATACAGACGTTGGATTAATAATATTAATTAATAATATTAATAATATTGTTACTAAGAAAATTAATATTATTTTAACGCTTGTATTAAGGGGTATTTTTTTTTATTTTATCCAAAAACAAACTTAAGCCACTTAAGCCACAATGTCTGTATTAGCAAATATACTATAGGGAGACGTACCGAATACTGGATACGTGCGCAATATTGGATACTTAGTTTTATAGAAAACTAGCAGCGTTAGTTGAGATATTGAACTGCTTCGCCAATGTGAATTTAGTGGTCCTTTCTCCGACGACAGCGCCATATTAACGTCAGTGAGCTGTTAAAATTCAAAGTGATATTTTTCGTTCGTTGATTTTGACTTCAAAACGCTGTTAAACTATCCTAAGTAGTGTTGTATTTTATAGTAGTGATAAATGCTAGCTTGGGACATAGTTATTAAAGTATATTTATTGAATTTTCTCGATTTGGACCAAGTAAATTGTTCATAACTAATTTTTGTAGAAGTAGGTAGTTACCTCAATATTGGATACCTAGCTATTCTCAATACTAGGTATCCAATATTGGGGTACATCGAGTGAAGTATGCAATTTGTGTTCAAATGTTATATTATTTGTTTAGATGGAGGGTTTATCTGAAAAAAGCAACGAAGGAAATGGGACCCGGAGTCGATGTAAAAGCATATAATCATAAATTGAATAAAGAAATGGGATACTTAAAAGCCTCTAAATTTTTTGGCGTTCCTCAATTATTAACCTTGGAAACTTATGTGAAAAACCGTTCTAAGACAATAAATCAATTAATTTATATTAATATAAATTAAAATTTATAATAAAAAGATTTAAATATAGTAATAATAGACATTGAATTCATGTCTACCTGCGGCTAAGAAAATACCTTAAGTTCCTATTAGTGTACCCATCATTGGATATCCAATATTGAGGTACATAAGATCTCATTGTTGATATTTGTAATTTTTTAAAAAGAAAATTATATAAAACTTTTTATTAGAGATATAAGTTTAATTCTTTTTCTAATGTAAAGAGTAATAGTACACAATTATTTCAACAACAAATAAATAAATGTTTCTTTCAATTATATGTTTTATTTAAAGTTTTGAAAAAGTATCCAGTATTCGGTTCGTCTCCCTATTGTTGGCAGGATTCTGGCACTGCGACCCGAGTTTTTTTTTATTATCTCTACATAAAAGAAAGAAATTTTCTAAATGAACAACCTTTAATCAAATTCTTCACTTCATGATGAAATTAACGTCATGCACAAATAATATAGGTACTTACATGTCGACGCTGAAAAGCTTAGAATAATTTATGTGCAACCTGCTAATACGCAAACTTATAGTTTTGATTGTTTTGAAAATAATTCAAGCGTATCCGCATTACCCGACGTTGGAAAGTATATTTCCATTTTTAAATATTATATAATCGTAATTCTTAGCGACATACCTTCGTAAATAGACTCTCCATGTTTTAATAACGTTACTAGTACGTGCTGCTAGTAAACTATATTCAAATGCCAAATAATTCTAAACCGGTGCCAAGTACTGTGACGTAGGTCTATAAATTCGTAAAACACACATTTACAATTGTAGTTTGAAAATGTGATTGTGTTTTTTTTTCAAATTGGTGTTTTAATACACCGAACGATAGTTTGATTGTTGAGTATATTAGCAACTGAGGTCATCAGTGTCTATTAACAAACACCGAACAAAAGTAAACCACACAAAATCGGGTTATATTCCTGTAATATTTTAAAGATCTTTTGAGACTTAAAACAATCACATTGAAAAAATGAAGCTAATCATATATATTAATACGCTAAGGTTAATATGTTTGCCTCCCTTTTTAGAAAAAAACCACACAATTTCTCCACATAAATTATATATTATTTTACAGATAATTGCTTGCTTTACTGACATCGACAAATAAAAAATTTATTATTGCTTTTGTTTTTGTAAATTAATTAAAATACAGCAATGCTGAACAACGTCTGCCATCTGACGGCTTTAATTTTGAAACAACGTCAACACTTCGATCTGTCATCTGACCTTCATATTGTAATACAACAGACACAATACTGCATACTGCCATCTGACGGATTTAGTTTTGAAACAGCGAGTAACGCTGAACAACGTCACAGCAATGCTGCATGATGCCATCTGACGGCTTATTTTCTTCGATCTGTCATCTGAGCTTCATATTGTAATACAACAAAAAGAAGAACGTTATAAGCAGTGTGCAAAATTAGAAACGAATTGAATACCTGCAATCATAATATTTAAAAATAATTTTGTAAAATGATAATTATTATAGGTACTTATTTAGTGCGAATAATTCGCACAGGTAACACTAGTTTGTTTAATTTTATTAATGGAGTACTTAAGAAAAAAACATAGATAATGCGATTTCCAATGTACTTTAAATTACAGCCTTGTTTTCAAAATTAAAATAATCATAATCGTGTTTGTTTAACTCATTATCACTCACATGAAATAAGTTTGGCAAATTTGACACCTGCACATTTAAAAATCGCGCTAGAACATCGGAAACGTTTTAACGTGGGAGGCATGTCAATTATTGTCTTGATATATGATACGTGCGACCTTAAAAACCGCTCAAGAAAAAAATAATAACCCCGCGCGGAGATGAAAATTGCAATGAAATGTTTGTTTATCAACTGCCACTACTTTAAAATTGAAATATAATTATTGTAAGTAGTCTTTTCTTCTGTCTCATTTAAGATGCAATCTTAGGCAGCCCACGTAACTGATAAGTTTCAACAATCAAGTGTGTCTTAATATAACACTGACATAAATAAGGCCGCTGCCGAAGACTTCATTTTGTAGAGCCAGTTAAATTACAAGGCGTCGTAAGTCCTTAATTATTAACAAATCTAACACAATGACCGTAGATTTTTCTTAAAATTTAGGCCACCTTTATTGTGTAACCACCAAAGCAATGAATTATCGGTTGAAAGTCGTACCAGGACTTCAGGATCAAGTAAAGGCATTGCAAATAAGCTTCTGTGATACGATTAACATTTAAAATAACCCACCCTTTACATTTTATGAGAGAATAACATACAAGATACTTGAATCACATTACCAGGCCATTCTGCCCAAAGCTCCGAAGAATAACAACCGAAGAACCTTCTAAGTTTCCTGAAAAAACAGCTTTTATAACAACTGTTTTAAAAATCTGTTAAACATGGTCTAAACATAACTTCCTGTGGATAAATATGTTATGTTTATCTACCTATAGAATGAACTATATTGTATAGTCTAGGCCAGTGATTCTCAAAGTGGTCTATATCGACCCCCAGGGGTCGACGACAACTTGCAAGTGGTCCATGTCAGCGGGAAAAAAATTGGGGATCCATGAAATGAAAATGGGGGTGAACGATAGTGAATCTCCTAACAAAAAAGAAACAAACTGGACATCGTTAACCGAAGAGATTTAAGATTAAATCTAACTAAATTGATGCCAAATGTTGAAAATTTATTATTAAAGCATCAGGTTCATCCCTCATACTAAAAGCATTTATTTTTTGCTTAGTTATTTTATGTAACACAAAGTAAATTTTAATTTGATTCGTTTAATTTGAATTTAATTAATAAATGTATAAAACTAAACATTTCACACTACACTTCACTACCGTTATAAATTTAAATCGTTCAAAGTGAGTAGCACTATACCGGTTGTCAAAAATACATTTGAAATTAATGAATTTGTAAAAAATCAATTTTAGATAAGCAGGGGGTCTACCCAAAACCGAAAAACATGGCAAGTGGTCTACGAGACAAAAAAGTTTGGGGACCTCTGGTCTAGGTAATCAAAATACCTGTTTCTTTTTCAAATAAAAGAATCAAAAGTTTTAATCAAATAATAAGCCAAAAACAATAATTTCCTGAAATTCGATCGGTACCGAGTTTTCATAAAACTTTGATAACAGTATTGTTAGCGTCCTTTGGTGCTCTTCAGATGAACTTAGCAATTGTGACAAATGTTAGAAATATAATGAGGTTGCATCTATAAGATATTTCTCACCTACGTAAATTGGAATGCCATTTCGGCTTTCTGAATGCAATAAACTAATAGAAATCTTGCTTGTTGCCAACCAAATTAAATCATTCGTAAAATTCTTTCTTAAATACTCACGTAGTTACAGTTCATATATTATATACATATTATGTTCATATGGTTAGATAGAAGCCAAAATGTTGTTAGTTTGCACAAGCAAGGAAATTAAATGTACATTATAATTAATTTTTGTTTTAGCAATTATTTAATACTAGCGGCCCCGTCCGGTTTCACCCGGGTGTAAAAGAACGAATGGGGAAGGGAGAAACATGAGTACCTACACACATTCATCTTAGTTTACCGAGATGAATGTTGTGTCCAAATTTCATGATGATCGGAGTTACCGGTCAAAAGTTTTTGTCGATAAAATTCAGTATTAAAAATTTTCTTAACTAATAATTTGTTTTAAATTAATTAAATAAAATTAAAATAAATTTAAATGTAAGCCTTAGAAGAAAGCACTGTAGAAAAAAAAATAAAAACATATTCACCCAACGTGGGGCTCGAATCCACGACCCTGATATTGACAATCGTATGCTCTACCGATTGAGCCACCTGAGGTTGTGTTCTCACAACGCTAATATGAGTATATCTAGTTAGTGCATTTCATATGAATAGAAGCTTATTTTTGAGATACATTTTGCAACATTTTTCATTACAGCTCCGCTCCTAATGGTCGTAGCGTAATATTATATAGCCTATAGCCTTCCTCGATAAATGGGCTATCCAACAAATTTTTTTTTTCAATTTGAACCAGTAGTTCCTGAGATTAGCGCGTTCAAACAAACAAACAAACTCTTCAGCTTTATATATTAGTATAGATGTACGTTTCGCAGTACTTTAGTTTGTGTAAAGTATTAAAAATTGTCAAGCTGTGTCTTTCATTTGTTGACAAGTAGCCACAAAAAACATATATTTTGCTTCAAATACGGTTTAAATTTTTAAATAGCTTTAGGGGGTCCTTCATATACTTAACACAAAACTATTTTTAAGGAATTATGCAAACTGGAATTGAGGATACCCACACCTTTTCTTGTGACAGATAAACTGCCATGATTTAATCTTATTGTGATTATTCTGACTACATTCTCCCTTGTGTTATATAATTTCTAAAACCTAAACTTTCTAAAACATTATTGAGGAAAACTGGAAAATCTCAACAGGATCGCCCGTACAGGAATTATCGTTTCTCGGCGAGAGGCAGCAGGAAAAGTTCCAGCCGGGATTGGAACTCCCTCAACACTGCAGTATACCGTTCGGTGTGTCGAATGAACATTTTATGATTTATTGTTTCAAGAATGCAATAATTTTGTTAATTGAAAATAATTTAACATGCTATTTTGAGTCGTTCTGTATTCACCTGTGAAGATACTTAAATGTAATCGTTAAACTTGTTCAGTTTGCTAAAAATATCAAAAATTGGCTTCAATCCAATCGTCTGAAAACTATAAAAAACAATCTTAACTTGAAATAAGATCTGCAGACCAAATCAAATAAACTACCGAGCCATGACGTATTTTTTGTATAAACAAACAACGCTTTAGAGTTTCATAGAAGAATGTTCAAAATACAATATTATAATATCGCACAATCAAACATACACGTTTCACATGTTTCTAAAGTTAGTCATACCTGAACCTTATGGAAACATTGATGAATGCGCAATTTCGATTGAAGGACATATGCTCAGTTGTCAAGCGTTTATATCTACAATCTCTCTTTTGATTGATGAACTTGTGTCTCTTTGGAGAGCATTTTTGTGGTTATTTTCAGCTGTCTTCAACTTAGGTTACGTTTACTTGATTTTTAGAAAAACTAAATCAGATCAAACGTGTTTAAAATATTTTTGGGTCTTTTAGATGAAAAAAAAACTCTCTTATTCCAATGGACACATGCACACTTATGTACATCTATATTAGATATCGTGTCCATCGAGATAATAATTAATTAATAAGAAAAATAGCAGGATTGTGGACAAAAAGTTAGATTCATTAATTATTGTTTTGAATTTTCATATTGTACTTGAAAAAGTCTAAGACCTAGTTTATATGAGAGGCGTTCAACGCGCGTTGGCCCAACGCGCGTTTACAAATTGTATAGAACTGTTTATATGATAACGCGCGTTCAACGCGCCACCAACACGCGTTATCATATAAACAGTTCTATACAATTGTATAGAACTGTTTATATGATAACGCGCGTTCAACGCGCCACCAACGCGCGTTATCATATAAACAGTTCTATACAATTGTATAGAAACTGTAAACGCGCGTTGGGCCAACGCGCGTTGAACGCCTCTCATATAAACTAGGCCTTAATCTATAAACGAAACGTCGTACATTAATAAATCTAACTTTTTGTCCACAATCCTGCGATTTTTCTTATAACTTATGTACATCCTTTAATTGTAAAGTTATGGGTGTTAAAAGTTTTTCATACATAAAAAAAAATTCTCTGAGTTAGAAATAAAAAGGAATAACGAAATTTTTGAGGTGGCTTTTGTATAAGTATAGAGTAAAATCGTGTTTTTTTTTTTTATTTAAAATGTGATTATTGCATACATTGCATATATTTTTTAGTGATATTTTATGCTTATACATATTTTAGAGAATAATGCTTGATGTATGGAAGGTCACAAATAAGCTGGAATGTGTAATGCCGCTTGCCGCTAACGTAAACATTGGTCTAAATCTGTCGTTTGAAATGAAAACGAATCTTGCAAATAATTCATTTTTAATGAAAACAACATTTCAAATTTTATAGTCATGTTTGAAATCAATCAAAATTTACAGTTTATACAAACTTAAATTATAAGGAAATGATAATTTTAAGCTCTTAGTATTTACAAAACTGTTATAAATTGTTTACATGTTGCACTCAATGTACACATTTGTCGAACTGAATATCCTGCTTGGCCTCCATACATTAATATCAACAAATTGCTATTTTATTCCATTATAAAATACAACGGTATGTTTATTTAAAAAAAATATATAACCTGATTTGTTTTTAATTCTGCATCGCGATTTTCCTGCATAAACATAATACTCATTATTAAAACCGCAGCACCTCTCCGATATTTTAAAATGGGAGAAGTGACATCCCCAAAGCCGGTTAAAAAAATTGGAAAAAAACATTTGTTCTAGAAAATGACTGTGACATTACAAATGTGTATTCCCCTTTAGACGGAGAACTTACCGTCAGATTTTCTATGTATAATACCCAGATCACCAGCCCCGGATCTAGGGGGGAGCAAACCGGGCACCCGCCGCTGGCGGCAGTTTCAGGGGGCGCCAAAATCATGATAGAATATGTTTGAAAACCACACCCAATCTGTCCTTTTTCCGATTTACTCAATCTGCTTGTTTTCTGACGGTTTCCCGCTCACGAAAAATGCCAATCATTATATATTTGTGAATTTTTTTAAAGTAATTTATCTCAAACGCTGGAGAGAGGGGGCGCCATTTTCAAGTTTCTGCCCGGTTCGAAAAAATCCTAGATCCGAAGCTGCAGCATTGGAGCAGATGAATAGGAAGCCACAATTATTATTATTTTTATTCTGCCGAAGTATGGCATACTAACGTCACTTCCGGCCATTTTTTTAATGCCTTATTGGAAATAAATCAATTTGACATGAAAATGTTCGTCTCAACGAGGAATTTGTCAGTAGTCACTGGGAGAGGCATTGGGGTGACGATATCTATATCTATAGTATGGAATTGTTGACCAGTTTTCCTTTCAAAGACACAGAAATATTAATTTAATTGATGAATGTTTCTGTAATCTATTATATCAAATATTTCTCTGCTTTGAAAATGTCTAGAAAGTAAAACAAATAATGCATGTGTGACAAAATCAGATCTTACTGAAGTCAAATCTCAATCTGTTTAAAAACAACAAACTTTTTAGCCTTTATGCCAACATTTTAACTATCTGCTCCACATTTGTCTGGCCTAATTTGTGCGTCCTATAAATATGTTGACAACTGATTTATGCTTTTTTGTTATAAATAACATTGATGAGTAAGAATTTAGAACATAATTTAATGTTAAAATTATATAAGATCGAAACGATATTTCGAACACGAATAGTTATATTTCTTTGAAAAACTTTTCTTCTTGTCAAAGTACTATGAATTATTCGTTTAATTACAAAAAATTGTATGATGAGATTTTGTTATAATAATAGACTCTCAAATTAGAACAGTAAATCTATTTAAAGTTTCTAGCCGTGTTTATGTGATATTCGAACAAACAAAATTGCAATTTTGTTCATATGAATCTGTTGCAGCTTTTGGCTTCTACTAAGTTTTAATGAAGTCGTATGTCTTCTGTTGAACACTATTTGTTTAGATGAATCAAAGTTATTTGGCATTAGACAAGATAAAATTAATCTAAATAATCAATGTTTTGCATTGATATGCATGAGTCATGATTTTTGGCATCTTTCCTACATGGACGCACAACAGCCTACACTAACATGTGATGATCTCCCTTTGGTGCAGCACAGATTGCATCAACATTTAACAATTAACTTCAGTAACGCTAGTCGTCAATAAATAAAACCGAACACAAAAATTATTAGTCTATCCATTCTTCCATTTAAGACATCTGGTTACTATCCACACCAAGTTCTCTTTATAAATTCCAAAGTTTATAGCGATTTTATTTCGTAAAAGCAATTTCTAATAATGATAGTTCTAAAATCAGCGTCATATAATTTTTGAAATACGATTTTTTTATTTCAAATGCAATATAGAACGTCAATAGCGTTTTTTGCACTTTTGTGCATTAAATACACATCTATCGTTTATTATCGTCATCATCATCTAATAGCATCCAATACATTCAGACTCAGTTTCTGGTACTCTAAACAAACTTTTAAAGTAGATTTGAAGGCCAATGATAATTCTACTTTGAAAGTTAATTTAGCGTTAAAACTCATACTATAAGATGCTATAATTCAATATTTATTGACACATTTTTGCCTATGCAATTTTGTTTCGTGGCGTTCGTAAACACAAAGAATGGTATAATAATGGAGACCATATCCAACCTAATAATGGTAATAGTAGGATCATAATGAACCATGGTATCACAGTGTATATTTAATAAAGAAAATAGTGATACCTTTCCGTAATATGCTAAGGATGTCCCAGTGTTAAATCGCCAATCATTAACCGATTATTGGCGACTGAAGTGCTAGTTATTTTGTAACGATATGACTGTATTGAGAATGATCAAATTGTTTTAATGTGTAATTTATTAGCCACTAGTTTTTGTAAGTACATATATTCTATTCTTTTGTTTCAGAGCAAGTTAATGTGTCTATTATCGGGTTAACAGTAGACCGGAAGCATGGGGGTGGCAGATGATTTCGCTCCCAGCTTCACACAGAAGCCTGCGCTGAGGCAGGAAGATGACGGTAACAAACTCATCTTCGAGTGTCAGTTACTGTCAGCCCCGAAGCCTGACATACAATGGTTTCGAAGTGATACTTTGCTGGTTGAAGACAGCAGGACTAAGTTCAAAATACAATCCGTTGGCACAAATAAGTTCCTGGTGGTGCTGGAACTTGATGATGTCATCGAGAGTGATGCTGGTTTGTATAAAGTCAAAGCCAAGAACAAGATGGGCGAAGTTGCAGCTTCAATCAATTTGAACTTTAGTCGTAAGTATAGTTGATAAATTTTCCTTAATACCTATGTTCTGTGTTATAGCCGGACGTAAAATGATTTTAAGTAAATAGAAAATGTATGTTAATTTAGGGCGTTATTATACAAACAGAAATATTTGATCACGTAAAATGTGGCATTGTTTGCAAAAGACTTGACGCTATTCAGAAAAGTAGTCAAAAGTAGTCAAATGAACAAACCTTTAAATAGACATTTTTATCGTCATTTAAAAATGATTTTACCAAGCACCAGACCTTAAGCTTAAGGCTTAACTCAAACAGACCACTTTCCAACCACAAAAAAAGTGGTCGATGGTTGACAGTATGGCATCAGTATGTAATGTCGGGATAGCGCTTTCGTTCCTATCTTAAAAAATTGGATGTACCCAATAAATTCTATTAATAAATCCATCGCTTTACTGTCTGCTCTGTGTGGTTCATTTGTGGTTGTACCAACGTCTGCGTGACTACAAAACTGTTGTTGGAAAGTGGTCGAGTTCAACCACATTAGGACCACTTTTTTGTGGTCCGTGTGAGTTAAGCCTTAGAGTCTTAAGTAGTTGACATCATTTTCTCTGTTTGAGATTATTTTACATCTCCATCATAAAAACTTTACTCTTATTAAATAATATGTTTACCGATGCGCTTAATTGATAACATTTTTATTTATTTTTAGCTATGGATGAACCACGAGAAAAGTAAGTACAGAAAACGGTGTTAAACTCGCGGTTTCCAAACGTTTTTGACTCCAATAACATTAATTCATAAATAAATAAAATAATTTTATTTACTGAAGAGTTCTAATCAGAAGTTAATCAAAGATTTGAATTAATTCATCAAGTTGTCGTGTGAAGTAGAATTTAATAATAAAAGATTAGAATGTCTTTTCTAAAATTTTTGTACATACTTTGCGCTTTCCTAGGGATTTACAATGAACAGTTTGGGAACTACCGGGTTTTACAATTATTAATGTTTATGAAAATTACAATTTAATGTACTGCTTTTAGACAAATTGACGGTCTTGCTCCAACATTTGCGAAAAAACCTGCGATTAGACAAGAAGAAGATGGAAAGCGATTGCTGTTCGAGTGTCGAATCCAAGCTGATCCGAGACCGACTGTATCTTGGTGGCATAATGCCACACAAGTTAAAGATTCCCCGCGACACAAAGTAAGTCAAAATGTATTCTCAAAATTATTTATTCAATTCATAGCTGTATAACATTATATCTGGCAAAAACATTTTTATATCTCCTTCCATATTTAAAATATGCCCACATATTTAAAAATTTGTATACCATAGAATCAACGGTTTGTATTACAACTTTAAAAAATAAGAAGAATGTAAGATTTTATCTTTATATAATAATATGAATAAAATATATTGATTATATAAATTACATTAGACAGCTTATAAAACTTATTACGTCATCTGCGCTCAAAATTTAGTTAAAAAATATTTTCACAATTGATGTTAATGTTGTCATTGAATAAAGAAGGAATAAAACTGTATACCTAGATGTTGATAAGGTTAAAAAATAATTTTTGAACTCCCCGCGGTCAATATATTTTAATGTTACAGAGCATTGTGTTTCTGAACCAAAAAATATATATATATATATATATATATATATATATATATATATATATATATATATATATATATATATATATATATATATATATATATATATATATATATATATATATATATATATATATATATATATATATATATATCGGTGTAGTAGAAGTAAAGATAATGGAATATTTTGAACTTTGGCTTATACGTTGGCATTTGATAGAACGCTATATTTTTTTCTGGAAGCGATCTGTCTTTAGCGGAAGTTTCATTCATATCCAAAAATCATTGTTTAACATTATAGAATTCTGTGTTAATAAATTTATATTCGACAGTGGTTTTTCATTTGTTACCGAAATAGAAATGGCTGCAATATTTTTTTGCGTACCAATTTTATATCTTTTTTTATTTATAATGTTCGACGTCGATTATTTGTTCTTGAAAAGAACGATTGAAAAATACTAGGGCATTTCATGATACAATAAATATCCGAAACAGTTCAGTTATTTAGTTCACTTCATTGAATCTAAACTTGACCAGGGTTCAAGGGCTTATAAACTACTAACTTGTTGTTATTACTGCAGCCAAATAGATCAGTATTTTAGTATTTTAAGATGACAACTTTCCATTGAGTTCGTTTCGTTGGTTACTAAAATTTGTTTTATTCTTTAATGGAATTTATATTTCATTTATGCGTAAAGAGAATTAAAAAGTTTTTTCTATTTTGCTAACTTTTAAAATCAGTCACGTACTTTTCACTACAAACCAGATATTTATTTTGTTTCGTTTCAATACTAAATACCGTTTTTCACAATATTTCAGTCATTTTAAATACAGCGGAGATCCGATTGACCACACAAATTATTGTCGTTATTCGGATAATCGAAAACTCAGATAATGTTTATTTTTTATTTTAAAGTGATAACATCGCTCTTTTGCGGATAATTGATGACAGCGTGACGATTGAACATTGATTAAGATTACAGTGAAACAAAAGTGAATCGCGAATCGGTATACAACTGAGGCTCAGATAATCGAGTCTCTACTGTATTTTTGTTTGAAAACGGTACAGACCTCTTAATCGAATACGCGTACTTAATATGGGAATTGTTTATAGGCATAAATTTTGAAAGTCCGGTATGTCTGTCCCATTTTGATAAAACTTTAGGAACATTTTTAAATCGTTATTTAGATAAGGGTTAAATTTCAATTCGAAAAAAAATTTATTTTTGTTTTTTTGGGCCCAAAAATATTTCTCAACCACTAAATATAACCCTTATAAAAATGAGCGGCATTTTATCATTTTAAGTAAACTTCGTGGAGTGATAGATTTCAATGCGTGTACAAAATTTCGTAAAAATCAATAATTAAGTCGTATTAAATTATGCTAGTACAAAAAAAATCATTTTTTTCACTATAGAGACATAAATAGTTTGAGAGATTTCAATGCAAGTAAAGAACAGGAACCCGAATGCTATTGTAATAATAAACTTATGATTGCCGTTATAAATCCAATGTTTGATTTACAATATTTTTACAATGACGCCATTTTATTGTAATTTCAGTTAACAACAGATAAAGATGGCCACTCATACTTTGCAACACTGGAAATAAAAAATGTTACTGTTGAGGATGCAGGAAAATATAAAGTGACTGCAAAAAATGAGTTGGGCGAAAGTAATGCCACAATCAGTCTAAATTTTGACAGTAAGTAATTCGTATGTTTAATAAACAAATGCTTATTTACAAGTGTGTTGTTATAATTTGAACAAATAACGAAATAAGTGCTTCAATCACAACCACAATATTACGACAAAAATAAAAAATAGAGTAATACGTTTTTAAAAATAAGTTCAATGTTCACTTAAGTATTAATTGCAGTAATTTGAATGTTGTTAATAATTCATTTGAAACAATAATATTTCTTCGAAATTCATGTTAAAAATTGCTTTATTAAACGTCGATAGAACAAGAATTTTTATATAAATAGTGTAGAAATATTATTTGAATTTGACTCTATTCAATAAATAGAGTAACTGTCATCCATTGAAGTTAATGATAGAGTATTTGGAAAGAATTCCGTGGCATAAGGATCGAAAATGAAGCAATACTGAAAATTTTTTTAAACTTGCATTTAATTCTGACGTTTCGATACCTTTTGTATCATCTTCAGAGTTTTCAAATGCTGTCACATATTTGAAAACTCTGAAGATGATATAAAACGTATCGAAACGTCAGTATTAAATGCAAGTTTAAAAAATTTTTCAGTATTGCTTCATTTTCGATCCTTATGCCACGGAATTCTTTCCAAATACTCTATCAGAAATATTATTGTTGCAATTAAAAAAAGAATTCAGTATGTTGATTACAAGAATTTATGTACAATTTTTATGACAGCATATTTTCTATTTTTACGATCGTGAACCATTTTGTGATTCTGGTGCTTATTTTTACAATCCTTTATAGTGCGCCGGCTTCTTGCCAATTTTCACAAATTCTCATAAACAGGTTGCCCCACAAACAGCGGGCCGCACGAATTACATGTTAATTTTTTAATATTGGGGTCATGAAGTAATATTGACTTTGATGTAGCAATATAATATATTCGTGATTTGAAAACACAAACTGTTTTGATTTTGAAATCTTCATTTGGACGCTGATCGTGGGACGTCCTATATTTAAAATATTTTACAATTTAGGATACCACCGTTGCTTCTCAAGTGATATTACTTAATTATATTAAAACAATACCCAAATTCCGCAACAAGCTTTTATAGAAAATCATGTTGACTTGTTGGCTTTTGTGATATGTTGTGTTTTGATTAGTTTTATTTTGTTTTTGTTGACGATGATCAATTGTTGTTTTTTATTTTCATTTTTTATTGTATTTAACAAAATATTTCGTTGTTTCTTTCCGGGAACTTGATTTAGTTAAATAAAAAGAAAACAGTTTTACAAACTGATTAGTCTTACTTGAAATTGCAACAGTTATATTATTTTCAATTTATTATTTTTAAATGCATGTATTTTGTCAGCTATGAAAAATATAATAAGAACATTTATTTATTAATAAATAAAATAATATTAATAATGCATGTGTTTTTTTTATTTTTTCTGAGAATGGAAAAATTATAAAACATTTATTATCAATGATTCAGTGACATTATGGTTATAGCAATATTCCCATTTTATTATTTTGTTCAATACAATCTATTATTATATTAAATAAATACAATATCTCTACAAATAGTATTATTGTTAATTTATATATACAAGGTGTTTTTTGACATATATGATTTAACATGAGAATTCAACTTTTTTTATAATTATTTACTTCCCTATAAAAAGAACAAGCGTTCTTGTTAAATGAACGCATAGAGTATCAATTTTTATTTGAAATGTTGGGCTCAACGAATTATGTTTGTCAATGCTCTTGCCTTCAGGAATATTTACGTATACAATATTAAATTGCTTTAGAGAGCGTAATTAAGCCTTTAGAATTTGAATTCATCTGTACCTCTATAAAATATTTTTGTATCGGAACACCTTGTATATATTAACTCAGTATATGTGATCAATGATCATCTCAACAAAATATAACATTGCGTTTTTAGAACAGATGTGTGATTGCTGTGCATGTAGCTATTGCTAAAGAATACAAATATATACCTCTGCATACATGAATTTTTCACTAGCGACGAAATGTATATACAGACTTTCTCCGTCTATTTTATTTTATATCAATTGTTGTTACCAGTACATACTACTGTTTCTACTTTTGAATTCGAACCAGAGCAATAAAAAACTTTTTTCATTCTTTCACTCTGTACATTAGAAAATTGAGCCCTAGAAAAATGAAAATATCAACATTGTAAGGTATCAACGAATATTATTCAATCTTTTGATGTTGGCTTCAACGAAATTGATTAAACGCAATAGTGGCGTTCCGTCCAGTTGTATTTTTTATACAAAATGGCGACGTCATAATCGAGGTGTATTTGTTTTAACAATTTTTGTTTTGTTTTAAACACAACTCACTATTATTTTTAGGGTAATATTTAAACGAGTGACTGTAAATTACAATTTTGGGTGACAAAAATAATTAATTTGGGTTACTATACTACTAAGTGAGCGACTGACTGCGAGTGACGAGAAAATAATAGTTGGGTGACTAAATTACTAAATGAGCGACTAAATTACTAAGTGAGCGACTGAATAGAACTGCGTTTTCTAAAAAAATATGTATTTAATTGACTGTCAAAAAATATACATTTTTTAGAACACGCAGTTCTATTCACACAATTAACTATTTAATTCGCATACCCCGTTATCGTTCACCTCGGAATTGTTTTTTTTAAAACTCCACATTTGCCCCTTCCCGTTTCACTGCGAGACAATTCACATACCCCTTTATCGTTCACCACGGAATTACAATTCGCATACCCGTTTATCGTTTACCCTGGAATTATTTTTTTAAAAGCTCCACCTTTGCCCCATCGCGTTTCACTGTGAGACAATTCGCATACCCCTTTATCAAAAAAAGCGGTGGTTTTCAATCTTCATGAAAATGTGAGTTTTAAGTTGTAGTCTCAAAGTGAAAAAAAAAAAATAAAAAGTGAAAACAAAAGAAGACATCTGCTTCAAAATTACCGAAGGCATTCTAGTCGCTCACTTAGTAATTTATTCGCTTACTTAGTAATTTAGTCACCCAACTATTATTTTAATATCTCAAGTTATTAAAACAGTATCTCATCATCAGTCACATTTTTTTTTTTATTCGACCGTTTTATAATTCCCCTTATTTTTACATCGTAAAATTAAATAGTAGAATGTACCATTCAATACACGTTCGATATTCTTTCAATAAAAATGATTTTTACAATCTTTAACGAAGAAACACTTTTTTATGAAATGACACAACACAAATAATAACACTGAAACAGAACAACAAATATATAGGCGTCTTTCTTAAGTGTGTGCCAATTGTTAACCTTTAGATGTGATATTAGAAAGAACGTAATTTATTGTAAACTGTCACCCTGTTTGTCAAAAAAAAACCCTTTTCTTCCACCTTTTCAACGATAACGTAGATAAATATATTTTCAGATGTTTTTAATGGAAAACAATTTTTATCTTCTGTAAGTTAAGTAAGCAAGTCAGTTTCAAAAATAGTACCAAACAAAAATTTGTTTGCAAGTTTCGAAGTCGAAAATCAATACCTACTCTTCTAAAAATCTCGAGTTATATAACACAATGTGTAATGTATTCACACTTCTTGTCACTATTAATAGGCAAAATTCGTCGTGAGAATCTAAAAAAATTGTTATTGCTATAAAAGTACCTCCATATCAGTTGTTCTACGTACTTAATGCCAATTTTAAAAATGAAAGGATTAACTTATTAAAACTTTAGGGGAGTTCTATTCTGTAAACCTATATTGACAGTAAGTTTTGTGAACCTGAAGAACCGCATTTAACATTTATTATGTCATGGCTGTATTATAATCTTCGAAAATTTCTAGAAGAAAGAAAGAAAGAATTTTTAGAGTACTTATTCATTCAAAAAAGAGCATATAATTTGCCGACGTAGCATGATATCCCAACATATCTTAGAAAGTTTTTTTTTTAGTTCCTTAATTATTCGATTTTTTCCAGTCCTCTTTATTATTCAATTTGTTTCAATCCTTTTTATTATTCGATATTTTTAATCCTCTTTATTATTCACAATTAAAGATGTTAACAGTGCATATACTTTTTGGAAAACAGCCTGTATAGCCAAACTAATACGCAGCTTTAGTCTCATAAGCTTTTGACTGTGTATTTTTTTATTTATATTTCTGTATGTATATTGTATATATTATAAGTAGGACTAATAAATAGACAGTAACTACTTGATTTATAAGTAAACACATTTTTAGTTTTTAATATTTTGAAGTAGTCTATTTTTATATTTTTTTATTTACCTGTTTCTTGTATACGTTTTTGCTCGATCATTATATGAGAATAATAAAGTAATATTTTTTTACAAAAATACATTTTAAATAATTTAGTAGAGACCACTGAGCAAAAACTGTACAGGAACATATATAAATTTTTTAGCAGCTAAATAAATATATGGCAATGCCTACACGCCTGACGATGTTCCAGAGTTTCTTCAGTTATAATTTCTTTATTAAAATAATACATATTTCAGCGCTGGTGTTGTGTGTTTAGTTATTAATAATTATAATTTTTATTTTTATTATATGCACTTATAGTTTTTATATTAAATAGATATTTTTGTTTAATTGTGCTAAGCGTTCGTAATTTTTTGAATGTTGATAAATTTTTATAGTTGCATGGTTACAAAAAGAATTTGCAAACCCATTGAAACAATATTGAACATTTTGATAATATAGTTACTATTTTTTGAAAGTCATCAAAAAAATCCTTTATAAACTGTTTGCATTTTCTTTTGAATTTGTTGAAGATCTCTATGAAAGTTTGTTGAAGCACGAAATTTATCAAAGTTTCTATTCTTTAAACAAAAAGCCGTTGGTTTCTTAGAACATAACATTTGTCAAATTGTGAAATATGCGTTACAAAATAATAAGTAAATACAAATAAAACACATGGCAACTATATACTTTTTCCCATTTGTAACTTAAATTAAAAATTCATTTAGCGGGAACCAATTTATTTGTTATTAGATCCAAATCAGCTTGAGATTTTTTGGATATTTTTCGAGACTTTAAATATATGTGTAGAATGAGACATTCTTGCCATCAACGACAGTAAAAATTCTTTTATTTGCGAACATTTTAAACAGTCCGACAGAAATATTATTTCATTGTCGATTTTTGAAAGATTTTAAAGACGCGTGTTAACGAGATTTTACTGTATTTCCGAATTAGTGTTTTTTTTTTTCAATTTAGATTTTGGTAAGTCATGCAAAAAAATGGGAAACTAAAAACTTAGTAATAGCAAACGTGTAAGAAGTAATTTCAGATATTCTAACGAATTCACACTCTGTTCTAAAATGATACACTATGGATATTAGACGTTGAGTTTTGTCAATTATCACACGTAGCTTTATGGAGGTTGAGATAGCAGGTTTAGGTGAGTTTTTGAATGTAGGCGATGAGGCACCGGTCCCCGACGACGGTATCAAACCAACATTCACGGAACGGCCTGTGATTCGACAAACAGATGATGGAGGGAAGATCACATTCGAATGTCGATGTGTTGGTGATCCAAAACCAACAGTTCAATGGTAAGTTGCTGATCCATTGCATTAACATAGTCATTTTCCTGCCATTCCTCATGTTTTTTTCTTCTTTTTCCTTCGATAAGTCCCTCGTAATTTTGCAGAACAATAATATGGTATTAAATATTACTTCAATTTACATTTTTAAAATCCACCTAGTTTAGATATTGATTACTTATAGACAACGAGCTCTGTAATTGTTGCTTTTTTCGTTATCTGGACATAGTGAATACATATCCAAGTGTGTAGGCTTTCACGGCCGGTGTTGATCCATATCTTCTTGGTTCCGGGCTTGTATGCCGTAGTACATTGGTATTTCTACCTGATGTTTCGTCTACAACTGCGGTAGACATTATCAAAGGCGATGTGATAGCGCTACCACATCGCCTTTGATAATGTCTACCGCAGTTGTAGACGAAACGTCAGGTAGAAATGAACCACGGCATACAAGCCCGGAAACCAAGAACATTTGGAGTGAATACATATTTTCAATTTATCTTTTTTATTAGTAATATCCAATGGCTACTTTTTCCAGCTCTTAGACTGATATACGGAATTAATCATGGCAATGTCATATAGGTAATTAATGTCATCCCAACATCTCTGATCGTTTCTTTCCTTTTTATGTATTCTAAACACATGTAAAATACAATTCAACAATAAAGTCATAGCTAAGTGAAAATATAAATGAAAATTTTCAAGGTATCACGGAAGTAATATCGTCAAAGAAAATAATCGTTTCGCTATATCACTCGAACAAGACCAGAAGCTTTATTATTTGGCTAGATTAGAAATAAGTAACGTCCGAACAGAGGATAGTGGTGAATATCGAGCCGTTGCTAAAAACAAGTACGGCGAAGGAACTGCCCACGTGAAATTAAACTTCGAGGGTGGCGACAAACCAAAGTATGATTTTGTAATATAGCAGGCATTATTGATAAACAATATTATAATGAATTAATATGAACAGGATACCTGATGGAAAACCTCCTCGTTTCCCTAAAAAACCAACGATAAGTCAACACGGTGACGTTCTGGTAATGGAATGCGTTTTGGAAGCGCATCCTGTGCCAGACATAACGTGGTACCAAGGCACAAAAACCATCCAAGATAGTTCCCGCGTGAAGATGTCACGTAAGGCAACAGGGAAAGACACTTATCTTCTGACACTCGAAATATCGAACCCAACTCGAGAAGACGGAGGAAGTTATAGGTGCAACGCTTTCAACAATTATGGAGAGAGTAACGCTAACATATCACTGAACTTCCAAGGTAAAGTGATACATGTTTCAACCGATTGCAAAGGCGTGAATGTAACGCTATCCGATACGTACTGTTCGCCATTGGTTGAAGCATGTTTAGAGATTATCTACTATTAAGAGAAATCTATTTATTATCTGAAGAAACTCTGTTCCAGCCGTACGTTGAACGACGATGTACAGTAGGTACCTGTACTTACTGTATAAACATGTCTCTAAAATATTATAATATTATATAAAATGTTGTGTTTTCCTTATCGATCCAGCAGCACAACAACGTTCGTCTTCAGGTCTTCACACCTGCACCCTGATCAGCTGTCGATGTTCTGTTTACAAGGTGCTGGTCGAAAGCACTCGTAAACGTTCCGTTCTCTTTTACAGGCGGTGACAATGACGCTGGGTTTGCACCGTCTTTCGTGGAGAAACCAAAAATCATACCAAACGAGAACGGTACCCTCATTACCATGAAATGCAAGTGCAAAGCGAAACCCAAACCGGCGGTCACCTGGTTTAGAGAAGGGAACACCGTTGTTAAAGAGTCGTCCAAAATCAAAATCAAAACAGTCGATCTCGAAGAAGACACTTACGAACTGACATTAGAAATCAAGGTACCCATACTTACTGACAAGTATTTAGTTGATTTTGTAGTTTAGAGCACGGATCTCTCAAATCATAAATTCCAGTAAAGCATTGCAAATGGCTTATCATTAATTATATTTTCGATAGGATCCAGTCGGTCCCGATGGAGGAAAATACAGATGCCATGTGAAAAACGAATTCGGTGAAAGTAATGCAAATCTCAATCTAAATATCGAGGCAGAACCGGAACCAGAGGGAGACGGTCCTATATTTGTTGAGAAACCTCGAATAACATCACACCAAAATGGAAAATTAGTTATCATGGATTGTAAAGTAAAGGCTGATCCTAAACCAACGATTGTTTGGTATCGTGATGGTAAAGAAGTGAAAGAATCAAGTAAAATTAAAATCAGTATGGAGCAGACTGGTAATATTTATTACATTAAGCTAGAACTAAAAGATCCGGGAGCGGACGATTCCGGTTTATACAAATGTAATATCAAGAATTCCCTTGGACAACTCAACGCAAACCTGACACTTAATATCGAAAGTACGTATAACATCCCAATTACAATGTAAAACAAACAAAAGAAATGTTGGAAGCTAATAGTACCTTGGTTGAATAACAATTAATCAAAATTTTAATACATTCCTGACAGTTGAAGTTAATTTCCTTGGACAAAAATGCTTATTTTAAATAATAATTTTAATTTCAGTTATACCTGTCATCAAAGAAAAACCAAAAGTAACCAAAATTATCAAGAAACGTACAGTTATTGTGGAATGCCACGTACTCAGTAAATTTGCTCCAGATTGTACTTGGTTTAAAGAAAGTACTGCTATACGAAAGGACTCCAGACATACAGTACATGTGGAAGAAGTAAAGGAAGGCGAATTCGCCGTGAAATTAGAAATTTCCGAAGTTTCACAACAAGATAAAGGCGCCTACAAACTGGTAGCTAAAAATGAGAAAGGTGAAGCTACGTCTCAAGTTATTGAAATCACAGATATCCCAGAAGAGCCCAAAGGCGAGAAACCGAAAATTGCCAAAGGCCTCAGCAGTATTGTAAGTTTTTTAACGAAAAGCATTCATCTAGAAATAATATATTAAAAATCGGAAGTACACGAGCGCCTTAAAACAACTGGACATAAAATAATAATAATGAAATGAACTGTTTTAGACTATCGATGAAGGAAAAACTGCTGAATTTGTTTGTACTTTGGTATCTGTTGACAAAAAAGCAACTGTTACTTGGTACAAGAACACTACAGTTATTAAAGAATCCACTTCGTTCGATGGAACTACAGCTAAACTGACAATTTCTAATTGTAAAACAACTCACGCTGCATCATACAAAGTTGTAATCAAAAATGAATTTGGACAGGATGAATCATCTGCTTCTCTTACAATTACAGGTAAACCAATACTCTCAGTTATAAAGGTGGCACTTCACATGGCTATTTGTGTTCGCTATTGGGTGTTTGTTGTATTTGGCAAAATATATGACGTTCAAGACAAACATGCAAATAGAGGCAAATACGACCATCCACACTTGGCAGTCAAATAGCAAACACACTACCATTTAGCAGCAGAACGCAAGGTTCACAATTCCAGGAATTTTAGCACTGTTTCATTGTCCCAATTCATTTTCAATAGTAATTGTTCCAGTTCTCGCTCACAGCACAGACACAAAAATACTGCACATCCGTACAGATTCATGGCGCGTGCGCTTCTGAATATGCCATTGTCTGGACGGTTTATTTGCGTATTTGCCTATTTGACTCCTTTGGTGTGCCTCGAAAAACCGACAAGCGCACGGTAACGCGTATTTGGTATTAGCCTTATTTGTGAAATAGGCAAATAAGGCCAACACGTTGTCAAATAGACCCTCCACACTTGGTAATTGTTTGTCAAATATGCCAAATGCACAAATACAACTAGCCATGTGAAGTGCCGGCATTACATATTTCTTTAGCTTATCATATAGGATACTTCAATGGATTATGACAGTTTTTATATAATATATATTTTTTAAACTACGTTATATACAGTAACCGTACATATATCAGGAGCTAATAGCCTTGCTGTTGAAGCCGTCATCACCCAAAAATATATAAAAAAACAACGGGAAAAATATTTTTATGTACTACTTTTTCTAAAAGTTTCATCCTGTATAAAATCGGATAGTGTGCCGCTTGGATTACATCAGTCAGAAATAACAAATTTATTATGTGGTGGAAGTTGCGGTGGTGGTGGTGGAAGAGCATGTCTTCAATTATGTATTTTTATAAAACGTGGTAGTAATTAAAAACTATGTTATTTGACGCTTTTCAGTGACCCTTTTTTGAAGGACGTTCAATTTTTCTTATATATTTTTTATTATAGGGTTTTTAAAATGCAATTTTTTAAATAACTTCGTGCTTGTGTATTGAAGGTTAAATAAAAAACCGCTCCTGCTAGACCGTCATAATCTACTGTAGAATTCTGTATATAAGAAAATTAAAATCAAAGAATATGATAATATATACACCTGTTTTTTTGTTACAGAAAAGAAAGAAGAGAAGGTAAAAATATTATGCTTACTAAGTCTAAATACTATCTTATTGGTAGAACTAGTGGATAGTTACATTTTAAAACATCTATAATAGCTATTTACACTTTTTTGAAAGCACAATATATTCAAACGATCATTTTTAAATAGTATATTAAAAGTATTAATTTTGTAGTCCGCTGTTTCTAAATATCGTAGAACTTTTTAAATGCAATTTCATAGATAATATCTATTTCAAGCTTTATAGTTTTCATTGAAAGAATTGTCTTCAAAAAAATTATTTTTTCTTTGCAGAAAAAGAAAGAAGAAGAAAAGAAAGAAGAGAAAAAGGTATTTCATATTAAAAATTTTGTTAAATTAGTAATATTTATTTTTACTTTTAAAAAATGTAGCTTCTACATACCCTTATAAGTTTTTCAAGTGTTTGAAGGCATTATAAAAGCGCTTTATTATTTTGACATGTTGGTTTTTAATTTTTTAAATTTTTGAAAACATACACATACACAAATGACACAAGACTTGAATATTGAATAATTTATTAGATTTGGCAGATCGCTTATCAAAATCAGATAAGTATATTATTATGTGTCAGTGTTCTTCCATGTTTGTTAAATAAAAGTTTCATATCATTTTGTTTTTAACAACATATTTGTGAACCCTATTTCAAAAATCAATATTTCGTGATTTTCGTCCAGAGTTTTTTTTTTTTTGAATGTGAATATCTTACCTTAAGGTGGAGAAAAAAGTAGAGGAGAAAAAAGAAGAAAAGAAGGTAGAAAAGAAAGAGGAGAAAAAGGAAGAGAAGAAGATAGAAAACAAACCAAAAGAAGAACCAAAGGTTAATGATGTCGACAAAAAGGCTGAAACTAAGAAAGTAGAGACTAAGAAACTAGAAGTTAAACAGGTAATATTGATATTTTCATTTTTTTTTCTCTTGTTAAACTACATTTTTAACCAACACATTTCTTTTACACTTAAGCCTGAAAAACGTGAAGAATCACCTGAGAAAAAAATTGAAAGAAAATTATCCACACAAAAGGTACACATTATAAAAAATCTTGGCACACTACTGCATACAATATTAACCACGCACAACATTTTTGGTACTTTAAACTTATTTAGTATTGGTAGTTGAGTAGGTAGAAAATTTGTAGTAAATCTTGCTTAAAAATAAATTGGTAATAGCATATTAACATTAAATAAAATGTCATTAGTTGTATCGTGATGATAACTTGATTGTGAATTAAAGACGTAATGAAGCCGATTTTGATGAGTGCAATAGTCACACGAGTCAAAATTGCAATTCATTCTTGTTACAAACTATATTTTTTGTCCTACACCCTATAAAACAACATTATCTTCGTTTCTATAGGATTTTTACTTCAACGAGTCGTAGGCTACTGCAGCCAATATAATATTTAAGTGCGCTCTTTAAATACTCCCCGACAAACAGTGTGGGTAGTTGATTAGCGTTTTGTGTCTACAGTTATCCTGTGTATATGTTACGGTCAATGTCCTGAATCCGGGCAATGTCGACATTGACCGGTCAATGTCGACAATGCTCGAGCCACATCGGGCAGTGTCCGAAATCAGACAAGGTTCAAAAAATAGTTTTTTTATAAACATGAAACGCTGACATTTGATTGTATCTTTATCATGATAAGTTTTCATTAACGCTTTATGGAATTTTTAACACTAATGTGTGGTTTCAATCATCAATAATTGTAATAGAACGCTGAAAAATATATTCTTCAATAGTTGATATCAGTGATAAAAATTCCATAAAGGGTTAATGATAACTTATCATGATAAAGATACAATCAAATGTCAGCGTTTCATGTTTATAAAAAATCTATTTTTTGAACCTTGTCCGATTTTGCACATTGCCCGATGTGGCTCGGGCATTGTCGACATTGATCGGTCATTGTCGACATAGCCCGGATTCCGGACATTGACCGTAACATATAGTTTACAAGATCGAATAAATACTTCATTCCAGCTTCAGGAATATGATATTATAATGAATTTCTTCTTTTCTTACGTTCTAAGCGGGCGGTAAAATAGTTTGCCGCTCGCTTATAACCGACCTAAAATCGATAATTTTACGACCGTTTCACATTTGCGAAAAGCTACTGTTTTATAGAGGGTAAGGACAAAAAATGCCTCTTATTATTCGGCAAAAAAACAAAATAAAAATGAATGTATTTGTGAGTAGCCAAAACTGCTTTTTCTGGTAAAGGCAAAAGGTATGAAATGCTTTGTGAATGATTAACGTCCGAACAAGTTGCAAATTTTACGAAAGTTATTTTAAATACTGTATTCTGTAGGTCGAAGAATTTAGATCCGAGACTCGTCGCAAATCATCGATATTCCAATCTGAAGAAAAGGTATTAGCACCTGATAAATAAAAAATGATATATATATGAATTTAAAAAAAAAATGAACATATAATAAAAAAAATATTTTCTGTAGGTTATTAGTAAAGATGGAGAAGTCAAAATAGCTAGTCGACGATCTTCTACTGTCCAACAGGTGTTTATTAGCAATGATTTTAGCACGGTTGAAACGAAAATGAGCATGATAATTTTATCAAATTGTGGCTTTTTTGTATTTGTAAAAAAAATGCCCATTAATAGATTCGCAATTATGTAGAGTGTTAAAAGTGTTCAAGTATTTACGGACAAAATAGGTAGTACCTACTCACTAAACAAGCAATAAAATCAGTGTTATCGTATATTTCAGCGAGTGCGGTATGTCCGTGAATCCTTAAAACTTTTTTGTAACACCCTGTATTTTAATAAACTTTTTAAACTGTAAATATTTAATTATTTTTGAGGAAATTTGATTTTTGATAAAACGGAAATTTTGAATTTTGTTTTTAGGAAACATATTTTGAATAAGTAGGAAATGTACATTTTGAAATTGCTGGATAATCCACAGGCTTTATGGTGACTAATTTGAACTTGTAGATATTACTAAATAGTGATTTGGCTTTTTAATATTAAAACAAAACATGACATGCACAGATTGTCTACAAAATTATCTATTTAATTTTAAGTATTCTTTTTTATTTTTTTCATTAACGTTTTGATTTACAGTCATGTTTTGCTTTAAATTGTAGATAATGCAATCAGCTATCCTTGATCAAGATCATAATTTATAGTTCTGCAGAAAAAAAAATATTTGAGTTTCTAATACACCTTGTATTAATATTTTTAAAGAGCTTTGTTTTTTTTAATTCCTTCCGATTTTGAAAAATAGAAAATAACAGTAATTTTGTACATATTTGATATTTATTTCAACGATAAAAAAGATTTTGAATTTTGAAAGATTTTCTCGATCAACTTAGGTAACAACATTTCTGAAGCATGGGATATTAGCTTTAAAGTGGTAGTGGTAGGATTTTAAGATAATGCAACATAGATAATAATATGCAACTCGTGAATATTTATTAAGTGAAGAATGCTTAAATTTAGTTGAATCGTGTAGAAATGGCTTCTGCTTCAAAAGATATTTTTTAAAAGTTTTCAAAAATCTAATTAAATTTATTTGACGCAGGTTGAAGAAGAAACATCCTCCTCCCGAAGATCATCGGTTCTTGAAAATAAGGTAGAATATTTCTGGAACTCATTTATCTTTTCATCGTTTTTTTTTTTTTGTTTTTTAATTATTGCAATTCCTTTGCTTTAAATTGCTTCTTATAATTTTCAAAAGAAAGTTATGCCTTCAAATATGACAAAGTTATTTGCTTTTATTTCACAAGCAACTTCTAGAAACTCAAAGCTTATGAGTTTAATAATCAAATACACGCTCTTACAACAAAACAATTAAATTTATAATCATGCGTTTCACAGTACATGCAAAACAATTATTCACAAATCACATTCGCAGATAAACCAGGTACCGAAAGAGGACATAGTTGAAACTAAAAAGACGACCAAAACTGAAACAAAAGAAGAAGTCAAGGATACACGGAAAGATGAGCCTAAGTCCGTCTCTAAACTTAAAGAAATACCTGAAAATGTTCCTAAATCTAAAGAGGAAACTAAAGCTACTCCTAAACCCAAAGAAGAATCCAAAATTACTCCTGAACCCAAACCAAAAGAACAAACTAAACCTAAAGATGAGCCTAAACCTACTCCAAAAACGAAAGAAGAAGCCAAACCTGCTGAATCCAAAGCTGTTTCTAAACCGAAAGAGCCTGAATCAAGTCCTAAACCAACCCTTAACGTTCCAGAAGAAACAAAACAAGAATCTAAATTAGCACCCCTAAAAGCGGGTCCTAAAACTGAACCTAAAGAAGAACTCAAACCAAATCAACTACCGAAACCAGAAATCAAAACTAATTCACTTACAACACCAGAAACTAAAATAAACTCAAAGACTGATGAATTTGAAAAGGTATACACACTTATTTACCTCAAACAGACATGCCATTCAAAGTCAGTTATTTGAATTTTTCAGATTCAAAATTATATAAAATTGTAATTTGTTTAGTTTTTAATGCTGCTCAATAAAATTAAAACTTGAGCGATCTGTTTTGATATATAATTTCATAGATGAAAAATTAAAAAAACTAATTATTAGTCTTCTCTGATTAGTTTAATTAACTGACGGAAACAGTACATTCATATGTAAATATTAAAATTCGCTTAGAAAAAAAATTATTTTCAAATGATAGGTAATTTTTAAAACTTTGAGAAATGAGAGGTGAAGATTTCTTATTTAAATTGATAATGGTGAAATTAAATTTAAACAGAATTCATATTCTTAATTTCTTCAAGTAGATCAAACCATGAATATTTAAAAAAATGTTTATTTTCTAAGCAATTTTCAAAACACATGTTTTTATTGCAATACTTTCTTATTGCTGTATTGAAGATTTTACTAATAGTCTTTTATAAAACTGTTCTATTTTTCTCTAATGATTTATATCTTCCTTTATTTAAAAAAAAAAACATCATTGTATATATCACGAAAACACGGTGCTCAGAAGTTTTTTAGTTTTAAAAAAATAGTATTACATATTATAAGTTTCATAACATGCAATTTTATCATCAGTTCATTGTAAATTTACATGAGTTCATAATGTTATAATATTTAAACTATCCTTATATATTTTTTTTACACATAATAGTTAATTTCCCTATTTTGTGTTTGGTTGAAATGCAAAAAAGTCCAACATGTCTTGCAAAATTCCTATTTAGATTATTATTGTTCTTAATTTAGTAGGTAAATAGTTTTCAAAACTAACATAATATTTGTCCACATTATTTTGTTTCATGCAACAACCTTTGTGACGGCAACACAAATCATTTTGTGTTTTATTTTGCGACCTTGAATGCGATTCTAGAATGAAGTTGGAAAGAAAGTTCCAGCTCTCAAGAAACCCGTTGAAAATAATGTAAGTATATTATCTATATACAATTTGACACTATTACCTATACTGACACTAAAAACCTTTGATCAAAAGTTCAAAATTTGTTAACGCGTTTTGAATAGAGAACTTTTGAGAATATTTTCAGCGCAATATAATGTGTTCCCTTATGATTTTTTATTTGAGACATAATATTTTGTGAGTTTCTTTGTTATTTGACTGCAACATAAATTGCCCATAACATTATAGTCCACTGACGCAGCCCCCAAACCAAAACCGAAACGGGTGATACCACCAAAACAAGAAGAAGAATCATTTATCGGATTTAAGCTTAAACCTGTTGAGAAAGTAGAGAAAAAAGAAGAAAAAGACGAAACAAAAATTCAACTCAAAAAAGTTGAAAGAGATGAAAAAGAAATGGAAGATATCAAAACGGGAGTGCAATTGAAGAAAGTAGAAAAAGCCGAGATAAAAAAACTTGAAGAGCCATCTAAAGCTGTACTCGAAACCTATGAAAAAACTAAACTAGAAAAAATAAAAGTAGAAAAACCCGAAAAAGTTGAATTGAAGAAGGTAACAGGGATTCGAAAAACGAATGCGCAATCTGTCTTCCTCTGTTGCATCAAATTTTATTTTCTTACTCTGTTGCGTGGAAAGTGCTCACTTTATACTTCTTCTACTTTTTGAAACTTCAAATAATTGCATTATTATTGTTTTATAATTTTTCTTCATACATGTTTACCATCGTCTCTATTTCAGACTTTTTTAAAAAATGACGTAAATAATATGTTTTATTCTTGTTTCTATAAACTGCGTTTTATCCAATTTAATGTATTTTCTATCTTAGGTAGATCCTACTCCTTATGTTTCTTCTGTTATATAAAACATAATATATTTTAGATCACATTTCCATTTTCAATAAATCGTAAATAATCTCAAGTGCTAAAGAAAACTATCTATATATTCTAGCATGTATTTTTTTCGTGTAAAATATTTCGTATTCTATATTTCTATCAATTTATTGGCTCTTTTTTCTTATGTCAATAATCTCTACCAGAATGCAGTGATTTTGAGTTCTTTCTCCTGTTCTGTGCATTGAAATGTAATTAATATTGAATTTGCGAATATACTTTTTTAATTATTTCTTTAGTGCACTTTGTACTATATTTTCACTTCAAGTACTTTGATAATGCTATTTTTCTCTTTTTCATTCATATGCTATTTTTGCCATCTTTCAAATTTCCATACTGTTTGAAAACAACTCATTTTTGAAATGACAACTTTTCTTTAGCTGTAAAATATTTTTCTCTCTAAATTTGTTTGGGCGTTAAAAACATCTTTCTAAAATTTTCATTTAATATTTTCACATGTATTCATTACAGTTTTGATTTATTTTATTTCTGTTAATATCTAGACTGAAGAAAAGAAGGTAGAGAAAAAGATGAGCGTGCCACAAATTAAAGCACCCGAAATAAAAGCTCCAGAAGCACCAAAGATTGAAGTTAGTCGTGAAAAAACTCCAACACGAGGAGGTGATCTCACGCCAAGGAAAGGTTCTCTGGCACCAGCTTCTGGACAAACAAGTCGACGTGGCTCTCTTATTCCGCCAGAGGAAGGGGGTCGGCGACCAAGTCTCATTATCAGTGACGAGGTATGTCTTGCCAGAAAAAATAGGATCAGAAATGAATGGGCTTTGAAAAAATGTGGATTATATGTATCGATGCCAGATCAGTGTGGAAGGGAGTGGTTTGAACGTGGTATATAAGGATCTACTCACAAAAAAAGTTAATGAAATACCTTATATTGAACGAATCAAAGCATTAGTTTTCTGAATGCTCTTCGAAAAATTCTTGAGGGGAAAAGATAAGAAATATGAATGAAGCGAGGTGAAAGAAGTTAGAAAGGATAAAAGAGTTTTTTTCAGTAGTTTTTGTAGTTTGATAATGGCTTGTAGTTTTGCTTAACTCCAAGTGGAAATGGCGTTTATATGTGGGAATATTATTTCATGAATCTTCTGATACAACCCTGCTTCATGTTAGGTCCTGTTGTAATAAAATAAATATTTTATATAGATTTCATCCATTTTTTAGTCAGAATTTAGTTATTGTGCTCATTCCTTTGCTGAATAATTAAATACAAGTGTTTTTAGTTTAATAATCTTAGTTAATGTATATTGTTTTATAAAACTTCAAATATAATTGAAGTAGGTAGTCTAGTTTAATGGTAATATTGTGAATTCCTCTTTTTGTATAATATAACAATATTATTTTCTATACAGGTTACATCGCATACAAGTCTGAGCTCTTCATTTATTATTAAATTATCAATTTAAAGTATAATTTTATAAAACAAAAATAATATCTAAATAAAAATATTACGAAAAGTTTATAATGAGTATGAAAATATATAAAAAAAAATTGGTTGTCTGTAAAGTCGGTTTACGGGCGATAGTTTTACGTGATAACGTATTCCGCTCGAATAATACATAACCTAAATTTTAGTAGCTGTCAAACTTGGGCCGATCGTGCGCGGAACGTGACACATTTCGGAACGTTACACTTTTTCGTGCATGCAGCCGGTGTTTCATCAATTTATAAGACGTTATCACGTCAAAAGATGTAATGTTATTATTTTGATTGTGTTTAAAAAAAATTCAGTGGAAAATAGGCAATGTCTTTTATTGATTGACTTATACTGCTTTATGGAATGGCAACGTGAATTTCTATTCAAACAAATTGTGGAATACGGATTTTATGGTCAACATGTCTTAATTTAATGAAACTTATTGAGCTCAGACTTTTATGAAAGAAATAGTAGAATTCATTGACTGCTTTAACAACCTTTCAAGTTTTAATTGAATTTTAATAAATTGTTGATGTTAGTCAATGACTTTTACGTAAATTTTTTGTTTACAGAAATCTGTAAATCTTTATTTCAGGTCGTCCATTGAGCAGATATATTATCAGACAACATAATATATTATATAAATATGCATTTATATACATGAAAGGGCCAGTATTAATTTTTGAGAAATTCCTTTCTATTTTTGTAGTTTTGATCGCTCTTTCGCTCTGTATTTTTTATTGATTTTTATGATTATTAGCGGAAGATTTTCTCTTATCTGAAGAAAAAAAAAACCGTAATTTGAATTTTTAACGTAGAAAACTTCTAATAACTTGAAAGTAATTTTTTTGTTCGATTTTAATATTAATTATCTAGGTATTTCGTTCAAATGTGATTGTATGTAAATATCTAAATGCATAGATATTTTATATTGTGATATTGTTTACCTGCCATATAAAAACTATTGTATTTTTAACACTAGGAACACAGAAAGTTGCGGCCTGGAGAAGTTGTTGATGATAAAAAGGTAACCCTCAATTTTCGAAAAAGCACAACGTTGACTGCGCATCATTGTTATGCATTTCTCACTGCGTCGCACCTTCTGTTGTTTATTTATTTATTATTGATTTATGCCTTGCATTGCGAACTGTTCGCCGTTGTTTTATTTTATTTTATTTATTATTTTTATTTTCTTGTTTTTTTCACTGTCCGTTTCACAACAAAATAAAATTTAAAATAGCCTACCATCTTTTTTAAAATTTTGAAATTGTTAAAATACCCACTATATATGTAATAAGCGTTTATTCAGTGACCTTTATCAAAATTATGACATTTATGATTTTAGACAATAGCTTAGTCATTGACTTTAGAAATAATATATGGGTACCATGTAGTAATCTCAATATTTTATCGAGTAGAGCTGATTTAATATTTTAGTTAGACTTTTTATAATACGAGTTGGTAGAACTAAAATGATAACTTATAATTAAGTTTGTTCCAAGCAGCCGCGAACGGTAACAGAACCGTACACAGTCTTGTCACTGCGCAAGACTATTTTGCGCAGTATCCATTTTTGAGCTAGTGCGCAGGACGGTCTTGCGCAGTGACAATACTGTATACGGTTCTGTTACCGTTTCCGGCTGCTTGGAACAAACCTAATACCTCTTGCTAAGTTTTTTTTTTTCAAACTGCAGATCTAATCTATGCTTATGGAACCTTTCTGGAAACCAATATCATTAAACGTATCAAATCGGTGGTTTCATTTAGCACTAAGAGTCGATAGAACTTTTATTTCGCCCAAAAATCATCATCAAACGATAAATAAATCAACCATATGTAAATATGTACGTTATTATGTTTCTTGAAGTATATGTTGGGAATTGGTTTATTATAATTACTTTTAGGCTGTAAGACATAGATTCTGGAAGATCTGATAGATCCCGAAATCTTTAGCATCAAATGATAGTCGACGACGTTATAAATACAATACGCGCCATGAATCTAAAAGGCTCGGAAGTTAGATGCGAATATGGGCTTGCGCTTGTACAGTCTGTTAAAAAACTAAAAACTCGCAATTCAACAAAACTAAAATCACAATAGCAACTTGACAATAGCGACTGTACTTTAAAGCAGGAAAGCGACAAGTGACAAAGGCAACGAGCGATCACGGCCAATCACTGACGAGCGCACGTTCCGTGCAGGTAGCTGGAAGGTGGTGGGAGTATCAACGGCTATGTGCCTTTGCGACGCTGTTTGTGACTAACTTCCAAGCCTTTTAGATCCCTAGCGCGTATTATACTATGCTTAGATTATCGCGAATTTCACGTTAATTAAATTATATAATAATAAAAATGATTTGTTGTGGGAACGGACAGAAATAAGACACACAAAAGTTATTTCAGTGCTGGATTATGTCTTGGCCGATGACTGATGGTATCTTGGGATGATCCGCGCCTGTATGCACAAGCTAAGCCTGGTGCACATGTCACACGCATTGCGCACGCGTATTATAATCTAATGCACCGTGCGTATTTACACTTTTTGTCGCGCTTTCAATGTCACGCACTGCAGTCTACGTGTTATTAGCACACCCTCACAACGCACCAAATGCACATTTTTTTATAGTATGCACAATGCACAATTATATGTATATTTTTGTAATCTATTATCTGTTAAACGAATGTAAAAAAACAATAATTAGTCACGCACTTGTTTTTGAAAGAGAAGCTTTTTGAAAGACTATCAACACCAACGTATAATCCAAGTGTACAGGCTTTCACGGCCAGCGTTGATCCAAATCTTCTTGGATTTTGGGCTTATATACCGTGGTCCACTGGTATTTCTATCTGTGAGCTGCCTAGAAGGACACTTCGCCCGCTACCACATTGCCTTTGATAATGTCTACCGAAGTTGTAGACGAAACGTCAGGTAGAAATACGAATGGACCACGGCAAACAAGCTCGGAAACCAAGAAGATTTGGAACAACGTATAATAATTTTAATAGGAAATTGGCTGTAGCGTTAAGTTCAACGAGAGTTCAGATAAGAATTAGCGAAACAGATTTTTTTGTCGCGGTATTTTCTAGTATGCGTTGATCTTTGACAATAATTTACCTTCAGGAATATTGTTTTTTTTTAATGTTTATTTCACCTTTTTTCTGTTAACAATCTCATATATACATATATAGGAGTAAAAACTATAAAATGTTTTAAACCTCTTGTTGAAATAGATGTTTGTAATTTCAATAATTTTTTTAATTATTTTTTCTTCTAGGTAGAGAAATAAGTGTTAGAACTTTTTATTTTTGCGTTTATTTAACAGATAGTAGGCCGATAATTTATATTTAAAAAATACAGGTCAAAGTTGCAATATATTTTGCAAGTAATACATACCTATATGAAAAAAAACTTAACGAAAACTAACAAATTGTTTAAAATTTTGACTATGTATTTTTTGAACGTTATTTTTTCGGGGGTAACAATTGTATAAGAACACATGTTCACTTTTTTTTAAATCACCCCAAATTTTTGATTTTGATTTTTAAATTTCAGTGAATAGAGATATGTGTTCATTTTATATACATTTTTTATACCCCAGAATTTTTGTATTTATTTTACATTTTGAATTTTGTTGTTAAACACATCAAAATTTTAATTTGAAACACTCCTGTATACATTTTGTATTTTTGGAAATGTGTTGTGTTGAACAACGAAATTGTTACAACATTTTTTTGTACACATATACACACATTTTTTCAGTGCTACCCGAATGCAATCTTTTGGTGCTGGTACTTGTGAAGGTTGTAAGAAAAAAACAAACATTATTGTCCTTTCTATCCAAAAAATACCAACTACACTGTCTTTAATTAAACACCGACCTTTTGAAAGCAATTTTGATTTACCAATTCCAGAATCCACTGTCCATTGCCATGCATTGCTATTATAAATATGTTTGTTTGTTGGTTTTCTACAGGTTGGGAAATTGCGGCCTGGTGAGGTATTAGACGCAAAGGTGAGATTTGTGTTACCTCGCGAGTCGCACAAAGCTTACCTTCAATCACATTCACAGCCGTTGTTTTCTTGACACGAGTTTGATTTTTAAAATTATTAGGATGAATGATACAGATTTACATTACGCAGATGTCGCATAAAGTAACATATTATTTAAGATGACTATTTGCTGATACAGGATGCAATTATTGATTTCATTTATTGACGAGGGATGTGGGTTCACGTTTCCTTTCCAAGAATTTGTTGAATGGTAACACCGCGTGTGTTTCATAAGCCACGTAAAATATTGATATAAGTAGAGTTCAATGATCGATTCATATAAAATACAAAGAAAGATGAGCTATTGAGTTAATTTTTTAAAATGAATTTTCTATGAATTGATTACTGTGCCTTTTTTTAAGGAACCTCGCAGGAAAAATATTTTCCGAATTGCTCAAGTTTTGTTAACCAAGGAACCTTCAAATAATAGCTAAACTCGAGATGTGGTGTAAAATGTAGCTTATAAATGATAAAAAATACTAAAGTTATTTTATCCGCTATAGACGTTTAATTTTTTTTAAATTCATTTTTATCTTTTATAACCGACTTAGGTAATTATGAATGATGAAATTAAATACAAAAAAAAAATATGCATATACTGTATTTATTTCCTTGAATTAATATTGCAGTCGTAAATACATAGAGATTTGAATGAATGTATAGAAAGCAATCCTGAATGTTAATAAAGCGTTCTAAATTCATAATGTTTAAAATATTAGATAAAAACACATTTTATGTTACAAATAATATTATAATGTTTTTTTCAATATTGCTTTGTGTATCTTATCAGATAGTCATCTTCCACCTTTATTTTTGTTATGATATAACTTTTTTTCTTTGAGATCAGTTAAAATTAAAATTGTTACATTACTTATATTGGGTTTGTGATATGAATTTTAGTTTCAAATCTAGATTTAAGTATGCCATTTGTTTTCAACTAAATAAAGACCTCCATTATTTTACTTGAAAACGATTAAGCTTCTTAAATCTAGTTTTAAAGCTGGGAAAGCCGTATTTGAAACCCAGCGTAAATATTTAAAAAAACATGAATTAATTGTTACTTAGACATCAAAAGGTGAATCTGGAATTACTTTCAGCCGCAAAATAATGTTTGGCACGAATATACTGATTAATAATTTGCTTTTTATGTTTAGTTATTTATTTTATTTTTATTTTCAGTGCTGATTATATTTTTATTTATTATTTTTATTATATTCATTATGTTTTCAGTTTGTTATTTTTATTTATTAACAATTTATTTTATTTTTATTTCGTTCAAATAGAACATTAAGGTGGGGGGCCGTCCTGGCGAATTACTTACTGAGCCTAGACAGGTTAGATATATATTATTTTGATAAAAATGTCAATAAAAATCAAAAATGTGTTTTTCTTTTTCATGTTATTCTCAGTGATTAACATATTTTCAAATTGTAAAAAATTTCTTAAATATTGTTTTCTGAAAGTGTTTCATAATAGGTGTTTTTGTTGGTAAGTTTTGAACTGGTTTTGAACCGCAAAAGTTTCTATCGGCAATATAGAAAAACTTTTCGGACACCACTTCTTGTTTGCTGACCAAATTCTCAATTGCTTCGGACTGTTCGAACTTGGTTTTAGCAGCTCTTGGCCTCTAGAGCGGCTAGAAGCCTAGAACTTCTAAAATCAAGTTCAAACCGTCCGAAGAATTCGAAAATTTGGCCAACAAACGTGCAGAAGTGCTCGAAAAGTTCTGTATTGTCAACACAGGCTTCAACGATTCAGAACCCGTTCAAAAACTTGCTAACAAACGCATTTATTTAGCTTTTATTTGTTGATTAAAAAGAAAATTAGATTGAATAACTCCTCGTAACTAAAATTTTTTTTAAATTGTTTATTAAAATGTGGCTAACATACATGTATACAGATGTTTCTATTTATTTTTGTATGAATTATGAAATAATTTCAATTTCACTATTTATTGTTTAAACGTCATCATTTTATTAAAGAGATTATTTCATTTATTCATTTCTAGGGATTTTTTGTACGTCATTTTCCAGCAATATCACACCTGGGGACGGATTATAATTCTCAGTTATTTCTTTTGTGCAGATTAGTTTTATATTATTTATATTTATTTTAATTATTTTATTTTATACGTGTTGATAAATTTCAGATTTTTTTTTTAATATCATATTGATTTTTATATCAGTAATTTTTTATGTATTTGAATAATAATATTTTTGTTGAAAAATTTGAAAAAATCTGGAATTTTTTATGTCTTTTTTAAATGTATATTTTTTAATTCCTTTTTTGTCTAAATGTTTGTTAGTTTGTCTTTTCTTGATGCATGACTAAATAACGCTTATTTTTTACTTTGGAAACTACTTACAACCAAATCATTTCTATATGATTGTTAATTAAATAAGTATGTGTTTTATTTTTTACAATACCAATTTATATGCAGTATTTTCGAAATATTTATTTTGCCCTTTTCATTTTAAAAATAATAAACATAGTTTTTCTTAATCAAATAAAATGTTAATTGATTTTAATTTTAAATTTCATTATTAAACAAAATTCAGTTTAATTTTTTTCTCCTTAATATTGTTTATCTTGGAACATTGATTTCAAATTGATATCTTTTTTGTCTTTTCAATGTCATTCCGGCTAACAGATTTGAAAAACATCAAGCTGCATTTGTATTAAAACACTTAAATAGATTTTAATATTTATTAATGTTGATAAATAGCGGCGTAGACCAAGTACAGACGTTAGAAGGCCTAGTGTTGCTGATCTCGAAGAATTAATTAATAAACCATCAACACCACTAAAAGATGTCGGACCTGCTGGTACTCCACCCAGTATTATTGATGTCCAAGAAAGTTACTCGGCTGTTGAAGGTAATTATTCAAGTTGATGTACTTGTGAATTCGATTAGCCAACCATCCCGGTGTGTGTGTGTCAAGGGGATAAAATGATGATTTCCTGAATTACCATCGATTTAATCAGGAACACACTTTTGTTCCTTTAACTCAGAGGTTCCCAAACTTTTTTGTCTCGTAGACCACTTGCCATGTTTTTCGGTTTTGGATAGACCCCCTGCTTATCTGACATTGATTTTTTGCAAATTCATTAATTTCAAATGTATTTTTGACAACCGGTATAGTGCTACTCACTTTGAACGGTTTAAATTTATAACGGTAGTGAAATGTAGTGTGAAATGTTTAGTTTTATACATTTATTAATTAGATTCAAATTAAACGAATCAAATTAAAATTTACTTTCTGTTACATAAAATAACTACGCAAAAAGTAAATGCTTTTAGTGTGAGGGATGAACCTGATGCTTTAATAGTAAATTTTCAACATTTGGCATCAATTTAGTTAGATTTAATCTTAAATCTCATCGGTTAACGATGTCCAGTTTGTTTCTTTTTTTGTTAAGAGATTCATTATCGTTGACCCCCCTTTTCATTTCATGGACCCCCAATTTTTTTCCCCGCTGACATGGATCCCTTGCAAGTTGTCGTCGACCCCTGGGGGTCGATATAGACCACTTTGGGAATCACTGCTTTAACTGATTACCAATAAAGATTGTGCATGATAAGTGTTACCCGTAGACTGGCACCTACTAATAAGAAAAATATAGTTTTTTAAATCAGAAATATGATAATTGTTTGTTCTCTTTTTAGATCAAATTGGTTACATGAGCGTTGTTGTCGAGGGTAATCCAGCTCCTACATTTAAATTCTATAAGGTAACTTGATTGACATTTATTAAAGTGAAACTTTTATTCTATCGCCCCGAATTTTTCTGGCCGTCTGTTGCATGTCGCATTACAGGCGGCCGCGGAGTAGGGGTAAAGTAAAAGGTGTTCGGAGTAGGCGCTCGGTAGAGCAGCCAAGGCCAATATGGTGGCGTCCATGGTTAGCATCAGCTGACCGTGTAGTATGTATAACACATAGTCAGTCTGTCATGCGGGCAAGTGCTGTACAGTGTTTACATGTTTTTATTCGTGTATTCATGTGAATATTGTTGTTTATAATTAATCGTGATGGATAAGTGTCTACAATCCAACGCCTAAAAAGTTTCACTTGCGTCGTGGTTTCTTAAAACCACACAACTGTTTTTTATTATAAACACGAAAACTTGCAAAGTACTTTAGTAATTCTGTTTTATAGAAACTTTCTCATATTTATGTTTTTGATGTTTTCTTCCTCTTCATACAATTCTTTGAATTTATTCACAGGGTATGACGGAGATCATTGAAGGTGGGCGATTCAAATTTTTGACTGACGGAGAGACCAACACTATTACACTCTGCATGCGTAAAGTGAAGCCCAACGATGAAGGAAAATATAAAATCGTCGTTTCTAATATTCATGGAGAAGATGAACAGGAAATGCAACTTTATGTATCAGGTAACGTTTTAGATTTTAAATGAATGTACTTCCCTCTATCCTAAGTGAAGCCAGCTAGACGTAAGTTTGACTGCACTTCAATAGTTCGGATTTTAGCCGTAACATAACGTTTAAGCCTATTTTCACAATTTGAAAAATATCTCGGATATTTAGTAAAAATAATACTTTGATCTAATGCCTTTACAGCTCTTTCAATGTTTAAAAAACTAACTATTTAAATGTTTAAAATCATATTTAAATTCTTTGCAAATTTTTGGATCCATTATTTGTCAAAAATCGAAAATTTACTTTATGTAGTTTATCAATATCGAATGTTTTTCTGTCTATTTTATTTAAAATTAGTGCGCTTATAGAAAATATCACTTTGCTCAATTTGAAAACAATAATAAAATTCTTCAATAAATCAAAGATTTGAATAATAGAGCTGTAAAAGTAACGAGAAATTGTGTACCCGTATGTATTCGTTACTTAAAGAACCAGTACCCGTTACTTTCGTATCGTTACGTTACCCCGTACTTTTCATACGACATACAATAGTGTACTTAACAGCATCAAGCAATAAGCATGTAGCTTCGCACCAAAGCGCGTCGCATATATTATGTGATACGACATGAGTCATGACTTCGTACTTTATGAATACTTATAAGTATAACACATTGTGTTCGTATAACCGTATCAAACGAGTCGAACTGACATGGATACGAAACATGCAAGTAACGAAATGAATTTGTAAGTAACGATTCGTTACTTCGAGTCAGACGATGTACCCGGTACTCAGTAACGAATACACACGGTTTGTTACAGCTCTATTGAATAACATAATTATTACTATATTATTTTGTATTTAAATAGATTCGAGTGGCATGGATTTCCGCGCTATGTTAAGAAAAAGAAAGTATGCAAAATGGGGTGAAAACAAAGAAGATCCAGATTGGGGTGACCTCAACAAGGTCGAGCCACCAAAACCTGCACTCAAGAAAGTCGAAAAGGTCAGATTGAACGATATTTTATACATTTCATTGATTCTAAAACCACTAAATGTGCAACACAATCAAACTTTATTTTACAGAGTGGCTTTAACGATATATATACGCGTAACATGTATTTATAATTTCTGTCTTACAGTATTTTGTATTTTTTTTTGAGTTATACGTACATAGTTATTTCTGAAACAATCAGCAAGTCTTTGTCGTTTACTTTGACAGCGATTTGACGAGAAAATCTAAATATTTATTTTATTCTATGAGTAAAATATGATTCATATCCGATTTCAGCGCTTTTTGGCGTTCGTGTATTTAAACCATAGATATATATATATATATATATATTAATAGATAGCGGATGCCTATCCTTGAGCATTGTGCGGAATGGTTCCAATTAGAAGCCATATGGAAGCCATGTTGTACGTGGAAAACGCCGTAAATAGCGCGCGGGATTCAAAAAGATTAAATATTCTATAATAAGATGTTAATGGAAAAACAATAAAACTCTCAGTAAACAGTGATATTTCGCTCCAAAACCTATTTTTATACTGAAACGTTTCAAAAATTACAAAACTGAGCATAAATATAATATAAAAGCTTAGAACATTTTATATTGTCAGATTGGCATCAATGCTTGTCAACCTTGATTCCAAATTGACAATGTAAAATGTTCTAAGCTTATATATTATATTTATGCTCAATTTTGTAATTTTTGAAACGTTTCAGTATAAAAATAGGTTTTGGAGCGAAATATCACTGTTTACTGTGAGTTTTTACGTTGTTCTCAATAAAATCATACTATAAAATAATTAATATTTTTGAATCTCGCGCGCTTTTTACGGCGTTTTCCACGTACAAAATGGCTTCTAAAAGGTACAGGAGGCGCTAGTGTATCCGCAATCTATTAAATATATATATCTATGATTTAAACACATGTTCTAGATGTTATGTTATCGTAATTCGTTTTACGGTAATGCAACATTGAGATACTGGGAACCAGGAATAGCAAAATTCTGGTTCTATCAGAGCGGTAAATTTTGATTCGATGAAATAATTTATGTATAACTCGAATTGACAATTCAAATTACAGCATCAATGCGGTTGGTACGAGGATGAAGAGGAGGGGTGTATTGTTGTTCTAATTGATGGTCAGGAGATCATAAGAATACCTGCCGATAGGCGAGGTAGCGCAAACTGGCATTGGCTGAAGGTCTGATTAATTAAAAACTATTATTCCTTATCCAAAAATCCATACCAAAAATACCCTTTCAATCCGAACTCATGCATAATCAACTGGAGATTTTTTTACAAACTAAAAACAATTTTCTTTTGGCGGTATAGTGTAATTCGGTTTGGGAGAATGACTATTAAATATTTATGGCATCGGCAATGTAAAATTATTGAAGATTTTTCTAAACATTCTAAACAGAATTATTGATACAGAAAACTTGGAATCGCACTTATCAAAAACTTATTATTACTCGGATTGTATTAAAAGTAGGATGTTTTAAAAAGGTAACTTCATTTCTAGAATTTAAAATTATTTCATTTAAACAAAATTATTTAAATTGGAAACCATATTTCATTTGATTTTGGTTCAAAAGTATTTCCAAAATATGCTTTTACGTTCTTTTATACCTTTGTTATTCAGTAATGAAAACCAGTTGATATCCGTTTCACCTTTGTTTCCTTCAAATAAAATAGACCAAAAGTTAAACAAACAATTATAATTAAATAATAAAAATAAATATATATCTATGATATTTTCATAGATGACTAAATAAATTTTATACAGATGTGTCTCCATGATTTAATATTAAAAACTGAAAATTATTAGTTTAATAACTATAATTAAACAAAATGGACTGAAGCTTTTTATTTTCAGGAACGTGTGTGACGCATCATCAATTATTTTGATATTTTTTCGAATGAACCAATAAGCTTTTTTACTTTATATATTTAAGTATGTTCGTTATCAAAATATTCGTTAAGAATTCATTTTTTTTACTAGTTCAATGTCTCAAATCAAATGTTGATAACGAAAATACTTTAATTATCTAACAAATAATATAAGTCTATAGTCTAAATATTATCCTTTTAATATATTTTTGTGACGACATTTTCAAAGCGTTGTCAATTACTTACAAGAATACTTTAAATATTGCGATTATCATGAAAAAAGTTTGCTTTTTCAATGATATTTAATAATATGTCGCAGGTGATATATTTTTCTTCGCCATTTTTTCTTTTTTTTTGTTGCATGATCATATTTTTTATTAGTGCTATCTTCTCAAAAATCTTTTTTCAGATTTTTTTCTTCTGGAAATGAGGCAGTTTTTTGTAGGCGATTATTTAAGAAATTGCATGTTTCTAAAAAGCAGCAGACATTATTTTTAAGCACGGCATGAATTTCATCCGCACTTATATAAAATTCCGTTGCTCCCACCATATGGTGGAGGCGCAACGGGACACATTAATTAATTATGTCTATCAAGTATTATTCGTTAGGTAATTCAATTAAAGCGGAACCATAATAAAAGAAATAAATTAATTAAGGGCTTTACGGGAAATTTCAAAAGTTATTTTTACTATTTCCCGTTGACATTTTTTCCTTTTCCAGATCAGAGCTGAACAGTACTTAAAAAATAATTTTGAAATATTTTTTTGAAAAGCCGAATCAGAATATTTTTTCGGAGCTATTTATATTTCATATATTTGGTATAAGGATTTATTATTTCGTATGTACTTGTACTTAATGTTTTTATAATATTATGAATGCCAGTATAGCTATTATTTTTTAAGTACATAAATCCACAGAAATTTCAATTTAGTACCAAAATGATAAAAAGCATAGTGAAACACCGTTGTCTACTCGTCTGTCTGTCTATCGCAGACATCTGATTTATAAATGACTGAACCAAAAGACTTAGACATAGAATATTTCAGGATTTATTTTATAAATTTATAGTAAATCGAAGCATACAGAAAATATTGAAAGTTTCGAAATGTTTTGTAACTATAATAGTTACAAAGACGTTTTTATGTTCTGTCAGCGCTTGTTGTATGTTTGTAAACATCGATACGAGATTGTCACAATTTTATGTTACACTCTGTATATTTTTATGTCGAATTGGAAAATCTCTTAAGTATTGTCAGTTCATAATCTTGAATTGTATTTAGATGAACAAATGGAGCATAACTTCTAACATAGTCTTACATGAAACTGGGACCCATACAGACTTTCATTCAAAACAACGTATTTATTCTTTACCAAACTTTATTCCTGATTGGCCGAAACTAAGGAGGATAAAGGTTTTTCTTTACAAACTTCGTTATGTTTGTGTCGTATTTTTGGTATTATTTTTATCGTATTTTAGGTATTTTAGAAAACGTTGCAGTAAATGTATTCGATATTAATTTGTAAAATATATATATATGAATAATATATATAAATATTAATGCTAATGGATTATTGGATTTATACCTACGTATTGGATTTTATTATTTGTTTGTGACGACAGAATCATACAATTGGAACATTTGCATATTTTTTTAATTGTTTATGTTGTTTTTAATCAGCTTAAGGATGCTTTAATATTGCTTGAATTTCATTTACTTGATTGCATATTCGCTGCTTCATATATTTATCTAAATCAATGTTTCATAATATATTTTTATACAGAAATTCATTTCATTATAATATTATAATGGAAAGTATTACACTTGGAACTTTGTTTTATAAAAAATGTATCGCTTGTAATGTTGAGCTGTGAGAAACAATTGTTATAAATAAAGTTCTAATTAAATTTTAAAATACAAGTTTAACATTATTTTAACGGTCGGATTTATTATATCTTTTTAACTATTTTTAATACTTTAAAATAATTGTTAATGATTGAGAAACATTGATACGTAACTGTACAATAGATAGGCTTAAAGCTACATTGATGTTTTATGCATTCTCAAACTTGGCATTACAACCCAAGCACAAAACATCTCCAGCTGCATAAAAAATTGAAAATATTTTCCGACTATTTTACACAATTGCAAAACGTAAATAAATTGATTGAGAAATCATAAATGGAATTTAAAAAAAATAGTATAATTTATACTTTTTACTAACGATTTTCTTACAATGTTTTTTACTCATTTTGTTGGTATTACGTAATTATTTGTCTGTGCTTTGATGACTAATTTAGAATTCAATTAATTCATTTTATTGAAAAAAAATAATTGCCATAGCAAGTATTCTACTGCTATATTATTCAAATTTATAAATAAAAAAACAAACAAATGTGGTATAATATTTTTTATCAAATCACATACCTATTATTTTCTATTTGGTGTGAAGAGAAAATTTATTGCTTTGCCATTGAAGTGTCTGGGTCGGTTTGTTCTTTCACTTAATTACCGCGTAGAATCCACCAAATGTTGGGAATCGCAATTTAAATTTGAGACATAAAAAATGAAATTTCATGTTCAGTTTTTCACCATATTGAACCTTGTTAATGAATCAGTTTGCAAATATGTTTTCTACGAATTTTATTGTTTTGACATTTGAGTCAGGGGGATTGTAAAGCATACATGGGCCAACCTGATATAGACATTCAACACATAACGTCGTTATTTGCATTTTTTTATGGAATCAGGAGGACTAATTAGATTAATTTAAAGAATTGTTAACTTTCCTTTTTTGATACTGATGAACTTATGAACATGAATTTCAAGTACATTATTAAATTAACGCCAAGTCCATTCTTTATGCTGACTGTTTTGTAATAAATATGTCAGTCAGAGAACAAACATAATAATAAAAAATGATCTTGGTAACATTTATATTATAATAATTTGTTTAAATGTTAAACATTAAATTATTGCTCTATTGTGAACATGTCTTCAACAAATTACGTCAACGCCAAGACTCTTTGAATGATGAATGTGTGTTTAAAAAAAATGGTACTCACAATACCCAGGCACTTCTCGCACTCTGGAGACTCATCTTTATATGTATATGTATTCTTGTTTTGTAACATGCTATATGGCCTATTTCACTCACATGTATCCTTCACAGTTTAATTCCTACATTTCTTACATTTAATTTAATACATACAAAGTAATTAATTGTACAGCCAATATATTAATTAATTAACAGTTATTAAGAACCAATATACATGTTCTAAGAGAGAAAACCGATTTCAAAATTGTAATGAAGTGAATATAGTATAAGGTTATGTGTATAGCACTGCCATCTGGTGGTACTAGTAAGTAAAAGTAAGTAAGTAAAGCGTGTGTGTGCGCGCTCATCAGTTAATAAGTAGCTTTCATGGAGAAAGGTTGTGTTTTGTACGTTGTATTGTTTTAACTGAATAAATGGTGATTAAGTATAATACAAATAATCAAATCTTTGATTAACGTCTGATTAGAACTCTTCAATAAATAAAATTATCGACCAATTTTTCAGACAATATATTAACAAAAAAAATATGTAAAAATAAAAAAAAATATATTTATTCGGTTATAACAATACAACGTACAAAACACAACCTTTCTCCATGAAAGCTACTTATTAACTGATGAGCGCGCACACACACGCTTTACTTACTTACTTTTACTTACTAGTACCACCAGATGGCAGTGTTATACACAATAACCTTCTACTATATTCACTTCATTATAAAAATTTTAAAGATTTTATTATTTTAATTGCCTACAAGAAAATTAACTACTTATATTTTTCTGCAACTTAAAAAAAGTTTCCATAGTTCCATACATGATATTAAGTTGTAGAGCGGTAAATAAGGTGGGCGATTCTTTAAATAATTTTAAAAAAGAAGTTCATATCTTGGTGCATTCTTTGTAGAGATCAATAAATAAAAAAAAAATTACTGTTTAAAGTCATATCTAATTACACTAATCCGTATAGAAGCAAATATTCGGTTATTATATTTTAAAAAACTGTTTTCTTAATCATCAAAATAAATAAGTAGTTAAAATTTAAAATTATTAAGTGGTAATATGCAGCTAATTTTACTATAAACAGCCCAAATTGAAGTCATTATTATACGGACCTTACTTGCTGCGTATTTATTTATTAGAAAACATTTTTATATGAACTTTTTAACAATTTCAAAGGGATTACTCGTCAATATATTTCGATTCATTCTCATAACAGTTCTGTAGTAACTTTCTTTCACGTAAAAATTTGTTAATCAATTATTGTTTGATGAAAATGACAAAGAAATCCTTTCCAAAAATGTTTATTTTCAATTAATTAATTAAGCGCTTTCGGACAATTATTAGTCCATCTTCAGAACAGTTTTTTTATAAAAATCATTAAAATTATCAAAAGTTAAAAACTATCACTAAAAAGAAATTCAAGACTGGCTGCCCATTGATAATTTGCTTGATTTTTATAAAAAAAACCTTTTCTGAAGATGGACTAATAATTGTCCGAAAGCGCGTAATTAATTAATTGAAAATAAACATTATTGGAAAGGATTTCTTTGTCATTTTTATCTAAATTTTTCCAAATTTATGTGCGTACTGAATAATAAATTATTGTTTGAGTGTAAAATAAACTTTGACTTTTTTGGAGATTAATTTTCACGAAAATTTGATTTGTTTGCTAAAGATTTCCATATTTACTTAAGAACTGTATTTCGCGTAATTTTGAATCAGCCAAAGTCGGTAATGCCGCTATAGTCAATTAATAAATTGAGAAGTGAGTTAAGGCGGCATAGTTTTTATGCATGCAGCGGGCGTTTCATTGCTTTGTCGCTCGATTAAGCGAATCGTACTGTAATGATGACTCAATCCTAATATTTCGCTATTTTACTGTAGATTGTCACATCGTAATGAAATTCAGGACACTTGAAAACAATTTTTTTTGAAATTTAAAACTAACACTTCTTCTTACCTTTTATAAAAAGAAATCTGGCTTATCACATGAAATGACTGTTAATAATTATCTGTACATTAACTACTTTGTTTTCAATAAATAAAAATAAATTAATTATTGAAATTTTAAATCTAATCACGAATTTGATTAAATTAAATTGATTTATTTGGCAATACAATGATATATATTATACGATAATTTAAAGTCAATTAGTATGAAATATGATCTGGTACACTAATTTTAGGATGTATTTGAGATCCAGAGAAGACCTGCCCTCGATGAGTTAATAACTGATTGGCCTCATCTGGTTAAAATGCCAACTATAAAGGTTCGGAGATGATTTTTAAAGAAAAAAAAACTAAAAATAATACTGCTAAATATAAACAACTTGATTCCTTTTATTAATGAAATGTTTGAAATTCAACGCTGAGCGCTCTTGTCACGCAAGATATAACTTCCAATTTGACACAAATAATTTTGAATAACCATTCTTATCCACCACTTATATGAGTCTTTTAATTTGATTCTTTTAACTATGATATTGTCCACAATATTTTTTTTTAGATTATTCGAAGTTTGTATTTCAGTACAAAATGATTGATATTACCTATAACAAATAAATTTTAGGCAAGTCGTCTTAATTTTTTTTTATAATATACAGGTGAGTTTTAAGTTGATGTTTTTTTTTTTACAGCGTGTAAAAATCAAATAGACGAGCAAATATTTCAAATAGTTTTTTTATCAAAACTCAAAAATAAGTGAGAAACAGCCTTTCGAAGTTTAAATAAATTTTCTTTAATTTTGAGGTCGGTCCTGGGGATATATTATGTCACTATGGAAATAAGTTGTTATTATCAAGTATGTGTATTGTTCTGTTTTTGACAACTTCGAACAATTTCTGTGAATACTTGATAATAATAACATATTTCCATAGTGACATAATATAACCCCAGGACCGACCTCAAAATTAAAGAAAGTTTAATAAAATTTATTTAAACTTCGAAAGGCTGTTTCTCTCTTATTTTTGAGTTTTGATAAAAAAACTATTTGAAATATTTGCTCGTCTATTTGATTTTTACACGCTGTAAAAAAAAGCTTCAACTTAAAACTGACCCTGTATAAGTGCTCAGCATCAAAGGCTATATGCACTATAAAAAAAAATCGTCTTGATTAGAAATATGTAAAACTTAAATATGAATTCAATCTACATAATAATGTGCATTTCTGTCAGTATAATTCAAACAAAAATCTAGGTATGTTTTAATTTTCGAAATAGTACTCTGACCAGAAAAGATTTCAGTTTTAATTATTTCAAAATTTTGAAAACCGCATTTTAAATTTAAATTGAGTAAATACTCAGCGTTGATTTCAGCAATATAAAAAATCAAATAAACTAAACATCCTATTAAAACAAGATTGAAATCCATGCTTTAAACAAAAAGGACATTTATGACAGTCTTAATTTTAAACATAGCAGATCATTCAAAACATTAAAAAACATTTCACGAAATTCCAGTTTTTTAAAAAATTTAGTTTTTCGAAATAAAAAATAACATCTTTCAGTTTTTTCTTTTGCGAAAATAAATATTTAATTTCATATTTACGATATTTATTTAAAATTGATTACTTTCCCACACAAAAGATACACATAAAAATATATATTGCATCCAAACTCGAAAATTTAAAAAGACTCCTTATTTTTTTTAAAGCTTTGGGCAACATTAAAATATAAATAAATAAAACTCAAAAGCGATTATCTGCATTCTAAACGAATAAAATATATGCTTATACTTGAAAAGTGTTTGTTAATTCGAAACACATTTTGAAAAAGAAATCAGATTACGCTTTTTAAAAAAACGATCACTCCGATCCTAGACTCAATTCATTTCATTGTTCATAATTTCATCGGCCACATGCCTTTGCAATCATATTTTTCGCGATATTTAAAATGTTTTTTTGAGTTTTTTCAGAATTATTTTTACGGCTTTTCGAAATGGTATGGTCGTTGTTATTCTTAAGGTGCCTTTTAATATTTTTATCTTTTACAGGCAGACTTATTTTTTTTTTAAGTGAAAACTTCTTTAGCGGCGTTGTACACTTTTTTTGTAATGGGTAAAAAATGTTAAACTTGCGTCAGGGACACGTGACCGTAAACTCGCGTCAGGGTCACGTGTCCTGATCGAAAATGCGTAAGACGAAAACTTTTATTTATACAACGTTAGACATCTAGCGTTGAAATATCGTACATAAAAATGCAATCTATGATACAAACCATTTTGATCGAAAATTCGGAAGACGTTAATATTCAAGTTTTCACTTCTGCCGGCACTCCCGGAGTGCAAAGGGGTTTTTTAATTTTAACTCTAAATGTGGCGTTATAATATTTTTTCTTGTATTTATTACAATAAACTTTTTTGTAATTTTTTTCCATTTCATACTTCAACACTATACCAACATCATTTCAATTTTCATGTAATCATGAAAAAATGCTTTGCTATTGCTTAGCAATTTTTCTGGCATGGTGTTGTAATGTGTATATTTTGTACTGTTAACAGTTGTTTTTTGCTTATAACGTTTTGTATTGATAGCTTATTATTGTTCAATTTTGCAGTTTATAGTATTTCTCAAATTTAGTGTTATATTTAATGTCACAAAACAAACTGGCTTGTCAGATTTTTCCCGTATAGGCACAAATTCACTTATACGTTTTACGTTGCAATTATAAATTTCAGAACTGACTATCATACGCAAATATGCAAATTACCTCAGGAACCTCGGTTAACGACGAACCAAACCAATGTATTGTCCCAATGTAATCCGAAATCAGTTTTGCGCCCTTATTTACTAGATTCAGCGGAGTGAGGATGTTTGGATTTTGGAAAGACATTTTAGAAATAAAAGAATTAATTCTAATTATCTATTATAAAGAAACTCTTCTGAACGCTCCTTTTTAATATGCTTGACTGCTTTATTTCGGTTTCTCCGGAAACTTGATTCATATCGAGCACTTCCAGTGAAATCCGATTCATGCACAAGTATCATGAAAAAAGAGTGTTCAGAGTTCTTTTTTTATAATAATAAAGACAATGATAATAAAAAGCAAATAGTATGACACATTTGTGGATTAAAAGGTAGGTTTGTGAATTAATGTTGTTTAACTCGTCCTTTGCAACGTTCGTGCAATAGAAAGGCTAAATGAAAGACACAGTTTGACTAGTAGGCTGCTTACCATTATTCGAATTTGTGTAGAAATTAAAAAATTACGTACACTTCTGTTATGAAAATTCTATCAGAAACTATAAAAACGGTAAATAAATAGAATGACGTAAGCCTCCTTGTCTTGTGACCAACAAATATTTTGACAAATTAGCTTGTTTATGTAGCTACACAGAATAATATTGTGTTTATTATGTGTCATATCTTTTAAAACCCATATCAAATTCTCATCAAAAATACAGACTATTTAAGCATTGTTGATATTTCTTTTCGAACATCGAAACATATTTTTGCAAATGTATTAAAATAAATAACGTCTATTATGAGAATTTGATTTAATATTTAATTTATTTTTTATTTTTTATGTTAACAAAAATGTGGTGTATATGTTTTTGTTATTAGCATAATCATAATTTATTATTGGGTCTGGAAAAATATTATTCATTAAATAATAGTAGATTCCAAAATTGTATATCTACAGATAATTTTTAAGTTTCAAAAATTACAGATTCCCTGAAAATGTTTAAAAATAGAATACTGCTTCCTTACAAGCAATTTTTTATTTTAACTACAGTAAAAGCTTAATTAATACACGGTGTATAGACTAGGGAATTTTTATATTTTACGATTTTTCAATAGGCACTTTGCATTTTCGAGTGTATAGAAAATTATGACTTATTAAATAATAGGCGTTTCATCCATAACTGACCGTTTGCCTACCGGGTCCATAAAATATGTAATAGGTAATCTGCAAATCCGGACGAAGCCGGACCGGCCCACTAGTTACTAGTATACGCGACTTAACTTCAGAAAAAATTGAAGTTTAGTATTTTTTCAGAACCAGATGTATTCGTGTAAATGTTCCACTGTCTACAGGCGTCCGCATAAATAATCACCCCACCAAATTATTTGGCGGACATCCTGTTTATGTAAATAACCATCATTCAAGGTTATTGGATACACAGGTTAGTTCGTTAATAACTGACGTCAGCTGGAAGATCGTATACGTATTCCACCATCGAGCTTACATACCTGGAGGGAGCATGCAATGTTTTTTCTTATGTGACTACTTAAGAAAATCCGGGGTCATGCTTTCTCTCTCGCACCGCGCCCTGATTGGCTGATTCAAGTGGTACACGTGACATGGCGGCAATCAGAGCACGGAGCGAGAGAGAAAGCTTGACCCCGAATTTTTTCTTAAGTAGTAACGCAAATGCTCCCTCCAGGTATGTAAGCTCGATGTGTTCCACTGGATGACGTCTCACCGCCTAACTACTATCCAACGGAATGAAGTCACCTCTGTATCTAATAGCCTTGGCCATCATTCAGCTTAATGTTTATTTTATGTACACTATTCATAATTAGCTTGGTTGTAAAATACAGCCTACTTGGATAGCGGTTCAAAGCGGACTTCGACCGTATGCCATTTATACTTATAGTGTGATTGTATATATTATAAATGTTTATAGATATGTACACAATGTAAACAATGTACATATTATAATGTAGATTTGATCAACATCAGTGTGTGTATGTATGTGTGTGTGTGTTTTAGAGTTATGGTTCACGACGGCCATCTCTGGCTGAATTAATACCCGATTGGCCTGTACTTCATCATTTCCAGAAGACGGAGGTTGGACCTTCAATTTTACATTGTACTCGTGTATTATACATGCATCCCACTGCATTTATTATTTAATTATAATATACGGAACTTTCTCTGTTTCTTATCTCTTTCTCTTTCTATCTCTCACTCTCTGATTTTATGACTTCATTTCATCGTTATATGTCTTTCGTTATATTTATATTTACAAGGGTACTACATTAACAAACGATTGCATACATTGCCAAATAAGTGTGCTGTAAAAATTATTGTCAAAAATTTTCTTTTGATCTACGTTTCGTAAAATGGCATTAAAATATTATTCAGAGAAATACGGTTGCTAAAATTGATCAAAATTTTGGAACCAGTCAGAGGACAATGTCAAGAGTCCAGTAATTGAACTATAAGCATAATGATTTTGCAAAAGTTCACAAAGATTTCGGTTTTCGTCTAAAATCGCATTTTTTTAAAGGGGTATACCTTGAAAAAATTGCAAAAGTCGAATTCTTTAATACACTTTTGAAATTGAGAATGCTTACAGAAAAAAATACGCTGAATTCAACGAGCGTAAGCAAAATTCTGTATCTCTGTTATTTTGGAAACTACGGCCATTCGAAGGTTTTATATGATTTTCTGAAAAATATAAACGCTTCTAAACCAAAAGACATACAGACGTTTGTTTGTGCTCATTGGATTCAGCGTGTTTTTTTCTATAAGCATGATGATTTTGCCAAAGTTCCAAAAGATTTCGGTTTTCGTCTAGAATCGCATTTTTTTAAAGGGGTATACCTATGCCTTGAAAAAATTGCAAAAATCGAATTCTTTAATACACTTTTGAAATTGAGAATGCTTACAGCAAAAAATATGCTGAATTCAATGAGCGTAAGCAAACGTCTGTATCTCTTTTATATACAGGATGTCCCATTAAGAATGGGACATAGAACAACCGCAGATTCTCCAATTCAAAATAAAACGATTAAGCGAAATATGCTTAGATAAAATGTTACTCGCTCTACCAGTGGCGTACGGCAGGAGTAAGTAATGCTTGTACCCCTTCTAAATGTTACGGCGCTGTCTAAATTTTAATTTTGACTATAATTCTAATTTTTTTGATATTTTCTAAGTCAATAATGTACACTTCTTAGTTTGTTGTAAAGTCATTGGTTTTCGAGATATTCGCAGTTAAAGATAGATAGACATGTAGGTACTTTTTATTTGTATTATTATTAATAATATTCATTTTTACAATTTTGTCTTAAAAAAACTGCGAATATCTCGAAAACCAATGACTTTACAACAAACTAACAAGTGTGCATTATTGACTTAGAAAATATCAAAAAAATTAAAATTATAGTCAAAATTAAAATTTAGACAGCGGCGTAACATTTAGAAGGGGTACAAGCATTACTTACTCCTGTCGTACGCCACTGGTAGAGCGTACTGAACTATTTTTTTTATTGTTAGGTGCATTTTATGATATTTAACAAGTGTGCCGATTTGAGTAAAATTATACGGTGTATTAAAAAAATTATGGACATTAATAATTTTTCAGTTTTCAACTTCAACACCCCGTATTTCGGAAACGAGTAACATTTTATCTAAGCATATTTCGCGTAATTGTTTTATTTTGAATTGGAGAATCTGCGGTTGTTCTATGTCCCATTCTTAATGGGACACCCTGTATAGAATTATTGCATAATAAATTTAATTTTTATGAAATAACGGTACAGAACACTCAGGGGGCAAGTTCTACTCGCACTTGTCCATCTTTTTTTAGTATTATTGACTATTCTCTCTTTTATGATATAAAAAATTAGTTTATAGAAATAAACACGTGGGTCATTTAAAAAGCCTGCGTGGGTCAGTGTTTGACCTGCGGGTCATAGGCTCGCCATCACTGTTCTGGGCACTATCACAATCGGGGATTGGTTGTAACCAGCGAACAAAGTAGAAAAATGTGGCAATAGTATGTTATTGTAAATTAGTACTTATGAAACTTTATCTGTAACATATACATGTGTACTTACACTCTACAGTAGTATGCATATAAAGTTTTATAAGGATTGAAGTACAATTTTGTGAAAGCATTTTGGTATTAATTTTGAATGAATCGCTCTTAAACAGGGGTATGCAATATGCTTTTTTATTATATTTCCAGATAAGATTTTTCAGTAACTAAATTTTGTGCTATAATTTTCAACTGGTTTACATAAAAGAGTTAAGATACAAAACATTTTTATATGTTAATTTTTGTAACCATATAAGTTAATAAGGCATATATTCACTTATATATTATAAAAGCATGTTTGGCTTTGGTCATAATTTATTATGTGTAATTTTAAAATATTAAACCTTTATCCATTTGCTCTTAAAATCCAAGACTGTGTTTAATTTGGCTTTGTCTTTTGTAAATTTTGAAATGGTCGTCTTAAAATTAGCTTTACACTTTACAACTTCATTATTTCAATAAATGAACCAGTTTTTTGGTGTTTCAGGTCATTGCCGCTGCACTAGAATGACACATAAATTAAAAGCTATTACCGATCACTCTATTTCTGAAATTTGTAAAGAAAAATATGTTTGTTTAAATATTATTATTATTTAGGGGGTTTGTAAATTCACTCGATAAATTATGAAATTTGGCAGTAATAAAAATCAAATAATTGCCAACCCCTGGTTAAAAGTGTTTTAGTTTAGGAATATTTCAGAACTTATTGGAATGGTTCAGCATTAATTACATTTTTGAATGGTTTCCACCTTGTTCTGTTGTGTACTTCATATCTATCATTAACATTAAATGGGCATAAAAGATGTTTTTTTCCAATATACATGTTCCTTTACTCTTTTTTGTCACTCATTTTTGTGATTGTTTTTCGTAAGGAAACTCCTCGATCTACTCTTTTTATTATCGATCATTTTTTTAGGATTATGTTTTTTTTATATTTTCTGTTATTTAAACAGTTTTATTGTGTATTTTTAACATTTTTTATTTTGTTACGATAATTTTTTTCATAGTTTTTATTTCAGTACAGATACATACACAGGTGTGTTCTACTGTTTTTTTATATTTTATTTATATGTACAATTTTTGAAAACAGGTGTCCATTTACTTCATTCTTGAGTCATTCTATTCTCTATGAATTTTGCATCTCGCATGCTATTTTCGAAGAAAAAACTGTTGTAGTTATTTATAAATTTATGCTCGAAATATTATTATCAGACATTTATTGATTATATAAGCATATTGTGTGGAATGGATACGACAGTTTTTTTTGCATTTTTATACAGATTATGTGCACATTATAATTATATTCAGGATTGCTGTTACTTCGATAAACTTTATACTGCCCTTAGGTATTTAAATTTTTTTATATTTAATTTCTAAATGAGTGAATGTTGTCGACTTTAATTATTGAGTCAAATTGTATTGTAATTGAAGTTTTAACAAGGTATTTTCGAAATAATGTACTTTGTATTGGTTATTTGGTCCTTATTTGGGTGAATTTTGTAGCAAATGTTACTTCATAAAAAATATTTTAAGAGCAGTATAAAGATTGTTTGTAGAAGGTATTTTTATGATCTGTAGTATTTATATGTATTTTGTAAATGTTGTATTTATTTCTATTTTGTATTTTGTAAATGTATTTTTATATAAACAGATATCAACTCTTTTAAAATGCAATATTTTTATTTCAGTTTGTGTCAGTATTTTAAATCAGTAGCTTGCGAAATATTTTATTTAAATCAGTGCTGATTATAACTTTTTTAATAAACCTTAACAATTTTTTTGTTGTACGATTTACAGAAACAAGAATCATTCCTGAAACCATTAACTGATAAATATGCCAAAGAAGGAAAAGATAAGAAGGTGGTATTTGAAGCCAATTTCAGTAAACCAAATTGTAAACCAAAATGGTTCCTTCGTAAGGACGTAAGTGTTAATTTTTATAGGATTCATTTTTGACTCACTAGCATCTGTCCGATTAACATGAAACTTTGCAATCGTATGTTATTCCAACGTTAAAAAAGTCTTGACATACTAGCTATAACATTATTTGAATCACAAGTTTAAAAAAAATGAAAAAACAGTACATGGTGGAGGTTCCGGTTGTGGGTGGTGGGAGAGCGGGTCTCCAGTCATTTTTACAAGCGTTAAAAAAAGTAGAACTCTTTAGAAATAAACTTTAATTAAAATCTACTAAAAGAAAAAAAAACTTAGATTGATAACAGTAATTTGTATTATAATTGTGTACTTCTTATTTACCATAGGAATTGTTCCCGAGCTCCAAATACAAGCTCAAGAATGAAAATGATGTGTATCAGTTGATAATTATGAACCCCAAAGTTGAAGATGGGGGCAAATATTCTATTGAGATTGGAGGAGTCCTATGTAGTGCTATTCTTACTGTAGATGGTAAGGACAATTATTTCTTTCTAATATTATGAACATAAAAAGTGCGTTTTCGATTTTAACGTTTGAAATTTTTTTTAATTTTTAGAAGCCGATCCAACATACACATTTATCAAACCATTGCCAAAGAAGAGTTCTGGTTATTCTGATCATGAAGTATACATTGAGTGTCAAGTCAGTTCGAATATGGCTATTGTGTCGTGGTACAAAGGAAGTAAGAAATTAGAGGTAATTTTGTGATATCAATGTCTTATTCAAATCTTAGGTTAACGTCTGAATAGAACTCTTCAAGTAAATACAATTATCGACCAATTTTTTATCAATATACAGTCTGAAAAAATTGTTCGATAATTTCATATATTTCAATGTCTTATTATTAGAGACAGGATTTTATATGATCAAATAAATCAATCATGAAATATGAAATGGCAACATTATTATTTCACGTGTTTTACAGGATGGTGATAGGTACAGCATTAGCAAAGATCTGGGTGGAGTTTGTCGCTTAACGATCAAAATTGCAACTTTAGAAGACAGCAACACATATTCGTGCAGAATTGAAAAACAGACAGACAAGACAGAAACAGTCCTTAATGTTGTTGGTAAGATTTAAATCTCTATTATATTTTGATATAATCTATGAATCCGTGAATGTATTTCCCATCGCGTAATGTAATATTATATGTAAATTATGTTTAATTGTTTACCAGAATATCCATACAAATTCGTAAAGGTATTGAAATCTCAACAATTGATCGAAAAAGATACCGTCACATTGCTTTGTGAACTTGATGATGAAAAAGGTGAGGTAAAGTGGATGAAGAGTGGTGAAGAAATTAAGCCAGATAAACGCGTTCAAGTAGTTAAAGAAGGTCGTAAGCGAAAATTGGTTATTAAGGATGCTAAAGTTACTGATGCGGGTCAGTATGCTTGCGAAAGCAATGCTGATAAAACAGAAGCTGAAATTGTCATTAACTGTAAGTAAAAAACGGTTTGATTTGCTCCAAAACGTTGCCACATATTTTATTGTCTCTTTATTTTTGAAGATATGAATCGTTTCAATAAGAAATTGAAGGATACAGTGGCTATTGAGCGTGAGAAATTGGTTTTGGACATCGAGCTTCAAGATCAAACAGCTCCAGCCGATTGGTTCTTCAAAGGCCAACCAATTGTTCCATCTGAAAGGTATTTTAAACGGTTGGTCACGGTTAGTAGTAACTATATATTAAATAATTAAACGTCTATTCCAGAATCGAAATTAAAAATCTTGGCGGTGGTAAGCATCAGTTAATTTTCAACAAACTGGAGATGGAAGATGATGGAGAAATAAAATGCACATCAGGCAATTTAGAATCTTCTTGTCAATTAACTGTCAAAAAAGGTGAAAGTGCACCTCAAATCGATTTCCCATCAGAAGTTGAAGGTCCTATTAGCAGACCGATTATTATGGAAGTGCCTTTCACCGGTAAGTATTTTGTGAAAAAGAATTATACTTGATAATTATTTTTGGGGAATTATAAAACGGTCGAATAAAAAAAAAATTGGTGACTGATGATGAGATACTGTTATAATAACTTAAGATATTAAAATAATAGTTGGGTGACTAAATTACTAAGTGAGTGACTAAATTACTAAGTGAGCGACTAAATTACTAAGTGAGCGACTAGAATGCCTTCGGTAATTTTGAAGCAGATATCTTCTTTTGTTTTTACTTTTTATTTTTTTTTTCACTTTGAGACTACAACTTAAAACTCACATTTTCATGAAGATTGAAAACCACCGTTTTTTTGATAAAGGGGTATGCGAATTGTCTCGCAGTGAAACGCGATGGGGCAAAGGTGGACTTTTTAAAAAAATAATTCCGGGGTGAACGATAAACGGGTATGCGAATTGTAATTCCGGGGTGAATGATAAAGGGGTATGCGAATTGTCTCGCAGTGAAACGGGAAAGGGCAAAGGTGGAGTTTTTAAAAAACAATTCCGGGGTGAACGATAACGGGGTATGCGAATTAAATAGTTAATTGTTTGAATAGATCCGTTTTCTAAAAAATGTATATTTAATTGACAGTCAATTAAATATATATTTTTTAGAAAAATATTAACAAAATGCCGCTCAAACAAATATTAGGTCGCTCAAATATTATGAAGTTTCCCATTTTGTATTTTAAGTAACTCAAATGGATGTTTGTAAGTTGCTGTTCTATTGATTTCTCGTCACGCGCAGTCAGTCACTCACTTAGTAATACAGTAACCCAAATTGATTATTTTTGTCACCCAAAATTGTAATTTACAGTCACTCGTTTAAATACTACCCAAAAGTAATTATACTTGATAATTATTTTTTAAATGTGTTTTTTATTTACTAAAATCTTTCAGTTACTGGAACGAAACAAACTCCAATTGAGGCTAAACTTATTAAGGATGGAAAACCATTGCCTCTTAAAGAAGTCGAAACTATTGTTGGTGAAGACAAAGTTACGTTCAAAATTAAAAAGCCAGTACGTGCGGCGTCTGGAAAATATCAAATTAAATTATCGAATGGTCAAGGTGAAGATGTTAAGGATGTAAATATTATAATGCAAGGTAAGTCTTTATTATTTGTTTCATGTTGAAAAATCGATAACGAATTTAGGAGCCAGCAAACGTTATCTGCTTTGAAACAACTTAAATGTATTTTGATTCCAGATATTCCTTCATCACCGCAGGATGTAAATGTAACTGAAATTTTCCAAACATCCTGTGTCGTTTCATGGACAGCGCCTAAAGACGATGGTGGTGCGCCGATTTTACACTACGTTGTTGAAAGACAAGATCTTAGTCTGAAGGGTACGAGTGTGCCAAATTGATGCCACGTTAATAAAGCAGAGTTAATGAAATAATATTTACATTCTTCTATTATTACAGCCCAATGGGAAAATGTTGCTGAAGTAAAGAAAGGTGAACCAACGAAATACAAAGTAACAGACTTAATACCCAAAAAGGAATACAAATTCAGAATTCGTGCCGTGAACAAAATTGGTCCTAGCGAGCCTGCATTGTTCGGAAAACCAGTTCTTGCTAAGGATCCTTGGGGTATGGCTAAAGTTTTAATTTTTGTGCAAATCATTCGAACCGCATTTAAATCTAATATTCTATTAATTATATTATTCGATTTATAGATGAACCGGGAAAACCAACTGGAGTAGAATTAACAGACTGGGATAAAGATCATGCAGATCTCAAATGGGTCAAGCCAGAAAATGATGGTGGAGCACCAATTACGGGTTACATTATTGAGTATAAGGTGCGTGGTTTGTTTGCAATTATAAACTAAATTTGATTCATTGATTTTATTATTTTTTACTTTCTCAAATATTTTATTTTCAAAATTACAGGAAAAATTCAGCAACGATTGGATGACTGGGAAAGAAGTTCCGGGCGATTTAACATCAGCCACCGTGGAAGGTTTAAAAGAAGGCTGCACGTACGAATTCCGCGTCAGAGCGGTAAATAAAGCTGGTCCTGGCGAACCTAGTGACGTTACAAAACCAATTATTGCTAAATGCCGATTCGGTGTGTAAAAATTACATTCCACAGCTATAACAATATTTTTGTTTTGAACTAAATTTTAAATAGAAGTTAACTAAACTTTGCATGAATGTTTTCAGTTAAACCATACATCATCGGTGAAGGTTTAACCAATTTGGTTGTAAAGAAAGGACAGGTTATTAAATTCGATATCAAATATGGAGGTGAACCCGAGCCTGAGGTTACCTGGATGCAGAATGTTAAGACACTAGAAGAAGACATTGAACAAAGGTATGCAATTAGATAATATAAGTAGGAGACTAATGCATTTTTCAAGAGATCAAATATCTTACCAATTATCTTTTATAGGGACTTTGAAACAATGCTGGCAGCTCAGGGGTATTTTACCTTTCTGTTTACGTTTGTTTGATTTTGACCCTGCGGACGTATATTTTAGTTGTAGCATTTTCAAAGTATTATGGCACACTTTTCACAGCACTAGTTAATAATACAACAAATTCGTAACTTAGAGATAATAATCAGTAAATATTATTTGAACTTACATTTATTTCAAGTAATATTTTTCAATATATTTATGTCAATTATTATTTGTAAGTTTCGAAATAGAAGCTTTGCCAATGATGGTAGAATTTGGTAATATTAATTCGCTGGCCTTGCAACACGTTAAAATTATTATATTGATGAATTTAGGTATAATAAAATTACTTTATGCTGCTTTGGCTGTTCTCAAAATTTCTATTTTATATATTGATCTACACCTATTCGTACTTTATTCTGCGCAATTTTTATTTTTGTTCAATAACTTATGCTTAAAGGCTTAATAAAATAAGAAGAGGCTCTTGGGTGGAAAAGCATTCAGTAATCTTTATTTTGACGCATTGCAAGAACTGAATATATTCCTTGAAAGTTGGTTTTAGATAAGCTTCGGTATTATTTTATTTGGATATATTAATTTAAATTGTTTTTTTACACTTCATCAACATCAAATGCATTTCGTAACATATGAGCACTGTTTCATAAGTAGTATTTTGGATTACAGTTTGGTTGGAGTATTTTTCAGGAGTATTTATTTGGAGCACATTTTTAACACTGTAGTTAGTATAACAATTGGTTCGTCCGCTGAAAGATTGAAGAATCATAACATTTAGACATTATATTTATGTCAAATCTTTGATTAACGTCTGAATAGAACTCTTTAAATAAATAAAATTGTCGACCAATTTATATATAAAAAAGTTTATAAAATTGTAATTGATAACTAAACTTATTTTTAATAATCAACTATACAGGCGATCGAAAAATCATTGCTCAGTGACATTTTTGATCATCTCTGAAATTAAGTACAATCTTTCATCGGATGCTGTCGTACTGTATTATCGTTATCATCATCGTAGATAATTTGGATCGTAGAATTTGGCGCGTATCTGCATTTAGTTTTGGCTTCATTAAACAATAAACACACAAGCCCAGACACATGTTTTACACTTTCGAGCTCAAAAGAACCACATTTTAATATTGACACATATTTTGACGTCATACATTTTTTTTTTAATTTAATATTAATTTATTTTTTATATATAGTATTGTGTTTTTTAAATCACTGAAATATTAAATTAATATATAAATTATTATTTTTAATAAACAAAAATAAAATATTAAATACCTATAAAAAAACAATAATCTGTTTAATGAATATAAATTATGTCATTGACATGATAAAAATTAACTAAAAATATTGTATATAGGGTCCAAAAAGTTCGTTTATAGATCTGTACATTTTTAACGCTGTGCCCAGCAGAGTGGGTTAACATTTTTTATTTTTATAATTGAAACTTGTTGAAACAATAACTTTTTTGACTCTAATTGCATTATCTTTAAAAACAACAATAATTAAATATGAAAACTGTAAAAGGGCTTGAGTAAAAGAGAATGGATTTTATTTTTGAATGGTGCATCGTTGCGTAATCAAACTCGAGATTATATTTAATTTTAAATATTTGTTTTTATTTCTGCAGGACAACAATTGATAAATATGAACGTAATACTGTATTGACGGTACGAAGAGTTACAAGAGCCGACAGTGGAAAGTACAAATTAGTCCTGACAAATGGCTCGGGAACATGTGAAAGTATCGCCGATGTTGTTGTCCTCGGTATGTTTTTTTTATATCATACTTATAAAAAAGAAAAAAAAATATTTTTGTAGCTGCCAATCTCAGGAATTACTGAATTAAATGCCATAGCAATATATTTTTATGAAATATTCTTTTTTTGAAAACAGACAAGCCGACGCCTCCTAGGGGACCGTTGGTACCAGAAGAAATTCGTGCTGACCATGTTAAAGTCAAATGGCAGAAGCCGGCCGATGCTGGTGGTACTGATATTACTGGATATGTGCTTGAAAAGATGGATCTCGACACTGGACGTTGGATTCCAGCTGGTGAAGTCGGTCCTGATGCAGATAACTTTACGTTCAAAGGACTTACACCGAAAAAGAAGTACAAGTTCCGTGTAAAAGCTGTCAATAAAGAAGGAGAATCTGAGCCGTTGGAAACCGATGATGCTATATTGGCTAAAAATCCATATGGTAAGATATTGCTATAATATATATTTAATGCAAAAGTATCTGGTAAGCGTCTGTTTGTCTATTCGGGATGTTTTCGAGAAACCGGGATAGATTTTTATACTGTTTGCACTGGAATTCAGGACTAGAACCAAATTTTAGGTATAAGGTATCAAAAATTTGAAGAAGGAAACAGACGGCATGCTATTTTAATAAGAATTTGGCATTTTGACGAACAGGCAGAAATATACGGAGGTTTTAATCCGACAAATGTAAGATGCAAAAGAAAACTGCAATTATATTTCTAACACATATTTCGATGCTGTTGCAAGCGACGAACCTTCACTGTAGATAGAAAATCTACAAAGAATTCAGTCCGATGGGTGTTTTTTGAAAGAATTCAAACGCAGATTTCTCAATTTGTAAAAAGAGATTTAGATGCTATGTTACAGGCCCGTAGCTTGAACTAAAATTCAGTTATGGCATTAGAAATTTACAAAACGCGAGATATTATTGTATTGTAACAAAACTGCTGTAGTCTGTGGCGGAAATTATTTATTTACAATAATAAATGTTTAACAAAACAGTAAAACACACAAACGAAAGCGTACTTCTTTAACTTAACAGAAATAATAACGTTAACAGAAACAAAACTAATAGTTCTAAATAATACACAATAAAAGACTAAGTAACAGAGAATATAGAGTCACTAAATTATATGCACAAAATGTTTACAACACTCGAACACAACACAAAGTTTATCAGCACACTTGTCTATTAACTATAAATCATTTATGTAAAACCACTCACTAAAGCTATTTATCTTCGCCGTATTATGATTTATTTTATGTCGTAATGCCAGAGCACTGTATCAACACAACTCACGAACAGCTCGAATACTGACTGACTCCCTTGCTCACTCTGCTCGCCTTATATAGTTTCGGCCCACGCTTCTATCGAATGTTCTGGACGGATCGAGATTTCTTCCTTTACATCTATTGTTCTCTCCAAGCGATCTCCTGCTTCCCGCACCGAGATCCCTTCCTTTACATGTATGTGTGTCTCCAAGGTCGGGTGTTTTTTTACCTGTTTCCATTGTTGTTGGTTCCAGTAGTTTCTATCGATTCCATAGGCGTCCCATCAAGGGGCACGCAACAGTATGGTGGCTGTAGAGACATTTAATAAATAAAACGAATTTATTTTAGACAATTCTTGACATGTTCTTTTAAATGAGTTGTTTTTCTAAAACTCTTCAAGACATGACTGAAAATTTCAATCATCTTGTTTCAGATGAGCCTGGAAAACCTGGCAAACCTGTAATTATTGACTACGATAATGTAAGTGTTACATTGCAATGGACCAAACCAGATAGTGATGGCGGTAGACCAATTACACATTATACTATTGAAATGAAAGATAAATTCTCAGCTGATTGGGTTGAGGTTGTCAAAACTGAAACAAATGATACAACTACCAAAGTGGAGAACCTGAAAGAGAAAATGGTTTATCAATTCCGCGTTCGAGCACATAACAAAGCTGGTGCAAGTGAACCATCAGAACCTACTGATAACCACATTTGCAAGCACAAAAACTGTAAGTAAAAACATAAATAAAATTATTAACATAAGAGGAAATATTGGCGATTTGTTGGTGACTTTTCTATTTAAATAATTGCACTTTTCCCACTTTAGTGAAACCACGCATCGATCGTGAAACATTCAAGGGAATCACAATTAAAGCGGGTCGTACCCACAAATGGGCAGTCGATATCAGTGGTGAGCCTCCACCAGAAATCAAATGGATCTGGCGTGATAATATTTCTTTAGTTAACACTCAAAACATAAAAATTGAAAATATTGATTACCATACCGACTTTACTATTGTAAACGCTTTAAGAAAAGATAGTGGCAAATATACATTAATCGCTGAAAATGCTTCCGGTAAAGATACCGAAACTGTTGAACTTGTTGTTCTTGGAAAGCCAAGTCAACCGCAAGGTCCACTCGAAGTGTCTAATATTACCGCTGAAGGGTGCAAACTAAACTGGAAGAAACCAGAAGACGATGGTGGCACTCCAATTAAAGAGTATGAAGTTGAGAAAATGGATGTGGCGACTGGGAAATGGGTACGTGTTGGTCGCGTACCAGGCGATAAGCCCTTCCCTGAAATTGATGTCACTGGACTTAATCCTGGATCTGAATATAAATTCAGAGTTACTGCTGTCAACGACGAAGGTGATTCCGATCCTTTGGAAACTAACAGAGCTATTATTGCTAAGAATCCTTATGGTAAGAATGTCTTTTTGTATTGTTTCGTTGACTGTCCTTATCTTCCAACATATTGTATTTTGAAACTCTTTCTTGTCGCATTTTAGATGAGCCTACAAAACCAGGAACACCTGAAATTGTTGATCACGATAATAAGAGTGTTGATATCAAATGGACAGCACCAGACAGTGACGGCGGGGCTCCTATTCTGAAATATATAATTGAAAAGAAAGATCGCTACAAACCAGACTGGGAAAAAGCATTGGAAGTACCAGGAGATCAACTCGCAGCTAAAGTAGAAGATTTGAAAGAGCGTGGAGAATACCAGTTTCGTGTTATTGCTGTTAATAAAGCCGGTCCTTCACCGGCTTCAGATCCTTCAAAGATGCAGATTGTCAAATTCAAAGCATGTACGTAGTTACCTACTGTTTCAATAATCGTATAATTATAAAATGTAGTTTTCTATATATTATATGATAATATTTTTTAGTGAAACCAAGAATTGATCGTACAAATCTAAAACCAATTGTTGTTCGTGCTGGTAAACCGATCAAATATGACGTGGATATCAGAGGTGAACCACCACCGACAGTCACCTGGATTCAAGGTGACAAAGAAATTAAGTCTGAAGGAAATGTTGAAATCGTTAATGTTGACTACAATACAAAATTAAGTATAACCAATTCTATTCGTAAAAACACTGGTTTATGGAAAATCAAAGCCGTTAATCAACACGGCGAAGATGAAGCCGAAGTAGAAATTACAGTATTATGTAAGTACCAAATTATAGTAATTAAAAAAAAAGAAAACGCAAACTAATAACATAATATTCGTCTATAGCTGCTCCAGGAAAACCAAAGGGGCCATTGAAAGTATCAGATATTACAAAAGGTGGATGTAAAGCAAAGTGGGAAAAACCAGAAGATGATGGTGGAAAACCTATTACTGGTTATCAGTTAGAGAAGTTAGATTTGGCTACTGGACGATGGGTACCAGTTGGCCGTACAAATGATCCTGAAATGGACGTGAAAGGCCTCCAAGAAGGACATGAGTACAAACTACGCGTCAAAGCTATCAATGAAGAAGGTGAATCTGAACCGTTGGAACTTGACGGAACGTTTGTTGCTAAGAATCCATATGATATTCCTTCAAAACCAGGAACCCCCGAAATTGTCGATTGGGATGTTGATCGTGTAAACCTTAAATGGACGGCGCCTAAATCAAATGGTGGTGCACCAATTTCAGGATACGTAATTGAAAAGAAAGAAAAGTTCTCCACATCCTGGGATGAAATTTTGACTACTAATAGTCCTGATGTAGAAGCTGTCGTACCAGGATTGAAGGAAGGTAACACATATCAGTTCAGAGTTCGTGCTGTCAACAAAGCTGGTCCATCTGAACCTTCCGATTCAACCAAACCTCATATTGCAAAAGCAAGATATTTGAAACCATTTATTAACCGTGAAAAGCTTCACACAACCAAAGTTCGCGCTGGAACTCTTATCAAATTTGATGTTGACATTAAAGGTGAACCTCCACCAACAGTTACATGGAGTTTTGCTCTTAAAGTATTAGAACCGAGTCACAGACTAAAAATAGAAAATGAAGATTACAATACTAAATTCACTATGCAAGAGACTACTCGAAAAGATACTGGAATTTATACAATTAAAGCAGAAAACTCTTCAGGTTTTGATGAAGCAACAGTTGAAATTGTAGTTTTAGACAAACCTGGTAAACCTGAAGGTCCACTTGAAGTTCTTGATGTCCACAAAGAAGGATGCAAACTCAAATGGAATAAACCTAAAGATGATGGAGGTCTTCCAATAACCGGTTATGTTCTTGAAAAAATGGATGTAGCGACAGGTCGTTGGGTGCCAGCTGGATTTGTTGATCCTGAAAAAACTGAACAAGAAGTTACCGGCTTAGAACCAAATCATAAATATCATTTCCGCGTAAAAGCTGTTAATGAAGAAGGTGAATCTGAACCTCTTGAAACAGACACAGCAATAGTTGCTAAGAATCCATATGAACCACCCGCGCCTCCAGGTCTACCTGAAATAGTAGACTGGAGTGAAAACATGGTAAAACTGAAATGGGAGCCACCTATAAGAGATGGTGGTGCACCTATCACAGGATATATTCTTGAAGTTATGGACAAATTCAGAGGCGAATTCGTCAAAGCAGCTGAAGTCGGTCCCGTTTGTAATGGAACCATTCCTAAACTTGAGGAAGGTAATCAATATAAGTTCAGAGTACGAGCTGTTAATAAAGCCGGTCCATCGGAACCATCAGAACAAACAAACTGGCATACAGCAAAAGCACGTTTCTTGAAACCACATATCGATCGTACAAATGTGCAAAACATTACTGTAAAGGCCGGTCTTTCCGTATCGCTTGACATCAATATTATTGGTGAGCCTCCACCAACCGTTACATGGACATTCAAAGATAAAGAGCTAATAAGCGACGATACGATTCGTATTGATAATATCGATTATAATACTAAGTTCTTTATCATGCGCGCTAAGAGAGCGATGAGTGGAAAATATACAATTACAGCCAAAAATTCACAAGGCGTAGATACAGCTGACATTGAAATTACTGTACTTGGAAAGCCATCGAAACCTAAAGGCCCACTGGAAGTTTCCGATATCACAAAGAATGGATGCAAATTGAAATGGCAAAAGCCAGAAGACGATGGTGGTGCTCCGATTGAATATTATGAAATTGAGAAGTTGGATCCACTAACAGGACAATGGATTCCATGTGGAAAAAGTACTGAACCAGAAGCGAATATTACTGGATTACAAGAAGGAAAACCGTACAAATTCCGTGTCCGAGCCGTTAACAAGGAAGGCGAATCAGAAGAATTAGAAACGGATAAGCCGATTATTGCTAAAAATCCATTCGATCCGCCAAGTAAGCCAGGTCGCCCAGAACCACGAAACTGGGATAAAGATTTCGTCGACTTGGAGTGGACTAAGCCTTCTAGCGACGGCGGTGCTCCAATTGAGAAATACATCATTCAAATGCGTGATAAATCAGGTAGAGCCTGGGTGGATGCATCTACTGTTCCTGGTGATAGAACTGCTGGGAAGGTAACTGACGTTGTGGAAGGACACGAATACGAATTCCGCATAGTTGCTGTAAACAAAGCTGGACCCAGTGAACCTAGCGACGTTTCTAAGACAGTCGTAGCCAAACCAAGGTTTTTGGCACCACATATTGATCGCAAGAACTTACAGAAGAAAGTAATGCGAAGTGGTCAATTGTTACGCATTGAAGCTGATGTTAAAGGTGAACCTGCACCAGTTGTAACGTGGACTTTCAAAGAAAAAGTTCTAAAATCTCAAGATAGACTTAAAATTGAAAATGAAGATTATAAAACTACATTTATACTACAAAAAGTAAAACGATCAGATACAGGTGTTTATACTGTGACAGCCAAAAATGATTCAGGAACAGACACCGTAGATGTTGAACTTCAAGTTCTCAGTAAACCATCCAAACCTAAAGGACCTCTAAAGGTATCAGATGTAACTGCTGAAGGCTGTAAATTGAAATGGGAACCTCCAGAAGACGATGGTGGTGAACCTGTAAAAGAATATGTTGTTGAACGTATGGATACAGAAACAGGCCGCTGGGTTCCTGTTTGTACCACAAAAGCACCTGAGGCAGATGTTACTGGTCTAAATGAAGGCAAAGACTATCAGTTTAGAGTAAAAGCCGTAAACAGTGAAGGTGAATCTGATCCACTAGAGACAGACGTACCCACTACGGCTAAAAATCCGTATAATGAACCCGATGCACCAGGTAAACCCGATGTCAAAGACTGGAGTCGCCAGCATGCCGATCTTAAATGGGAACGACCAAAATCAGATGGAGGTGCTCCAATCACGGGCTATATTATAGAAAAGAAAGATTCTTTCAGTTCCAAATGGCAAAAATGTTTAGAAGTGCCGGGAGACAAAACAACGGCTAAGGTACCTGATTTGATAGAAGGACAAAAATATCAGTTTCGCGTTCGAGCTGTTAATAAAGGAGGTCAGAGCAAACCATCACCACCTTCAGATACAATAACTGCTAAAGATCGTTTCGCCGCACCGAAGATCGATCGCAGTACACTTAAAGATCTTACTCTCAAAGCTGGACAACAAATTAGACTGGACGTAAAAGTAAGTGGTGAACCACCACCAACGAAAACGTGGTTCCTAAACAAAGCTCGTCTTGAAACTAATAACGAGCTCACTGTTGATGCAGAAGATTACAAAACGAAATTACTTATTCCCGTTGCTACTAGAGCTCACAGCGGCACATTAGTTCTCAAAGCTGAAAATACCTCAGGAAAAGATGAAGCAACTATTCAGATCCTCGTACTTGATAAGCCTGGTAAGCCAGAAGGACCCTTGAGAATTAGTGACGTTCACAAGGAAGGATGTAGTTTGAAATGGAAAGAACCGTTGGACGATGGAGGTGCTCCAATTGATCATTACTTAGTCGAGAAAATGGATACAGAAACTGGACGCTGGGTGACTGCTGGTAAAAGCAAGGAGCCTAAACTAGACGTGGATAACCTTGTTCCCGGCCAGGAATATAAATTCCGAGTTATGGCCGTGAATGCTGAAGGAGAATCAGAGCCATTGGATGCCGATCAAACCATTATCGCTAAGAATCCATTTGGTAAGTTTAATCATATAATGATATCATTTTGCCATAATGATATATTTGTGAAAAGTAATAAAAAATTATGTATATGAATATGAACATAAAACCCTTTCCTGAACAGATGAGCCAGGACCACCTGGAACTCCTGAAGCAGTAGATTGGGATAAGGATCATGTTGACCTCAGATGGACTCCACCAGTTAAAGATGGTGGATCTCCAATCACTGGTTATATTATTGAGAAACGTGAGAAGGGTACAACGCGCTGGGTTAAAGCTGGTGAAGCTGGAGCTGGTCCGGAGTGCAAAGGCACAGCAGGAAATCTGGATGAAGGAACCGAATATGAATTCAGAGTTCGTGCTGTAAATGCAGCCGGTCCCGGTGAACCAAGCGACGCTAGTAAACCTATTACAGCTAAATCTAGAAGGAGTAAGTATATTGAATTGAAATATTTTTTAAAAATATGAAAAATGATTCTACATGCTTTTAGTTGCGTCAGTGGAGCCTTTTACTTCAAAGTTCTCAAGGACAGCTCCGATTTTTTTTTTAATTTTGTTTTTTTTTATATTATTTAAAATCAGAATTCTTTTGGGGCGGGGACGGAATTAGTTATATTGTTTATACAATATTTATGTTATTTATGTAAAAAAAAATTGTTTCATACAATATTCATTTGAAACTTGTAAAAAAGTATATATTTTTGTTATTTTTTTCATATTTCTATCATAAATAGTTTTAAATTATATGTCAATATTCCAAAAAATGTTATTGGTTGTCCGATAAGTTCTTGCCGTTTTTTTAAATTAATACACACAACATTGTCTTCCGTGGATGAAGATCTTGCTTCGATCGCGGGGTCGCTTGTTTTTCTTTCAGCTATGGCACCCTCTCCGTATACGGCACAAATCTCTCTAGCAGCTTCCGTGGCTTTGGCACCTCGGTTAAACGCAAAAAGAAGGTGGTGTCGAAAATGCTCGTTTTTGTCGACTTGACACTCCATTTAAATGCTCTAAAAATTAACAAAAATGAATCCAAACAAAAAAACTAAATAAACTTTCTTGTAGAGCGAAAAATTCTCTTTCGAATAACACAAAACATTATACCAAAAAATTTCATTTCGATCGCTAATTTTTTAATTTAAAAAAACGGCAAGAACTTATCGGACAACCCATTACTAATTTGTTACTAATTGCTTATAAGTTTTTAGAGGTAATAATCTCATAAAATTAATGTTTGTAACAAAATTAAGAAATGTTTATTAACTGTGGGAAACCGTAGACATAAAAATGTTCATCGTGGATACTTTAAACAATATTAATGCTTTTATTCCCCCTTCAAAAGGTTTCTAATTAATTCAATAATATAAAAAAACAAAATTAAAAAAAAACATCAAAATCGAAGCTGTTATTGAGAATTTAGAAATATAGCCTGTTTTACGTATTCATTCACGAGACTATTTGTTATTATATAATGTTTAATGATTTCAGTGGCACCTAAAATCGATCGTCGTAATTTGCGAAATATTACTGTACGTGAAGGTGAACCGATCTTCCTTGATGTTAAGATAAGCGGCGAACCTGCTCCTTCTGTTTCGTGGCTTCAAGACAATAAATCTATCATTGAATCTAGAGATAAACATATTGACAATATACCCTACAACTCTAAGTTCTTCAACGACAAACCTGAACGTAAGGACAGTGGAGTGTACAAAATTACAGCGTCTAATAAGTATGGATCTGACTCTGCCGAAATTGAAATTACTGTTGTTTGTAAGTATTCAATTAAATCCTTAACGTTGCTATATTAAATTTTATACTTAGGTGAATAAGAAAGATTTGACTTAGTCTAACGATTTTTTATCAACACACAATATTATTTTGTTTACAAACCTAACTAAATAATATTTTTTATTAATAACAGCTAAGCCAGGCGCTCCGGAAGGTCCTTTGGAAGTATCTGATATCACAAAGGACGGATGTACTCTTAAATGGAAGAAACCTAAAGATGATGGTGGTGAACCGATTGAAGGCTATCTTGTTGAGAAATATGATCCTGATACGGGCATATGGTTACCAGTAGGTAAAACTGCAGGAGCTGTTCCAGAAATGAAAGTTGATGGTTTAACCCCGGGACATGAATACAAATTCCGTGTAAAAGCCATCAACAAAGAAGGCGAATCTGAGCCACTCGAAACTCTTGGATCAATTATTGCTAAAGATCCATTTAGTAAGTTAATTTTTATTTATTTAACTAATAAGTTCAGTGTACATACAATAACGTATATATGTATATAGTGTATATTTATATAACAAGTGTATGTTTTATAGCTGTACCAACTGCCCCTGGTGCTCCAGAACCAAATGATTGGTCTGCTAGCCATTGTGAATTAATTTGGAAAGAGCCCGTTTCTGATGGTGGTTCTCCAATAACCGGTTACATCATTGAGAAGAAAGACAAATACAGTCCGATGTGGGAAAAAGCTATAGAATTAACAACAGCTCAACCACTAGGAGCAGTACATGGACTGATCGAGGGAAATGAATATCAATTCCGTATTATTGCCGTTAATAAGGCTGGTCAGAGTGAACCATCTGAAGCAAGTAAAACATTTACTGCTAAGCCCAGATTTTGTAAGTATATTTTTCATGGTCAACAAAAGAATTAAAAAGCGTTAGTTTAGTGTCTGATATTTTATATTATCTGTTCTTTTCAGTGGCTCCACGTATTGATCGTCGTAATCTTCATGACATTACACTTTCGGCAGGATCAACGCTTAAATATGAAGCCAATGTTATTGGCGAACCTGCACCGAAAATTGAATGGCTGTATCAATCAATGCCTCTGAGAGGATCAAAGGCAGTTACAATTGATATTTCCGAACATTTCACAAAACTTACAGTTCGCCCTGTAAGTCGCAGTGATACTGGTGAATACACAGTGACAGCTACAAACTCGTCTGGTAAAGATACGGTTACAGTAACTGTAACGGTAACTGACAAACCCAGTCCACCTGAAGGACCATTACAAGTATCAGACGTTCATAAAGAAGGATGTAAACTCAAGTGGAAGAGACCACGTGATGATGGTGGTACTCCAATCGAATATTATCAAGTTGAGAAAATGGATCCAGAGACTGGTACCTGGGTACCATGTGGACGATCTACAGAACCAAGTAAAATATTTTTATTAAACAACATAATCCTTGTTAGTGTTGGGCATAATCGATACATTTTAATAATCGAATGAATCGTAACAATTGGTTTTTATAATCGAATGATCAGTCGAATTATCGATTATGAATGATAAATCGAATGATCATTCGAATTATCGATTATGAATAAAAAATCGAATGATCATTCGAATTATCGATTATGAATGATAAATCGAATGATCATTCGAATTATTGATTATGAATGATAAATCGAATGATCATTCGAATTATCGATTATGAATGATGCGCAACCCTGGCAGTTTATAATTTCGTTTTATATACTTTTACAGTGTAAACGAATGATCATTCAAAACATCGATTATGAATTATGTGCTAACTTTGCAATTTCGATTTGTTAATATTACTTAACACAATATTAATAATGGAATCACTGATATGATCGAATAGAAATAGAAATATATTTTTAACCGAATGATATATCAATATATCATATTATAATTGACAATCGACATAGCAATAGTAAACGAATGATATCTCGGTATGGCAACCGAGATATCATTCGCTTGAATCGATTATGAAATATGAATGATCCAACAAACTACAAAGTATGTACAATCGAAACACCCCCACTCTCCAGTGCTAGCAAAGCCTTCCCATCCCAGTGCATGTAGATGCAGAATGCAGATACCGAATGATATATCGATATATAATAGTACTGTGTCGGGATTGAATATTCATTTCATATTTCATAATCGATTCAAGCGAATGATATCTCGGTTGCCATAATCGAATGATCGATTATTCGGCCATAATCGAAATGTTTCGATTATATCATTCATAATCGCCCAACACTGATCCTTGTTATTATTAATTGACTATGCAAATATATGTGATTTATTTTAAAACTACAAGATCCCACTAAATTTATGATATTTAATTATTTTATGTGTGTTTTAGATGCTGAAGTTACAGGACTGACTCCAGGAAAAGAATATAAATTTAGAGTAGCTGCTGTGAATGCCGAAGGTGAATCAGAGCCTTTGGTTACTGAACAAGCAATAGTTGCTAAGAATCCATTTGATGAGCCTGGCAAACCTGGTAATTTACAAGCGACGGATTGGGATAAAGATCACGTTGATTTACAATGGACTCCGCCATTAAGTGATGGTGGATCGCCAATTACCGGGTACATTGTTGAAAAGAAGGATAAATACGGTCAATGGGAAAAAGCTCTTGAAGTGCCCGCAGATCAAACAAAAGCAACAGTGCCGGATCTTATAGAAGGTCAACCATACGAGTTCAGAGTTCGCGCTGTTAATAAAGCTGGACCAGGTGAACCTAGTGATGCAACTCCGACAATTATCGCCAAAGCACGCAATCAAGCACCGCGCATCGATCGTACAAATCTTATTGAAATACGCATCAAAGCTGGACAAAACTTTGGATATGATATTAAAGTTACTGGTGAGCCGATACCAGTTACTAAGTGGATGTTGAAAGGACGAGAAGTTAAATCTTCAGGCGGTGTAAAAGTGGTCCATGCCGATTACAACACAAAATTAAATGTTCGCGCAGCAACACGTGCCGAATCTGGCAAATATCAAATTATTGCTGAAAATATTAACGGTAAAGATGTTGCAGAAGTCAACGTTGTTGTATTAGATGTTCCTAGTCCACCTGGAGGACCACTCAAAGTGTCTGACGTGCATGCTAATGGCGCTAAATTGAGCTGGAATCCACCAGCAGACGATGGTGGTCAACCGATTGAAAAATACGTCGTTGAACGAATGGATGAAGCAACTGGTCGTTGGGTACCTGCTGGTGAAACTGACGGTCCAAAAACAGAACTGGCTGTAGATGGTCTTACTCCTGGACACAAATACAAATTCAGAGTGCGCGCTGTTAACAAACAAGGAAAATCTGAACCGCTTACAACATCACAAGCGATTGAAGCTAAAAATCCGTTCGACGAACCAAGCAAACCCGGTACACCCGACATTACGGATTATGACAAAGACTTTGTTCAACTTAAATGGACCCGACCTGAAAAAGATGGCGGTTCACCAATTACTGGATATGTTATTGAAAAGAAAGACAAATATAGTCCAACTTGGGAAAAATGTGCTGAAGTTGAAGGCGACGTTACAACTGGAAAAGTTCCTGATTTAATTGAAGGCACACAGTATGAATTCCGTGTTAGAGCCGTTAACAAAGCCGGTCCTGGTGAGCCTAGTGATGCCACTAAACCACATATTGCTAGACCTAAGAACTGTAAGTATTTTTTATTACGCATCGCCAATATAATATGTTCTAATCTTTGATTAACGTCTGATTAGAACTCTTCAATAAATAAAATTATCGACCAATTTTTCAGACAATATATTAACAAAAAATATATAATTAATACATTAACGTTTCAATCCGGATTTGGACCTTCTTCAGAATTGATCTAAAAAATATAAAAAATAATTAATATATAAAATCTAATTCGCTTTTTCTAGAATCTTTCAAAATTATTACTGATTATGAAAATAGTGAAAAAATAATAACAAACAATAATTTATTAAGTATTCATGGAAATAATTTTGAGTACCTAAAAAGAAAGAAAAATTATTAAAAACAAAATATTATTTCAAAATAATATTATATATATTACTATAATTTTCTGTATCTAATTGAGCAAAATAATTTTAATTTAGTTCGTCAAATCCTACTTGCCAATTCTTATCCTCTCAAATTTATAAATAAATTTATCAAAATTAGAATTAATAAATTAACAAAAAGTCATAATTCACAAAACAATGTTAATAATGTTGATTGTCCGTTCATAGTAATTCCTTTTTTCGAAAATATTTCACTAAAATTCAATTCATTTCTTAAAAATTTAAATATAAAAACTGTTTTTAATGTTAATAATAAACTTGATAAAATTATTAAAAAGGGAAAAGATAAAATTAATAAATTACAAAAGCATAATGTTGTATACAAAATTAATTGTGAAAATTGTGCTAAGAATTATATTGGTCAAACAAAAAGAGCTCTTAAAACAAGAATAAGAGAACATCAAAATAATCACAAATTAATCCCTGACAAACATAATGTAATAACTAGACACAAATTAGAACTTGACCACAAAATTAATTGGGATAATATTAAAATTTTAGATAATGAAACTAATTTTTTTAAAAGAAATATTTCGGAAATGTTACATATAAAATCAAATAAAAATTCTCTCAATGCTCAATTAGATACAGAAAATTTAAGTAATATATATAATATTATTTTTAAATAATATTTTGTTTTTAATAATTTTTCTTTCTTTTTAGGTACTCAAAATTATTTCCATGACTACTTAATAAATTATTGTTTGTTATTATTTTTTCACTATTTTCATAATCAGTAATAATTTTGAAAGATTCTAGAAAAAGCGAATTAGATTTTATATATTAATTATTTTTTATATTTTTTAGATCAATTCTGAAAAGGGTTCAAATCCGGATTGAAACGTTAATGTATTAGTTATATATTTTTTGTTAATATATTGTCTGAAAAATTGGTCGATAATTTTATTTATTGAATAACATATTCTATTTTGATTTTTTATGCTGTAACTGTACTATTCCGGAATATTTTTTTTTTTCAGTGCCTCCACACATTGATCGTAATGCCCTTATGGATATTAAGATCCGTGTCGGCCAAGTGTTTGAATATGATGTACCTATCATTGGTGAGCCCCCACCAAGCAAGGAATGGACACTTAAAGGCGATACTGTATTTGCCAGTGATCGTATCAAAATCATAAATGAAGACTATAATACTAAACTTCGTGTATCAGACGCGAAACGATCGGATTCAGGTCCTTACACTCTCACAGTAAAGAACATTAACGGAAAGGATACTGCTACGGTCAATGTCACAGTTCTTGGTGAGTACAGATCTATTCAAACTAAACATTTTTTTTTCAAAGAAAACTGCATTTTCAGAATAGTTTTAATTATGATGTTATGATATTTTTAGATGTTCCTCTACCACCGGAGGGGCCACTTAAAGCTGATAATGTTACAAAGTCTTCATGTACTCTGTTTTGGAGACCCCCTAAAGATGATGGTGGTTCCGAAATCACGCATTACACAGTTGAGAAAATGGACGGTGAAAATCTTAGATGGGTCCCAGTTGGAGAAAGTGCTGGCACAAGTATCAGGTTAATACAAATAATATGATCAAGTATCAAAATTATTAATGAATACACATTTTTATTAACAACTAGCGGCCCTGTACGTGCTTCGCTACGTATAAAGTGAAATAATAAAAAAATTTAATTGAAACATCTATCTATCTATTTTATTAATTGCTAGCTATTTTAAAATATACATGTGCGTATATGTGTGTATGGAAATATATATGACTGCATACGTCAATAAAAAAATAGCGTAAAGTATTCGTGGATAACTGGTCTTTGAAACATTGCCGGTACTTGTAAAACTGATTCGCCGTCATCTTGATCTATGATATTGCATCTTTTGCTTCAAATTTAAGTTAAAAATTTATTTATTGAAATTACTCACCTATAATAATAATTGTTTTTAACTTTCTTTCAAATACGTATTTATTTTAAGTCTCACTTGGATAGTAATTAAAGATTAACTGTCATAATATTTCGAAAACAATAATTTGTTTCATTGTTTATATAAAATTCCAAAACCTACTTACAATATTTAAGTATTTTCATACGTCAAAAAATTGATTTTTAAAAAATGCCACTTTTCGTTGTAATTTTATAACTCAAGAACGGGCTCACCTATCCAAACCAAATTTTTAGGCTTTGTTCGGACTATTTAGTAGATGGTTTATGTGAAGTTTGCACAAAATCGGTCGAGCGGTTCTTCATTTATCACATTTTTTATATATCTTGGCATTGATTTTTATAGATATTTGATACAAAAAATGTGATAAATGAAGAACCGCTCGATCGATTTTGTGCAAACTTTACATAAACCATCTACTAAATAGTCCGAACAAAGCCTAAATTTGGTTTGGATAGGTGAGCCCGTTCTTGAGTTATAAAATTACAACGAAAAGTGGCATTGATTTATATATATATAGATTACCTCATAAAGTGTTATATAATCTGTATAATATTTTAACAAAAATGTACATTTTTTAGGGTTGATCACTTAATTGAAGGCCATGATTATACATTCAGAGTACGCGCTGTAAACAAGCAAGGCGAATCGTTACCATTAACTAGTACATCACCAATTACAGCTAAAGATCCGTTCGGCAAACCTGATAAACCTGGAACTCCAACAGTTAAAGACTGGGATAAAGATCATGTCGATCTTGCATGGACACCGCCAAAGAAAGATGGTGGATCACCTATTACTGGATATATAATTGAAAAGAGGCCGAAATTAGGGTTAGTATTAAAATAACTTTCGGTCAATAATATAATATAAATATTTTAATGCTAATGTATTTATATTTATTCAGTTCTTGGGAAAAAGCGCTTGAAGTTCCGGCTGGCAAGACTGAGGCCACGGTACCAAATCTTACTGAAGGTGAAGAATATGAATTCAGGGTAATAGCTGTAAATAAAGGAGGAAATGGCGAACCCAGTGAACCTTCTTCAGCAGTCGTATGCAAACCACGCTTCTGTGCACCAGTCTTTGATAAGTCTCTACTTCATGATATAACAGTAAAAGTTGGTCAAAAAGTCAGTTACAACATTCCAATTGAAGCGTCGCCCAAACCAGAAGTCAAATGGCAAATCGATGGACGAACAATCGAACCAAGTAACAGAATCGATATGGCACTCGTCAATAATCGCATTATTTTCGATATCTTGAGTTCAGTTCGTGCCGATACCGGTCGTTATACATTAACACTTATCAACAACCTTGGCTCTTTCTCTGCTTCTGCCAATGTAACTGTTATTGACCGCCCATCTCCTCCACAACCACCTCTCGATGTCAGCAACATTACAAAGGAAAGTTGCTGTCTTGCTTGGCGTGTACCCAAAGACGACGGTGGATCTCCAATCCTCCATTATGTCATTGAGAAGATGGACATTTCTCGTGGTACATGGTCTGATGCTGGCATGAGTCTTGGTCTTACATTTGAAGTAACTAGACTGATACATCGTAAAGAGTATTTGTTCCGCGTAAGAGCTGTCAACTCCATAGGAGAATCAGATCCTCTTGAACTTCCCAAGAGTATTATTGCCAAAAATGAATTCGATGAGCCAGACGCTCCTGGCAAACCTAATGTTATGGACTGGGATAAAGACCACGTTGATCTTGAATGGGCAGCACCTAAAAACGACGGAGGAAGTCCAATTACTGGCTACATTATCCAGAAGAAAGAAAAGGGCAGTCCGTATTGGGTTAATGCTGCACATGTGCCAGCCAAGAAAACATCTGCCACTGTTCCTGATTTAACTGAAGGACAAGAATACGAATTCCGAGTTATTGCTGTTAATTCAGCCGGCCAGAGTGAACCGTCTATTCCATCTGACGTTGTTACTGCCAAGTGTAGATACTGTCAGTATTAATTCAATATTACTATTGTAAAAAAATTATATGAAACTTTATTATTATATATACGTTTGTTTTCAGTGGCACCTAAGATCAAGACTCCATTGAATGACATCAGGATCAAGGCCGGATTGATATTCCATGTTGATATTGATTTTATTGGTGAACCCGCTCCTGAAGTTATTTGGACTGTAGCAACTCAACCACTTAAAACAGATGAAAGAACAACCATTACTTCAATTGGTTATCATACAATCGTACATACAGTTAATGCAAAGAGATCAGATAGCGGTCTCTATCATTTACTGTTACGAAACAGTTCCGGTATCGATGAAGGGTCATTCCAAGTTATCGTTTTAGGTAACTGATAAAAATCATTAAAAATATCAATTTTAGTTTCAATGTGCTAATATTGTTTTATTACACTTACAGATCGCCCAGGACCTCCTGAAGGACCTCTAGAATATGAAGAAGTTACAGCAGCTAGTGTTACACTGTCTTGGAAGCCTCCAAAAGACAATGGAGGCAGTGAAATTACGTAAGCGTTTTACTTTCGATTTTCTTTTGTTCAGAATTTTTTGACACTTAATATACAAAGGTTTATGTGAAATCTGTTTTATTTCTATAGTTTGTAAATTTGAAATGGGACAGTTTTAACTCTTTTTGTTGTTTTATTACAGGGGATATGTTATTGAAAAACGTGATTTGACTCATGGAGGAGGCTGGGTACCAGCTGTGACGTATATAAATCCCAAATACAATCATGCTGTTGTTCCGCGTTTACTTGAAGGCACTAAATACGAATTCCGTGTTATGGCTGAAAATTTACAGGGTCGTTCAGATCCTCTCAACACAGACAGACCAGTCGTTGCTAAAAATCAATACGGTAAGCTATTTTAAATTAGACTTTCCAGTGATTATAAATTTATCATCCACTTTTATAAAATGTCACCTTAATTATTTAATGGTGAAACACAATTACGGATGCTTCACTGCGCTAGCGGAAGTTTCGCGTTTGAATCCCAACGCTGATATTGTGTGAAAATATTATATTTTATACAGTTTTTTTTTTTAAATTGAGCGTCTCAAAATGAACACGGTGAATTTCCGAGCGCGGTTTGAGAACGACTGACATTAATTCACCCCGCTTTTTGTAAGCTAATTTTACATTACAAAATCGTGCTTGTTTAGAATCTTCTATACTGAATACGCAAACGAGAAGATGTCGAAACACTTTTTTTTTAATATAAAAAATGTATAATATGATATTTTTACCATATTAATGTTTAAATTACAAATTTAAAATATATATAGAAAATATGGTGGAAGTTCGGGTATTTGTGGTGGGAGAACGTGTCTCTAACAGTTCTTACAAATATTTTTTCTATATATTATAAACTTAATTACCAAAAATTTTCTTAAAAATGAAGCTTTTAATAAAATGTACTAAAAAAAAAACTAATAATTTAAGTTACAAAAGCGTGGCTGTAATAAGCTATCACAGTTTACTGTTACGTTTATACAATTATTAACCTGAATGAAATATAATGTTTTGCTTTGTACGTTTTAATTATCTATTTTGACGTGATAACGTCTTATAAATTGATGAAACACCAGCTGCACGCACGAAAAAGTGTAACGTTCCTAACGTTCCGCCTGACCCTGTGCGTGCAAGCGAGAGCGCAGTAAGCTTCGGCCCAAGTTTGACAGCTACTAAAATTTAGGTTATGTATTACGGATACGTTATCACGTAAAACTATCGTCCGTAAACCGACTTTACAGACAACCATTTTTTTTTATAATTTTCAGATGTACCTGGTAGACCTGGACGCCCAGAAGCTGTTGATAGTGACAAAGATCATATTAAAATCAAATGGGCACCACCCATCAGCAATGGTGGATCTCCAATTATCGGTTACGACATTGAAAGACGTGATCGTGCTACAGGAAGATGGATTAAATGTAACAAGGAGCCCGTGAAACACCTTGAATATGTTGACGACAGAGTACAAGAAGGACATCAGTATGAATACAGGGTGTCTGCTGTTAACGCGGCGGGAGCTGGTAAACCAAGTGATACATCTCATGTACTTACAGCCAAACCAATGCGCGAGAAGCCAAAACTATGGCTAGATGCTCTGCTTGGACGCAATATTAAAGTTCGGGCTGGAGAACCAATCAATATTGATATTCCGTTAACTGGTGCGCCGACACCTGCCGTGGAATGGGTTAAAAATGCAGCCAAAATTCCGGAAACCAATCGTATCAGCGTGAGTGTTAAAGATAAATTATTTTTATTCTCATGCGTTGTTATTTATAATCTCTCAATAACAACACTCATTGCTGAATTATTTCCAACAAAACTAAATACCATATTTTGTGTTTTCAGACCGAAACTACGTCAGAACACACCAGATTACTTGTTGAGGTATCAAATCGTAATGACTCTGGCAAATATACAGTCACAGCTAAGAATGAATATGGTGTTGATTCGGCCGATATTAATGTAACAGTAGTAGACAAACCTGGTATTCCAAAAGGTCCACTCACATACTCATCGATTACGCAAGAAACCGTATCACTGTCATGGAATCCACCTACCGATGATGGAGGCGGTGAAATTATGGGTTACATTGTCGAAATGCGTGATTATAGTTCTGACAGCTGGAGAACGTTGCCTGGATTCTGTCCAAAACCATCTTTCACTGTAAAAGGTCTCACTGAAGGCAAGAAATATGTGTTCCGCGTTAGGGCTGAAAATATATACGGCGTATCCGAACCTCTCGAAGGCAAACCAGTAGTTGCGAAGAGTCCGTTTGATCCACCAGATGCGCCTAGTCAGCCACAGATTCTGTCTTATAGTCCGAACAGCTGTAATCTTACATGGAATCCACCAGTTTCTACTGGAGGAAAACCAATTACAGGATATTATGTCGAGAAGAGAGAACGCGGAGGTGAATGGATCAAGGTTAACAATTATCCAACACCAAACACAACTTTCAATGTACAAGATTTACGTGAGGGTTCGAGATACGAATTCCGCGTTATTGCTGTTAATGAAGCCGGTCCTGGTAAACCCAGCAAACCCACTGAACCAATTACAGCACAAGCACAGCGCAGTGAGTTTTTTATTACAATTTTATTGATACAAATGTTTCCGAACAATACAGCATAAATTTACTTAGGTACTTATATTAAAAAAAATATACAATTGATATAATTTCAGATGTACCTGACGCTCCTGAGCCACCTAAACCTGACCGCGTCACAAAGGACAGTGTTACATTATCGTGGCGTCCACCGCGTAATGATGGTGGTGCTAAAATTAAAGGATATATTGTACAGAAGAAAGGCAAAGATGACAAGGATTGGGCAGATGTTAATGCTAGTCCTGTTCCACTTACCACTTTCACAGTACCTAAACTGAAGGAAGGCGAAGAATATCAGTTCAGAGTAATTGCTGTTAATGATGTAGGACAATCACCTCCGAGCCGATCGAGCGGAAACGTATTGATTCAGGAACAACCAAACAAGCCTTGCATGGACTTGAGTGGCGTTCGCGACATTACAGTCAGAGCTGGAGAAGATTTCAGTATTCATGTTCCATATGTAGCCCATCCCAAACCAACAGCATCTTGGTTTGCTAATGACACTATTCTTGATGACAAAGATACAAGAGTATTCCAACAGGTTTGTTTCTTTATTATTAATAATACAATAATCAGTAATATTATTACAATGATGATATTTATGTATCCCCTCTCATCTAATCTTCACATTATTTCAGCTATAGTACGGTACCAAAATAATTGAAAGTGACGTTACACTATACTTCATATTAAAATCGGTACTGTTTTTATGCATGCAGTTGGGGACGGGCATGTAAAGCATCCGATTTCATGCATATAAACTATGTCACTTATTTTATATTGTGTACTACAAGTGTGGCGTCACTGGCAATCATTTTGAAACCATACTGTAGTGTTTTAAACTGTCGAATAGCAGTAAAGCGATTATTGACACTAATGAATATTTTAATTCTAGCTTGCCGATGACTATGCTAGCATTGTAGTGAAGAACTCGAAGCGTACTGATGCCGGCCAGTACAGATTACAGTTGCGTAATCAATCTGGTTTTGATACAGCCACAGTTAATGTACGAGTTTTGGATCGTCCAGGTAAACCTGAAAATCTGCGGGCAGATGAATTCGCCGGAGATGCTCTCACATTATTCTGGACTCCACCTAAAGACAATGGCGGTGCTGACGTTACAAATTATATCATTGAAAAGAAAGAAGCAAGGGCACCGACGTGGTCAAAGGTCAGCAGTTATGTTACAAATACGTTCTGTCGTATTCGTAATCTGATCATTGGAAGGGATTATGAATTCCGAGTAATTGCTGAAAATCAGTACGGACAATCAGACCCAGCTACTACAGCTGAACCAATTCGCGCTCGTCATCCATTCGGTAAGATTACTTTTATCGATTAAATAGAAGAAAGAATTTACATTTTCTAAATATAATTTTGTTCAATAGATCCACCTGGAGCACCTGGTGCACCACGCGGTGTGGAAACTACAGAAGACAGTATAACGATTACATGGCTTAAGCCTCGTCATGATGGTGGATCACCAATTACTGGTTATGTTATTGAAAAGAGATTAATATCAGAAGATAAATGGACTAAGGCAACACAATCTCATATTCCAAACCTCACATACAAGTTAGTAGTTAATTACGTTGAAATGTTTACTTAATCGGTGTTGATAATTATATTATCTTTTTGTTTTATTTTAAATTAGGGTAAGTGGCCTTATCGAAAATCACGAATACGAGTTCCGTGTCGCTGCTGTGAATGCTGCAGGACAAGGTCCATGGAGTTCTTCATCAGACACAATAGTATGCCGTGCGCCACCATGTGCTCCTAAGATTACATCTGATCTGAGCATTCGTGACATGACCGTTATCGCTGGTGAAGAATTTACAATTACTGTACCATTCACCGCAATACCGAAACCGAAGGCCATCTGGACAATCAACGGTGAAGAAGTATATTCTAGTGAAAGAATTAAGATGGAAACAACGGATGTGACTTCTAAATACCACAACAAATGCGCTAAGCGTTCGGATCTCGGAAGCTACACAATACATTTATCGAATACAGAAGGAACAGATTCGGCTACGTGTAGGGTTCTGGTTGTCGATAAACCTTCACCACCCCTTGGACCTTTGGATGTGTCTGATATTACACCCGATACGTGCACACTATCATGGAGACCTCCGCATGACGACGGCGGCTCGCCAATCACCAACTATATTGTAGAAAAACTGGATAATACTGGCGTAAGTATTCATTTCTATGGCTCACATTTATATAGAACTCATTTAGAATATTTGAATCAAATGTTTGTATTTCTAAATGTTTCAGTTATGGGTGAAAGTAAGCAGCTTTGTCAGAAGCTGCCACTATGACGTAATGGGACTGGAACCAAATCGTACATACAATTTCAGAGTTCGTGCTGAAAACCAGTATGGTGTTAGTGAACCATTAGAATTGTTTGAACCAATTACTGCCAAATTCCCATTCACTGTGCCAGACCCACCAGGTCCACCACGCGTATCCGATTGGGATGCAACAAATACGACACTTGTTTGGGATCGTCCTCGCAGCGATGGTGGTTCCCGCATTCAAGGGTACAAGGTTGAATTTAGGGATGTCGCCGAAGATACTGCATGGCGCATTGCCAACGATTATCTCGTTAAAGATTGTACTTACCAAATATATAATCTACTCAGTGGTCATGAATACGAATTCCGTGTTCGGGCGAAGAATGCCGCAGGATTCAGCAAACCTTCATCCAGTTCATCTAAATTCAAACTCAAAGGCAAATTCAATGTACCGGCTCCTCCCAGAACACCGAAAGTTATCAAAGTTGGAAAGAACTATGTAGACTTGACATGGGAACCGCCCACCAATGACGGTGGATCACGTATTACGGGTTATATAATTGAAAAACGTGAAGTTGGAGGTGCCATGTGGGTAAGAGCCAATGATTACAACGTCATGGATACGACATTCACTGCGTTAAATTTGATCGAGGGTGCAGATTACGAATTTAGAATTTGTGCTGTTAATTCTGCCGGTAAGAGTGAACCAAGCTCCTGCACAACACCTGTTAAGATTTGTGAAATTGTCGGTGGAACCAAACCTGAATTTGTACGTCCTCTTGCTAACCAAAGTATTCCGTTGGGCAAACCATTCTCGCTTGAATGTGAAGCTACTGGTAAACCAGAACCAAAGGCTAGATGGCTGAAAAACGGTAGAGAAATTGTTCTTGGAACTAGATTCAAGAGCGAGATGAAAGGTGGAGTATTTTGGCTCCATATTTCCAATGTTATGGAACAAGATGACGGTGATTATACTTGTGAAGCATTTAATGCACTCGGAAACGTCCATACAACAGCTAGAATTAAAATTGGAAGTGAGTTTCTTTTTAAACATTAAATTGTTGTCTACACATATTTAATATAATGCATTTTTTACATTGTGTGTTTTATTTTAGCTCCACCACGTATCGATCGTATGCCAACAGATCTGTACTTGCCTGAAGGAGACAATACTAAAATTAAAATTTACTATTCTGGTGATCAACCGCTCGACGTTACGCTTACTAAAGATGGACGTAAAATTGATGAATCGACTCATATTAAATATACAGTATTCGATGACTATTTGATTATCTTTATAAGAGAAGTAACCAAAGAAGACGCTGGAACTTATAACTTAACAGTCAAGAATGACAGTGGCAGCGCATCAGCTAGTCTTACTATATTTATCACCGGCCTGCCTGGCAAACCTACGGGACCATTGGAAGTCTCCGATATTACCAAACACACTTGCAATCTATCATGGAAACCACCAAGTTATGATGGCGGTCTTAGAATTACACATTATGTCGTTGAACGTAAAGATATTAGTCTTACACACTGGATAATAATTCTTAGTCAATGCAAAGAAACGACTTGTATTATTCAAGGACTGACTGAAGGACAAGAATATTTGTTCAGAGTTTCAGCAGTAAATGATAATGGAATGGGTCCTCCATTAGAAGGAGTCAATCCGATCAAAGCCAAAGCACCATTCGGTATGCATACTGATTTATTTCAAACATTCAGTCAAACTATCTATTTATTACAAATAATTAAAAAAAAAAACATTAAAATATAACAATGGCCAATATTTCTTTTCGATTCATTACAGACCCGCCAACAGCTCCCGGAACACCGAAAGTCACAGAGGTCGGTGGAAATTTCGTCAATTTACAATGGGACAAGCCGGAATCAGATGGAGGCTCCCGGATCCAGGGCTATTGGATAGATAAACGTGAGGCTGGATCAGAAGCTTGGCAAAGAGTCAATATTTCGATTTGTATCACACCGCAGATAAACGTAGCCAATCTTATTGAAGGTAGACAGTATGAATTCAGGGTCTTTGCACAGAATGTTGCCGGTTTGTCGCCTGCGTCTACAGCATCCACATCTGTTAAAATTGTCGATCCACTCGGTATGTCAATTATAAAGTGATTATATTATGTACCATCTCATAGGGTTGAGATATTATTATATCGTTTTATGATTTTTACAGCTGCAACACCTCCAGAGATTGTTAAACCGCTTAAGAATGCCAATTGCATTCAGAACCATAACGCACAATTCCAATGCGAAATTACTGGTAATCCCAGACCAACGATTACGTGGTATAAAGGAGCACGTGAAATCACAAGTGGGTCAAGATATCATATTTATGCTGAAGGTGATGTTTATAATCTCACAATCAATGATGTCTACGGAGAAGATGCTGACGAATACGTTTGTCGCGCTGTCAACAAAGGTGGTGTTAAATCTACAAAGGCTGAACTTATTATTATGAGTAAGTTTTTCAAAATATGTTCAGATAAGTAAATTCATTACCACAAAATTCTCATTTCATCTTTTATTTTAGCTCCACCCAAACTAAATATACCACCAAGATTTAGAGATACAGCCTTCTTTGATAAAGGTGAAAATGTTGTCATCAAAATTCCATTCACTGGTCATCCAAAACCAAAGATTACATGGGTAAGAGAAGGTGAAGTTATCGAATCTGGAGGACATTACAAAGTTGAAGTTAAAGAACGACATGCCATTCTTACGATTCGGGATGGTAGCAAGATAGACAGCGGGCCATATCGGGTCACAGCCGAGAATACTCTTGGTCAGGACTCAGCCATAATTAAAATACAAATCAGCGGTACGTTTACAAAAGAGAAAATCATAATAATCACAAAAATAATTAATTACTAATTATATATCAATTTATAGATCGACCCGATCCTCCAAGATTCCCTGTCATCGATAATATTGGTGTTGATTCTCTGGCATTGAGCTGGAAAGCACCTTTGTGGGATGGTGGCAGCAACATTACTAATTACATAGTTGAGAAACGTGAGCACCCGATGACTACTTGGATTCGAGTTGGAAATACTAGATTCACAACAATGGCCGTCTCAGGACTTGTGCCGGGACATCAGTACGAATTTAGAGTATACGCTGAAAATGTTTATGGAAGATCCGAGCCATCGGAAGTTAGTACACTGATTACGACAAAAGATACTGGAAAACGAGCCATTAGGAAAAAACAATATGAAGGTAATATTATTAATTATTTCTAAACCATACTGGCAGTTTTAGTTTCATTTTACAGAAACAATATAAGTTCATAATTATGTTATTTCAGTTGATGAGAATGGCAAGAAGATTCGTGGCAAAGCCGATGGACCTATTAGCGATTATGATCAATACGTTTTCGATATATATTCTAAATATGTACCGCAGCCCGTTGATATTTCAACTGATAGTGTATACGATAGATATGATATCCTTGAAGAAATTGGTACAGGCGCATTTGGAGTGGTACATCGCTGTAGAGAACGGAAAACAGGAAATATATTCGCAGCCAAATTCATTCCAGTATCACATGCAATGGAAAAGGAACTAATAAAGAAAGAAATCGACATTATGAATCAGCTGCATCATCCAAAACTCATCAATTTACACGATGCATTTGAAGATGACGATGAAATGGTTCTTATTTTCGAATTGTAAGTATAATTTTTTATGAAAGAATTCATTATAATTGACACTTATATTTTTTTTTCATTTCAATGCAGCTTATCTGGTGGAGAGTTGTTCGAACGCATTACAGCTGAGGGCTATGTGATGTCTGAAGCTGAAGTTATCAACTACATGAGACAAATCTGTGAAGGTATCAAACACATGCACGAAAAGAATATTATCCATCTCGGTAAGTATATGATTCCACATAAGTTGGATTTATTGGAACTGAAAAAACATATACTTAAATTGAATTCCATAATTTACAGACGTTAAGCCTGAAAATATAATGTGCCAGACTCGTAAGAGCACGAACGTTAAACTAATAGATTTTGGATTAGCAACAAAACTTGATCCAAATGAAGTGGTTAAGATTTCAACAGGCACAGCTGAATTTGCTGCACCTGAAATCGTGGAACGGGAACCAGTTGGTTTCTATACGGACATGTGGGCAGTTGGTGTATTAGCATACGTACTGTAAGTTTTTTTGTGATTTTCGTAGCATGCATTTTTGAGTAAACAAGGCTTCTTCATTGTCGTCAATATTTACGATTTTTATAAGGTGCACAAGAAAGCTACATTTTTTATTTACATAATACGACAATTTTTGTTTATTCGTTGTTTTATGTTTATGATAATATTATTTTCTAAGGCCAATCATCGAAAAGAATACCAACTTTATTTTACGGAAAGCAGAAATTTCTAGAAAACTGTTTCTATGAGGGCATATTACCTAAGATCCTTACACTTTTATTTTGATGTATATGTACTAGTGATGTGCCGGATATCCGTATCCGTATCCCCGGATATCCGAGGGAGAAGAAAGATCCGTACCCGTATCCGTATCCGCGGATCTTCAAACCAAATATCCGTATCCGTATCCGTTAGTTTTATGGCGGATCTTTTACGGATCTTCTACTTTATTAATTTTCTATTCATAGATGAAATTTTATATATAGGTATAGGTGATTAGGTAATAATGAAAAACTGTTAAATACCATTTAGATTATTTTTTATTTCTTAAAATCGTATTTGGCACCTTTATATTGCAAAAATTTATCGTAGTGAGTACCATACCAATAGTACATAACTCAAAGGTACTAATAAAAAACTATGTTTATAATGAGATATTGCACATCGATCTCTGGAATCTGTTATGAGAGTTAACCCTTAAAGAAGTCAATAACTTTTTCCCATAACAGTCTCTTTCCAAAGGTCGATGTGCAATATTTACCGCCGCGTACTCTAAGAAAGTTAAGATCCGTATCCGTATCCGCGGATCTTGTAACCAAATATCCTTATCCGTATCCGCGGATCTTGAAACCAAATATCCGTATTCAGATCCGTATCCGCGGATATGCATTTTTAACGATCCGGCATATCACTAATATGTACCTATATAAAACAACGCTATTCTGGGGAAATATTTACTTTATAGATAGAACAAAATAAGTACCGAGTAGTGGAACGTATAACGATATTATCATTAGTTTAGAGTCTATTACAGGTGTGGCGAACCTTTTCTTGTCGCGTGCCAAGAATTAAAAGAAAGTGATTGATTTATTGACGCGCCGGATAGGTTACTAAAGAGAAAAGGCAAACGTTTGATATAAAATTGGTATCCATGTGAAAGAGACAGAAATAGCTGCCCTGTCTCTTTCACACTATTTCTACTAGATCGAGATAGCCCTGGCAATTAGTATCCTTAAAAAAATGAATGATTTTTAAGTGATTCAGTAAATGTAAGAGACTTCGTTTGGGATACAGCTATTCAATTCAATTATTTTATATAGCTTTAGCTATAATTTTCAAGTAATATAATTTGAATTGAATTTTGCCCTTCGAATACTCTTACGTTATGTACAGTTATGAAAGCTTTTTCTGCTTGTAGAGTTTAACACACGGTACAGAATAAAACACACACGCAATATATACCTATGTACAGATTTGCACGCATTTGTTGTGAATATCTTGCTTTTTAGCAAGCGCAATGAGTGAGTTGTGAGAATGATTAACTTTATGATGACGATAATATAGTGTTTATATCTACGAACGTAGGCTGAGTGGATTATCACCGTTTGCTGGAGATAACGACATCGAGACACTGAAGAACGTCAAGGCCTGTGACTGGGACTTTGACACGGAATGCTTTGCCAACGTCTCCGCAGAAGGAAAAGACTTTATTCGCAGACTTCTTGTTAAGAATAAAGAGTAAGTACTCCTTTGTATTATTTATTATCTTTTGCTCTCGTGAACGTCGATTCTACAAGTCGTGCGTTGTTCGCATTAATGGCGACAAGAAGAGACTGACAGAGTTCTAGTCCAGAATTACGAGTGACCAACTGGGACATGAACAGAAAGCAAAAGAAGCAGTAGCTAGGGAAGCCCCTGAAATATTCTGCCCTGGTAGTCTGCTAAAGGATGTAAGGGATGAATTTCATCAAAATCGGTTTCGCCGTTTTCAGGCCAAATATAATCTAAAAATGTGAAAGTGCGGTGCTTCCCTAGCACTAACCATTTAGTAAACCTATTATTATATTTTTTTTAGAAAGCGTATGACAGCTCACGAATGTCTATTACATGACTGGTTGACTGGCGATCATAAAGATCGCACTCAACCGATTGCAGCATCACGCTACACAAGTTATCGCGATAAAATCAGAGCGAAATATGATAACTGGTCATCATTTGCTCTTCCAATCGGTCGTCTTTCAGAATATTCATCTCTTAGAAAACTTCTCATTGAGAAATATAAGATTCATGATACTTCATTCGGTATGTACACAAATATATTATTTTGTTCCGTTTATCTTCTTATTATTTTATTTCTAAGTTTAATGTCATATTGCGTTTAGATTTCTTTTGCACACTTATTGTTAATTATACGGTTGTTTTCTCTTTTCAACATCGCCACTAATAAATGAACACTTTTGGAATTTTTAGATAGGAGACAAGCAGCGCCACGCTTTGTCATTAAGCCTCAAAGTGCATTCTGTTATGAAGGTCAAAGTGTTAAATTATATTGTCGTGTGATTGCAATTGCCACACCAACATTAACGTGGTCACACAACAACCAAGAGTTGAGACAAAGTGTTAAATTTATGAAGAGATATGCGGGTGATGACTATTACTTCATCATCAACAGAGTTAAATTGGAAGATCGCGGAGAATACGTTATCCGGGCTGAAAATCATTATGGATTCAGAGAAGAAGTGGTCTTCCTTAACGTTCAACGTAAGTGTCAATGTATCTCGATAAACTTTAATTATTTAGTCTAATTTTTTAAACATCGACCCCAACATAAATGAATAACGGGTCTATCACGTGTTTTTTTTTAGCATTACCCAAAGTTATACCGGAATATAAGCCTGAATTACAAGCAACGCGAAGACGTGAACCATTACCATATACGTTCTGGCAAGAAGAAGCAGAATGCGCGCCTAGTTTCACATTCCTTTTGCGTCCTCGTGTCATGCAAGTATGTACCTACCTTTAAAAAATATTACATAAAAAATACAGCACCCAAACGTAATAGGCCACACTCACGATCAAACTTCATGCCACAGTTCAGTGTTCAGTGAAGTTGGACCGATTAATCGAAAGACTGACTGGTACCACACACAGTTCATGCAAACTGTTCATTTTTTTAAATTTTTTGTGTTCAGTTTGGTTCAGTTGTTGGCATACACTCGTCGAGAATAGATATACATATAAAATATATATTATATACATACTATAATATTATACTATAGATAGTTAATAGATAAGAACTAAATGAGTTATTTAAATGGTGAGGATTGGCTGTTCATAGCTATGGGATTGTATTTAAAACAGGGAAATAAGAAAAAAAAGAAGAATATGGGTTAAAAATTTGTTAGAAATGCGTGATTCAAGAAGTCATGTTTATTTGATTAATGAATTACATCTTGAACCGCTTGATTGGAATAATTATTTACGAATGGATGAATTAACTTACAATTATTTACTGAAATTAGTTACCCTATTTATTAAGAACCAGGACACAAATATGCGAAAATCTATTTCTGTACAAAAGAGACTTGCAACAACATTGAGATTTTTGGCTTCTGGTTGTACAAAACACAGAACTCCAAAAACTGAACTGAAAAAAACGCACACACACAGCAGTTTACTTGAACACTGAACTAAAAGTCGTTCAAAAATTAAGATGCATTTAATGAGTTCATGCCTAACTTCAGTGTTGGTTTCAGTGTTTATTTGTCCCACACATTATCATGCTTCACTGAACTATAAGTTTGAACACTGAACTGTGGCATAAAGTTTGATCGTGAGTGGAGCCTATTAGGCTAGTGCAGTCTGAGCCTAGAGTGACAGATTTAAGAAGAATTGAAGTCTTTGTTGCACTTACGTATGAAGTGCATTGTTGTAAAAAAATTAAGCTTTTTCTGATATCCCGTTTTAGGACAAATAAGAGATCCTCTACATGTTGCTCCTAAAAAAAGAACTAATTTTGTTAAAAAATAATCGTATTTTAGGAGCGCGATACTTGTAAATTGCTGTGCTGCTTAAGTGGTAAACCGTTCCCAACCGTAAAATGGTATAAGGATAAACGAGAGCTAAGTAAGTATGAATTTGCGATGTCGAGCGCTGATGGTGTTGTTACCATGGAGATAGTTGACTGCAAACCTGAAGATTCCGGAAAATATAGCTGCATTGCTACTAACTGCCATGGCTCTGACGAAACTTCTGCTGTCGTGATAGTTGAAGGTAAATAACACAATTATATTATCTGTTTTAATGTCACAAGTCGTTATATCGTTTTATAATTTACATAATTTGTTGAATTTAAGGTCTAAGAAGCACATCAGAACAATCACAAATTGCACAAAAGATTCTCCATTCAGGAGGTAAATGAATGAAAAAGCAATAACTAACTTTGAGGATTTAATTATGTTAATGAAAATTGTTTTCTAGATCGCAAATATATTGAACATCCATTGAAACAGGCTCCACCACCAATAATTCGTAAGACGAATGTAACAAGTAGTCATTCCTCAACAAATTACGCGTCGACAAACTCGCACAGTTCTGTACATAAGGTATGTATTACATTTTTTTGACGTGATAACGTCTTATAAATTGATGAAACACCAATCTGATAAATTGATGAAACACCGGCTGCATGTACGAAAAAGTGTCACGTTCCGAAATGTGTCACGTTCCGCCTGACCCTGTGCGTGCAAGCGAGAGCGCAGTATAAGCGATAGAGAAGCACGATCGGCCCAAGTTTGGCAGCTACAAAAATTATTTATTAAAGATCACAAGACACAAACTTCCAATAGACTGCCACAGTTCGCTCGTATATATACTTACAGGGAGTGAAAAATCCACACCACCCGACCGTCCGTTTATTAAAACTGCGTGTATTTTGAAAACGGTTCATTATATTTAAAAACCGTTTCTACAGTTGGTTAGAACTCTAATTTTACTATTTAAATATGTAAAAATAAATGTTTGGAAACGTATACGTATAATGTGAAAAATAAAAAAAGTTATTTTTCAACACTTTACGAGTATGGTTCAATGTTTCTTTATGACGTTATCACGTAAAACTATCGTCCGTAAACCGACTTTACAGACAACCAATTTTTTTTTTGTAAGTCTCTGTAAAAAATCATCTGTGACTATAATATCATTTTGTTTTTTTTTAAGTCCTCATCGAGAACAAACGTAAGCTCAAGTCATATTTCATCCAGTCTAAGTACGTCAGATATGGATAAACGATCTATAAAGAAATATGGCGCTCGATTAGACTCAACAGGTAGTCCAAATAGATCTCGCAGCACCACTAAAGAACTGGCCCGTAAGTTATTTTATCCAAACTTTACCTTTAAAATTAATATCAGTTTTATAATGTTTACATCTATAATTTTAGTGCCTCCAGATGATTCTTTGATGTGTAAGCCGGAATTCACGAGAGCACTCAAGAACTTAGTAATAAATGATGGGGATAAATTGACATTAAGTTGTAGTGTTAAGGGAGACCCTGATCCTCAAATTTCTTGGTTCAAGGGTAGCAAGGTTTGTATAATATACTTACTATTTTGCAGACTGTTTTCTGCTCGTTATATGCGATCGATGATTAATATTTAAAAATTTTTTATAGCAACTGAGCTCATCTGATATTATGGATATTAAATATAAGAATGGTGTAGCGGTCCTGTCTATTAATGAAGTATTTCCAGAAGATGAAGGTGAATATATCTGCAGGGCAACCAATACAATCGGTGTAACAGAAACTAAATGCAAATTAACAATCAAACGTAAGTATAGCAAGGCTTCAAAAAAACATTGTAATTTACATTCCCGTGGTCTTATAAATATATTTTTTTTATTATTTCAGCAATGACAAATTCGACGGGTGAAAAGAAAACGAGCAAAGACAAACCTCCGAGAATTGTGAGTCACTTACAGTCGGCGTTAGTAAATGATGGAGAGCCAGTAACGCTATCGTGCAGAATAATAGGCGCCGAACAATTTGACGTCGTATGGTTACACAACAACAAAGAAATAAAACCGAGCAAAGACTTCCAATATTCAAATGAAGCCAATATATATAAACTACAAATAGCGGAAATATTCCCAGAGGATTCGGGAGCATATACTTGTGAAGCATTTAACGACGCCGGCGAAAGTTTCAGTTCATGTACGCTTAGTGTTCTGGTGCCAGGTGAACAGCCGAAAGGTCCAGCATTCAAAACATTCCCGGTTTCGGCGACTATTTCAACGGGAGAGAATGCGACGTTTACCGTCGAAACTGTAGACACGCCACTGAAACTCGACTGGCTTAAAGATGGTAAAACAGTACCAGAGAAGAGTTCCAAATACAAATTCTCAGTCGATGGAAATAAATTCAAACTTGAAATATGTTCGTGCGATTCCAGTGACCTTGGTCAATATCAAGTCAAAGCTATTGGCAAGAAGGGTGAATCTTTCGCTGCATTTTCGCTAAATGTGTGTCCAACAGGGGACCAATAAAGTATGATTACAATGTCTTGGTAGTTTTTTATAATAAATTAAGGTGATCCGAGTCTTCTATTTCGTAGGAAAAAGTTTTCAATGGACGGATATCGAATACCGTCGTTGGTTCTGTAATAGCTCTTACGTGCATAATTGGCAGATTTTACGTTTTTTAGATGAAAAGATTCAGGAAACTGAGCTCTATACACCGGTAATACCTCCAAATTAATTTTGCAGTAACCAACAAGGGGAAGTAACTCTTACGTAAAAAGTTGTATCAAATAATTCCTCCCATGTGCCAATAAATCCGAAATTAACGTTAAATATTTTTTAAGAAAATACTTCGTCTTAATTAAACACGTATAGTGAAGATAAGTATGAATTAGTAATATACCTCTGAAATTGCTAGTTCTTGCCATCCATTGCTGAAATAACCACTTTTTGGCCTTTCCTGCAAATTTTACTTTTTGCACATAAGAGGTATTACATAACCAACGACGATACATTAATATTAAAATCTGACTTATAATATTCGAGCTTTGAAGATTTTGATAATTTAAAAAAATTTTGTTTTATTTAGTTCTTGCACTAATTTATTCAAAAACTTTTTTCTAATCTAATTTTTTTTCTAGGAAACCATCCATATTTTGTTTTGTTGGATTTTTACTAAACAATATCGAATATTATAACTGTCTGATGTCCACAATCCCTTATCTAAAAATTAATATATTTTATGCTGTATGTTTCTTACAAATTCCTCTCGTACATATAATATACAGAATGAGTTTTAAGTTGATGCTTTTTTTTACAGCGTGTAAAAATCAAATAGACGAGCAAATATTTCAAATAGTTTTTTTATCAAAACTCAAAAATAAGAGAGAAACAGCCTTTCGAAGTTTAAATAAATTTTATTAAATTTTCTTTAATTTTGAGGTCGGTCCTGAGATTATATTATGTCACTATGGAAATATGTTATTATTATCAAAAATAATTGAGGCACACACAATTCTCTCAAAAACAGAACAATACACATACTTGATAATAACAACTTATTTCCATAGTGACATAATATAACCCCAGGACCGACCTCAAAATTAAAGAAAATTTAATAAAATTTATTTAAACTTCGAAAGGCTGTTTCTCTTTTATTTTTGAGTTTTGATAAAAAAACTATTTGAAATATTTGCTCGTCTATTTGATTTTTACACGCTGTAAAAAAAAGCATCAACTTAAAACTCACCTGTATACGTTGCAATTCATGGGCTATTCAGATATTACGTAAATTACGCATATTATTGTTTCAGCAAGTCACCTAACACGAAGATGTTGTTTTAAAGAAGCACTGAAACCAAGAAATGGAAACGAAACAGGAGGAACTTCAATGTAAATGTATTCTGTTAGGTTTATATCAATGTATTATTTTATGTATTTATTATATCCATTACGATAATATCGCTACTGCGCTGGGTGTTCAGTGTTCACCCTTTATATTTGTCTAATGTCGTTTGCGTAGCATTATTACGGTACTTCCAGGGAATCGATACCTCTTCTTTATCGATAAGATTCATGTAACATAAGGCGAACGGTATAATTTCCAGATACGATGCCTATTTTACTTAGTGCGCACCACTCACTGAAGTAAAACAGACATCAACTATTTACCGTTAGTTTTATTTACGGGGACAGGAGAATAAATACAAATTCTCCATCGGTATCAGACGAACTTTAATTTTCATAGATTCCTGAGGACAAAAGAATCGACTCCCTGGAATGGCACTCATTCCCGTACATGTAACGAGCCAGCATCCTCAAAGAAATATCAAACGCCCATCGTGTATCGTTAATGTACCTGGATATGATGTATTATTGTTTTTGCTGTCGACGCTGCTTTTACGATTCCTGGACAAATGCTAAACGTCGTATAATATTTACACTACCCTATTATATCAACGCTAAATTTATTCTCTCGTATATTGTATTCTTCAACAGTGATATTTCGTAATCTCAATACAGATTATTTGAATAACAGAGCTGTTTAAATGAATATTATTTGATATATTATATTTTTATACAGATTCAGATAGTATTTGTTAACAATTTACGTGGAATAACCCGTATTCGAATGCGAAATATAATTTTAGATGAAAATACGTTGAAGAATTTGTATATACAATTGTACAATTGCTCAAATTATTCAAAACAAATAGCTTCAGATATTGTTGTTTGTTATTTATATTTAAAAAATTATATATTATATATTTGTATATGACATTTATAAAATGTGTAGTATAGTAATGAAAAAATATCACTGAGCGTTTCTCTCGCAAGAATATTGCTTTATAAATTATAAAATAAACGATTTTTTTAAGTGTCAATAAGCATGTGATAAAGTAAAATTTATTTATTTAAGCGCCATCTTCCTCTGTATATTAAAATAAAATTTATTTATTTTTCTTTCTATATAAAACACATTTAAGTTTGTTTTTAAGCACCCAGCTTAAGAAATTAAATCTAATGTAGATATTTTACTGTATTAAATAAAATATAAACTAATATTTAATAATTGTTCACATGTTTTTTTCTGTCGTAGCAAAAATAATCAAAGATTAAAAAAAACAGTTGTGTGGTTTTAAGAAACCACGACGCAAGTGAAACTTTTATTGGATTGTAGGCGTTGGATTGTAGACACTTATCCATCACGATTAATTATAAACAACAATATTCACATGAATACACGAATAAAAACATGTAAACACTGTACAGCACTTGCCCGCATGACAGACTGACTATGTGTTACACATACTACACGGTCAGCTGATGCTAACCATGGGCGCCGCCATATTGGCCTTGGCTGCTCTACTGAGCGCCTACTCCGAACGCCTTTCACTTAATCCCTACTCCGCGGCCGCCTGTAATGCGACATGCAACAGACGGCCAGAAAAATTCGGGGCGATAGAATAAAAGTTTCACTTTAAAAAAAATAGTTTATTTCACTGAATTCAATAGGCCTGGCCTCCTAAGGGGATGAATTTTCAAAAATCCTTTCTTAGTGCTCACTTACGTCATATAAGGGACTCCTGTGCTTCTAGACCCACCGGTTTAGGCTGTGCGTTTATAAGCGTAGCAACGATTTTATTCTAGAGGGAACTTTACCTACCTTTACCAGCTGCCATTTACACATACCTAATTCGAAAAGCGAAATCGATCAACACGATTTTCTGGAGAAATTTCACAGCAAATAAAAAAATTCCAGCCAATTGGGCGACGGGACCATTCCAACTTTAAAAATGTTGACATTTGATTATAATACAGAAAATAAAATTTTTGATATCGTGTGAGGTGACGCGGGTAATCGCTAGTATTCAATATATTTGCTATTCGTTGCCATAGTCTACATAATATGTTCCACGTCATGTAAACATTAATCAAAGCATGCCGAACTGTTTTTTTCTGACAGATCCATAAAACAAAAGAGCGATTGACTTTTTTTTTATTTTCAAAATATTTCTGAAACTATAAAGTTTAGAAAAAAAAAATTTTACAAAACTTTCTTGGAAAAATAAATAGAATAATAATCCGTTATGCAAAGTATACCATTATTATATAAAAACACCTTTTTAGCATATATCTCTTCTGCGCATGCGCCGATTTTCCCCAAAAACAATAGAGCTCTTCATATTTGCATACCAAACATCCTCCCAAAATTTGGTTTCAATCCGTTCATCCGTTTGACCTGTATCGTGTTCACAGACAAACAGACTAACAGACGCACAGAGATTTTTCAAAAATATGTTTTTTGGATTCGGGGGACCTCAAAACGGAAAGATATTGTAAAATTTTTGAAAAGTGATTTTTGACCTAAACTAGTACCATTCCCCACTTGTGGGTTGGAATGGTAAAAGATTTCAATTTAGTATATGTGTTTTAGTTTTTAATTTAGAGTCTGGCCGGCTAACACACCCTAAGGCCTAGTTTATATGAGAGGCGTTCAACGCGCGTTGGCCCAACGCGCGTTTACAATTTCTATACAATTGTATATAACTGTTTACATGATAACGCGCGTTATCATGTAAACAGTTATATACAATTGTATAGAAATTGTAAACGCGCGTTGGGCCAACGCGCGTTGAACGCTCTTCATGTGTGCTAGGCTTAAATCTTCTAAACGGTCCTTTAGAAAAATCAGTGTGACACCCATGATATAGAGGACTTCTGTGAAAAAATTGCATGCTTTCTAGACCTAGTGTTTTGCTGTGCGTTGTACGTCAGCCTAGTGTTAGAGTTTTAAGTTTTAACTAAGTAAATTAACCCCCTTAGGGGATGAATTTTCAAAAATCCTTTCATAGTGCTCACTTACGCCATATAGGGGACTTCTGTACAAAATTTCATGCTTCTAGACTCACCGGTTTAGACTGTGCGTTGTACAGTCTAATGGAGTTTTAGCTAAGTAGATTTACCCCCTTTGGGGATTAATTTTCAAAAACCCTTATAAGTACACATCCACGTTATATAAGGAACTCATGTGCAAAATTTCATTGCTCTAGACCTACCGGTTTAGGCTGTGCGTTGTCTGTCAGCCTTTGGACTTTTTATATTAAGAAAAAGTGAAAAATAGTACAAAAAACGTAAATATCAGAAATTTGCTATCCGGCACCCAGAAACAGTTAGAGGTATTTATAGCGAATAAAGCAAGACGTCAGACTATTATCTAATTAATTATATTTTTAAAATTTTAACCCCTTCCACAGTCAGGGTCGGACTAATCTACTTGGGCCTTTTTGAAATCTGAAAAATAGTTTAAAAAAAGTCAATTCAAATACATATTTCTTTTTTTTGAGTGTATAAAAATAATTCTAAATTATCAAAAAAAATAGTTTTTTCTAAAAAGAAACAAGAACACATTTTCTTTGGATTGTCGAATAACCATATAAAAAGCGACACATTTTTGGATTTATTTGATTATTATACACAGTTGTCCAACAGAAAAGTAAACTATCTTGTTTACAAATCTGTTCAAAATAGACAGTTTGACCGAGTCCTTCTAAAAACCGAGCCCTACACATTTGTCTCATTTGTCCATACAATAATCCGGCCCTGCCCACAGTATTGAAATTATATAATTGCATAATAGTCCTAAAATTCGACTTTGATAGAGTATAAACAAGCAGGTATAATAATAATTAATTTGGTACCAAAACAGTTTTTTTTTGTATTTTTGTATATATTTATAATTTAGAGTTCTGGTAAAACATCAAAATATATCACTTCAGTGTTAAATCTATTTAATGTAAATGGATATTATGCATGCATAATACGTTTGATAAAGAAGAAAACGAGGAATTAATGTTTTAGCTTTTCAAGTCTAAATATTTCAAAACTGTAAAATTACAGTCATGACCTGTTGATTTGGGACTGCAGTATATGCAGCATTCGACATTAAGCAATCTTTAAAAATTCGTCAGTCAATAATGTAAACACAAAAGTATCAGGCGCACAGCTAAATAATAATTTCATACGTAAACTAGCTGTTACCCGCGACTTCGTCCGCGTGGAATTTATGTTGCGGTATATTAACATGAAATAGACGAATTGATATTTGATGAAGCAATGAATTGATCAGTATTTCGACTATCAGTAGAACCGGAATTAAAACATTTTATGCTAGATTTGATAAGTATACATATACCACAAGATCGTGCTGGTATTTTTAGTATGTACTTCATTACATACCATAATTTCAATACCCACACAAATACTACGTATTAATATTTGTTATATTATTATAAATGATTGACTTTAATTAACTATATGCTTTAGAGGGAGTTCGTTAATATACAAGCTGCGTCAAAATAAAAACCGTAATTATTTCCACAGTAACCGCTATTCATGTTTGCTCATTTTATTTTTCAAGTTTACAACAAAAATTAAAATTCCAGCCAATTGGGCGATAGGACCATTCCAATTAAAGATATATAGAGAGTTTGACGTAAGAAACAAAATAAAATTTACTGTGCGATCGGCGAAAGAAGACCGGTGGGGAAAGGGCAAGAAGTCGCTGATGTGTTCCCAAATTATCGGAATTCATAGGCGGCGCATAGCAAGGCATGCAAACAATGTATAGCTTTAAATTTTAAGGCATTATTTTGAGCCTCTAACTCGCACATTTTAATTACATTCGCTATGACCTCCCTAGCGCCACTTCTAACTGTTTTTCCATTTTTACTTTCCATTTTGATGATATTCAGACAACACCCCTCACCTTAGTCCGTGAACGCACACCTATGTACTGTCTGGTGTATGATTTTTTTGTACTGTTAGCAAGTGTCGCTGTATAGTTGTACAGCTATGGCAATAGTACAATTATCGCGATACGACAATTGTGAATCGTTTGGTCGACTGGACTCCCTTATTGCATAGAAGCGGTTCCAGGATCATTACCTTTTACTAATATACAATACATGTGCGCTCTTCTGCAATAAGGTCATAGGACTACATTCCATAGACCGGTCTTCTTTTAAAAATCCAACAGTATGTAGCCGCGTGCGGTGACCTGCGTAACGGATAGTAATAAGTATTATGATATTTACACGCAGGTAATATTAAATTTACTTTATTGCTCCGATTTCAAACATATTTTACCAAAATTTGGTTTCGATCTACGAAAATGAAAATGGCGGTCCACCTGTTGTATACAGGTCGAGCTGCGGAGCGGATCGCAAACTTTCATTTTTTTTAAGATGACCCTTATAGTCCGCGCCACGGATCTAAAAGGATCGGAAGTTAGTCACAAACAGCGTCGCAAAGGCACATTTTAGAGCCGTTGATACTCCCACCACCTCCCAGCTACCTGCACGAAACGTGCGCTCGTCGGTGATTGGCCGTGATCGCTCGTTGTCTTTGTCACGTGTCGCTTTCCTGCTTTAAAGTACAGTCGAGTACGCTATTGTCAAGTTGTTATTGCTATTTAGTTTTGTTGAGTTGCGAGTTTGTAGTTTTTAACAGACTGTACAAGCACAAGCCTGCATTCGCATCTAACTTCCGAGCCTTTTAGATTCATGGCGCGTACTATACACGTCTTTGTTGTACCTATACATAATTTTTATTCTATTTATCTTTGTTACAATAAGTATAAATTTTCATATAGATGTGTTACCATCATAACGGTACAGCGGCTGTCAATTTAATTTAGAATGGGATGGAAGTCTAATAGCCCAAGAGCCCGCGGCAGCCAGACCTTCGTCTTTTTATAAAAGCTGAAAGTTTTTCTATGGATGTCTCCAATACAGGTAAGAATGATCCCCACCCATGAAACCTGAGTAGTGGTGGCTTTGGCAGGTAACAGGTAGCAAAGGTGTATAAAATTCCATCTCAAATTCGTCATTGTATAAAACTCAATTTTTTTATATTTTATTCGTAACAATATTAAAACTCGCGTCGCTCATTGCCAGACACTTAGTATGGTTCCAACCCCCTGCCAGACACCCTTAAACTATTATAATTTGTAATTATATTTACGTTATTTTATAAAAGCTGAATTTTATATATATTTTTTGGAGAACTATTAAATAATGTTTCATTAGTAGCCAGACAGATTCGAGGGTTCTATCATCCTGCCAGACGCATTAAAAGTGTACAATTTTCAAATCGTTTTTGCTTTATAACTTTGAAACGGCTCATGAGATTTTACTCAAATTTGGTACGTTGGCATAGCTTTATTGGGCAATAAAACCCATATCATAATAATGATGAATATCATTCCATGGGCGTAGAACTTGATTTTTTCGATAATTAAACATCTAAAACTTCTACGCCAATGGAAAAAAATCAGTTTGAGTATGAAATCTGGATCACGAGACTCATTTACTACAAAAAAGGTTTCATGGGTGGGGATCATTCTTACCTGTATTGGAGACATCCATAGAAAAATTTTCAGCTTTTATAAAAAGACGAAGGTCTGGCTGCCGCGGGCTCTTATTCTATAACTTTACTGCACCAAATTAATGCACTAACTAGTGCCTCTACCCCGTACAATATTTACTACATTATTAGATGTTTAATCAGTTAAGTTTTAACAGTCGTAGTGCTTATAGTCACTTCTAGACAAATTCGTAGGAAAAAATCCCTACGTAAATACATTGAAATAAAATTTTACCATTTGGAATAATTTTTTCCACATTAATATTTTTCATTAAACGACACATTAAATGTGTCCCTTTTAGTGCGGTTACGGTGAAAGTAATTTTAAAAGAAATGAGGTACTTTTTTTTAATTGTAAATAAGCAAATATTTAATGGTTTTCACTAGTAGTGTAAATTGATGGGTATGATTTTTAGTTTGATAATATAAACATTTCGTTGCAAGAAATTATTATTATTTAAATAATAAATATCAATGTTTCTTTTGTTGTGGATCTATATATTTTTTATTTATACAAAAATTAGTTTCTAAAAGTTATAAACTGTTATTTTAAAATAGGTTTTGAAAATACTATTTAAAATAAACTATTCTTTAATTTTCGATCTAACACTACTGAAAAATTGGTAATTAAATAAATTTATAAAAAATTTAAAAACTGCCATTTTTCTTTTGCGGTTTTATGAAATTATAAAAAAATTAAATTCTATCGCATCACAATAGTCATGACTCATTGACTGGTGAGTTACAAACATACAGTAGAACCCCGATTATCCGAGGTAACATGGGGAACTGCACCCTACTCGGATAACTGAAAACTCGGATAATCCGGATTTATTTTTTATTCATTAAAAAAATAAACACAAATGTACTTCAAACGGTTTATAAACGTTTTTACCATGTAAATATTTTTATTAATAAATTATTTTATCGCCCCGACGATTTTAAATAGAAATATGTACCTACATTACATACTATATTTTAGGTTAATACGGATATTGGGTCTTTAGTGGCTCGATTAATCTGGATCATAGACGCGCGTACCTCGCATTAGATTGGCTCGGTTAATCGAGAGCTCGGATAATCGAGGTTCTACTGTATTTAATATTACATTTTTATATAATATTGAATTCAATATAATTGTGTCACTGATTTTTGTAAGAGAAATGGTCATTCTAATTATGGAGAATAAATAATCAACTAGCTGTGAACGATTTAAATTTATTTATTTATTTATTTGTGATCAAGTTGCGTTTAAACAAATGCATTTCGAAAATACTGACAACCTTGTCGACGGAAACCATGTGTTACAACCAGAAGCTACTACTGGTATGGGAGAATTTGGAAGGTTCGTTTTTTTCATTATTTTTACACGCTTTATGTTTGTATGTATGTTTGTTTGTTTGTTTGTTTGTAACCTTCGTTTGGACTACAGCAAGTGGTTTATTACTGTAGTATAATATGCCAGCACTGTAACTACAGTGGTTAGCCGTGCGGTCTAAGGCACGGGTCTTTGCTGACGTCAACTCTCGGAATCACGGGTCGTGGGGTCTAATCCCGTCCACGCCGAAAAAAAAATTGTTTTTTTTTCGGCAAATTTTTGACAATAAATCGAACTAAAAAGTGGAAAATAAATATAGTTTAAAAAAAACTAAAAAACACGCTTTATATCGTACTAAAAAGTAAAAAACAATTTTTTTTAAAATAAGCATAAAACAATAATGAATAAAAATACTAGTATTATTGTGAAAAAAGCGTGGGGCGCTCGATGTACGAAAATGTGTAACAAAGCGCCCCACGCTTTTTTACAATAATACTGGTATTTTTTATTCATTATTGTTTTAAGCTTATTTAAAAAAAAAATATTTTTTACTTATAGTTCGATATAAAGTGTGTTTTTTAGTTTTTTTAAACTATATTTATTATATACCAGTAACTAGACTAAAGGCGGATTTACACAGGTGTAGTAGCTAAAGCAAGTAGCTTGAGCAAGTAACTAAATTTGAGTGAATTACCGTTTAGCTAATGTCTACACACATTATCAATATTTTTAGTAGCTAAATTAATATTATTAAAATTTCTTCAAAGATCATTAAACAAGACAACCACACTGTTCTAAACTGGGATTGTCCAGACGGGTTTAGTACACGTTTTAGTTGCTACGACGCGTGGTGGGGGACCAACTTGCTTTATGAATAAGATGACAAGCCAGCTACTTGACTAAAACTTTTACTAAAACGCCAGTACTTTACTATACTAAACTGTTCACACAATGCAAGTAGCTAAAGTTAGCTACTTGCTTTAGCTACTACACAGGCGCGGTTGCAGCCTGAAATTTTGGAGGGGGTCACTCACTACACTAATAAAAAATAGGTATCTGGAATAAAATAAACATTATCTATTGCACAAACATTATTTGGCAAATTTTTGAAATTTTTCAATTTGACCTTAGATTTTGGGGGGGGGTCATGTCCCCTGTGACCCCCCCCCCCTTCGGACCGCGCCTGCTACTACACCTGTGTAAAGCGGCCTTTACTCACGGCTTCAACGTTAATAATAATGTATTATTTTTTTTACCTACGGCTCTGCTGGCAGTCCCTTTCAGTAGAATATCTTACGAGTTTTTGAGGCGCTTAAGACACCACTGAACCTATTTTGATTAAACTTATTTGCTGTACTTTGAATGATGAATATTTCATATTTTCTATAGAACTCAAATAATTTTAACTATTTTACGTATAGTTTAGTCTGAACCACATAATTATCCTGATCAAACGACACTATATACCTACCTCCTCTTTGAAAATTGGTTTTTAAAAGATTTTAATTATAACGGTAAAATAATGACAGAAGTGTAAAAGGGAGGAAATGCTTAAATACAGTTTTTACTGGCGGGGTTTAAAAATGGCCGCCAAACCTAAAAATGACATCGGATCGCAAAATTTGATTCAAATCTTACTGAGATGTATTGGCAAAGTAATAACCTTTTTCGAACACTGTAGATCTTTGTTTAGGGGTTCCGAGGTTGGTCTACTACTGCGTTTGTTCAACCTGAACGTAAATGACTCCCGTGCCGCGTGTTGTACTTGCAAAATGTGTTTTTTGTTAAACTTATTCACGCATTATAATCGTATTACTAAACTATAAAACTTAGTATAATGAGTGATTAATGATTATTAATTATTGCAATAATTTTATCAACCACGAACATCCTTACTGGGAAACACATAAATTATTCTGATTAAACATACAGTTGAACTTGTATTATTACCAATTACTAAGAATATAATAATATTGTAAATATTTGACCGATTTTTGACGACCTGAATGAGAACTTAACAGCTAGCTGATGATGGCATTGGTAGGTATACATACTATATATTTTCGAAGGAAAAAGTTCTTGTACTAGTAAAAAAAATAATTAAACAATTTTTGATTAAAAATACCCTAGGCCGGATATAGGGTAATAACCCCCCTAGGCTGTAAAGAGTTTTTTGTAAAACATAATATTTTAACTATCCCTTCAATGTACATTTATTTTTCTTTATGCTACATTCATAGACATAAAAATAGGTATTCTCCTCTTAGCTCTAAGCACGACTATCAAACTCGCCATAATAATAAACTTATTCTACCTAAGTGCAATCTATCTTTGTTTTATAAAAGCCCTGAATTTTCGGCGTTGAGAATGTATAATACACTGCCAGTACAGGTGACTTCACTGCCATATTCCAAATTTAAACCACAAATAAAAAGTCGATTATGCTCTCTTTGTTTATATTCAGTAAATGATTTTAAATATTGATTATTAGCTTTTGTACTTGACAAGTCATACGAAATGTTATTTTCCTTTTGACAATAAATATTTGAATTTGAATTTTGAATTTGAATTATTTATATATTATATTGTATAAAAAATATATTCGGTCTGGGATAAGAATGATGGGTCCACCACGTAGATCAAGATCTTGTAATATATTAATAATATCATGTAGTTTTTGAATTATTTATTTGGTATCTCTTTTACTTAGATTGAATTTGCATTTTATATTTCTATTCCTATAAACTTTTCCACAAAAAGTGTTTGTCGAGTAAAGAAAAACGCATGAAAATCGGTCCATCTATTGAAGAGTTATGATGACACAAAGCAGCGTTTTCCAAACTGGGAGGCGCGCCTCCCTAGGGAGGCGCGGACTAGTCTACAGCGAGCCGCGAAAATTAGTCACAGTGAACAATTTTCCAAATTACTGCTAAAGTTTTCTATGTAAAAAATGAGAGAATAAATGAAAAAATACCATCGTGGTTTATCGCGCATAGTTCAATTATTTATTTATGCGAAACGGGATTTTCTGCCTTGGCTGCAATGAAATCCAAATATCGAGCTCGTTTAGTTGTAGAAAAAGAGCTACGAGTAGCTATATCGTCACAAACACCAAGATTTGATAAACTTTGTGCTAATAGACAAGCACATCCATCTCATTAAAAACAATAATAAAATATCGTTTTCCATTAGTTTGTATGAATAAATTTTATAAGAGTAAAAATGTTTGTGTTTTTATTTTATGAAATCTTCAGGGGGGGCGCCAAATGATTAATTATTTTTAAGGGAGGCGTAGTAACATCAAGTTTAGAAACCACTGACATAAAGCGTGTATTTTATATTAAAAATTGTTGATGTAAAAAGGTTTCAACTGTATTTATCAATTTTTATGTACCTATAATACAGTCATGATATCAAAATATTATTAGTTCAACTGTGTATCACTGAAATACGGTTATGGTTTAATATTTTATTTACAAAAAAATAAAAGATATTTTTTAAAAAGACTCAAACAATGTTTCGTAGGTGTTCCGAAGTACTTATGTACCTTTCTGCGACTGTCACTATCGCATTGATGGTTACCGGACTTTTTGGAAATCTACTCACTATTGTGGCGTTAGCAAGGCATTCCAAAATTCGCACGATAGCCGCTGCATTTATCATCAGGTAAATATTTTGTAAAGACATATGCGTATAAAAAAGATGAAGATTTTCAGTGTCTATTTCACTTCATACTGCCTGTAGTCTGTGACTAAAATTTAAGAGATATCTCATCATTATAATACGGTTCGCTAATGGAGCGGCAAAGCAATGAAACAATATAATAATAAGAATTCACAATAAATTCTTTCATAAATTATGAAACGTAAAATATTTTGTTGAGAAGATTTCAAAATCTATCATTTGTTGCTTGATACTTTAAATTATGTTTTTATTTCAGTTTGTGTTGTGCCGATCTATTATTCTGTGTGACTGTTTTGCCATTCTCAGCAAGTCATTTCCTGCATCGCACCTGGGTACACGGTGACTTTCTATGTTCTCTGATTCCATTTCTGAGATATGGAAATGTAGGAGTATCATTGTTATCAATAACTATGATATCAATCAACCGTTATCTCCTTATTGCTTGGCCTCACATCTATCCGAGGGTCTACACTAAAAAAACTGTCATAGCACTGATTGCGTTTTGCTGGATCTTCAGTTATGGAATGCAAGTTCCCACCTTTCTTGGAATCTGGGGTAAGCTTGTTTTAAGCGCTTACCGAATGCGTCTATCAAAGCCGCAATGATATAAGAACACTCGTATTATCGAGCTGTAGACACTAGAGCAGCGCTTGGCTAGCCGCGGCCCGTGACTGTTTTGTAAATAGTTTGGAAATATTTTTATTTCGCGCCTAAACTGAAATCTGTCACATCCACAAAAGCTGCAGCCTACTGCCGACCTCAAAAGCTATGACACTCAAAAATCTCATAACATTTTGCTTCGACTCGCATGTATACTACCTAGTTATTTAGAAGTTCTCATTTATTTCTTGCCAAAACGATGATGAATAACATTTATTTCATTTTGCCACTATGTGGTCTTTGCCTGCTCTAGAGGAATGGTTTTCATTTGATGATGCACTTCCAACGTACCTTGATAGTTGCTCTCCCAGTTAGCTCACCTCTGCTTCAGATTGATGATTGCAGAATTCATTACATCCCCGAACCCTATTTGTGAATAATGCAAACTTCAAGAGGTTTATATAATTAAAGACTTGAGGCGAACAAGATCATATTCGTTCGCAATTTCTTATTAAGATATTTATGGTGTGTTTCAGGAAAATTTGGATATGACAAAGATCTGGGGACTTGCAGTATTACAGATGACAAATCTGGACGAAATGCAAAAACACCACTGTTTGTGATCGCCTTTATTATTCCTTGTGTAATTATTATTGGCTGTTACACTTTAATTTTTGTCGTTGTCAAAAGGTAGATATAATATATTTAAATGTACTATTATTTGAACCTTTCTCGTAACTTTTTTTATTATTTTTATTATAAGATCGCACGCAAGGCTGCAGCGTCATACAAGTGGTGGAGGCGCAACGGGCACTGAAAAAAAAACTGAATGGAATCTGACAAAAATGATTTTCGCAATTTTTCTTGGATTTCTTGTATGCTATTTACCAATAACGACTGTAAAAATTGCTGATCAAAGGATTGCATACCCAGGTAAATAACTTAGATAATTTAATATTAGATCATTCGATGGCATTTCTAAATAGTAAGTAGGTAATACCCCATCATTTATCGATGTCATTTTTTATAGTCCAGGAGGCAGTGAATTTTTTTGTACTTATTTTCCCAGTCGGTGAATATGAAATAAATTTTTGGATGGTGATACAAAACGACAATTTGTGAGTCTGGCTAAAATTTTTGGATGGGTTCACAAGATAAAATAAAAGACGAGTTCACTTATTTTCCCAGTCATAAATATTTGACATTAATTAAAGTGAATCATCCCAAGTGGAGGAAAGTCAGTCTGGCTGAAAATTTGCGGATGCAAAAATTTGACCGATTTTTGAAATCCGTAACCCTTATTTTCCCATTCTTGAATTTAACGTAGGTATCATTTTATACTATCATAAACTGTAATCAAAAGTAAGTCTGGCTGATTAACGAAATTGGCAAATGAGTCTGGCGGCATCTTGAAAATCGTAAAAATTACAAAATGTTTGCTCTTATTTTCCCGGACTTGAAAATTTGTCACATGATAAATAATACTATAATTTCATAGAAAATACACGTCTGGCTGTCATTTACAATCACGAAAGCCCCGCCAGACCTACAACTCAGATAGTTAAATGAGCGCGCCTGACGAGCGTTGGACGAGTGTGGCAAGGCTTCCGGGGTGTTCCACATTAGCCAGACTATATTAATTGCAGCTGTAATTATAATATAAACTGTCAATTGACAAATTTTTAGGGCTGTGAAAATAAGGGCAATAGTTTTGATTATGTTTTTCCAATTTTTTACCTGCCAGACATATTACCCATACTTACAGATTAGTCAGACTATTTTTTTTTAACATCACTATATCTCTCACTAATAGAACTATTTTTATCACTGGAAAAAAATGCAATACTTTCTAACGCATTTTCCGCCCCAACCCATCGGACCCCCCCTCCCCTACATATTATATTATATGAATTTTGCTTAGAATAACAAACCGAATAATTCTATCGATGTTTGTTGACTGGGAAAATATACCGAAAATCTTCACTGCCATATTTGTTCACCATTCCATAGGTATAATTCTAAACCTCTGTAAATAGCCAAATAGCCAAAGTTTTATATGACCATAATATGTAAACATATTTTTCCAGTGTATAATTTCGTTTTTTTTTTTTGTTTATTACAGTAGCGCATATAGTAGGGTATTTGTTATTATTTCTATCAGCGTGTATTAATCCAATAATTTACGTTACAATGAATAAGCAATACAGACAAGCGTATTATGAAGTCTTACGATGCGGATGGACTAGGCCTACACCAACTACTGCAACAGACATACCTAGTAGGACATTAATGTCTGTTGTATTCACACCAAACAGACCCCCTAACGGTAACCCGCAAATAAAAATCGCAAGGATATGATTCAACGCTCCTTAATTCAACCCAACTAAGAGTTTTGAGTACGATTAGTATTGGTGTTCTCTATAAGTTGTACCTTTGATTATAGAAAATGTTAATTTTAAGTTTACCGCCCTAGGGCGTAGATATAAGGGGGGTAAAGGGGATAGTTACCCCCCCCCCAGGATCATAATAATAAAAAAATAAAACTGAAAATAATACGAATACCTGGCTAAAAAATAAAATTTTGAAATTCTTTTTGAAAAGGAATTTGTAAAATTTGTGTGGGAATTTATATTTTACTTGACACCTTGCTTCGTGAGTATTCTAGTGTGATATTAATAAAACTTAAAAAAAATATTGACTTTTTTGCTTTACCCCCCCCCCAGAAAAAAATATTTACGCCCTTGTTACCGCCGCTGTGAATTTAATAGTTCAAAAAAATGTGTTTTATTTAAATGAAAAGTTATCACACAAAAATTAGACGACAATTGAAAAAACGTTACGCATTATATGTAAAATTCTAAATAAGTGGATACACATTCCAAAACAATATACTTACATAAAAACAATATCAACGTACTGGCGGATAAACCATGAATGTGTTTGTGAAAATTGAAGTTTCGTTTAAAAGATATTTTTTATATAAATAAAATTATCGATCAATTTGGACATTTTTTATAATCAAAGATTAGCTAAAGCTATTTATTTCGGTTGTAACACAAGTGATTTGAAAAATATATTGTGTAGAACTATATTTATTTTTATGTAAGTAAAATTGTTTATGATTTATTGTTAATGCTTATTTAAATAATGTAAGTCAATAAAAATAAACCATTTTTCAATAAAAAAATTTATTTCAAAATTGTAAAATTGTATTTTTTATTTGAAAAAACGTATGGTTTTCGTCAGATTACTTAATCATTGGTAAAAAACGTAAAATTAATGTTACAATAATCGAAAATAACACAGACAATGACATTTTTACAATAGCTTGTTTTTCCCTTGCAGAATACCGTAAAAATTGCAATTTTTTCCAATTTATAAACAAGCTTTCACAGACTTTTAAATCTCTGAAAATATATCTACTGATATTAACAAATTTAAGATTTAACACAATTCTTGAAATAACCGCTTCAATTATATTTTAATGCCTTTTCATTATATTAAATGAAGTTATATACAAATAGTAAATATAAACTTAATTAAAAAACAAACATAATAAGTATGCAAAATGTATAAACCATACACTTTTAATTAAATCTAAAAATGACTATATATGTACCCTTGGCACTTCGTTTCATAGGTATTCAAAGTTTTTTTGCAGCACAAATAATTTCAAAATGTTGTGATAAAATACAAAAAAAACGGACATAACAATATGGCCTAGCACACATGAAAAGCGTTCAACGCGCGTTGGCTCAACGCGCGTTTACAATTAGGCTTTTGAAAAAAAAATAATTATCGATTGTTTTGTTATATTTTAAAACTTTATTATAAATAATATTGATAATCGATGCGAAAAACTTTCAAAAAACTTTTTTTAAATTAATTATAAGCAATTTAAAATTGATAAAATATTAAAAAAAATCACGTGACTGCAAACGCACTAAAATTGTTTATGACCGTTGTGACGTCATAATGTTAAAATGTATATACGCAGTATACTATCAATGGCTTCTACATGTATTATTATAATAATATAAATTACCATTATGACGTCACATCATGTTCGGGAAAAGTCGGCGCGTTCTCGGAACTGAGTACAAAAATTTATTTTTAATTTGATATAACTTTTGAATTATAACGAAAATAAAAAAAAGAAAAATAGTTTTGTTATAAAACTTATATACGATCTTTCCATTTATGACAAAAAAAAATTTCATTCAAAAGCCCAATTCTATACAATAAATTGTATATAACTGTTTATATGATAACGCGCGTTGGCGCCGCGTTGAACGCGCGTTATCATATAAACAGTTATATTATGCAATTGTATAGAAATTGTAATCGCGCGTTGAGCCAACGCGCGTTGAACGCTCTTCATGTGAGCTAGGCCTAAAGCTATCTACTGTAATGAATGTCAGAGAGAGAAAAAAAGTCTTGTTCTCTCTCGCACTTAAAATTACAATTTTGTAAAGGCAGCTACACGGTCAGTTAAACTGCCAGTTATAAAACTGTTTAGTTAAATCGCAACGTGTGTATGGTGTTGAACGTGTGTATCAGTTGAACTGATGAAATACAAAAACTCGTTTGATAAATGATAGTGATTGCAAATTACAATCATTAATTATATTTTACTGTCAAGCTTCACGTGCACCAAAACAATGGGCGTGTTTGGCCGAAGTAAGTACTTACTAAATTTAGTAAGTCACTTACTACACTTACAAAATTTTCGGCCGGAACACAAAATAAGTGCTAACGCAGTAAGCATGGCTTAATATAAGACGCCATTTTGCTTATTGTTGATGTAAACAAAACAAACAGTACCATACCTCTCATTTATCCATTTGTAATTTATTTACATGAATTAAATTATAATGATAAATTTAGTACTGTCAATTATATTCAATCTATGAGGTTATGTACGGGATATAACGTAAACCGGTGTTTTGAGTTATGACAAGCCAGTAAGTCTGTCCTGGCCGAAAAGCGCTATAGTCAGCTTGTAAGATTTTAATTTTTTTATGCTTACTGGTTTACTAAGTTTAGTAAGTACTTACTTCGGCCAAACACACCCAATGTCAACACAGTCCATGAAGTCAACGAGAGTGGTTTGAGGAATTTACAGAAAATAGAAACGAATATTATCTCTGGAAAATACAGTCTATACCGCGACTGTGCGAAAAGAGATGCTGCATACTCAAAATTAAAAAGGATCCCATGCGAGCTTATAAATAGTAAAAAAAAAACCTCTGATGTGGAGGGATAGCATTTCGCATGACAGTTATGTTTCTTTTCCGTAAATGGTGTAACTAAAGAAAAAAGATTTAGATAGGTATTCTCATCTATATTTACACCATATGCTGCGTCATCTTTTATGAGTCTTTTTCATGGCAGATATTAATCTGACCACCGCTAGAACGTCGTAAGTAGTCGAGGCCATATTATCATAAACTGTAGGTAAGGGACTGATAGATTTATCTCAACGTGTGTAGGCCCCACGTACATACGATTTAGGGCGTGTTCAGATGAGGCGTTTTATGCGCGAGTCCACTCGCGCGTTGACAGTCGCGCGTACTCGAGATACCAGAGCTACATATATCCCGTCCAGATGCCTACGCGCGTTTCCTAACTCGCGCGTAAAACGCGTGCAATGAGCGGGACTCTCGACTCGCGCGTTTTACGCGCGAGCGCCGTGCGAGTCGAGATACTCGGGTGCCAATTGCTGCGTCCAGTACTACGCGCGAGTCCGTTGCGATGTTTCGATCGAGGGTATGCAAGCCACAACACAACCGCAGTTTCCGAGTCCATGTTTGTAACTGGCGCCACAGCGAGCTCAGCGCAGAAACGCGCGTAAAATGCGGTATCTGGACGCAATAGAAATTGAAACGCGCGAGTGGACTCGCGCGTAAAACGCCTCATCTGAACACGGCCTTAATTGAAGAGCTTTAACTGTACAGTTTATCTGACCGTGTGTAGCTGCCTTTATTACTTTTATCATTCTGACAGTGGCGTAACAATTTGATGGCAGAACGGGCAAAATGCTACAGGACAGAAGCATCCTAACATTTATTCTTACAATATTTCGTAAAATTTTCCACGAGCCTTAAACGGTATAGTTACACCATTGCGTTCTGATAAATACAGTTAAGATTCTTATTGGCCACACCTTAGTAATGATTGGATAATAATGTGTTAATAATAAAATTATTTTGAACCCCTGTCCTAAATTTGCTACTCACTTGAGTCACCCAGATAAATTTGAAAATTAAAAAAAATATTCTTAATAATAGCACGGTGCCCATAAAAAGTGTTCTACTGTTATATTCCTGTATATACAGTATGTACAGTACAGCACGTAAGGTGCACATAGGGAAATTAACATTGGGAAAAAATGACTGGATCAGAGTGAGCCTTGAAATCTTGTTTTTCAATTTGACAGATAATATTCTTTTGCAAAATCAATGTGTATACTACTGAAGAAAATATTCAAATGATTACAACATAATCGGACTTTTTTTATAAATAGGACATTAAGTTCCCAAAAATACTTAAATAATATGGTGCGAGATCAAATATCTCCGCCTATTCGTGTTGAACCTAAAGACATTGGGTCACTGATTTACCAACGCGCATACATAATACCAGTCAGACAATTTTTGAATGCAATGTTTCCAAACAGACGGTGTTGTTTTTTTGTTTTATTTTTGTACAAAAAAAATAAAATAATGATTTATAAGTATTTTATTATTAAAAAAGCCAAGTAAAATAAAAATAAATTAAAATAAAATAGAAATCCTCAAGATTACCACGATAATTCAATAGAAATAACACTTAATGCAGTCATGGCTAACTCTGATCCAAGTATTGTTTCCCAATACTAATTTCCCTATGTGCACCTTACGCGTTTACATACTGTATGTGTTAGACATTCGCTGTTAATTCTGAAGGCATATTGTACTGATCATGTTCAGCTTTATTTTTTTCGAAATTTTGTATCCTAGAATTCATTGTAAAAGTTTGGGCATAACTCTATTTATTTTGTATTCTAAATTTAAGTAACTGAAGACGTCGGTAACTCTTGAGACAATTTGACAAGTCCTATAAATGAGTGTCCTTTGCGAAGTATCACAGTTCGATTTTTTTCGGTTTGCTGAATATACAAACGATCGTGAGATCTCAAATTGTAAACTACAGATGTATAACAGCTCGTATCGGCTGATAAATCAGCTGTCCTTACTCCTATCGTACTGCATTTTGCAATAATTGTCGATAGGGGATGCTCTTTGCGCATCAAATTTATAGAGAAGCTATTAGTTAAGCTCGATGTTTCATAATACATCTAAAACATCAAAAACAATCATTATTTTCGAAATGGCTTCTGACAAAAAAGGAATTATATAATATGTGGCCATTAAATGCAGAGAAAAATAAATTAAACAATCATTATTCTTGACTAATGCCTTGGCATAAAGGTGGCACTTCATATGGCTATTTGTGTTCGCTATTGGGTGTTTGTTGTATTTGGCAAAATATATGACGTTCAAGACAAACAAGCAAATAGAGGCAAATACGACCATCTACACATGGCAGTCAAATAGCAAACACACAAACATTTGGCAGCAGAACGTAAGGTTCAAAATTCCAGAAATTTTAGCACTGTTTCATTGTCCCAATTCATTTTCAATAGTAATTGTTCCAGTTCTCGCTCACAGCACAGACACAAAAATACTGCACGTCCGTACAGGTTCACGGCACGTGCGCTTCTGAATATGGCCATTGTGTGGACGGTTTATTTGCGTATTTGCCTATTTGACTCCTTTGATGTGCCTCGAAAAAACCGACAAGCGCACGATAACGGGTATTTGGTATTGGCCTTGTCAAATAGGCAAATAAGGCCAACACTTTGTCAAATAGACCCTCCACACTTGGTAATTGTTTGCCAAATATGCCAAATACAAATAGCCATGTGAAGTGCCGGCATAAGGCATACCTGTGCATATACGATATATAATCCACCTTCCAATATATACAATGTGGAATTTTTATCTTCGAATTTGTATTTGGAAAAATTAAACTTCCCCCCTGCCGATATGTCATGACTCCATGGCCCTATTTTACCTAAAAGTGGAAACAATTAGTGGTTTGTTTGCGTCAAACATAAAAAAATATCAGATCGGTACATACTACCTCCATTTAAGACATTCAAATCTGGCCTTCCACCTTTGAAGTGGGCAGACAACACACCTAAGAAAAATACAAATGTTTAACGTACAGTTTATCATTCTGAGACTATTGTTCGCTCAGCAATACAAAAAATGTTCGTTTTTTATTTAAATATACAGGCTCATTCAGAAATAGAGGTGGAAAAAAATTCAGAAATCAAATAAGCTTAAATCTTCAGTATCTTAAAATATGAAAGAAATCGGCAGGTTCATTTTAGAAAAAAAATAAAAGTTTCTTTTAAAAAATGCACCCGCCACTGGCGAATTGAATTTCGTATTGTGCCTTCAAGGACTAACCAAAGTCAAACATCTATACTGATTATGTAACTGCTGTGAATTTTTAAACTAAATGCATTTTATGATCAGTTATTAGCGATTGCTCTGCCATGATGCTGATAAAACAAAAGTGGTCCCTTTTTACGAATATTAACAGATATGTTACAGTGTTTGACAATACATTTTTCTAATATATAATATGAGTGTTTTTTAAAAATTGTGGCAAACTCTAGCTATATCTTACTGTTATTAATTTAGTCTTAAAAACTTTACCGCATAACATTTTCTAATTAGCGGATATGTTTTTATTATAATGGTGAATTAAAAGCTGGCAGAAACACACAAACAGTATGTTAACCGTTTTTCCGAGCGCGTAGTGTCTCCGAAGCACGAAATTTTAATAGAAGCATGCAGCATTTGTGAACTTGTGAATTTCATTGCATAATAAAGTTTCCAGTCTTGGGTAAGTCCATGTTATTGTATATTACTTCTTAATTTTGCATTCCTTTTGAAATAATACAATTGAAGGTAAAAAAAAAATTGGTTGTCTGTAAAGTCGGTTTACGGGCGATAGTTTTACGTGATAACGTCATAAAGAAACATTGATGAACTCTCTGACGTCACGCGAGAAGAGAGAGAAATGCGTACAAGCCGACGCTTGGGCCGATCGTGCCTCTCTATCGCTTATACCGCGCTCTCGCTTGCACGCTCAGGCTCAGGCGGAACGTGACACTTTTTCGTGCGTGCAGCCGGTGTTTCATTAGTTTATAAGACGTTATCACGTCAAAATATCAAATTTAATTAGATACTACAGATAAGTTCTTCAGATCTTGGAAAATGTGTTCATCTTGGATTTTCGATAATAAAGCGAGGAATTCAATAAATTTAATATGAGCACGTTTTTCCATCATCTGTAGTTTGAATAAAAAAATATTAGCTATATGAATATTAACAACAAAAATCAATAAATTAGTCAATTTGAATTTTCTCCGCCTATTTCAATTCTTGTTTTCTCCCGTTTGAACAATAAAATTAGAAATGCCTTTGTTTTTATGTTAATTAAGTAAATAAAACTCACGGAATCAATACAATTTCCACAAACGTCGGAAACTTAAAATTAAATTATTTCTAAATAGGCCCGTAGCCAGGTCCAAATCGTAGTACGGGCAAATAAGAACGATGGACGGGCGAGATTATATAACAACAAACGGGCAAACAAATCGCTAGTACGGGCATCGCCCGTACATGCCCTTACGTGGCTACGGGCCTGTAATTCTAAACTTTGCTAACGTGATCTCTAAAGGTGGCACTTCTCATGGCTATTTGTGTACGCTATTGGGTGTTTGTTGTATTTGGCAAAATATATGACGTTCAAGGCCAACATGCAAATAGAGGCAAATACGACCATCTACACATGGCAGTCAAATAGCAAACACACAAACATTTGGCAGCAGAACGTAAGGTTCAAAATTCCAGAAATTTTAGCACTGTTTCATTGTCCCAATTCATTTTCAATAGTAATTGTTCCAGTTCTCGCTCACAGCACAGACACAAAAATACTGCACGTCCGTACAGGTTCACGGCACGTGCGCTTCTGAATATGGTCATTGTGTGGACGGTTTATTTGCGTATTTGACTCCTTTGATGTGTCTCGAAAAACCGACAAGCGCACGGTAGCGCGTATTTGGTATTGGCCTTATTTGTCAAATAGGCAAATAAGGCCAACACTTTGTCAAATAGACTGTCCACACTTGATAATTGTTTGCCAAATATGCCAAATACAAATAGTCATGTGAAGTGCCGGCATTACACTTCATTATAAGTAGGTTTTTTTTCGCCTCTATTTCTGCATCACTCTATATTTCATTTTCTTTTCACTCATAAAAACAAGTCGAGCTTTACTGTTTTTAAGTACTGCATAATAATTAGTTCGGATGTTGTGACACACACTTTTTTTTAAACCCACCTATTTTTGGAGTTGGAAATCTTCGCGATGCTACTCTTCTATAATCGAAATTTCTATTGTCACCTGCCAAGACACCTTCCTCGACATACTCATCGGTATATTCATAAAGAGGATCCTTTCCATCGACTAAAAGATTTTCTTGTGCATCATTTGTCTGATTTTTTAGACCAATGTTACTTTTATCTACACCGTCTACTTTTAAATATTCATAATTTGTATTAACGGTTGTATTCATAGACGCTAAAGTCGCGTCAAAATATTCATATTTAATAGACAGTGTTAATAATTCTTGTTGAAGAACCAATAATTTCTTTTGAACGTTGTTAAGTTCAGTTTTTAAATGTGCAATGGCAACGAAAGATAATATTATAATAATTAAAGATATTAACAAATTTAGTTGAATGTACAGTTTTGTTCGTCTATTTTCAAACGCAATGTGAGTTTGGATATGAACATCAATTTCTCCATCTATGTTACCTACAAAGAAATTGCGTATCTACATTAAATCATATAAATGATACAGAGTGCAGCAGGTAGTTTTGACGGTTTTTAAAACGATGGTTAAGAAGTAGTTAATAACTTCGAGTTTTGTGATTGTTTTTAAATAGTGAAAATGATTTATTTCTAGACTAAGCAAAAAACATAACTGTGGCAGATTTTATAATAACGTTAAAATCTTCTAAACAGAAGCAGTTTGTAAAAATATATTTCGTTGATAACATGAACTGCGAGTTTGCGTAATTTATATAATATATTGTCATAGACACAGTGCCGGATTAACCATTAGGCAGAGTAGGCAACTGCCTAGGGGCCCCGCATCGACTAGGGGCCCGTGCACGCACCAAGAAAAAAAACTTTTCATTGAACGAAAATTTTATTTGAAAATTTGCATGAAATTTTCCAACAACAATATTATTTTCTTTCGTTGTTTATTGTAATTTATTGCATTTAACAAGATAAAATTTTAAATAAGTACGTCACGTCTCATTTCTCTTTCCTGACCCATCAAAAAACCTGGATCATCAATTATCTATAGCCTATTGATTAAGACCATTTCAATAAAGCTAACGAGTCAGGTAAGGCGATGCTGCAGCATCTAGTCAAAGTAATCATGTTGTTACAATACCACATAAGACATTGAAGTAACAGGATGCCGGAAGTTACTCACATCCCTTCATCAACTTGAAAAGACCTGATTGCATTGCCTAGGGGCCCGGACAGGGTTAATCCGGCCCTGCATAGACATTACGTCAATTAACGTGGCTAGTTGTCTTCATGTTTTGCCGCGGAATTACGTTAATGTACGTTGCCTGTCTATAAATGTTTTCTGTAGTACTACCCTTAAATTATGTATAATAATAATAATATTTACTGTTAGGCAATAAAACTGAAGTATGTGGCTCTTTTTTCTTAGTTCTTGGACATTTCTTATCTGTGCAAGATGTCAATGTTACTTTAACTTTTTCTTGGTCATTGGTGTTTGCTTCAGTCACTACTATCCTATTCGCTGATGACATTTTAGCTTACTAATATCGACATGTTACGTTGTACAGATTACATTTTCAGATTATTTTTTTTTTATTATAATATTCATTCAAATAATCCATTGTTCTTTATGAAACATCTACAAAAACAAGACATTAATTATTATATATTATATGACAATATAATTACAAGCATTCCATAAAATTCAAATAAAAGAACAACTGTTTAAACTAAAGTAAAATATTCAGAAAAGCGGAAATGTATTAATATTGGTTATTCCCGATGATTCAATAACGTGTTACCATTTTGTGTGGAAATGCAATTTTACTAGGGGGAAGTATTTCAATAACAACGACATTATAGAAATTACTGCACTATTAAGATTATTTATGCAAATTAATCAATTTAAAGAGGTTGAGGTCGTATCCTAATCTTGCACTCACTAGGTTTTTTATTTTACTGATTTCTAAAGCAGTTATTATTTTAAGAATGTGCGATTTTTTGTTACTAAATGTTACGAGACGAATAAATTAAATTGTTTATCATAAAGCATTTTGCCATTTTTTTTTCTAATTATTATCTCGTGCATAAAGATAATAATAATAGCAAAATTATTAAGGAAGCGTTACTGTGTAACATCCAAATGTTATTATTTTTTGCAAAATTGGAGGGAAATAAACCTATTACTATAATGATAATATAATAAAAAACAAAACAGAAATCACAAAAAGCAAGTGTAGATACGACCTTTGGATATAATATAACTGTTTTTTTTAACACTTGTTGATTTGATTCTATTGTGTGCAACAGGTGTTCTCTATAGGTTAGAATAGAAAAAATGTTTGAACACAAACTTACCTTAAATCAACGTCTTCCAGTCACATTAACGTAAAAATAAGTGAGGAAAAAGATATCTAAAAGTCAACTTATCACCGCAAATCTATTGAAATCAACATTGATAAACTGTGTAAACAATATATTAAAACCGGTTGTAAACGACAAAAACATTTATGTACCTACACTAATGTCAATAATATTTATAAACAAAAAAGACAACAACATTTAACTTACGAACTAAATTTTAAAATGACATTAAAATTAAACATAAGCGCGTATAAAATTAAAAAAAAAAACAATTATCTTATCACATGGCAAATGCTCGTTTAGTTTATTTATAGTACATTAGATAATTTTTACAACACATTCTCTTAGCCAACTCGTTCTCCGATGATCTCCGACCAACAGCTGCAAGATCGCTGTTTAACAATATGCACATGAGGGCATAGCAGCGACTGCAAATTGCGAATTCTTGTCACTCTTTTCCACTCGTTTGGCCGGCAGTGTATAAATAGCTCAAAACCAAACCACACCGTTCTTCTTTGAAAGCATTTTTGCCTATTTTATTGTATTTTTGTACACTTTACTGGAATTACGGTCGGTGAAGCAGGTAGATTGTTCCGCTTTTATCTCGTACAGGCCCGAACTAACCAGACGGCAGCTAGGAAGCGGAAAAACGATTTTAAGCCACTGATATATAGTTTACTTTTTATTGATAACCGATTTAAGGTGTGTTCGTATGGAAAAACAGATTGCATTTTTAGTTGCGTGAAGACACATATTACGATGAGGTGTAACATTATGTTGAAAACAAGCACTGACGAGATTTAACAGGCACATTTTTTTTAAGGAATTTCAAAAATATTCAGCTGTTCCATTTAAATTGAGACATTCTGTATGTTTAATCTGTACATACAGTTAAAAGTACCATTTAACACATTAACTGCCGTGTATCAATAATTCGTAGACGACTGTCTGGTAAACAACAACGAGATAATTCGATCATGTTTATTTAAAAAAAAAAGCGGAATGCTGTATATTAAATGACAAATATATCACATAAAACGGGATTTCAATTAAACAAATAAAAGATAAACCTATGGCAATTAGCAGTTAACGTGTCAACATTATGTATTCACATTACGTTGTTACAAATACCAAACAAAAATACGTCAGCATAAAATGCTTGCAATTCGTATGAACAGTTATGTTGATTTTTACACACGTCTCATATCGACTAACGATTTGAAAATAAAAAAAATGTAGTAGGTAGTAACATTTATTAATCATTAATTAATTACTAAACAATAACTCTTAGTACTACGTATACATTTTTTACATATATCTGTGAGTAATAACACTGACATTAAAACAATAAAGTAATTGGTAAAATAACAATAAAATATATTACCTACATTTAATTTAGATAGTGTGTATTTTCTGTTAGTACAAAATTAGTGCTAATTAAGCCTTAAAACACTTGAAATTACACTTGCGTGCATGACGATTAATTAATTATTATTTTGTAATAAACTAGTTCATTTATTTTACAACAAAAAAATTCCCCGATTTTTGAATCAATTTCTTTAACTTCAATATTCCCCACATTTAACGTACGTCACTCATAATTATTATATTTATAATTAGGAATCTTTTTTATTTTATATACCGATTCATGCTAAATATTAACTACTGACATCAAGAAAAGTACCTATTTATTCGCCACTGGACTACGCTTCGCTGCTATTTAATTAAAACAATTTAACAAATAATTTATCATAACTAGAGAATACAATCCCGGGATCCCGAATCTCGGGATCCCGGCCGTTTTCTGACCCCGAAAATCCCGGGATCTTACTTGGCTAATCTCGGGATTTTCGGGATTGCCAAAAACAGATCTAGTTTGCATTCCGTAATCCGTTGCGCCTTGACAATTACCTTGCCTAGATTATATTAATATTATTTATTACATAACGACAAAAAACAATCCTTAAATACGCGGTACGATATGTAAGAATATGAAATCTCCATTCTCCATATCCTGAAGTACAAGTACAAAATGAATCGGGGTTGGCAAATAGTATTAGACGTGAAATAGCCTGTTCGAAAATGGAGGAGTTCGTGGATATCACTTAGAAACAGCATATAAGTATCTATTGTCTATTCCTCCAACGAGCGTAGAACCTGAGCGAGCGTTTTCAGCTGCTGCTATGTTGGCAATAAACTACGAAGCAGGCTTGGAAGTCAAACATTGGATGCTTTGATATTTCTGCGATTGTATTTTCTAAATTCTAAATAGTTTTTTTGTGTTGTCTTTTTGATTTCTTGCAAAAGTAAAGTTTTTATTTGTTTTATCTATTTTCTTTTCTTACTATATTGTGATTTGTGTTGTGCAACTATTTTAAAAACATTTTTTAAGAAATTACTCAAGTTTTTTTCATTTGACCCCAAATAGAAATCACATAGCCTAATCCCGGGATAGCCCCGGGATCCCGGGATTACGCATCAAAAATCCCGGGACTGAAAAACATTCTCGGGATTGTATTCTCTAATCATAACACAGCTGAACAGGGCAGTTTCATTACAAATTATTTAATTAAATAAATATATTGTCAAATTAGTAGGTACGTATTTTAATAGCTCTGATCCAGCCTCTCTGCGAACGGTAACAGAAGCATCATAGTCATGCGCAGTAGCTCAATAACCGATACAGTTTCGTTTTAGCTACTGCGCATGACTGTGACGGTTATGGTACCGTTCGTAGGGAGGTTGGGACAGAGCTAATACCAACAGCATTGATGTAACTAGAAGATTTGAAGCAGGGATGGGGCCCGTCTGTCTGGACAGTTTTTGTTCATATATTTTATAGAATGTGTCGGATTTCATCGACCACTCCACCTTAGCTACGCCTATGGATTTAACAAGCACACTTGCAGCATTTGGTAGATTTTTGCCTTTCAAAATACATGTATTCCTGGAATGATAAAAACATATAATTAAATATGTCTATTTATCTACTATCTGTATCCGTCGTGGAAGGTTAAAAGATGAATTCAAGCATTAAAACGTATTTTTACAAACCAATAAAAATGCAGCTCCAAGAAGCAAAGCCTTATGCTTTTTATCCATACTTCTATTTGGAAAGTCAACACACATATTATACCCCACCAACAAATGGTCCCATTGATGTGAAATAGATCCTATTGTTTGTGTTCCGTCGCCTGTTAAAACCTAATAATATAATAATATATTTATTTACGATTTATTACTTTATCTGCTTGGCTATTGGGGACATTGACAAAAATTAATAAACAGTATGTAAACACGTAAGGTGCACATAGGGAAATTAGCATTGGGAAAAAATGACTGGATCAGAGTGAGCCTTGAAATCTTGTTTCTCAATTTAACAGATAATATTCTTTTGCAAAATGAATGTGTATACTACCGAAGAAAATATTCTTTTTTATTAATGGGACATTAAATTCCCAAAAATACTTAAATATGGTGCGAGATCAAATATCTCCGCCTATTCGTGTTGAACCTAAAGACATTGGGTCACTGATTTACCAACGCGCATACGTCATACCAGTCAGACAATTTTTGAATGAAATGTTTCCAAACAGATGGAGTTGTTTTTTTGTTTTATTTTTGTACAAAAAAATTAAAATAATGATTTATAAGAGCTTTTTATTGTTAAAAAAGCCAAGTAAAATAAAAATAAATCAAAATAAAATAGAAATCCTCAAGATTACCACGATAATTCAGTAGAAATAACAATTCATGCAGTCATGACTAACTCTGATTCAAGTATTTTTTCCCAATGCTAATTTCCCTATGTGCACCTTACGTGTTTACATAAGTACTGTATATTTCTTTTAAAAATTTCAGCAAGAGTTTTTTAGTGGAATCCTGAATGTTTTTAAAAGACTAGCTGATATTTTGTGGAAATATTTAATTATAATATTGTATTCAATCTGATCTATTTATAAATTAAATTAATCGTATGTATTTGGTTGATAATCTGTAAAAATGAAAGATGTATATCTTATTATATTGACCTTAAATTCAACATCCTTCGATATAGTGCAAACACACATACTTGCTGGACCAACAATACGAAATAGAATTGTGTCACCTTCAGGAGTCAGTACGAATAAAGTGGGATTTAGTAAAGACCACTGTTGTTGTATAACACCCAAAAACTCGCCAGGAGGTAGCCAAACTTCCATTTCCTGGAACAAACATTTTTACCTATGTGTCTATTCAGATACTTGAGGTGGGGATCTACTACTTTAAGAGCTATATGACAATAGTTTAAGAAGTTGTATCCACACTGGATAGAGTTATTTTATTTTTTGATAAATAGCCAGCACGCAAATACCCGCAGTGGTTCCAGCGCAAAACTTGCCTCGTGTGCAGCGGTCTTTACAAAATAATATAATATTGTTACACGCTCCCCGTTGGGACGACAAAGAATTTCGTGAGACAACAATCGGCTCGTCATTCTAACAATGACACACGGATTGTTGTGGATCAACAATCGACTTGATTGTTACAACAATAATAATATGCGTACGTAAAAAGGCTTTGTTGCCAAAACGTTCGTCATTACCTGTAAATAGCACCCGAATATACAACTGATACATGCAAATTTTCGTCTAAATTGCAACGATTCTTGTCGTGTCTGATCGTACAATCTCATGCTGAAAGCTCGATTGGAACCGAACCAAGTTCTATGGCATGATGTAGATGATTCAGTTGCTAGATATAACGATTCTCCTCGAGGCACTTTCACCGTATAACGATTTTCTGATTCCACATTTAACAATACTACAAAAACAAATAATAGAATAACATAATATTTTAATGCTGTCATTCAGAACGCAAAAATGATTAGATAGTAGACTCATTTTTTGAGTTACACCTTAGAAACAGTGGCGGATCGTTGTAAAGGCGCAATAAGCGCATCACGTCCTTCGGCATCGCAAATAAGGCCTAGCACACATGAAGAGCGTTCAACGCGAGTTGGCCCAACGCGCGCTTACAGTTTCTATACAATTGTATATAACTGTTTACATGATAACGCGCGTTGGTGGCGCGTTGAACGCGCGTTATCATGTAAACAGTTATATACAATTGTATAGAAACTGTAAGCGCGCGTTGGGCCAACACGCGTTAAACGCTCTTCATGTGTGCTAGGCCTTATATACAATTGTATAGAAGTTGTAAACGCGCGTTGGCACAACGCGCGTTGAACGCTCTTCATGTGTGCTAGGCCTAAGGCCTAGTTTATATGAGAGGCGTTCAACGCGCGTTGGCCCAACGCGCGTTTACAGTTTCTATACAATTGTATAGAACTGTTTATATGATAACGCGCGTTCAACGCGCAACCAACGCGCGTTATCATGTAAACAGTTCTATACAATTGTATAGAAACTGTAAACGCGCGTTGGGCCAACGCGCGTTGAACGCCTCTCATATAAACTAGGCCTAAGACTTTTTGGTTTTAACGTTTCGTTTGATAAAAAATATTGGTACCAAGTAAAATGATGATACGATTTCGAATAATAGTCTTGTCTTATCTTAAAAAATGTAATTATTATCTTGACTTACTATCATCTAGTTCAATTGTTTGTTGAATGTAAAGGCCATCAACACCGTCTAAAAAGTCTAAGCCACTTCTTGCGACAATTTGTGTCATATTTGTTGACTGCCATTCAATTGTTGAAACAGGAATTGGACGTCTGTTACCAGGGAAAATATCTTCAAAAAAATTTAATAGAAGGTCATCTTTATAGTTTAAGCTCCCATGACAGAAAAAGTTACCCCAAAGAACACCTCAAAATTATAAAGTGAAAATGGCTGAAAAACATGTCAGAAACATGTTACGCCCGCCAGACAAGTAAAAATTTGTTAATTGTTATTTTTTATGAATTTTTGAATTTAAAAAAAAACATGATTTTACTTTCCAAAACACCTGCTTGAAATTTATACAATTTGTAGTAAATAATGTACTATTTTTGAAAAAATTGGTCTGGCTGACAATTTTTGTTAATAAATTTGTCAGACTTCATTTGTTATAAATTATTTTTTTTATGAAAATACATTTCATAACACCTCCTTGAATTTTTTTTTTTAAATAAAGTTTAAGATCTCTTCTATCTAATACAACTGGTCTGGCTGACAATTTTTGTTAATAAATTGGTCAGACTTCATATTTTGTTATAATTTTTTTTGTTTATGAAGTCTGTCATAGTAAAAAACATTTTTTCGCTGACAGACCAATTTTTATGCATAAAATAGATGTCAAACCTTCTTTCAGAAAAAAATTAAGGCGGTGTTTTGACACGGCCCTTGTAAAAGCTAATTTGTTTATAAAAAAAACGCTGTCACGGCGCTTAAAAATTGAATCTGACATGGTGAAAAACAATATTTTATTGAAAAATGTATTAAAGTATATAAAAGGGATCTACCGTATTAATTTAGAATAAAAAATATTTTTTTTCTAGTTAGCAACGATTATACCATATTTTTCCATTAAAAAATGTGGTTGCATTTAATGAAAAAATTTCATATAAAAATATGTTATGTACTATAATGGCCCCCATACACCTCGTTCTTTTTTGGCAGTTTTAACCGCCGTGTAAAACTGTACGGTTAAACACGAACAACGGCCATCCCCATACACCTCGTTCTTTTATGGCAGTTTTAACCGCACTGGTAAAACTGTACGGTTAATTTAAACACAGAGGCGTAGTTTCGTTCAGTTTTTCTGAAGTCGTGGCATCATTAATACGATCTGCTTTGATGGAAAATACAATAATATTGATATTATTTTATGTTTAATAAACATTAATAAACAATATAATGCAAAAATAATTAATAAAATTGATTGATATTAGTCTAAATTAGAGTGTTTTATTTGACACCATTATTTTTTCCTCTAAATTAATCAATATGTTTATAGCAATTTTCATTTATTTTTGTCAAAATTGCTTAGCACTAAAACGGTTAAAATATAAATCAATACTCAAACTAATTACAATCATTTAATTAATATGACTTATTTGCTGTACGTCGCACCACTGAATAAACACGTCGATTCTTATCGGAAAGCGCCACACATTACGATTTAAAACGACAACCAGCAAACACGTCGTGTTTAAAATCAAGCTTCGGCAGATAAAAAAACTGCCGTGTTTCATCGACAGTTTTTGCCCATACACTTCGGTTTTGACCGACGTGTTTTATCGTGACGATGAAAACTGCCAAAAAAGAACGAGGTGTATGGGGGCCTTAACAGAGAACTTTTGAAATTATGTAACAGAGATATGCTTGATAAAGGTTCGTTTCTACGGATTTTGAAAACTTACTTTCATTTGTAGGAACGGGTTGTGAAGTTATTGCCACTCTTTCATTGTAAACAGGTATTTCTAATTCTGAAAAAAAATACGTTCAACTTTGAAACTTCTCTAAATTATCTGACGAAAATAGATGAGTAATAATAAATGTCGTGGCTATTTTTAAATTCGTTCAAGTTTTATCACAATACAATTAATATCTTGCAGTACGTTTTGATCAGTTAGTAATAAAAGAAATGTTTGGAAAATAATGTTAAGTTTGCCAGCTAGAAAATATAAACAAATAATAAATATTTATTTAGGTAGAAAGACGCACTATATGATTTTTTAAAATGACACTTCGTTCACTTAAAAAGGAATTGGGTTCAGAAACATTTGCCAATAATAAAACCTAAAAAGTGACATCTTATTTAATAATTCCGTCGGGGTGCCAATTGCCAATTACTGCTCATCTACCCTTTGTTGTGGTGCATTGATTTAGTAGTATCTTATATGCTCTATTTTAAACTGTGAAAAAATTGAAATCGATCCATTCAACATTTTAATCTCACCTATCTGGAATTTGGTGTTACTCAATTAGGAATGATACTATTAAACGTTTTAATGAATAAAAAAATGTAAATACAAGTTACCTGTAGAACCTGATGCTATAGGTCTTAAAGTTATTTCTCTTTCACGATTTGACGTATTTTTTTGATTGTCCATATTGAACAAGAATAACCGTAATTCTTATTGATTGTTAGTATAAACTAATATCAAAGCACCTATACAAAGATGATTTGTATGGCGGTCTGTCAATTTTTTACCTACTAAATAACAACCTATCAAAGGATGATTTAATCTTATCAGAAATGTTTGATAAAAATGTGTCGACATGATAAGATATGCGCATTTTTTGCCCTTTTAAAAATCTCACTAAAATTGTATTGTTTTAGTTATTATATAGAGAAATAGCAGAAAAATAATACCAGGGCCGAACTCGATAATCTGATTCTAAAAAAAGCATAGTTCCAAGATGATTTTTACGACCACCTTTTGTATGCTTATTGAAAACGCTTACGCTCAATTCGATACGTAAACTTGCTCTTCCATATGTATATAATATAATATAATATATAATATATAATATATAATATATAATATATAATATATAATATATAATATATAATATATAATATATAATATATAATATATAATATATAATATATAATATATAATATATAATATATAATATATAATATATAATATATAATATATATTATATAATATATAAAGCTGAAGAGTTTGTTTGTTTGTTTAGTTGAACGCCCTAATCTCAGGAGCTACTGGTTCGAATTAATTTTTTTTTGTTGGATAGCCCATTTATCGAGGAAGGCTATAGGCTACACAATATCACGCTACGACCAATAGGAGCGGAGTATCAATGAAAAATGTTGCAAAATATAACTCAAAATTGGTCCGTCCGACAAGAACTTTTGAACGGTAACTCCGATCATCATGAAATTTGGACGCAACATTCATCTCGGTGTACGAAGATGAACGTGCGTACTCATGACTCTTCCCCCCCAGTCGTTCTTTTGCACCCGGGTGAAACCGGGCGGGACCGCTAGTCTTGTATAGTTTTATAGCAAGAAATTAACTTTACCTAAAATTCGAATTCTACGGGAAAAATTACATACAATTGATGTAATTTTTCCCGTGGGTTTTAGGGGTTGAAAAATATTTTTGGGCCCGAAAATACCGAAAAATTTCTCCGAATCGTTTCAAAATTGAAATTTAACCCTTTAGTAATGATTAAAATGTGCTACCAAAATTTTATTAAATCGGCCCGACAGGACCAGACTTAAAAATTTTATGAAAACGTTAGTTTGTAGATATGGATTTATTTAGTGAAGGGTGAATTTAATTTGTTGTATTGATAGTAATATTAAAATAAAAAAGAATTACATACAATTGATGTAATTTTTCCCGTAGAATCCGAATCTGCAATAAAAAATAGGGGTTCCTATTTAAAATTTTAAAGTTGCCCCTCCCCCCACCAACTGGGTGGTATCAAAAAATAGTTTTGCGAAAAATATTTGACACGTATTTTTTTATTTTTTGTATATACTGCGTAGTATGCGATATATTCAACCGTTCCGGGACTTTTGCCTCACCCGGTATATCATTTTATAGATAAGTAATTGTTTGCTCTACTGACATCGACAACTAAAAAATTTATTATTGCTTTTGTTTTTGTAAATTAATTAAAATACAGCAACGCTGAACAACGTCTGCCATCTGACGGCTTTAATTTTGAAACAACGTCAACACTTCGATCTGTCATCTGACCTTCATATTGTAATACAACAAAAAGAAAAACGTTATAAGCTGTGTGCAAAATTAGAAACGAATTGAATATCTGCAATAAATTTTGGTTCATTAAATTGAGTTGAATGATTTATTTACATAATATATACATTAAGACACAATACTGCATACTGCCATCTGACGGCTTTAATTTTGAAACAGCGAGCAACGCTGAACAACGTCACAGCAATGCTACATGATGTCATCTGACGGCTTAGCTCAACGCTTTTGCTACTTGCGCCTCTATATGACAATTTTCGTAAAATATTTCTTCGATCTGTCATCTGAGCTTCATATTGTAATACAACAAAAAGAAGAACGTTGTAAGCAGTGTGCAAAATTAGAAACGAATTGAATACCTGCAATCATATTTAAAAAAAAATTTGTAAAGTGATAATTATTATACTTATTTAGTGCGAATAATTCGCACAGATCACACTAGTTACTTTTTAAAATGGCAGGAAAGAAACAACATCAAACATTGATATAATTGTATTATATTTTATGAAAGTATTTTCGACATTCCCTATAACATTGTATCACATTGCGATTGACATTTTGACCATGTATACAAATTTTAAATTCTAATACAAAAAATATACAAATAGGATTCTCTAATACAAAATTCTTCAATAATTTTTATATATTAAATAATCGATCTTTTTGTGAGAAAATTAATAATATTATATTTTTAATATTAATCTATAACACAGAATAGGTAATTTCTGGTAATTAATCCACGTCATATCATTTTAGTATGTATAATATAATTGAAATGACTAGTTCCTTTATTTTTAATATTAATATACTAGTTTTTTTATATTATACTATAATCTAATGAAAGCTAAAATAACCCTTCCACTTTCGGTTTAAAATAATATTATGTATACCTTTTATAAACCACGATTTAAAAACGAATAAAAACCATTTGACTGATTTGAGCCAAATTTACACTTATATTTCGAAGTGTAGAAAGCATTGTTAGAAAATGTGATAAGATAATGATCTTATATTTCGCCATAAGCCATAAGAAAAGCATAGTAGAGTTTTAAATCGACCCTGCTCGAAAATAATTGATCGATTGAAATGATATTTTTTAAAACTGTTTGTACAGATGGTTTTTATAGTATGCGGTATGCCAGTTTCTCATGGATCGATTTCACCCATACTGTGCCAAAATAAGTTTTACTTAAAAAAATTCCAAAGTTTTTTTTTTGTCTACATATAATGAGCAATAATGAAGTCTAAGATTAATTTTTAGCAAAAAATTTAGGACGGTAAATATTTATTTGGTATACGACCGTACTTTATTATTATTATTTTTAATAGCTATCAAATTGTTCTTAACTGTGCAATTAATAAAATATATCGGTTCAAAAATCAGTTTTATTAGTTTTAAATTATTTAAAAAAAACTATTTCAATAATGAAATCCAATATGTGATGCATACTATCGCATGTTTGGGGTATCTATGTAACGAATGATTTATAAAGAGGGATACATAATATAAATCGTAATGCAGGAATGCACGAAATTTTGGCACTTTTTCACATAACTTATTTTCATGTGTAAAATAAAAAAACTAAAACCGGTTTTAATGAAAATATTTTTTGTGGACTTACGGAGGAGCTATGTGGTCATATAAAATAACTCATTTTTATATTATGTTTAACCCCCTATGTAAAAAGAGACCTAACACCTTTGTTTGTCCGTCTGTCTGCCTGTTAATGGTTCTTAGTCATGTTTGATTGAAATCGGTTCAGCCGTTTCCAAAATCTCCAGCTCTCATCACAGTTTGTACAGAAAACCAGCCCCGGATCTAGGATTTTTTCGAACGGGGGGAAATATAATGGCGCCCCCTCTCTCCAGCATTTAAAATAAATTACTTTTAAAAAATCACAAATATATAATTGTTGGCATTTTTCGTGAATGGGAAATCGTCAGAAAACAAGCAGATTGAGTAAATCGGAAAAAAGACAGATTGGGTGTGGTTTTCAACCATATTCTATCATGATTTTGGCGCTTCCTGAAACTGCCGCCTGGGGCGGGTGCCCCGGTTTGCTCCCCCCTAGATCCGGGGCTGCTGAAAACTCGATCTCCCTGCCCCCTGCAGGTTCAGAGGTTAATTTCAAAACTATTTGATAGACCAAATAAATGTGAATAACAATAATTTAAATCGATATTTGACAATTCCTGCATTCCTGATATACATTGACAATATTTAGACAATTGACAAACATTGACTCTAATCATACATATAATAATAAATTGTGCGATTTATTTGATATTATGATCATAGAGGGAGATATGTATGTACAGTACTACAGACTTGATTGTTACATATTATCAAATCACAATACACTTGAGGGGAATTATTATATTTCACAGCTTTAAGATTCACAGTGAATTGTACCAATAAGCTCAGCTAGTTTCTATTAGCAAAAATTGTTTTGTCTACGATTTGTGGAAAATTTCGTCTATAAAAAAGACTTATTAAAATCTCAAAAAATGTCTCGAGTTATTGTCCTTATAAATACTACAAAAAATAACGCTGAACCATTATTGGGAGAATATTTCTCAAAAACATTTTTAAGATTATTTTATCGTGTTTTTTTCTAATTTTATTATTGTCAAAAAAGCATGGTATCCTAAACATTAGAAGACTAAAATTAAAGCAGCGTTATGCTTTTCGTTACCATAATTAGAATCTTGAACAGGCACGGATCAGCCCACAGGGATTTTGGGAGTTTTCCCGGTAGGTCGGGGCCCGCCGAGCCCGCTAGGCTGATCAGTTTATATCTTTATTGTTAACTAGAATGATTTTTTTTATTTTTAAAAAAATTTATAATGCGTTTTTTCTCTTTGTTGCTCTCATAGCCGTCATCTATAATCCTTATGGCGGCAAATGGAGAGTGTCACAAAAACTATTGCTGGTCCTCTGTATGAAAAAAAATAGTATTCAATGCGGGATCGGAATCTTTCTTTCAAAACCTATGTTCACGGTGGATACAAAACCTATGTCCACGGTGACATGTATGTTCAGGGGCCGGAATAGTTGTGCCCATGCGCCCCTGATCTTGAAGACGATGTTAATGATTATTTTCTTGATAATAATGAAATGCGTAGCAAATTTGAATCTTAATGTATGGTTCAGCATTTCGTTTGTTTCATTAAGCGATTATAATTTGCAATTTTAATGCAAATGTTATGTAATCACTATTGAATTTGAAAATTTTCCCAGAACGTTTCCTACTTATCTATAAAAATAAGTACCATTTCATGGATCTGAACAAGTAATCATCTCTCTTGGAACCGCATTTAGTATACCAAGATATAATTAGTTGCTGCAAATCCATAGACAAAAAAAATCGAATATTTATATAAAAGGGATATGCTTGTGTGATATCTAAATGTTGGCGCCCATTGTTATGTTATTTTAAGATTAATCTAATAATTAGTTTGTTCCCTAAATCTAATTGGCAGAGCGATATGTTTTTACTTAGAAATACGCTAAAATGTCGTATATTTTACTACACTGGTATATTTTACTAAAACTCGGTTGAACCGCTTCTACTTAAATTTTCATTCATCTCTATATTACAGTAGAACGCCGATTAACCGAATCGCCAATTATCCGAATCGGTCCTAAGCGTAATATAATAAATTTAAACCAAGTAATTTTTCAATAAAAATAAGTTTTGTGGGGACGCAATAATACAAAAATGCGAGTGACAATTGCCGTGTAGACGCTAAATGGTATCAACACACGTCGAAGTTGGAACTCGCTGGAATCCAGATATATTTCAACTGTTATGGTTGAGAGCTAGAGGCAAGACACTACATGTCCGATTATCCGAATTTTCGATTATCCGAATCGACCCCGGTTCCAATTAATTCGGATAATCGGCGTTCTACTGTATGTTAATTTAACCAATCTGGATGGAGCTGAAATAGAAATTAAAATTTAACTAAAAACGGTGCAATCGCGCCTGAAAGAACAGTGGTACAATTGAATACAAACAATACAGATTGTTAGTATAATATTATTGTATGTCATTTATCATTTTTTTCGTGAAAAAATTCAATCTTTATGTTTTAAGTGGATTATCTTCGACCGGACTAACACATATAAATTTAAATACTTAGTACAACTTTTGATAAACTTTGTAATTCAATAATACTGTAACAGTTGATATAAAACGTTTAACATTTAACCAAAAAAAATCCAACAAGATACTTATGATTTCTTAAGATTTTTTATAAATAAATTCGGCACTGGGGTTACATGTAGTTACTAAGTTAACCCAACCGGACACAAAAATTTTATCTAATATGATTCGATTATATAATTTTTGTGGGACTTTTTCCTGCAAACATTGATTTGGATGACTTTTTCTCAATATTGAGCAATTGGTCGCAGCTTGATAGATCCATTTAGTTATTTCCAGCGAGACAAACAATAAGCAATATAATAATACAAAACAACATGGCGCAGACAATTACCATATTACAATCAGTAATAGTTCATTTAGAATACAAAGAGATTTGTTGATTTATCCACGATATGTACCGTGGAACATAAGCATATACACCAGGTAGATGAGGATGTGCACATTTAATTCCCCAACTAACGATTCCACCGACGAACCAGCGTTTCGATTCGGAATCATCTTGACACAACAACGGTCCTCCCGAGTCACCCTGAAACCAAGATAGCGACAAACTACATTAGATAAACCGCAAAGAATGTGTTAAAATACTAAACTTTAGAGCATCATGGTCATCTAACCAAATAAAATCACTTTGGAAGAATGATTTCACGGAAGACCAAAAGTAATTAGAGATATATTTTAAAATTTACCTGGCACGCATCTTTCCCTCCTTCAGGATAACCGGCACAAATCATGCCTTCGGTAACGTTCAGATCCCTGTGTTCAAGCCATTGATTACACAAGTCGCGTTTTATAATTGGTACTTGAACCTCGTTGACGGCTGGCTCATATTCAGACACTGTAAAGGAGGATTGTATTAATTCAATTACTTACCCTTTGCAAACCACTTTTTTTGTTGACTCTTTATGTAAAACGTCTGAACAGAATCAAAATCCTTCAAATTCGAACACTTACTTTCCTTATCTTCACGTTTCCCCCATCCTATGACAGTACAGACTGTCCCAGGAGTTAAGTCAATGTCAGGGGGTGGCAAACAAACAGGCAACAGGTGTTCATGGAAGGTAACCCGCGATTCCAATTGGAATAATGCTACATCGTTGTCGTGAGCAGCACCTAAATTATACATTGGATGCGGAACAACACGTCTTACTTTCATCTTCTGTCCGTAGTATGAATGTGATCGGCGTCTAGTGATGCCAAGTTGTATTGTCCAGCCTGATACGTCAGAGTGACTGTAACATATTAAATTGTTTTATTACGTACCTAAGTTAGCTGTGATTTATACTCTGTAAATACGTCTTAATAAAACAAGATTAAAGGTAAAGCTGAGGAAAAAATGACATTTTAGAAATGGGTATCAGCTAGGGATTGTCCATTGGGTTCAAATGTTGTAAAATCGAATATAAAATGACTAACTTTCCAACACAATGTGATGCTGTTAAAACCCACTGATCGGCAATAAGGACTCCGGCACAATAAAATATTTCTTCAGGTCCGCCTAGAAGTGCTGCCAAAAATGGCCAATCACCCGGTTGAGATTCAACACCTCCGATAATTCGTTTTGTGATGCGGTGATGATTGAATTTTTTTATTTTTCCACACGCTACGAAGAAAATATAATAAGTTAAACATTATGTTACTCGTATATGATAAAGGTAGATCTATTATTAAACGTACCATAATCGGTGCATGTTAGGTTAACGGTTAGATAGCTGTTTCCAGCGCATGTACCGATTTCTTTCACAATATTAGTTTTCTTCTTCTTCGTTAGTGGCCACATAGAAATTGCATCGCGTCCAGGCGAAATACCTGAATCACCTTTAACACCCAATTGACTCCAGTTCGAAGAACTAAAATGACAACAATACCAATTTGACAATTCTTTACAAGCAACGTCAACTATGAACTTCATTGTTGAAAGTATGTTTAAAAGAAGAACAAGAATAACAAACAGTACTAAAAACTGTTAAAATACTAACGAATAGCCTAATAAAGAGCAGACATCTTTGGCCGAATTGGCTGGATCCCAGTGGGTCACGCACGCAGGTACCCATTTCTGGTGAGACGGCATAAACACTTCTAATTCACCACGACCCTCATCACCATTGGAATCGCTTAGTCGTACTAAAATCAATTGATGTCGAATTCACAATTTTAAAATACATATTTAAATAATGCATTTTAGTCAAACTAAACTAATAGAAATCTTTTAAATGCGATAAATCAGTTAAAATTCATGATGCTATAATAATTACAGAAAATACTTTGTAATTAAAGTACGGTTAAAGAAATAATTTTGTTGTGGTCACCAAATATTCATTTTTTATCTATTGTTATGAATATGCCAGCCTTTAGATAATCAAGAAACTGGTTTAGTAATTTTCTGCCTAGATATTTTGTAGACAAACTCGTCAAATAATAAGTGTATTTCAAATAACAGTTTCTACTGGTTTATTCCGCTAAAATGCTTTAGTTTATTTTATTCCAAACGAATATGTACTAACAGCAATTTCTTTCGTCTTGTCCCCAAGGACAGTCATCCACACCGTCGCATAAATGTTCCTGAGTCATGCAACGATCCTCACCGCAATGAATTTTTCCTTTGGGACACGGTTTGCAGTTCAATTCATCTGACTGATCCTTACAATCTATATGACCATCGCATTTCCAATCTGCCGGTATGCATCGTTTCTCGTCGCACTGGAAACCCGTGGGACAAACTAGAAAATTAATTGAGAGATGCGATGCTTTCATGTGAAATAAGGATGTTCAGCATTCACTTTAAATAATTATAACGTATCTATAGATGGTAGTGATGTGCCGGATATCCGTATCCGCGGATATCCGAGGTAGAAGAAAGATCCGTATCCGTATCCGTTAGTTTTTGGCGGATATTTTTACCTTAGGGAGCGAGTACGTTTCTACATTATATTTTAGTTTATTTTTCTCTGTAAATTTTTTATTATGTACTTGTAGAAACAAATATATCTATATCTAGGTATATCTATCTTTTACATTATTAATTTTCAATTCATAGATGAAATTTTATATATACAGGGTGTCCCATTAAGAATGGGACATAGAACAACCGCAGATTCTCCAATTCAAAATAAAACGATTAAGCGAAATATGCTTAGATAAAATGTTACTCGTTTCCGAAATACGGGGTGTTTAAGTTGAAAACTGAAAAATTATTAATGTCCATAATTTTTTTAATACACCGTATAATTTTACTCAAATAGGCACACTTGTTAAATATCATAAAATGCACCTAACAATAACAAAAATTAGTTCAGTACGCTCTACCAGTGGCGTACGGCAGGAGTAAGTAATGCTTGTACCCCTTCTAAATGTTACGCCGCTGTCTAAATTTTAATTTTGACTATAATTTTAATTATTTTGATATTTTCTAAGTCAATAATGTACACTTGTTAGTTTGTTGTAAAGTCATTGGTTTTCGAGATATTCGCAGTTTTTTTAAGACAAAATTGTAAAAATGAATATTATTAATAATAATACAAATAAAAAGTACATGTCTATCTATCTTTAACTGCGAATATCTCGAAAACCAATGACTTTACAACAAACTAACAAGTGTACATTATTGCCTTAGAAAATATCAAAAAAATTAAAATTATAGTCAAAATTAAAATTTAGACAGAGGCGTAACATTTAGAAGGGGTACAAGCATTACTTACTCCTTCCGTACGCCACTGGTAGAGCGAGTGACATTTTATCTAAGCATATGCTTAATCGTTTTATTTTGAATTGGAGTATCTGCGGTTGTTCTATGTCCCATTCTTAATGGGACACCCTGTATAGGTAATTAGGTAATAATGAAAAACTGTTAAATTCCATTCAGATTATTATTTATTTTTTAAAATCGTATTTGGCACCTTTATATTGCAAACATTCATCGTAGTGAGTACCATACCAATAGTACATAACTCAAAGGTACTAAAAAACTATCTTTATAATGAGATATTGCACATCGATCTTTGGAAAGAGACAATCTGTTATGAGAGTTAACTCTTAAAGAGGTCAATAACTTTTTCCCGTAACAGATAGTCCTTTCCAAAGGTCGATGTGCAATATCTACCGCCGCGTACTCTAAGAAAGTTAAGATCCGTATCCGCGGAACTTGACACCAAATATCCGTATCCAGATCCGTATCCACGGATATATATTTTTAACGATCCGGCACATCACTAATAGATGGTCAGAAACAAGGAATCCTTCTCACAATAGCTATAAAATTGGAAGAGACCAGGACGCGACGGTGCCTGCCAAAAACGCAAATAAGAATAACTGCTTGAAATCGACTAATCATTGACAAATACTCGTATTCTAACAATATGGCAGTTTCTTGTATGTTCTGATACATTTTTTTAACTGAATTAGCAAAAAATATTGTTTTCTATTTTGGTCGCCGATTTCAATTCTACTTCCCTACCAGTAACGTACAACTCCGACTAGTCGATAAAATGTCTTACCTGGTTTTTCAGCGCGAAGTTTAGCTTCTTTCACTTCTTTATGGCCAATACAAACCTCTAAATCTGGAGATTCAGGGAAAAGCCCACATTCTAAATAGTCCGGTAATGATAGACCGAAGACATCGAGAAAAAAACCACAGCGACGCTTTGTTTCTATAAAAAAACAACAACGAAACGTCGATGTGTAAAAATTTGCATTGGTTCTTGTTACTTTTTTCCATTCTATTGATGCACTAATTCAGATTTAAAGTTAATTTTGCATATTGGCATTAGTATGTTCATTTCTCTAGTGATGCACTAATGAAGTTAAATTTTATAAAAAATATATTTTATGTGACAGAATAAACTAAAGTGAGTTAAATTATATTCGACACTTTTCTATTTACTGAACTAACATATTTCTAGTCACTTTTAAAGGGAAAATAAATCATATAAATAGGTATATAAAGCTCATGTATACTGTTGTAAAGTAAATAACGTTAAAGCAATTATAAATTATTTACAGCTTTTAATTATCACATACAAATAAAAAATATAAATAAAATCAAATTTTAAAAAGATTTTTTGAAAGACGTTTTTTGGCAATCGGGATCGTAGTATGGTTGTATTTTGAATTAGTTTAAGATGTTTTCTTTTATTTTAACAAACGAAAAGCATTTCAAAGACAGGTTTAAAATTTATTTTTAATTCTTAAAGAATAGTGTCGAAACAGTTCTATTTGAAACATCCTTATAAGAATTTGTATATTAAACATAGCGGCTATCATGCATTGACCATTATTGTTTGATTATTCATGCATGCCATTTCGAAACAAACAGAAAAGCTGAAAGCGACATTTAAAAAGTATAAAAAAAAAACTGATTAACTGATTAAATCATTTGTTTTCCCCTCATTTTCACTTTTCGTAACACCATGTTACGAATGAAAATTTTTGTAAAGATTAAAAAAAACATTAAAGTATAACTAAACATACGTATATGGGATGCAACATAAGTGTTCTCATCATTGTTGCATTTTATTAGAGAATATATTATTAATAAAATGGCTGCATGAAGTTTTTATACGCGATTGAAGTGAAACTTGACCACAAAATAAAGCTTTTCAACGGCGTAACTATACCGCTTGAGGCCCGTGGCAAATTCCCTCAATGCAAATAAGCTCAACCAACGTTATACATTTTTATGTTTAATTTGTGTATGTACTTTAGGTAACTTAAATTAATTAAATACAAAACTAATAAATTTTACTAAATGTTGTAATAATAAATGCTAGGGTTCTCTTGTGCTCACAGACTTCTCGGGCTGGGGACCCGTGGCATTTTGCCCGTCCTGCAACCCTATTGTTACACCACTGCTAAATTTATTACTTAACACAAAATCTATAATTTCCTGTAGCACGCCAAAAAGCTCTCTAGATTCTTATTAAGTTTCGTGAAAAGTTCCGTAGCCAAAAAAGTCGAAATCAAAAAATGCTGTGCTACCAAAGTTTCACAATTTTAAAATTTTTGAAAGCAGCAATCACGAAAATGTATTAAAAAAAACGCGGAGCAGTTGCGCATGTTATCGGAAGTCCGCCGAGACATAATAAAAGTGTTTTTTTATATTTTCCCCAAATTTGGAAATGTCAATTTTGTTTATAGTTCCAGTAGCCCGCACGTGTGATATATTTTTGTTAAATAATTTCTAGCAAAAGTACGGGCACTTACATTTTCAAAATGTAAAAAAAAAAAAGTTAATTGTTAATTGTTTCTCGTTGAAATTTTTTTGAAAAATTATATTTTACGACAAAGATGTAAAAGATCCGATAATTTCTAAAAGTTTAAAATGATGAGATCGCTTATTAAACATTTATATATAATATATATGTATAAATATATATATATTTTTTCTTTTAAAAAAATAGAAATATCGGCATCTACAGCATGAGCTTATTATTAAATAAGGCTGCAGTGCCCGATATATTTCTCTTTTGATCAGCTATTCAAAAGCTTTTCTTATCAAAATCGTCAGATTTAGAGTTTTTTATTACAAATCATTCAACTACAAAAATATATACTCAACATTTTCCGCTATGGTGATCTAGAAATGAAATGGCATCTACATAATATTACAAATTACTGATTAATACTTATTAACTTATTATACTGCTCGTATATTTTTGTTCCAAAAATAAGTTTTGTGAAAAATCATACCATTCTAAGAAGAGCTATTTATTCTTTTTCAAAGACTAAAGTCGTGTTAAAAAATTGTGTAGAGTAGTATTAAATTAAAAAAGGTTACGACTTTCTGTTTATATTTAATATCAGTTGTTCTACTTTTTGCAGACAGGAGTACGCCCTAGCCCCTTATAGTTCTCCCGTGGTAATTAATAGAATTTTAAGAACAACACTAAAGTGCCAATTTCAATTTGTCGGCTCGAAATTTTTCCTACAATGAGGCGACCATTTATCCAGAAACTAAGAAGAGCGTAACAGAAATACACGGGGAAATATGGACTATAGTCCTCTAATTGTGGTTCATAGAGAGATAAATCGTCGTTGGTTCTGTAATACCTCTAATGTGCATAAGGGAAATTTGCAGGAAAGGCCAAAAAGTGGTTATTTCAGCAATGGATGGTAAGAACTAGTAATTTTAGAGGTATATTCATACTTATTTTCACTATACATGTTTAATTAAGACGAAGTATTTTCTTAAAAAATATTTCGTTAATTTCGGATTTATTGGCACATGGGAAGAATTATTTGATACAACTTTTCACATAAGAGTTATTTCCCCTTGTTGGTTACTGTAAAATTAATTTGGAGGTATTACTAGTGTATAGAGCTCCGTTTCCTGAATCTTTTCATCTAAAAAACGTAAAATCTGCCAACTATGCACATAAGAGCTATTACAGAACCAACGACGAAATGCAAAGAGGATCATTTCTAACGAGAGTGTTCTTATGCGGACAAAATCGTGCTCTGGCTTCTCTCTCAATTTTAATACTACTCTAATGCGCACGTGTTGTGTACTTTAAATTTCGTCAAAATCACCAACTTGTCTTAAGAACTGATCAAAAGAGTTATACATCATTTCTTTCTATACTGACCTTTCTACGTACGTACCAAAGCATAAACTTCTGCAAGGTCGAACCACCTGACCTGTGAGACCGCATTTGGGAACGAAGACCGAACACAGGAATAGAGCTGCCAGTTCGTAACACCTCACATCGACAACTGCGTCGTAAACTTCTAACTCCTGTTTGTTCAGAATAAATAACGAACATGCCAAGTGTCGGTGCAACAAGTGCAATGTGATAAAATGTGAACGTGTGCGTTTAATATCTCGTTTTACTTTCTTTTTTTTTGCGCGCTGCGGTTGGGGCTAATGCATTCCCCGAGAGAATTCGTTCAGCTTATCGATTTATACGGTACAAGCAGAGACCTTTAAATTTACTTTAAAGAGAAATAAATCCGAATTAACTGAACATTTCTAGAATACTCATAACCGAATTATTCCGCAGGGTACATTTTTATCGTCGTCTTTAATATGAATCGAGGGTTTTTTTCTCACGTCAGATAACTTAATGAGAAAAATATTTGTTACAAAAGATGCAGAAATGGTGTAAGCGACGGACGTAAAAACGATCAAACATTATTGGTAACTCAGTTTTTTTTACATGTTATTGCATTATTTAATACGGCAACCATATATATGTCAACAAATTATGAAAATCGAAAGCTCTAACTCTATGGAACTATCAAAATGAAAACCGGAAGTAGTGTTTGTGAAAGTTTCACCTCTATAAAATCGAAACCATTTTTACGTCCGTCGCTTGAACGAAAAGCAAAACTCTCTTAAGAAAATAATGCTCAATAGACTTTTTTAATTTTACCAATAGTAGAGGTAAAATTACATCAGACTTATTATAGCTCTACTTCGAACAATGCAATATTGTTAATGTCGTTAATTCCCCCAGAGTTGCTTCAAAAGTGTAAATGCCATCTAATTATGTGAAGAATATTTTCTACTCTCTGTTCATCAATCAAATAACAATTTTATACACTTTTTTTTCTCGTAGGTTTTATTAAATTGTACTAACAGAAATCCTGAGTTTATGTAATGCACAAAGCATTTTCACAAAATTTGATGGAAACAGCTCTCGCGGTTTTTAATATAAATCGCCTTACTTTTACATTTAAAATTTTGATAAATTAGAGAATTTAAAGTAAAAATAATTAAATTCTTTGCAAGGTATACAAACAGGAAAAATGTCCGAATTACTAATATGTATTCCGAGAATTTGTTTAAATCCTAAAAAATAAATCAGTTCAACACATTTTTCTATGAAAAATAAAATATCAGATTGTAGAAATACAAAGATTAAATACCACTTACTGAAATTTATAAATTTTTACGATGTTTTAAGCTCATATTTATGTACATATATTTTTCAAACGAATACTGCTAGATCACACATGCCTTTTATTTTTCAAAGTACCTACCCTAAATACTTCAGCATTGGACACAAAGTTTTTTAAATGTGTATCCATTTTTAAAATCAACGTTATAAAAACTAATGCGAATATTGCGCGACTTTTTGAAATCATTTCAGTGTGCTTAATTCGCTATATTTTTCCAAATGATTACTGTGTATTTCTCGATATTATATTACATCCTGTATATTTTCCTAACATTTCTATCATTATTGTTATTCAATTTATATAGATGTTGTCAATTATTAATTGATTATTAATGATATCGATGCATAACAAAGTAAAACGAGAATTAGTTCCATTGACGGCGGAGTTTTAAGACAAAAGGTAGCGTGGGCTATTATAACAATCAGGGCCCCACATTCTGAGACGAGCCCCCTGGTCTCAGCCTGCCTATAGTCCTTGGTTACGGTCCGGCCGGCCACCCCCTTATAAAGATATACAATAGTTAATATTATATTGACTTTTCTGAATAATAACTCTCGATAAATAATTAATTTAATACCTTGAAAATGAGTGTATTATTTTAAATAATGAATGTAAAGTAAACAATAGAGTGAAACACAGTTTATTTGCAATTATATTTTGATTCCATACATATAATATTTTCGTATTAAGACCTTAACAGGCGTATTATACAAGTCGATTCCAAAATTAGTTTCAAAAATTTTATTGCGAATCATATAGACCGCCGGGCTTCAAATGCTACATTTGTAACAAAAAATGACCAGTCTTAAGCTCTCAGAATATGGATGCATCAAAGATCTTATATCGGAGGGTCTCTAAAGCACAATAATATCAATATATGTATATTGAAGTATTTTATTTTTTATTCCCTTTCAATCGGTCAGTTCCGCCGCCACTGGTCAGTTCAATGATGAACAAGGCACACAATTATAATATTTATAGTGCGGTGCACATTGCAGCGAAATGCAGCCTAGTGCGATGCGGTGCTATTATGTGATTCAAAAATAAATATAATATATACACTCGAAATTCGCTGATTTATTCAAAAACATTTGGTCATAGTTTCCTATATAAATATCCCATCCAAAAGTAAATTCAACATTTTTTTTTGTTTTTAAAGTATCAATATCAGAATTAAGCTAGGTACTAAAAAAAATGAACATAAATATTTTTTGAACGATAAAGTAATAGTTTCAACATTTTTTTAGATTTAATTTAAATTTAATTTAATTTTAAATTTAATTAAAATAGTCAATAAAATAAAATCTGAACTATACAAAATTATTTAATGGTAATAGTCGATTTAAAGATTTTAGAAAAAAATCTTCAAGTTTAATACGAACACGTTTGCAGTTCAAAAAATATAATGAATACAGTATTGTATTTTTGCTTTAATATTAGTATAGTTCGTGAATGCTTTTTGTAAATTTTACAATATTACGGAAGATAATAGGTTTCAAATCGGAAAACCCGTGCATTTTAAATATTTATTTTATGATGAAGGGAGGTTTTGGTTGAGGATCATAAAATAAGCTTTACTAATGTTTCGCTAGTGGCCAACGTTTCGAAAAATTTATTTTCATCTTCAGGGCCTCAAGCTGATCAACAATTTACCCCCACTTGACCAGCTTGACGTCCTGAAGATGAAAATAATTTTTTCGAAACGTTGGCCACTAGCGAAATATTGGTAAAGTTTATTTTATGATCCTCAACAAAAACCTTCCTTCACCTTAACATTCTATTAAATCAACACTACTTTATATTTATTTTATATTTATTTCGAGGAATGTTTTTTCTTAAATATTTCAACTGTCGTATCAACTCCAAATTTACCCAGAATTTTGTACACATTTTTCAGTACCCTAGCCAGATCTGATTGTTATAAACTGAAATAAAACTTACTTGTTCGGCGTCGCGCTGTGTAAAATGACCCATATAGTTCGGAAAGACTGTATAGTTGTAAGGTATTTTATGATTTAAGCAGAAACTAACAATTACAGGTAGGCAAATACCAGGCGCAGGGTTAAAGCTATTTTGAGCTATAGTAGACGGTACGGTAGCCACGTTATTTTCTTGCTGAATTGCTGACGGATATGCTGCAAATTACAAACACTAGAATAAATTGAGTTATCGTCAAAGTCGCTCATTCTACAAGTGCGCACAATTGTTTGTGCTTGTGACCTATTTAAAATTGCTTAATAGAATCGGTTTGGTCAGACTGCATCGGCAATGTGATAATCATTGGGCTTTGACAACAGCTTTTTTTTTATTAAAAAAAAATGGTAGACACTATTCAGACAGGTGTTATAAATTTATAATTTAGGTCAAGTTTTCTTAAATACTCTGGCCGCATATGGCGCTCTATACGCAGTGCTGGATTAATCATTAGACAGAGTAGCAACTGCCTAGGGGCCCGTGCACGCAATAAGAAAAAAAACTTTTGATTGAACGAAAATTTTATTTGAAAATTTGTATGAAATTTCCTAACAACAATATTATTTTCTTTTGTTGTTTATTGTAATTTATTGCATTTAACAAGATAAAATTTTAAATAACTACGTCACGTCTCATTTCTCTTTCCTGACCCATCAAAAAACCTGGATCATGAATTATCTATAACCTATTCATTAAGACCATTTCAGTAAAGCTAACGAGTCAGGTAAGGCGATGCTGCAACATCTAATCAAAGTAATCATATCACATAAGACATTGAAGTAACAGGATGCCTGGAGCCGATCATCTGGAAGTTACTCACATCCCTTATCAACTTGAAAAGACCTGATTGCATTGCCTAGGGGCCCGGATAGGGTTAATCCGGCCCTGTCTATACGCTTCGAGGTTATAATCCAATTTCGATTTTTTTACAATCTGACCACATCGATTGCATATTTCATATTATATATATTTATACCTTTCAAGTATGCGGCCAAACCGCCGGACACGGCTAACAAAGCGATTGCATTTATAAGGACTTGAGCGAATCGAAATCTAGTTTTAACTAAGTTTGCGTAATGGCTGGATGGACGTCGCATGTCGCGAATTATCTAAAAACACCACCAAATAATATGAGATGTTGCTTTATTTTTTATCATCATGTCCCAGAGCTGTCGATCGATGGGAAACTATGATTGGAAATATTTTAAGGCGGTCTTGCCGACAGTCTGATAATAATTAATAAGGACGCACCCTGTGACGAAGAGACATGTTGGAACCGTTGTGGAAACGTACGATTGTCTGTAAACTAGCCGGTGTTGACATACTTTTGGTGATCGGTGATATGTTTCCATTGGAAACGTTAGTCTCGTTGCACCTCGGCTTGTTTTTGTTACCCATTCCGATAATTTTCTTAACGATGTTACCGTTTGCATGAGTTCTCGTCGCCATGGCATGGTACGGTAGGAGCGGTGCTTCCATCGTTTTGTTGGTATAACTGGGCGATGAATTCTGACTGTAACTATCACTGGACACGTTGGAATCTTGACGTGATGATATTTTACCATTACTTAATGACTTCTGTATGGAACTTATAACTACTGGCGATAAAGGCGGAGGTTTATGATTTTTGTAAGAAGACTTTGATGTGATATAAGAAGTGAATGTGTCTGGAAGAACATCTTGAGCTGTCAACGGTGGAGATGTTTTGCCGTTGTCTTGATTTTTATAATGAATTAGATCATGGGCACTTGTTGAATTTAACGCTGCTTGTGGAAGAACAACTTGCGTTGTTTTATCCCAGTCTGCTTTACTTCCATTGTAAATATATTTAAAATTATTGTCGACATTAATTGTAGTGACTATGTTTGATATTGAATTAAATTTTGGAAATGCTGAATGTTCATACATTATGTTAGGGCTAGGAGTTGAAGGTGACGGTGTAGAATTGTTATTTGAATTTCTTGATTTGGAACAGTCGGTTTCTAAAGGAATCACATGTGTTGTTTTTTTAAAGCAAGGTGAAAGCGGGGGACGTTGAAGGCTTTTTTGGGATTGTTGATCGATTGACTTTGTAGATTGATATCTATCGCCATCTTGAGACTGTGGTGATCTGGTTGAACCCGAACTGAGACTTTCTGTGCGGGATGTACTTTTCCGCTTGGGAAGTACCGGTGGCTGAAATCGTAACCAGCACAATACGTCAATAGACTATGGGGGCAAAAATAACTTTTAAAATACGCTTTTTTTATACTAACTGTAACAGTAACAGTTTATATACCAGAAACCACCATAAATTGGGAGTTAAAACTTTTATTATCCGGGATCTATTCATTAAATCATGACAATAAGAACGTGTATCGTACGTAACCAGTAATAATATTAATAGGATATGCAACAGAGCATTTAAATAATTTATTTTGTCTGTTAATCATTCAAATTTAAATCAGATTATTGCTATTGAATTTCTATCAAAGTAATACTACGCGTTTCCATAATTAAATTAATATAATTCGATCATACATAGGTGTGTAGGTATATAATATATTAATTTATAATGCGATTGTTCGCGTATTCAATAACTAGTGAACTGTACTAGAATAATTATTAACAGTAAAATATGTGTTTGCTTTTTGTTTTTTTTTTTATTATAAAGTAAGAAGATTTTTCTTAGAACCGTTTTAATCTGTGAGAGAGACAATATTGAAACTAACAATGCGAAATAACGACTACTGTATAAATTTTACAACAGTCGTTAATTCGAAATTATTTAAAAGTTGTTTCAATACTGTATTGTCTCTCTCCCAAATATAAACGGTCATAAGTAAAATGTTTAAAATTAAAAATTGTTTACACGGTATAGTTTATATTATAAACTACATATATCGTGAAAACAATGAAAACTATGCACCAGCAGTTCTTAATCTTTGAAACTTTCACAATATTAAATAATTTATAAATTTGTATTAACAAAAAAAGCGCAACCATGAATCGGAAATTGTTACACCTCTAAAAAATATCATAATTATTTGGTTTAACCAAGAATTCTAAAATTTGGCTCGATATTTTTCAAATATTTGCCGATCACAGGTTAAAAATTGCTGACGTAGAAAGCATAAAAAATTGATAAATTACTCACAGAAATATCGCCATTGCAATTCACGGTGGACAGTTGCAAAATCGATGGAGTTTTATTGTTGCCAAATAAAACTAGCAGTGCTATATCGTTAGACAAGGCAGGCAATGGTAATTGCTGTATACAAGGTGACATAATATCTGACCTAAGACAACAATATAAAAATTAATTTCTATATTAAAGATAAAAATATGGCAAATAAGAAGAACCATTTTTTTTTAATCACCGCACTGTAGGGCTCCGTTTTCTGACGTTTTAATACGGCGATTTTTATGTTCGACGCTTGAAATGTCATATTTTTAGAGCTAGCTCTACTGATAATACAAACACGTTATTAGAATTTTAAAACAAAAAGGCTTTTTTATTTTCCGGTGAAAATTTGGAACCTAACTTGCCGTATAAACGGGACCCTACTGTAATAATTTCACTTATTCGCTGTCATGTCATCATCAAATGTATTGAATACCGCACGCTGTTATTTATTAACGCAGTTTCTATGACTACGGATTTTATTACCTATTTCAATGAATGTTCAGACCACTCGTATTATAACAGAAAACCACTTCAAATATTTTTAATTAGTTTTAAAACGTTTTCAAAATTCAATACGTAATTTATATATACAGGGTGGCTCGCAATTTCAAATAATAACTTCACGAATAATTCCACTCATGTATCGCAAGAAATTTTTGAGTTTTTCTGCCAACAATCTAACATTTATTTCTCGATCGTAAACACAATTTTCAATATCGTAAATCGTTATTCGTGATGTGCCGGATATCCGTATCCGTATCCGCGGATATTCGAGGGAGAAGAAAGATCCGTATCCGTATCCGTTAGTTTTTGGCGGATCTTTTACCTTATTAATTTTCAATTCATAGATGAAATTTTATATATATATAGGTGATTAGGTAATAATGAAAAACTGTTAAATTCCATTCAGATTATTTTTTATTTTTTAAAACCGTATTTGGCACCTTTATATTGCAAACATTTATAGTAGTGAGTACCATACCAATAGTACATCACTCAAAGATACTAAAAAAACTATTTTTATAATGAGATATTGCACATCGATCTTTGGAAAGAGACAATCTGTTATAAGAGTTAACTCTTAAAGAGGTCAATAACTTTTTCCCATAACAGATAGTCTCTTTCCAAAGGTCGATGTGCAATATTTACCGCCGCGTACTCTAAGAAAGTAAAGATCCGTATCCGTATCCGCGGAACTTGAAACCAAATATCCGTATTCAGATCCGTATCCGCGGATATACATTTTTAACGATCCGGCACATCACTAATCGTTATGTTTTCTTAATAGTGATTTTTAATGTACTTTATATTGAAAGAACAATAATATTTTACTCACTTTTCCTGTGAATATATTGGACTAATTTGATCAGAAGCAGATGATACTGAAGCGACATCATTATGGATGGTTGAAGCTATACTAGTTTGACAAGTAGGTCCTAAATGGCAATCAACTATAGCACTTTCGATAGATTTCCGAACTGCGTTACTTGACATAACTTTTTTGTAAAAAACAATATTTTCTAAAAAAAAAAGATGCGTCAATCGGATGTTATAAACAAGCGGTTTATTAAGATGAAGTTCTGACTTTTTATATGTTGGATATTAATTTTAAAAAATTAATAAGATGTCCCAATTTTATATTAGTTTGGGTTGTAGATTATAGACGCTAAACATCTGGGGTTATCAGCGTCTATATCCCAATTTTAGGAAATGTTCATTGTTTCAGTTTGTCGAAATAAACCTATCATGTGAACCTAATAAGAAAGTTTCAAAAGTTAGTTCGTTGCATCGAAAGGAAGCTATATAATCGCACATAACATTGTTGAGTATTGCTCGAGGTTTGTAGTTATTTGTAGTAATTTAACACGCTTTGCGGAATGCGAAACTATTTAACAATTAATTATAACTAATAACTAGACTGTTATTTCACAATTCATTCAATTAATTTTAACGTCTTTTCAGGGTAATTGCAAAGGTTTGATTAATTTTCTCATTTAACTTGATTATGGCAACAAAGTTGTCGATTATGTTGTTTTTTTTTTGAAAATTACACAAGGCTACCCAGTTTATTAGAAATCGAGTATCTATAATCCTCAAAAAAACTGCAGCCGTATAATTGGGCGTCGGGCACTTCCTCGTATCCGAATTTTGACTATTACAGGCCACCTGATCACCTCCTTCTAGAGGTCACTCATTGACTAAGGTAATTTAGTTTCGAATGTTACGAGAAAGAAAATTAACGAGAATCAACACGTAATTCGACAATTGAGGCGTTTTAAAACTTATATACTTTTGTATTTTTTCCGTCATATTTGTATAACGAGTTCTTTGATTTGATACGTTACATGATACTTTAGATTTTTTTTAATTTCCTAATTTCCCGCTCAAAATTAAACCCCAAAATCGGAATACGTTTTTTTATGCTATCCACCGTGACTGAGTCATCTAACTCTATAATATATGTACCAAATTGCAGCTTTTTTCGTGCAGTAGATTCGGAAAAAATAAGCTGACAGACGGACAGACACGAAAGTTATCTATCATCGGATGTACGGAACCCTAAAATAGTGCGAAAAGTATTGTTTTACTTTTGTGGGCAATTTCTGCAATGCTTTTACTCAAAAAAATAACAAAGGGTCATCTTCCAAAGAATAAGAGAATTTCGATCTTTTTTGACAGGGAACATCAAAGATTGATACAATGAACATTCCCTAAAATTTGTTTGTGACAATTTTTGCTGATTAATATAGTCGCTATAAATCAAGCCTTGCCCTAAACAATGTAGTTCTCCAAGTGAAAATTTTTTTAGCAAAATGTAGACAGAAGTTGATGCGCTGTAATAATTTCGGATAGGTCACCGTGTCTAACGAACTGATTGTCATCAACTTACGCCGGTCAGACGATCTGCTGTTTAAAATAATTTTAACTATGATGAAAATTTATCACACCAATACTTATATAAAAAAGTTTTCTAGCATAAGAAAAAATCAACAAACTTACATTAAACACAGTTGACCGGTTTCGATCACTTCTTCATCGCCACAAACCACAAAACGTTACGTAAATATAATTTTAATATTAAAAAAACGTTAGTTTTAAAATTTGATATTAACTAGTTATATCACGGAGATTTTGTGCTATTTTGACAACCGGGAAGCAACAATATAATATTTAATATACGACTAATGAAAGAGCGCGCGCTTTAGATAAATATATATATTTTTATAAATATAAAAAGATTTTCTTGAAAACAACGTTTTCGTTTCTAGACGGCAAGAAGTACGATTATTTTAACTTATAACTAATCATATGTCGTTTTGAAATGCGTTAAAATTCATTTGTGATTAGCACGATATGAATATGATTAAGTTAGTCTTGTACGACGAGCGTTTGGCTTGCTGCTACCGTCAATTAAGGGTACAAACACACTAACGAACAACGGCCGTAAGCCGCTAGCCGGAGCATTACGGGAATACAGAGATGACAGACTTCGGCCTTGTGATGTCAATATGTGTGCATTATGTCTATGTGTTTGTGTTCTGTTCCCTTCTTTTCTCTCTTTTTCTCTCTCTCTCTCTCTTTCTCTCGCACGCGTACATTTTACGTTTACCCTTCCCCTCCCCCGCCGTACTTCTCCCTTTTCTATCTCTTTCTGACCCGTTTGTTTTCCTTATCTCGTACGGGGAGCGTCTGTACTCCTCTCTTACCAACGTACCTGCGGGTATATAATATCATGTACCCACCGGTATAATTGACAGGACCGCCGACGTACTCTTGCTGACCGATCTAATTATTATATAAAACTATTAATTGTCTGCGTTTATGTTGCAGTCACCCAACTTATCTACCTTACCATTTCAGCAAAACACCTATATTTTACAAAGGCAGAATAGTTATTCTAAACTTACTTATCCTGGGAATGAGGAGATTTTTCCTAGCAAGGAAACATTAATAACAATGTCGGATTTAGAGGTCTGGAGGCCTCTGGGCAACAAAGGACTGGAGGCCCCCTGGCCCCAAATTATTTTCCAAAAAAATGGACATTTTTTTCCACTCTAGTTTTCCAATAAATAATTTATTGTGAAACCAAGTATAGATTCTTTTATTTAACAAACATATAAATCAAATCGAAAACAAGAATTGTCTGAAATTAAATTTTAGCGTTAACGAACGCAACTTTCCGAGCTTTTTTCGCCGAAAAATATCAAAGGAAAAGTTGTTTACTAGTGTTTACTAGTCTAAATTTGATTATTTTTTTTTTTAAGTCTATTGTGGGGGCTCCTCTTTTGTGGAGGCCCCGGGGCTGCAGCCCCGGTTGCCCACCCCTAAATCCGGCCCTGATTAATAAACAACAAATTAAACACAGCCAAGAGGCTATGTATATTGCACGGACCATTACGCGCTTTTATTGATCCCGCAATAACTCAAAATCTATTTGACATGCACATGTGTAATTTTGCGTACCTATTAAGGGCCTCTTCAATTACCCAGATTCCCAAATTTTATAAAAAAAATCTCAAATAATTCTCAGGATATCATTATCCGAATATCGTTACTCTTTACACCCACTGCCTGACTAATTGACTGAATCACTTAGTCATTGTAAAACAAAATCACTTCCGGTTGCCTTGCAATTTGATAGAAGTTACGTCATTAAAACAAACAAAAAGAAAACAGCCAATCGTGTATCGAGAACAGCCGAAATTGAAGACCAGATTGCATGAAGTACGAAACCAGATACGCATATTAAAATATAGAACTATAATATTTAGTAGAATGTAACTTAACAAAAAAAAATGATATTCCACCCAGAAAATAAATGTGAAAGAAGGAATCAAGTTCAGTACAAAATAGAATTGAAATCTAAGAGGATGCCAAACTTTCTCTTGGCAACTTTCCACACTAGAGTCAGTTGCTTATAACATAAACCATAAAAAAACTTGCAAAGAGAAAGCTTGACAGCCTTTTAGATGTCAATTCTTTTCCATAGCGAACTTGGCTACTGTTTCACATTTATGTTTTTGGTGAGATAATCATCTCACGGTGATATAGTGAAAGAAACAAGTAAATTCTATGAATTCTTTGAAAATAATCTAATAGCCCGGAGAAGTTTCGCGGGAGTTAACCTTTTTCCGAGAGAAGGATATTCTGGCCATCTAGAACTTTGCTGACGGCGTTAATTGTCTAGGCAGGTATCTAGCTAGCGCTAGTTCATTTGGTGTTAATATATTTTCACCAATTGACAGCTCTGCTCGTATCCTGTCGACACTGTCAATAGTTTTTATGTTCTGCTATATTTCAACGAGCACATGACTCCATCACACTCTTTCTCTATTAGTATCATCTCTCTCTTTGCTATATCTATGTTGATACTTTTATCCTTATCCTATTCCCATGCCTCTTTATCTGTCGACACATTAAAGCTCCGTTGCTCATTACATATAGATCGGTTGATTCGAATCGACATTCGATGAATAAAGCAACGGCTTTCGCGTCGCAATAATTCGAAGAGATGCCATTTAATAATCAGCGTAAATTTAAGTAAACGAACCGCTCGCTGTCAACGCAAAATATAACAAATGAGAACCTAAAGATTAAATTGATAAGCCGTATCGTTTCAAACGATTCGATTAAATGAACTAGAGAGTTATATAAAACGTATATATACGACTACATATTTATATACTACTCTACTGACCTCTCCCCACCTAACCCGCATATCCTGTAGATACTTACATATATCCTTTATACATTTTCCTGGGACTGCGACAGCTCAGGACTAAAACATCTCCCCCTTTCATCTCCATTTTACATCCCTACAAACAAAATGGCCTTGACGACTAGCAATTTCTACCAGTTTGTAATACTAATACATATTATACAGAGTACACAGATGCCTACTACAAGCGCATGCGCTCCACTCACTCCTAAAAACACCTAAAACGCCTGGAGTCTCCTGCAACCAGTGTCGGATTCAGAATAAGTAAATTTTGTTTCGTTTCAGAATCTCGTAGTGAGTATTTTCAATTATAAAAGGTGTAACACGCCGAGTCTATCCATATCAAAATTTTAAGAATAGTTTTTAAAAAAAATTAATACAAAATGCATACTATAATTTTAAAAGTAAAGTTTTGTCAAATAATTTTTATTCCATGTTTTACTTGACTTTTTATATACCAATTTTGGTAAAATGTAAATAATGTATCTATCTATCTATCTATCCGTCATGTCAATGCTTAAAATGTGGCCGTTGATGAACTTGACGAATGGCGCCGGCGGTAGATCTCGTAATGAAATGATCAGTATCTAGACACGTTAAAATGTGTTCTAAGGAAAAAAGGACAGAGGACATAGATCCTGAAACTATACCCAACTTTGATTTACATAGTACATACGTTTCAAGCCCGATAAGTCTAAGGATATTATGTAACCATAAGTCTTTTTTCTGATTAGTTTCACGTATGGATTATACTGTTACACATCCTCCCCGTTGGGACGACCATGCTTTCTGGTGAATGTTCTCGAAGACAACAACAATGAATTAGCAAGAATTTGTTGTTACGTTAGAGAAGTACTTTGGTTTGATTGTTTTTGTTTAACGTTTGTTTTGTAAATAAACACTTTCCACCACGAACAAAAATAGTTTTGTTACAATACGATGTCATCTTGAAGATATACATCTATACTAATATATAAAGCTGAAGAGTTTGTTTGTTTGTTTGTTTGAACGCGCTAATCTCAGAAACTACTGGTTCGAATTGAAATTTTTTTTTGTTGGATAGCCTATTTATCGAGGAAGACTATAGGCTATATAATATTACGCAACAACTAATTAGAGCGGAACATAATTGAAAAATGTTGCAAGATGTGTCTCAAAATTAGTCCGTCCGACAAATATTATTAGGTGAAATGCCTTAACTAAATACTGCAATATTAGCGCGTATAGGTACAAGCCCGGATAGCTCAGTCGGTAGAGTGTACGACTCTTAATGCCAGGGTTTAGGGCTCAAGCCCCACGTCGGCGAATATATTTTTATTTTTTTTTTAATTTTCTTAACTGCTTTCTTCTAAGGTTTACATTTAAATTTTTTTAAATTTTATTACGACTAATTAAAATTAAATAAATCTAATTAATAGCTCATTTGAAAACTGTTACAACTATAGGCACCTATATATAAAAATCATTTTCCTACAGTGTTTTCAATTAAATATTTATTATATTAAAAGAAATTTATAACTTAAAAAAGTATAAATACTGCTTTTTAACGACAAAAACTTTTGAACGGTAACGCCAATCATTATGAAGTTTGGACACATCATTCATCTCCTTCCCCATTCGTTCTTTTGCACCCGGGTGAAACCGGGCGGAACCGCTAGTATAATATATATTTCTCAGTTGTAGCCACGCTTGTTATCTGCAGATTAATAATTTGAGATTGTCTGATTTATCCTGTGAGATAAGCCTGTCGTCGTTAGGCCGCCTAAATGCAATAGTCCGTTACTGGAAAAATAAACTCGACGTTTTGCCTCCATACCCTCCACCCCCCTTTGTGAAAACTCCAGAAGAGCGGTCGTACGTACTCCGGTACGTTACTACTAGATATTCTTACTACGATTTCCACGCCACGGGCGGTGTGCTTCCCTTCACGTTTCACCGCCTCCCGCGGTCATATAGTTTAGCTCAGCTGTGTACCCAACGTACATACGTGTGTCTTGTATCTATGTGTAAGTGACACACAACACTGCCACCAATTATACACACGCATCATATTCCACTGCAACTGGGCAACAGGAATTTTCATTTAAAATTTATGGCAAGACATAATATAATTTTGCTTTTAAACTTAACGTGCTTAATCTCTTAATGACGGAATCCACAATAATTATTATAATTATCTGTTTTTTTTTAAATATACTAAAAAGGAAAAAAAATATTTTTTTAATAATTTAAGTTCAAAACTATAAAAGCGTCACATCATAGAGTTTTTGTTTTTTATAATTATGAACTGTAATTATTAAAAAATATTCTCTTCTCTTTTAGTACACTTCAAGTTTATTTTTAAAAAGTCTTTTTACTAATATTTTATTGTTTTTTTAGTCTTTAAATTTTTTTAGTAATATCACTTCTGAATCCAAAAATTATAAATCATATTTCAAACCCCACAAGCCCTTAGATATCGACCTAGAGTTGATTCAGAATATAAATGGCAAAATTTTCCCGTCTTCGTGAAGCCACCATTTTGAGTTTGCCAAATTTTGATTAACAATTTGAAATCCGACATCCAGACAGCAACTATGAGTTGAATCGAAGCATAAAAGACAAAATTTATCCTAACTAAAATACTAACATTATTGACATAAAACATAATAATTGAAGTAAAATCTCTGTTAATGAGTGTGAAGTCGCGGGCAACGACTAGTATTTCATATGATGTTGCCCTTTTGTGCAAAATATTCCTTGGCCACTTTCAATGTGTATATACGAGGCCACTTAGCGATAGCATCATCACGTTTTAATTAAGAGCGTTTTAACGTTACTGTATGAAACGGATCATGAGATTTACTAATAATAATCATCTTATAGACAAAGAGAGATTTCTTATGTAATCGAAGTCTGTGTGAGTTAGTATCGGAACAGACAAATATAAGAAGTCAAAATTTATTATAACTATTTCCGGCTTGTTTCCTTCCTTTTGGCTTAGAAACACAGTTGGGTAAAAAACAGGAATAATTAACCTTGAAATGAAACAAATGTACCTACATAGGTTTACAAAGTTACAGCTTTGACGTCATGAGTCGCAACACTACCACCCCCTTACAACGTAACACGCTGTGAATAATAAAAAGTTTTGCTCAACAACCCCTGTCATAATTTAATTTGTTTTGTGCTCTCAAAACGAAATACAAAATAATTCACTTTACAAACATTTGAATAAATAAACTTTGAACCAATCATTTTAGATGAAATATAGCCCTTGTTGGCGTATTTGCTATATAGAGGGATCTCTCTTACGTTAACCATTTTTTTTTTAAATCCATGACTTTCTTACATTTTGTTTACAGAAAAAATCAAGCATATAAAAAAGTTGGTAAAGATTACGGGAAGACCATATCAAAAATCAAAATTTGTCCGTCCGACAAAAACTTTTGAACGGTAACTCCGATCATCATGAAATTTGGACACAACATTCAACTGAGCGTACTCCCATTTGTTCTTTTGCACCCGGGTGAATCCGGGGCGGACCGCTAGTGTATCTATAAAACCGAAAGTTACATCTAACAGTAATTTTATGAATTTTACACACGTTAAGCGGATTCGTATTGCCATCTAACAGAATCTCTGAAAAACCAGAAGGTAAGTTTGTCAGTACTGTGAGCTAGATTTCGAAATTTCATGAAATTTCCTTTACTAAGTGTGATTTTTTTAGTTACCTTGTTTCACATCTATAATAGAGTAGAACTACAAATAAAAAAATTCAAAATTAACAAATTCTTGTTTTTATATTTACTATATTATTTATTCGTAAAAAATATTAAAAAACCAACACCGGTAGCTAATATATATAAAAAAGAAATATAGCCGGCGCTCTATATTCTTGCCCTTAAGATATGTGTCAAGTTTCGCTTAAATCGGTTCAGCCAGAGAGACCTCAAGTCTTCCACTTAATTATTTATAAACTACTAGCTGCTAACCGCGGATCCGCACGCGATTGAAATGAAATACAGCAGCGACAGCAGTGGCCAGTGGGCTCTACCGTATTACTACTACAGTCTTGTCTCACGTGACTACGTCCCACTCGGCAATGGCAACAGTAGTGGCTTCATTGTATTACAGTCTTGTCTCACCGGACCGCGCTCCGCTCTTTGCAACAACAGTAGCTCCACCGTATATAATAGGTACCGTACGTCCAAGATGCAAGCTGGTAGTCAGATTCAGATTTTCGGCGCCTGACTGTCTGACTTCGAGCGGCGTTAGGTGTGGTCTATATGAAAGCTGGTTATCAGCGCAGACAGAGCATTCATATTAAATAATTATGGAGCGAACAGAACAGGTTGCAGCTTTATTGCTGATTGGTAACAATGTTACAACTAAATTAAAACCTGCAGTTAGAAGTGCACCCAATTAATAAATTAAGGTCGATTTACGGGGAGTACAAACACCTTTTTCCGCAATTACTTGCCGACGAAAACCGATTTTTTCTTTCTGCAACAGGTATCGATGATGTTCCTATTACAATGCTCTTTAATTCACTTATCCCATATGGGAGGATTAAGTGCAACTTTTGAAATAAAATCCTCGATATCTATATTTTATAGCACCATAATCAACTGTCAGCAGCAGGTTGTCTGAAACCAGAATGTACCATTCATACCGCTAAATATCTAACGGCCGCTGCGCACGAGGCTAGAAATGCTGCTAGAAACGCAGCTAGGAGTTCTGCTAGCCGGTAGGCTGGGTACAAAGCAATAAATGACGTCACTGCGGGCTGCCTTGCTATCTCAGAAGATAGGTTTTAAAATTAGAACAGGGGCTATTTTCCCTGCTAGATTTGCGGCTAGGTATGAGCAAGAATCAATCAGAAAGCAGTATGGTCACGTGGGCACTTGAACGAACGCCCACATGGCGTCATTCTGCCAGACAACAGACACGTTTTGCTCGGTGTTTATATTCTGTCACTGCGCGCGCACCAGATCTATCCACAAAACAAACTTGAAAAATAGTCTCGTGTGAAGCGAGCAATCAAGAAAACCAGCGCTAGAAAACTAGTAGGCAAATCTAGCAAGGAATCTAGCAGCGTTTCTAGCCTAGTGTGCAGTGGCCTTAAGTCAGAGAGCCGGTGCGCCGTAAATCTGCGCGCTGGGGCATTATGGCCAGTCCGGTTTAGCAACAAAGGATGTTATGCACGCTGACTGTTTGACTCAGAAAAACAGCGTCTGACTACTTGACTACCAGCTTGCATCTTGGACGTACCTTATTGCAAGTACCACTGTTTATGCATTGACAGGTTCCCCATATAAATTTTCATCCCCTATTTTACCCCCTTCAGGTTTGTTTTTTGAGACAAAAGATAGTCTATGTCTTTCCTCAGAATGCAATCTATTTCTTTGCCAAATTTTATCGAAATCTGTTCAGGAGTGAAAGATAACAGACAGACAGATTTAAAAATTCAATTCGCTATAGTTTTTCCTATAACTATATGCAAACACCGACAAACTGTCAGCAAATCCGATACATTGGTTGGTTCTGGGATTATTGGGAGTTAGTACAATGAAGTCTCGTATTTTTTTTATCATTTTAGTACGTATGAAGCCCTAAAATACTCAGATCCTGAAACCAAATAAATGTGTCAGTTTATATTAAAATAAAAGACATTTGGATTAATAATTAGTTTTATTAACAGTAGCACACAGTTTTACAAGTAAATAGGCAGAGTTGTTGAACAAATGCTAACTGTTGTTTTTTTTTTCATTTAACATACAGGATGCTTCTATCTTTGACTATTGTGAGAGAGTTCGAATTTGATATAATATTATAATATTATTATACCATTTTCAGTTACTCTCTGGCGCAAAATAATTATTTATTATTTGTGTATCATATTAAATTGAATTCAATCGCGACAACCATTTTTATATAAGTATCTACATAAAAAAATGCACCCATTAAAGTTCAACACTAGTTATTTATATCTAAGTATATGTATCTGCTATACAAAATATACAGAAAACTATTGTTATTTAACCCTGTTTACTGTGAAATGTCAATGAAAATACATATTTCAAATAAAAATAATTAATTGAATAGCTTTAATAAAGGAATCGTATACAAATGGTTGACGAAATTGCGTGAATAGTTGTGAGCTGTTGTCTCATAATTATAAATAATGTAAATATTTTAACATTATTTGCAGAATAAATATTTCGTGATTTGGGTGATAGATACTGTTTTTGCCTTAATAATAATAAGTATTAATAAAACTGGCGTATTACAGTAATATAATTATGTTTAAACGGATCATCAGCTCTGAACAACCTTCATCTGCCTTACTTAATAAATATTTTCTTCGCGCTTGCTGGTTAATAGGGACCTATATGGAAATAAATTAATTTAAAATCATCAATGATTACAAAATTGTGAAAATTCTGCACGCACACATTTTGTGAAAATAATAGAAAATCGACTTGCTTTATAATAATTATTCCACAATTTTTATCACTATAAAAAAATAAATACAAATCAATCAGAAAATATTTTATTTACTTTAAATAGCAAAAATCTGTCAATTTGTCATTCCTACTTTTATGTTAAGCCATCACACTGTTCCACAAACTTTCAATTTTATTTAATTTTATATATTTAACATTTTTTGTGCTGTTTGCAACTGTCAGCAATTAACATTTTTTTTAACATTACGTTTGTAAGCCAATTCAAGCAACACAAAATGTGCAGATTCAACTATCTTTAAGCATGCTAATAAAAACAATTTCAGGCGGCTTAAGCTAACAGGGCGCAAATTACTTTAGTTTATAGTTGACCAAGAAAATACAACTAGCATTAACCTTATTCTTATAATAAATGGCGCATATGTTTTTTTTTATTAAAGAGATAAAAAAAATGTACATCGGCATCACGTAATATACAAAACATTTTACATAAATTATTGCAAACAAAAAATAGATTTAAAATCAGCTTTTTAACATCTTCTAATCGCAATTCAACGATAAGTTTATTTTTCGCTAAAATTAGGAAAAAGTACCATTGGTTGTTGTGAAAAATAACTAACAATTTAGAGTGATGATGATCCTTTTTAAATGTTGGAAGATTAAAGGATGAATCCTGGTGGCACAGGATCGGTGAACTAGGCAAATACTGAAAGATTAAAGGATGAATCCTGGTGGCATAGGATCTATGAACTAAGCAAATCCTATGCCACCAGGATTCATCCTTTAATCTTCCAACATTTAAACAGGATCTTCATCACTCTAAATTATTAGAGTTAAGCAAATACTGAAGGTTTTTTTATTGCGTTTTATTGTCTGCAATAAAAAAACCTTCAGTATTTGCTTAATTCATTGATCCTATGCCACCAGGATTCATCCTTTAATCTTCCAAGATTTAAACAGGATCATCATCACTCTAAATTATTAGAGTTAAGCAAATACTGAAGGTTTTTTTATTGCATTTTATTGTCTGCAATAAAAAAAACCTTCAGTATTTGCTTAATTCATTGATCCTAAGCCACCAGGATTCATCCTTTAATCTTCCAACATTTAAACAGGATCATCATCACTCTAAATTATTAGAGTTAAGCAAATACTGAAGGTTTTTTTATTGCATTTTATTGTCTGCAATAAAAAAACCTTCAGTATTTGCTTAGTTCATCGATCCTATGCCACCAGAATTCATCCTTTATTCTTCTACCATTGGTTGTCCCTATAGAGTTTTTTTTTTCACGAGCTCGCAAATACTTATAGCTATTGAGTGTGTGTGAATTAATTTCTGTCAATTCGCCTTTATGGAGTTCTCGCAAAATAAATGCGCTCTTTTAATCAAAAGATACCCAAAAGCATGTTGCAGGATTATAATATTCGTTTACTAAAAAAATTGAGTAGAGCTGTCTTGCAATCAACAACGATTGAAGTAGCTTGTGCACGGTTAGCTTAAAGTAAAAAAAATACTTTTTAAAGAAAACATGTCTTTTTATATAATGGCTACTATTGTTTTTTGTTTTGATTTAAAAGGTTACTCTTAGTTTAAATTTGAATATTTTGATATAACTATTTCAAAATCCATAAATGTTATTCTATTGAATGGCAAATTTTTATTTTTACTTAATTGTAAAATTTAAATATTGTGTAAAATTACGTTATATTTGTTATGTGGACAAGAATTTCATGACGGAATGTTTAATTTGTGGAAATGTTTTAAGCACTGTCCAGAAATATTAGTGTTACTTAATACATTGCAACTTAAGACACATCGTGTCTTAAAAGATTAATTTTTAAAACAAGCTTTTCATTAATTATTTACGGGCAGTGCAGCCTCTTTAATCATTTTTTTTTTCAAACAAAATAGGTAAAAACATCATTTTTCTTATTATAAATAATAATCACGAGTGACTTGCATTTTTTAACGTGATGAATCTTATTTAATATGATATGATATTTTTACCTACGTATTGTTTACAAATTCTTAAAGGCATTTCAATCCCTTGAATTTTATTTTTGAAAAGATAATAATGTTGAGCTTCCTGGAGTAAATAATTCTTAAAATGTAAGGTTTTAATAACTGTTTTTTTCTACGCATGTGTGTAAGCTCTATGACAAAATGGAGTATAAATTTTGTTTAAAATGGATGGCACTTAAACACATATACAAGCATACAGAACTCACTACATTTGCCAGTATTCTTTTTGTAAACATAATCTAAAATATTTATATTATAAAAAGGATGATTGTTCAATTTTACCTACATAGTAACAACTATCATAATGTGATTTTTAAAATAAGTTCTTTTATGCCTAGCTGTTGACAACAAAATTATCATTTTTTTTATGTATAGGAGATCGGTGGACATTTTCATATAGTTATAAAAACGTCAAAATAAATTTAATTTGCACCTAGACAAAATTTTTGAAAATAAACTTTTAATTATTCAAAAAGAATAGATATGAAATGTGGATACCTACGTAATGACTTTTTTTTAATCTGCGTAATATTTCCTTTTTTGTACTCACTATGTATTAAAAAAGACATAACTGTTTAAATGGACATTTTTTTGCAATATAAAATTGTATAAAACTGGAAAAAATATACACAATAAGCGAAAACAATTCGATAATTATGTATTTTGTTTATATCGGCCATATCTTTTCTGTATTCAAAATGAAAGTTTCAAGTTTTTTATGTTGAAAATTTCGTAATTAAAAAAAGACATTGCCCGATAGCTTTTCTGGTGTGATTTTTTCATAAATTCAATATTTCTCTTATTTTTCTTTTTCCCTATTAAGAAAAATACAAAGGCATGAAAAAATTGATATTGACGAGCCTGATCCACCAAAATCTTCATTTTTTTCTAGAACTCATAATTAATAATTAGCTAATAATCTAATGCTCACCTTCCCCCTATCATAAATTAAAGACTTTTCTCGATTTAACCAAATTATTTGAAACTAAAAATACTTTCAAATGTAGACATTAGTCTCTGATAATTGTTAAATAGTGTATACTTAAATATTTACAGATAAATGTTTTTAAGCTAGTCGTTTTTAGTTGCTAAATTTAAATTTCATTGAATATGTTTTGCGTAACTATAGATAATAACAGTATAGTAAAATCACGTTTTTCAATGCGTTGAAAGCATAAAATATATGTCTTTATTTAATATGGCTATGCATACAAAAATAACACATTAAGGACAGTGAATTTATTATGCTAAGTTGGTCTACCACACCTAAAATTTGATTTTCTTCAAGCATTTTTAAGGTCGACCTCACTGAACAAAACAATACCGTTTTGAGACAAATGAATGTGATCTCGACGATGACAGTGTTTGAAAATATTTTTTTCTGATGTAGCATTGGGTGTTAATTATAGCAAACTATAGCTAAATTATAGACTGTTATAATTTTGTAATGTTCTCTAAGGGTAGACACTTGCATTGCCGTATATTTCTGTTCGTAAAAATTGTTTTTTAGCAAAAACATTGGAACATATTTTTATCATTCAACGTTAGAATAAAAATTAACAATAATTTTTTATTAATTATTTTTATTTTTAAGTTTAAAGTTGATGTTAGGTGTGGCATGATACAACAGTGAAATCAAATACTTCGATATTTTGATCTAAAATTTCAAAAATCTCGCACTATTTATTAATAATGTCGATTTTTAAAAAACGATTAGAAAAATATGGACTTTGCATGTAGAATTTTAGCTCTTCGAAACTAAACTAAAATAATATTATTAAGGGATTTCGTAGCCGTTAAATAAAAGTTAGGAATAATTAAGTGTCTGGAGGACATTTTCACTTTCGACTGCAAACGCATTTAATGGATGATTGTCTAATTTTCAGCGTCAACATTAACAAAATAAAATAAATTCTGATTTAGGCCATTTATCTCCACTTGATTTAAAAGACTTTCAGAAAATTAGTTTAATTATTAATTTATAATGTGTTATCAGACACCAAACGTTATGGCAGTTATTGCATCTTGCCTTCTTTTTTGTAAATTAAGGCAGTGTAGCATCAGCTTTCTCTCAAACTGAGTACCAAATCTGTTGCACTTCTAACTGACATAAAATTCTTAACTTCAGTTCATTTAAAATGAAACATCAGTAGGTTGCAATAAAATAATAATATGTATGTATAGCCATAATATAGATATTTCAACAAATAAGAAATAACAAGCAAGATTATAATACTTTTTATTTTATTTTTCCATACTTTTTATTAATGACCCTGTCCTGTGCCAGACTGTCAGTTGTGTTTTATATAATGATTAAATGTTACCAGATGTTGCATAGCATTGATATCCTTGATATTATTATTTATATTGAATTATGACGTTTTTGAATTTGTGTTTAATAAATTGATAATTATACTAATTTAACAAAGTGATAAATTTTGTGATAAAAATTCAATAAACATATATATATAATATGATATATATCTATACATATATTTTAACAGAATATTTGCTGTAAGTCATAATCCAATTTATTATATTGTTTTTTTTACAATATTTTAAAAATTTGAAAAAGTGTTTTAGGACAAAAATAGTATTTGTCGCCTTCCAGTTGTTTTTTTTTTACATCACATTCAACTGTTTCGTTCGCTCTGTGAGACTTACCCTATATTCTTATCACAATATTCAATGTACGAATTAAAAAGGCTTTAATAATGCATCACTTATTACTATACTAAATAATATGTAGTAATCACTTAACTATGCTGACTGAGTTATGGGGGTATACGGTTAAAACGGTAATTAATTAATGACCGCGTGGTCAGTGACTTATCTTCAATGTTAGTCAGCAGGCAGATAAGTTTATTGTAATCTATACAATTTTAGAAGGAACTTATATTTTGTTATTTGCGTTTAAAATTTTGCGTTATTTATTATACTTATTTAGCATTAAAAAGAAAACTACATTAAAATGGCAAGAAATGTATATTTTTTATAATTCGTTTTTAAATTTTCATGTTAAATATATCTTATCAACAGATATTAATATTCTATAATTATTATTTCCGTTTTTTTTTACATTGTAACTAACCGTAAATGTGGTACAATGTCAGTAAAGAAGATTGTTATAAGCAAATCCAATTATCTGATATATTTTTACGCTGCAAACCTTTTATCACTTGAATGGTTTTCATTGTATAAAAATTTGAACAAACATATTTTTAGTATATTATATTTTATTTAATTAAAATCTATAATTATATAATAATAATATAAATAATGAATCTGTCAGTCGCCATACAGTCAAGTATAATAACAGAGCGGACGATACAATTATTAATTTTTCTAATATCCGTGATGAATTTAATAAATAGAGTCTACCTACCTATTGTAATGTTTTAAAAAACATCTATTCTCACAAGCTGGACCTATCAGCCAATAAAATAGCATTTTGATAAATAAGTACCTAACTATTATCATCATCGAACAATATTAGTATTTTTATTGATATATTACTTCGATTATAATATCTAAAATCTATTTATACATTTCCTTCCTTTGAATCCTGCTTATTTTTAGCCCAAAATCTATCAAACCTGTTTCTTGCCTTTTCAAGTACATCAGCCGCTAACGATCTCCCAGATGTCGGCGACAATAACGGTTTTGTTGGAGATTCCAATATTGGAGCTTCAACAACTTTATACGGTGCTGACGATTCTTTTGACTGAGTTTCACTTCCACTCGATCCTACATGTTGACGTTGATAATATTGTTCGAAAGCGGGGTCTTCCAAACAGCGCAGACTAGTTCCGGCCACGGGTTTCGAGGCGATAGCGAAAGCGCTCGAATCCGAATCGTCTACCTCGACTTTCGTTTTACTCGACGGCATCTCCACTGCAACCGGATTCGGCGAAGTCGACGACGCGGTTGTCGTGTCTTCAGAATGACTTCCATTGATTATCGCCGACGCATCACCGCCGGCCACCCCTGGTCCTTGCCCTGGCACTGGTACTGACCCCGACCCTGACCACCCTGACCCTGTACCCGAACCTTGAACCACACCCGCGGGCTCGGTTTGTTTGCAGGCTATTGAATATAGAATATAATAATCACACTATAATAAGAGGGTTGTCACTTCGCATCGGTCTGTTGTTAAGACAGCTTACAGCGCAGTTCTTTTTTCCGTTCAATTTCGCCGACCGAACGTCAATCGGCAACTGCACAAACGAAGACTTCTCGTAATTTTTTACTAATTGCCGCCCGTTATTACGACGGAAGCTAGCTTTCAGCCCAGTGTCAAATGTTTGAGTACCTGTCTTAAATATTGCCAATAGATCACCAATTATTTAGGACCAATTGATATCTTCAATCAATTAAATAGCATTGTTCTTGAAACAATCGCAAATTAGTTAAAAACTATATACGCACTAATGCACCATAATGCTATAATTAATTGAAAATTCAGTTGATGTTCTGATTGGTTGTCAGTTTTGAAACAACGGCATCCCGAGGATTACGGATATTCTCGAGCCATTGCTTACTCTACAGTGTACATTGTGATTCTTACAATTTTAAAAATAAATATTTTTACTTATTTTCTTTTGGAATAAAACTAGCGCAGAAATAACCTTTAAAGAGAGAAAAAATGTACGTTTTGCAAATAAGTTCCGCACTATAATCACTCAAAAAGAAAAGAAAAAGTATTTGTTTTCTAAAAAGTAAGTTGATTCGTTCTTTCGACCCACTAACACTGACACATGGCCTTCATCATGCCCGTCGCAATACCTAAACCTAATTTATACACTCGAATTCTGATTTCAATAAGTAATTAATTTTGGCTATCCATATACACAAAACACACTATTTATTAATAATTAATTAGTTCTATAAACCTATACATACAATTTCTAATCAGTTATTTTAGATATAAGTACAGGATATTATTAATGTTAATTGTATGAATGATTTTTGTTGGCTTTGATTAAATAAACGAAACAGCTACCCTATCATTTTACTGAAAAACGGTTTGACGCTGCTAAAGGAGGGGGCCGGGGGCCGATCGCCAATGTTAATTTGGGCCCGGTAAGCCAATTGATATTTTTAGCGTGATATCAGTTCAGAGGGGTCGCACTCACCTAGCAGTTTTGCCTGTTGGGCAAGTTCCGGTGGGGCAGATTGGGGTGCCGGAGGGGGTGCATCCGGCGGTGTCCATGCTTTCACCTCACTATGCGGTCTGTTGATCAGCTCGCCTTGAACACATATATATTACAGGTGGTTCTATTCTCAACGTCTATGTAAACATTTGAATAGCGCATCATTTTCATTCAACACTCAAATAATTAATATATTAAAATCTTTGATTAACGTCTGAATAGAACTCTTCAAATAAATAAAATTGTCGACCAATTTTTCTCAGACCAACATATTGACAAAAAATAAAAAATAACAAATCAATACAACACAAGATGACGTTTCGATCCGGCTTTGGATCTTCTTCAGAAAAATCTAAAAATATAAAAATTAATTAGTATTAAATTATTAATTATTATCTAATTGCACGAATGACGATGTTTGAATGAATCAAACAAATTAATGAAAAATTAATAACAAACAATTTTTTAATACGTAGTCATGGATATCAAAGTACCCATAAAGAAAAAGTTATTTAAAAAAACAAAATTTTATTTCAAAATAATATCATAAATTCTACTTAAATTTTCGGTATCTAATTGAGCATTAAGAGAGTTTTTGTTAGATTTTATATATAACATTTCCGAAATACTTCTTTTAAAATAATTACTTTCATTATCTAAAATTTTAACATTATTTCAATTAATTTTATGGTCATAGTCAATTTTATGCTTAGTAACGACATTATGCTTATCAGGGTTTAATTTTAGATTGTGACGATGTTCTCTAATTCGTGTTTTAAGCGCTCTTTTTGTTTGCCCAATATAATTCATATCACAATCTTCACAACTGATTTTGTAAACAACATTATGTTTTTGTAATTTGTTTAGTTTATCTTTACCCAGGCTTTTTAATAATTTTGTCTAGTTTGTTATTAACATTATAAACAGTTTTTATATAATATAATGTCGTTACTAAGCATAAAATTGACTATGACCATAAAATTAATTGGAATAATGTTAAAATTTTAGATAATGAAAGTAATTATTTTAAAAGAAGTATTTCGGAAATGTTATATATAAAATCTAACAAAAACTCTCTTAATGCTCAATTAGATACCGAAAATTTAAGTAAAATTTATGATATTATTTTGAAATAAAATTTTGTTTTTTTTTAATAACTTTTTCTTTATGGGTACTTTGATATCCATGACTACGTATTAAAAAATTGTTTGTTATTAATTTTTCATTAATTTGTTTGATTCATTCAAACATCGTCATTCGTGCAATTAGATAATAATTAATAATTTAATACTAATTAATTTTTATATTTTTATATTTTTCTGAAGAAGATCCAAAGCCGGATCGAAACGTCATCTTGTGTCGTATTGATGTGTTATTTTTTATTTTTTGTCAATATGTTGGTCTGAGAAAAATTAGTCGACAATTTTATTTATTTGAATTAATATATTATTTATTACCAGACTTTGAAAAGTATTGTTTTCGAAACGTGTACGTAGTTCTCGACTTTACGGGTTATTTCGCTTCTAGTACGCGTCTTAAAGTGAAAATTTGTAGTTTATGAATTGTGAATGTTTAGCATTAATTTTATGTTGGTAATAATCAGTATTCATATTTGCAAAATATTTTTAAGGAAAAGAACTCGTAAGACAAGAAAATAATGTTTGCAGGTGCTAGATGTAATTATTAGACTTTGAATAATAAGCAGTGGCGTAATTATAGGGTGGCAAGACTGGCAGAATTCGACCAATCTGTTTTTGTTTTTCAAATCCTCTTACTTTTGACCAGTTAGCATAATGACTGTTTTTACTTATAATCCCTTGTGCTTAGATGCTAAAATCTAATAAAACCTGTAATAGTTTTTTAGTAGCGCTATATAAACAATCATATAAGCTCAAAAACTCATCTAATAATGTTCAAATATTCATAAATTCAATGAGTTCTTAAAGAAATCATCATAAGTCATCATGGGTTTAATTAATAATAATAACTAATAATCATATTTTATCGTATTATTCAATACTATTAAAAAATCCGTCTGGCTGACTTCATAATCTTTGTAATTAATGGTCTGCTTGCACTGCAAGTATCAATAATGTTAGTCACATAATATGGCAAACATATTATGCATTCTTTCAAACAGATATGTCGCTAAAGAAGTTTCACTTAAAAAAACATCCGTTATAAATTATTGTTTGTACCCTTTCAATTTTATATAGCATACAAACGATAAATTTCAGCATAATATATTATATCATGCGTAAAGACTTTTGGGCTTAGAATCCATTTTTTACGTACCTATTCCAATAGTCTAAAGCAGGCCTGGGCAAATGGCGGCCCGCAGCGCAATTTTAACCGGCCCGTGAAGCATTTTAGAAAAATAGTAGCGGAAATAAAATGCGGGGACCTTTTTTTTTGCTCATCGAAATAGAATGTGAGGACCTTTTTTTTTGGTCTCCGAATGCGGAAATAGAATGCGAGGACCTTTTTTTTTATTTTTGCTCTTCGAATTAGGATGTGAGGACCTTTTTTTTTGCTGTCCAAATGCGAAAATAGAGGATCTTTTTTTCTGCAAATTATTGGCCCGCGGTGAAATTTTCGTCAGCCATGTGGCCCGCCGATCAAAAGATTTGCCCGCCCCTGGTCTAAAGGCTTTACACATGATATAATATGTGTAAAGAGTTTTGGGTTCAGAATGACTATAGGAATACGTAAAAAATGGATGCTGCATCGAGTAGCTAGAAGAATTTGGTCAAAATTAAAAAATCTCTAGCTTGTTCTTTCATACCCAAATTAATTTTCATATTTTTTATAAACACAGTTTTCCATTCAAATCAAATAATTTCCATCAAATGTTCAGAATTGTCCCATTTGAAAAAAAATAGTTTTTAAACTAATTTTGTTACCCTTTGGATTCTACCGCCTTGTGCTAATGCACATGTTGCACCCCCAATTTGACCGGCCCCGAAAAAAGCGCCCAATTTTTAAATTCTAAATTTTGTTTTTGTCCTGTAAGTTAATTTTCAATTGTTCCTGTACTATAATATGTTCATATGATCGATATTTGAACAAGCAAAAAATAAAAAATTGCAAATTTTAAATTTGTGGTTTAATTCCAATTTTGTTTAAACGTAGTGCTCACTAATATTAGGTTCTTAAAATAAAATAAACATGATTTTTCGAAATCAAAAATATATTGCAACAGAAAAGGAAAATATTTGGAGTATAAGTACAGTGTACACACTATTAAATGACCCGCATAATACAGTGTGTCCACATCCTGATTTTAACAAATCATAATTACAATAAATATAGCCTTAATAATAATAATAATATAACTACGAAACAAATTTTGCCTGCTACAGATAATAATTATTTTGACGCGAATTCTTTGCTATTTCCGGTGTTTGTCTGAAGATCTTCTTTTGTTCAATCAATAACTAAATAGCTATTCAAAGACAGTTATAAACAATGCCATACCTTCGCGCACATTTTGAGTAACCGTAAATGTTTTCCCAGTATCCAGGGGTACAGTCCAATTGACCGGATCCGGTGACCTCATAAGGATCTGTTCGGGCGATTTGACGCGGGTCGGTTCGGGAGGCGATTTTACCACTGGTTCTATTTCATAATCTGGTTGTTTAGCAGGTGACTGAATTACATTCGTTGTTGATGAAGTATCGGTACTTTTTTCTTTATTCTCCTCGCTTGCTGTTGTTTAAAAGAAAAACAAACCATTGTTGTGTGTTTTTATACGTTTTTTTTTCATCTATATTTTTCAATCTATTTTAATATTACTCTGTTTATTTGCTCATATATTTTAGATTTTTATTATAATCGGAAAAATTATCACGTCAATTGAGGCGACAATTTTTTGTGGCATCCAATATGCAAAGTATTTTTGCGGGTATGACCACTGTAAGTTCATACTGAACGAAAAATAAAATAGGTCTGATTTTATCAAGATCTCCATTTTTTGGGACAAGTTCCAAAGCTAATATACTCAATTAAATGTATACAATTCAACAGTACAAAATGTGTGATTTCCTCATTATCAAATTAAAAATGAGGCAAAAACACTGACATAAAAAACAATACAAAAATTGAGTAACTTCAATTTTGTTTTTCTCCTAGTTAATCTGTTGCGTTGACAGAACCAAAAACTGTACTATTATTTATACAGAGTGAAACAGAAAGTTACGCTCAAACCACAATAAGGATTCTAGGGCCCAAAACATACAAAATGCCTTCTTGCAAAGTTACAAGTAACAACCATTTTTCATATTAAGCTTTTTAAATTTGTTTTGAACCCGAAAATCGATCTTAAAAATATGTCGGTAAAGTTTAATGTATTGGTAGTCGTATTTTTTTTAATTAAGGGCGCTAGAATCTGCTTTTTCCACATGGCGAGTTAATATTTCAATGTCTCCGGCGCAATTATTTTTTTGATAACTTTGTATATTTTTTTATCTAACTTCGTATGACATAAGTATGTTAAAATATACGAGCAATATTTTTATTAACGTCCCGGTTATCTCCATATAATTGCAGCTTTGCTTGTTAATACAATATTTTTACAAATTTATTACATTTCATTGAAAATCATTGACGTAGTTATGAAAATGATTATGAAAATAATTTTTGGTGCATGAAAATGGAAAATGGATTGCCAAGGATAGCTTTGTGCTATATACAATGAGGAATTCAGTTTCAAAAACATGAATTAATGTTATTTGCAAAAGCTTATCAATATATTTTTAAATGAAGTACCAAAAAAAAGTTTATTTGTCTAATATTCATTTAAAAATTTCTATTCTAGTCCACATAACTATTACTTTTGAAATCAACTTCCTCCCATGATAGTGCAAGACTTTTTCGTGAGTATTCGGTTTCACTGACCGTTATTACTGAAATCTGAATAAAAAGCGAATACTCACGAACGTCTCTTAAAAAAAAAATAACTATAGTGCTTTCCATTTTGCTATCGCTTCTATTTCTAATTATTGTTATCTATTTTTAGCGACATGATTATATTAAATGATAATATCATTATGAAAGGATAGGTATGTGACTTCGCGACAGTATTCATATAAAAAATGGTAACAGCACCAATACCAGAGTTGGGTAGTTCCAAACGTGTCTACCTCCAGCAACCATGTTCTCTCTCGGAGATGTATAACTTAAGCATCCCCATTTGCCATATTATTATAATCCTTTTCCATGGTCACAAGCAAAACGATTAGTATTCGTTGGCACTCGAATGAAATTGCATAACATGTACTAAAGTTCGGGTATATTCGGCGCTTTAGAGTTTAGACTCAATGTGAAACAGTGGAACGAGACGTTGCCTGGACAGTCTTCAATGCAAATACTTATTATGTCAATGAAACGAGATCATTCTGTAAACACATTTCTCGAAATCATGTCCGCAAAAAATGAAACATTCCATGTTTGCTCTATCTTCGAAACTGTTGTGAGCTAGTCGTTCAATACTTTCTCGAATCTACGTACCTACCCTTTCAAAAGTCAGGCATAAAAGTATTCAAATTGAAAGAAACCCGGACGTGACTTCGTCTGCAGAAAAAAGAAAGCGGACCCTCCAAGCACTAAACAGACAAACACAGAATACATGAAAGACTGTGGGGATGACTTTAATGAAGTTTGAATTATTGTCGCAGGATATTAACTGCTTTTTGTAGACGAAGATACGCGCCTGGGACTCTTTCGATTTTAATATTCTAATACCTGTTTGTTGAATTTTATTGAATCATTAATATTTTGAAAGCAATGATTTTGCCCAGTCAATAAAATTAGGTTGGAGATATTATGTTATACAGTTTTTGACATTGAGCTCTACACACAGCAGTTTTTGAAATTTTGATCATAAAAACTTTCGTTTTTCAGTGAATTCTTTTCAATCAGAATCAAGTTGCGTCTGTAAAGTATAAAATTTCTGAAAATTTATTAAATGAAATATAAAAACCTTCCAAATAAATTCCGAAATTATTTCAATTAGACATATAGCTTTTAACAAACGTGCGGTCTAAATGAAGGCAGTATGGAATAAATACATTTCTGTTGATAACGGATTTTTTTCGGAAAAAAATACTGATTTGTAATGTTAAAACAAAAATTATTTTTCCATACTGGTAAGTGTATTACAGGACAAAAAGTGGTATGAAAAAGTGCTTTAAAGATGATGACTCAATGTGTGCCAAGATTTGAGTCCTATTTTGTTTTTTGGACAACACTCTAAAATATCTAAAATTGCCTTTTCTTCTGTAAAATCTGGCAACTCTTTTTTTCTTTTTTTTTTTGATAGAAATTACGTTATTTATGTATTATGAAATCGTCCATTATAAAAAAAAATCAAAAAGTCATACATCAAAAACATTTCTGTAAGTATTCGTTACTTCGAATTTTAAAAAAATCGAATTTTAACATTTAATAATATTGAAGAACATAATATTTTATGATGAACAGTTGATTGAAATATTGTAGTTAATAGTGGAACAGCAGCCAAAAAAAGGGTAACTAGTCGATTGTCTATTTTTAAAATTATAACGTTTCACCTAAAATTTAGGCATCATGACATTATAATAATTTTATACTAATTGATGTCAAAATTAAAAAGACAAAATAAAAGCAATCTAAAACTTTATCTTCATTCAAAGATTTTCTTTATTGGCATGAGTTTATAGTAGCACATACCTATACCTAAAGAATTTTTGATATACGGAAATCCACAGGTGGAATTTAAAAAAAAAATTAAACGAATGTATAATTTTTTTGATTAAATAGTGATTAAAAAAATATCTATAAATATGGATCACAGGTGTATATGTATTGTTATTTTTAGTTTAAAATGAATTTTTTTATGATTTAGTGAATTTGTACAATTTTGTATTAATTTGTGAATTGTGTTATATTTAGATTATTTACATTTAGTGCTCTGAACCAATCGGTGTTTTGTCTGCCATCTATCATTGGAGAAACTGTATTGTGCCGTAGTTAGCGGAGCCATCCAATATATTAATTTGTGCATAATATAATATCATGAGCTCCTGAAATATTGTGAAAATTGGTTCAGCTGGCAACATGATGGTACAGTACAGCTTCATTCATGATAAATGGTCAACTTAAACGACAGATGATGATATTTGCCAAAATTAAATTGATATGAAATATTTTAGACTCGAATGTTACTAATTATTTCATTTGAATTTTGAACTAATATAGAAATTTTTTTTTTAAATTTATCCTGAGACCAAATAGATGAGCTGATGATTGAAAAGTTAGAGAGATCATTTAAAAAAAGGGTTAAGCGAAATTAGTTTTCAGTCGAATTCAGTGTCGACTTTTGAAGTCTAGCCGGCTCCTGAAATATTTATTACAATAATATTTATAGAGCTTGAAATGTACATGTCATACTTATTAATTGGTGGATATTGCAATAATTTGGCTGTATTATTAAAAAAATATAGGAAAAAGAACAGAGGCATTAATTGAGCGTTGGACAACAAAAAATTGTTAATCAGATAAAAAATCGCGCGAATTTTTTTTTGATAAAATTTCATTAAAAACAAGTTCCCGTTTTATCGCATTTTGGCACAATGGTTTTGAATCAACCTGTATATGTAATGCAAACAGTGAAAGCATATTTATAACACAGGGCCCGCAAAAACACATATAGGGACATTATATTTGTTAATTATATACACAATATATCAATATTATTTAGCACATTACAATCATATACAAAGGGGTCCCGATTTATAGCACCTATACCTAATCAACTATAATAGCATAAAAAATAATAGAATTCAATACTTTTTGTGACTTAATTATTTCTGTATAATCCACGAAAATAGCAATATAGTTTTTTTTAAATTTTTTTGTGCAAATAATTTAATGTTATCTAAGAAGAATGAACCAGCATACATTTTTTTTAGGCGCGATCCCAGCTTTAGCTGGAAGCGCCTATATGTACACGCTTTGTCTGTGAATCTGTGAGTCACGATTTTTGTATCCAGCGTACAGCCCAAACGCCTTAACCGATTTTTAAAAACTTGTTTTTGTTCGATTCGTCTCCGGGTAACTTAAATCCTAGCGTCGCCCGATTTTTTTTAAATGTGGTAGTTGTTTTAATTTACTGGGAAATACTCCGTAATAATTAGGTAGTACTGTACTTAGTCATCCAAGATAAGAAAAAATTCCTTCGACATATTTTCCGTTTTTTTTTTTTGTTTTAACATATTTGTATATCTAATGCTGTAACAATTTATATTGAAAAACTACATACTTTTGTATGTATACAGAATGGAACAGAAGAAAGTTTTGCCTTAACTGAGGGACAGTCAAATGTTTTTAGCATGACAGAAGAGGTTAAATTGTGATAATTTTTTTTTAAGTTTAAATGAAAAAAATATTTTTGTCATTATAGTCATGCAAATCGCAAGACCGTAGTCATGCATTCAAACAAAGAAATGATTTATTTGAAACCTCATAACGTTAGACCTACAGTTTACCGAGAAGTTTTTTCATCATTTAACATATTGGAAAAACAATTTTCCCAATAATAAATATTTGAAAAATTAAGATATTTTCTACAAATTGGTAATATTATACGGTGAGATTTGTCGCTATGGATATTGTATACAGAACTAATATATTGTTTCACAGGAAAATTATCGTACAATTAAACTCAATACCTATTTTACGAATAAATCATTTTAGAAAGTATAATTCTTCATTTTGGTCTCCTTAGTCATCATGCACATCAGGCTAGAAACGCTGCTAGAAGTTCTGCTAGCCGGTAGGCTGGGTACGAAGCTGGAAATGACGTCACTGCGGGCTCGCCTGCTAGCTCACAAGATAGGTTTAAAAATTAGAACAGGGGCTATTTTCCCTCCTAGGTATGAGCAAGAACCAATCAGGAAGCAGTATCTTGTCACGTGGGCACTTGAACAAACGCCCACAAACCAATATGGCGTCGTTCTGTTCAGAGTTAGACAACAGTCACGTTTTTCTCTGTGTTTATACTCGAACTGTCACTGCGCGCGCACCAGATCTATCCACAAAACAAGCTTGAAAAACAGTCTCGTCTGAAGCGAGCACTTAACAAGAAAACCAGCGCTAGAAAGCTAGTAGTGAAATCTAGCAGCGTTTCTAGCCTCGTGTGCAGAGGCCTTTACATTTTCCGTTAAGCTTTGTAATGTATGAGTCGGTACATTCTTTTTAGTTACACCCTGTATATATGTATGTCAATTTATGCTATATATTTTGTACACACAACAATGTTAATATATGCAGCAACCACACTAAATATTGCAGAATATAAAATACATTTAAATATGACATCAAATAAACATTAGTGCATGCTTTGCAGTAATACGGCCAAACACAGAAAAACAGTCGTTTTTTTTTAATTACGCTTTTTATACACGGACACTCTTTCTACGTGGAACATTTTTTTTTAATAATTAAATAAATGCAATATGTTATATTTTGACACTTTATAATTTTATTCGTGAAAAAGAATAATTTCAGTAACACTTTAAAAGTAAATTTGAATTTTATTTTGTTCCACGTAGATTGAATGCCACATACTTACGTTCTTTGACAATAATCGATCCTCCTTTTGTTTTATTTGAATTTGCTGTCAAGCCGTTGAGGCTTTTGGGGCCCGATTTCTCAGATTTCAGTCGGGGTTTGCTGATCCGGTCCTGGCTCAATGGCCTTAGGTGATGGTCCGTTCCTGAACCTTTAGTGGGGGGAACTGAACTACATTTAGATCGGGAAGGGGCAGTGGTTGTCAGGGATGCTAGAAAAACCGGAAAACACTAAATTAATACACCTAACATTCTTCAGCAGTGGTCTCCAAAATGTCTATCTTCACAGCACTTTTTTTTGAGGCCACCAACTACCAGGGTCATTTGGGCCTAATGGCAATTGAATTTGTTTTTGTTTTTAATAATAAAATGAAAATTCGAATTACATATTTGCTTTTCCAGTTCTATTATGATTTTGTAATAGACGATCAACGATCTGTGCAATAATTCTCAAACTCCGAATTGCTGTTATTTCTTTTAAATAATTTGTGTTTAAGCATTTTACGCTGATTATCTATAATTTTGGAATTTAGCTGTTACTGCAAGGTGCGTTTTTTATATTTCTTAGGAAATTTTTTTGCTTTCGTCAGTCCCCACCAGTCGTAACCGCCTAGGTAAATGACCTATTTGAGTTTTTGATTTGGAGACACCTGCCAACACAATTTCTAAGGTTTCGACACTAAGTGGTCTATCAGATCCGGGCATTCTTTCTAAATAAATAACATTGGAATTAGGGAACAGCAAAACTTGGCACACAAATAATAGCATGTCATTAAAAATTATTAATAAATAAGTAATAAATGTAAATAGTAAAATTATTTTATACAGGTAATGATTCTATGATATTAATGACGATAATAATGATTCAATGATTGTTTTGATTAGTAATAAGTATTAGAAAAATAACATGAGCATGCAATGAAATATCCTTGTTTATCATTTACAAAAACTGATTTTTTTACAGACATGACATTCCAATCGAAATTTTGCACTTTTATAGCGTTTTAATTCTTGCAGTTGTAAAAAATCAGTTTGAACGAGTGTACAGTAAAAACAGTCGTAATTGAAGTAACATTTTGTTTTGATTTTTAACGAACACTCGTGGATATACTAAGAGCAGACTAAAAATACTTTCAAAGTAAAACTTCTACAATTAAATGGTTAATATCTTGTTTTTAATAAGGGATTTTTTAATGTTTTATTCAGAAACAGTTCTTTTTGGTTTATTTGTTCGTTTTTTACTGTACTATTTTCAATTTGAAATATTGAATTTCTCTCCCTTCATACGCGGTGATAGCTAGTAACCTTGCTTACACGTTTGACATATTTTTTGCGTAAATTATCATTAATCATTGTAATAATTATAATTAGAATAGTAATAAATGGACCACCGTTATTAATATTTTGAAAATATTTCTTTAATGCAGATTTATCAAAAAACAGTTACAATCAAAAATATTGTAGATATACAAATTTTAAGTTTTGAAATGACACGCTGGTTCAATAACTTTGATTAACAATTCAATCTTAACACTTTGACGGACACTTAAAAATTCAGTTTTGTTCCAATTTTGACACTATAGTTTTTTTCATATGTTTGAAATTGAATTACTTTTATAAGTTGTTATGTTGTGACAATATTGCCTTAGTAGATATTTGTACGGTGACACAAAGCACACAGGGTATGTATTCTACACTGGAAAATAAACTGCTACACTCGTCTGGCTATAAAACGTTCCGTAGTATACGACGGCTTCAGCCGTCGCGTCAAACTTTTGAAGTTTTGTTTATGACGATCTAAGCCGGTTTGTCCGTCAAAGTGTTACACACATTCAACAATCGAAGATTCAATCTTCAATAGTAAATTTGGAGATTTGAGCAACAATAAAAAAAATCCTGAAAGCGAACAAGTGGGTCTCAAATTAAAAGTCGCTATATAAATTGCGATAAATGTGATTGATATTCAAAAATGTTCAGAATATTATGTAAACGTCTAAGCTAGGTCCACTACGAGTAAAAGACGAATAACTTCGAAAAGAAAATTTCAATTCTAATTGTTAAACGTGCATTGGGATGTCAGTATTTCTGAATAAATTATAGCTGGAGAGAAATGTGTAGTATTTGGATAAGAATTTGAAACTACTTACTGGGTCGTGGCCTGCGCCCTGTAGAAGTGGCTTCAGCACTGGTGGTCTGTGGTGTTGCTGGAGTTGTATTCGCCTTGGATACCTTACTTGTCGCTGTTGCTGATCGGGATTGGCGTTTCGGTGACCGATTTTCTGAATACAAACTTGCAGGTCCCACGGATTGGGATCGAGCTATACAAAAAAATCAGAATAGGTACGTATGAAAATTATTACTTTTATCTAAAATCCAAAATTTTTGAACGATTTGCTTTGATTGGATGTTGAAAAATACAGTCAGGATGGTGGTTGGTGGAGGTTTTTGAAACTTACCTTGTCGAGGACTGCTCTTAGTTCTTGCCTTTTGAGGACTTGATTTTTGAGGACTAGATTTCTGGGGACTAGATTTTTGAGAACTAGATTTTTGGGAGCTAGATCGTTGTGAACCAATAGAATGATCGTCATCCTTCTTCTTAGGTATTACGGGCTCAAGTTTTTCTCGAGTTGGAGATGTTAAAATTACACCTTCCTCTGTAATGATAATAAAACACTGCTGATTGTTCTTATTTCTTGATAATAATTATAATATCAATATACTAAAATCAGACTATCTCTGCATCATTACGGAATTTTCTTTTTACGACATTATAAGAAATTTTTTATGTATTTAATTATGTAGCCTGTCTTCGGAAAAAATGTAAGCAAATTAATTATTTTGACGTGATAACGTCTTATAAATTGATGAAACACCAGCTGCACGCACGAAAAAGTGTAACGTTCCGCCTGACCCTGTGCGTGCAAGCGAGAGCGCAGTATGCTTCGGCCCAAGTTTGACAGCTACTAAAATTTAGGTTATGTATTACGGAATACGTTATCACGTAAAACTATCGTCCGTAAACCGACTTTACAGACAACCAATTTTTTTTTTATAATGGAATGATTTCCTCAATATATATATATATATATATATATATATATATATATATATATATATATATATATATATATATATATATATATATATAACATATTTTATATATTTAACAACCTACTTATTTTATTGGTAAATGACGTTACCATTTATCTAAAAAAAACAAGTGTAACGCTCTGTTTTTTTGTTGAATTTTCTGTAAAGATTTAGATTTTAAAAGAACATTAATTGTAAGTTCTGCACCGTCCTATATAATATAATTGAATCTGTTCTGATTGGCAGTTTTTTCTCTGTAAAATAAGCTTTTTTGCCAAGTATAAAAGTAATCTATAATATATACAAATATTGACTTTTTCGTATAGGTACACAACCTACGTACATAAAGTTGTTTTTAATAATTGATGATTCTTTCCTTGCGTGACTTTGTATAGTCAATTTTAGCTACGTAGTAAATAATTGTTCTAGACTATTTTACAAATGCGTAATAAATATTTCTGGAGATGGTCCATTCAATACAAGCTGTTCTGTACCGGTGCTATTATCATCATTTTATAAATGGTAACTATGATAGCAGCGCCGATAAATATCTTTCAGAAGAAAAACGTATAAGAATTGCAAGCTTTTAATTCCAAAATAGTAGTTCTGTTATTGATAGACATAACTAGCCGTAGGTTTTGGGATCTCTGCTTTTTAGAGCTAGGTCGCACACACCGCTTGTTGCATGATGACTAATTTTAAATTTAATCGTTTGTAGATCGTCACCAGTCAATAGCGTAAATCCACATTCTACTCGCTAAAATACATAGGCAAGGTTCCGATTTCGCAAAAGTGCAATTGGGTTGTCATGCTGTTGTCAAATTGGGCGATCGAACGATTTCGTATACCATCAAATCGCGATGCAGTCGCGATACAATTACTAAATCGCGTGCTTTCTCTATAACATGTAAAGAAAATGTGCCGGTTTCATTGGCTAACGCGTCGTGACCACGTCAGCACAATTTCTAAATAATGCACTCATAAGAAAAAGCTTTTGAGTTTAGTTACGTGTTACTATTTATTTTTGATAAGATACCAAAATAGTTACCTGCACCAGTAGTTCTGTCAAAATGATGCCTTGGAACTGCATCTTTTCTAGATCTTGTTCCTATTTCACTAGCCGTTTTATTATCATCTTGCTTTTTCAAATCACTGACAGGTTTTGCAGTCCCCGGAAATTTTCTTACGGGAGCCGAATGCAATCCTTTTGTCGGTGAACTTTTGTTATTATTTTCTTTCTCCTTTTCTTCTTTCGTAATTGACCTTTTTAAAATGCACTCACGGTTATTCAGAAATAATTCAAATTGAATTTTCTACAATTTATAGTCGAAATAGGTGAAAATAAAATTTACCTAACAGAACTGCAATTTCGCGCATTACGCAAAAAGTCTATTTAAATTTTATTATGGCATGGCGGTTCTAAGATAGACCAATTGTTTATTTTAAACATTTAATTGAAAAGCACAGTTTATTTCTTATTTTTATAATTATATCTAACCTATGTGAGGTGGTAGCAGCTAATGATAGTGCTGATAACGAACTCCGTCTCGAAACTTGGTCCCAAAGTTCAATTTGTTTGTTGAACAGCTCTGATCTATGTTCCCCCGTCAGTTCCGTTCCCCAGCCTCGATGCTGTAAAAAAAAACCATGCCACATAAAGAATGTCACTTGATTATTATACAAGTTAATCCAAATTTCCAAGTCTTCCAAGTTCAATATGTAAATTAAAACAGTTGTGTGGTTTTAAGAAACCAAGACGCAAGTGAAACTTTTATTGGATTGCCTACAATCCAATAAAAGTTGGATTGTAGACATTTATCCATCACGATTAATTATAAACAACAATATTCACATGAATACACGAATAACGAGTACATATATAGGCGCTTTAGCTTACGCTATTCGCGCCTAAAAAACATGTAAACCACATTATTGTTCTGTGATGTAAACACTGTACAGCACTTGCCCGCATAACAGACTGACTATGTGTTATACATACTACACGGTCAGCTGATGCTAACCATGGGCGCCGCCATATTGACCTTGGCTGCTCTACCGAGCGCCTACTCCGAGCGCCTTTCACTTTACCCCTACTCCGCGGCCGCCTGTAATGCGACATGCAACATACGGCCAGAAAAATTCGGGGCGATAGAATAAAAGTTTCACTTTAATAAGGAAACAATAATTTATGATCAAAAACTGTTGTATTAAGTCTTTGGAATAAAAAAGTTTTTCGGTTATCAAAATTAAAATAAATTGGTAAGTATAAATGAAACGTACTCTGTATTCACCGGCCTTTTTACGAAGTTCAATCACTTCTTTATACCAAGGTGCAGCGTTTTCCCCACTCTGCGATGGCGGAGGAATCGGTGAATCAGCATCGACCTCTTCCAAAGCGTTGTCGACAGCGTGCGTTCCATCATCTCTCTTAACACTTGCACGACGAGTAAATCTTCCTTCTGATTCCAAATATTCGTATTGAGAAAATGGTCTAAATTTCTTTTTATATTCTGTTTTAAATTCTTTCATTTGCAAAAAATGTTTCTGATCATCAGGTTGTTTCTGATTTAAATCAGTGTTAATTTCATCAACCCCACTTCTGTCCTGGTCGTTATGATCGTTTACTAATGGCTCTAATTCGTGGTTGTTTACTAAAATCAAATCAATAGGTTTTTAGAATTAAGAAATCATGTTATAGTTCGGCCCTAATAATCAATGGAGTAGCAATCAAAATTAAAAACTAAACGGAAAAAATATATCATGTCGCAGTACAAAACCCTGCCGACAAAATATAAAATATGGTATCCATTCATTTGTCTGCCGTTACAGGATTACCCTACTCGCGTTCAAAATGTGTATACTGTATATGCACGGGTTATAGAAAAAAGAATTGTACTACCCCCTATAAAATATCTGCTTATAGGCATTAAATAATTGCGGCTAATGTCTCGAAGCATGCTCCTTTAAAGATTAGTTTAAAATTAGGCGCCAGGTTATCGTTATTATGACGAGACGAATAAATCCTCGGGCCTGTTGCTCTTGTACCGAGTGCCGACTAGACGCGTCACGCTTGTGGTTGCGATCGTACAGTCTGCGTAAGGAGCATTTTATTCGCGTATGTCTCTATAATCGACGGGATTAGAAGTGTCACTTCTTAGTGTAGTTGTAGTGTAAAATACAGTTTCATTTTCTTCAATATCTGGCAATTAACGATGTAGACTGATATTCAAGCTTCGGAAAATTGATTTTTTTTACATTTTACGAAAATACTGTAAAAATTTTAAACCGAAATATTAAATATTTACAAAGCTATAGCATATATAGTCGAGAGCTGCAACGGTTTAATATTTCAATTGTTATATCACGTTACTCGCAGAGAAGAACAGAAAAATTAGCAGAAAATGATGCCTTTGAAGAAACGGAAGGTTTACTATATGCACCAGGCATAGATGATTAGTATAAATAGGTATACATTTTTATATTTTTGTAAGAAATCTGAAATCAAAACTTTAAAGGCGTTTTTTTCTGAAAACTACATTTTTGTATACAATCGATTGCTTTTATTTTTGCACAGGGTATTCTACACAACAATAGCTCCGTCCGGTTCTAGAATTACTTAATTAAAAAAATAATTTCTATTTTTTTTACCAATTTTCAATGACAAAATCGCGATTTTTTTTTGAAATCCAAAATTTTGTCATTTATTAAAAAAAATGTTCGGGGACGGGCGATAAGTGTACGTTTTTAGAATCACTATTTTTCACTAAAATACATTTCAAATTTTTTTCACTTGTAGAAAAACCTAAAATTACAGTTTCTAAAATAAAATTTGCATTTTTCATGTAAATTTTAAAATTAGGCATACCTCTATTTTAAAAAACAAGTTGATAAAAATTATATTATGGACATGTTATGAGTAGAAAGTAACTAATCATTTGTTAAAGTGAAATGTCAATACAGAAATGCATATGTATAGAAGAAGGATAAATATACTATACCTTTCAATAGTAAAGATTATAGTTTGATTGTCCATGAAATGAAATGGGTATAGCAGTTCGACACTGTCATTTTTCAAATTAACTCATTCCATCTATGTTCTGATTGGTTGGCTATCAAAAGGTCAACTATAAAAATGATGAAAGCAAAATTATTCCAATTTTAACATTTTTTTCCTGTGAAAATTTATATGAAAAATGCTAATTTTATTTTAGAAACTGTGTAATTTTAGGTTTTTCTACAAGTGAAAAAAATTTGAAACGTTTATTTTAGTAAAAAATAGTGGCTTTGAAAACGTACACTTATCGTCCTGTCCCCAAAATGTTTATTTCTAGTACAGGATAGAGCCATAAGCCTACGAAACAATAAACAATTTATTTTTTTTAATTCAGATGATTCCAAGTGACGTTATCACCCGTGCCACCCACCTACCACCATTACTATCTACTTTAGATTAAAAAAACAATTATAAAATTGTAAAAAAACGTTTTTTCTTAGTTTCCGATGTCAATAAAAACATGTAGCAAAATTGAAATGATTGTACATTATTTTGCTATAAAAAAATCTTGAAATAAGGGTTGAAAACGAGCCTGAACACCAGACTAAGTCATCAAGAATTTAATGACTGATGTTACCGTTTTTTGTTTTGAAACAAATCAGTAGAGATCTAGTTGGTCTAGATAATGCCGTTATGTCAGTTGCAAATTGAAGCTGCGTTATTTGTCTACTGGTTTGTTTTATATCTTTGTAGAAACGTTAGTGGGTATTACTCGTTTTAAAAATTATCGTTAGTGCAGTTGGAAGTGAATAATTGTGATTGATTTAAGTAGTGATATGGTGTTAATAGCTGGATTCTTGTCATCTATCCGAACTAACGGAGAAAGCAATTTGTCAACTCAGTGGTAAGTTTATTTTTGTTATAAAATTATTACTTCTATCAATTGTCACTGACGAATTTAAAAGCCAAAATAAAAAATACCGTCCACTGAAATTATTGAATATTGGCTATTAAAAATAAATGAGAATCGAATCCGTGGTAATATATAAGTCAATGTAACCTTAAAAATCAATCATGGGTTTAAGTCGTGAATTTTATAAGATTTGTGTATAAACTTTTGGATAATATTGGAATCGAGTTGTTCCAAATTCTGTGTAACGTTGTTATTTCAAGGTCACCCCTACCATTTACCAACGTCAATAATGTGCCTTTTCACACAATGTGCATATTATTAATTTGAGAGTGTCAAAAGAATTGATTTTTCGGTAGTCAGTTTGCACGACAACTAAAGATACAGTAATAATGGATATAAAATCGTTGCTTTGATTCAGAACAACGTTTATAAGTTATTTCACGTATAGTTGACTGACTATACTATATTTTTTTTCTGAGTTTCTTATCGTATCTTTTATAATAGCTGAAATATCTGCTTGGACATGGAAAATCAATCACAGAAGCAGAACTATATACCTATATGCTGTATTTTTATTTTATTTCAGCTAAACATGCGTGTTGTTTAACTTTATATGACATTAGTGTGGTATTCTGAACCGAGGCTATTACAGTTCAACACCAATCAATGATTATTAAAGAACGATAGCTTATTTACTGCGTATTATGTCAAGCGTTCCTTTTTTAGATCTCATTTGTTTCCGAAACAACTTCCATTTCATATTATTTTTTTTATTAGTTTCGTTTTAATTAATTTCCCAAATTAATATTTATGGGTAAAAGACAAATACGACTTTTCATTATTTTTTTCGTATCTTCAGATTTATAATAAAGCAGATTCTTAAGCTATAATGAAATAGCACACGCTTCAAGGTATCTTAAAAGCGTCATCATTCGCATAGTACAGGGGTCGGCAACCTGCGGCTCTTTTGATGTAAAGTTGCGGCTCTCCAGATCCACACGCGAAAATTAATTATTTTATTATATAAACCCTTAAAAATCGTCCAATCGATCCATGATTGAGTACCATGCCTATGTCTCAGCCATTTCCACTCGCGTCTCACCCACACCGCCACCGTCGCGACGTGTCGTCCTCGGATATATATATTATACCTATATAAGCAAATGCTATAATACTGAAAAGAAAATGTTTAGTGACTCTTTAAAAACTGGGAAATTTTGTAAACTGTAACTTTTGGCTCTTCCGTCTCAAAAGGTTGCCGACCCCTGGCATAATAAGATAAGATAAGATAAGATATTTTTTATTTGTCGCATTTACAAAATTTGACAAAACGTCATATAACATTTGAAATTATAAAAAATCCTTAAAATTATATAGACACATGTCCATTAGCCGCTTTTTGATAACTTTTTTAAAGACATTTTCAGGAAGGAAACGCGTTTCTAAAGGTAGAGCATTATATAATTGTAGTGACCAATAATTGGGTCCATATTTCTGTTTGTTTACAGAATGAAAAGGCACTCTTATGTTTTTCGCATCACGTGTATTGTGAGAGTGTATTTCCTCAACAATTTGGAACTTAGATAGGTTTCGTTTGATATATAAGAGATTTACGAAAACGAACAGTGAGGGTAGCGTCATGATATTTAAAGCTCTAAAAAGAGGAGCACAGTGAGCATTATACTTTGATTTAGTTAATATTCTAACTGCTTTCTTTTGCAATTTGAAGACTATCAACATGAGGGTCAGCGCCCCATATAATCAGTCCATATTGCAAAATAGAATTAAAAAGCCCGTTGTAGATAGTAACACATACATCTGTGGACGCTATGTTAACAATTTTTCTCAGCAGGAATAATATTTGCGATAGCCTATTACAAATCGAATCGATATGTGTGTTCCATTTAAGATTGTTATCAATATTTATCCCTAGACATTTTACGCTAGTAACAGGTTCTGCAACGGAAACAGTGGTTTTATACTTAAATACACAGCGCTGTGTCTTTTTTTTTATTTAAAAGTAATTTATTTGCAGTAAACCATGTAGATGCTCTAGTTAAAGCTTGCTCAGACATTTGTAACAAAGATACGAAGATGTCATCGAGCGATAAATGAACAAGAAATAAGAATCTACAATATGATTAAAACACCAAATCTTATTATGCAAATAAACATAAATATTCATTTGGCATTATAATCAAAATATCACTTATTGCTTCAATTTTTCTTTTTGTCAGTTCGACCTAAATCTCTTGGTATCAAGTCTTGTTGCCATTAATTAGTTATTAAACTCTAAACGAACTCAAATATCCTCTATGAATACGTTGGTGGTAGGTAGATAGATAGATAGATAGTTTATTCATCATAGCGTCAGAACATGGTTTGAATATGGTAATATGTAATATAATTATTGCATTCACTACCCTTGTATAGTAAGAATCTCATATGACTTTGACGTTCTCTTTCCATTATACTGAGGTCCTAATTTAAAAGCAATATATCTTCAAATTGTTAATTGTAAAGAAATCGCGCATTCAAATTACAATAACTTATGAATTGATGCTATCGGATGCATGAAATATTTTTTGTTACTTGATACTATTTCTTCCTACCAACAGCTATATTCCAGGATAGGGGATCTAATCACGTTATCCAATAGATTCTCGATTCTTTTCCAAGAGTTTAGCGATTATTGGTATCTGATTGATTTTTAGCGTTGTGGGATAACAAATAATAATCCTAGAAAGTGGATAAATTCAAATGGCGAAAAAATGACGATACTGATCTTATATATTAGTACAGTAGAAAAATATTGAGTAGGGATGTGAAAAAATAATCGATTTTTATTTTAATCGATTATTTTTTTCTTATAATCAAGATCTGGTAATCGATTTTATTTATGACAATAATCGATTTTTAATGAATCGATTATAAAAATTACACATTTTAATCGATTTTTGTAAATGGTACCATTTGTGCGACAGACGATTCGTTTTAGTTTTTTGATTCTTTAAACTCAAAGTTTAATGCATGATTTGTTTTGTATTTTAGTTTTCATACCAAAAACTTGTCGTTTTACTTTTGATTCTTATCGTTTGGTTTTATTTTTATTGTAAATTAAATTTGTCAAATTGCATTAGAAATTGTTTCAACAATTCAAATCTGTATCAATAACTATAAGGTTGTCATTTTGGTTATTATTATTATACTTATCATTTTAAATGATTTTCATTCTAATAAATTGTTAATATTATTCTCTTAGTTTTGTTATTATATAGAAAAAATCGATTTTTCTACAAAAATCGATTATTTCTTTTAAAATCGATTTTTTAAAAATCGATTTATATTCAAACTAAAAAAATCGATTATTAAGTAATCGATTTTTTTCATTCAATGTCACATCCCTAATATTGAGTACTGAATTACAGTATTTAATTCACGTGTTCATTGAAAAGTTAGTTTTATAATTTGGAAACTCATTTTAATTTCGTTTAAAATCGATTTCAAAAATTCATGCTTCATCGCTATTTTAATCTTTAACCGACCGGGAAGCAAATGGCCCTCAAGCAATTGAACTCATGAAGTCCGGAATATATGAAACGTGTAGCCTGTACTTGAACAACGTCTATCCTTTACCAGTGGCGTATCACGCCGTATCATCTAACCTCGACAGACATTAAAAAAGATTGTCAAAACATATAATATATCAGATATGTATTTTGTTTCTTCAATTTTTTTAATCAATGATCTACCAGAAAACGACGTGAAAATTTTTTAAACAGTGTAACGCGATTTTAGATAGTTTTGTTACATCATAGTCAAGCAAACAGTCTGAAATTCGCGAAGGAAACTTTTTTTGAGCATTTCTAGTTTTCAAACACGCTCCTAAAGTTTGATGAGATTTTTCAGTAACACAGTGCAATTGATTAAAATCAGTGGTTCCCAACCAGTGGTCCGCAGGAGCCAAAGTGTGGTCCGCGAACGATTTCAAATTTCGGGGAAGGGAAAGTGATCGACAACGTCTACAATCTATATAATTGTCGCTTGCACGAGCCGGTCAGTCGTACAAGGAATATACCTTATTATACCTTATTATCTACATTGTACTATAGATACAGACTGTAAGGGCGCATTTGAATTTAATTCACTTGAGAAGTTTTGGTGTAAAAAAACAATTTCTTATACAAAAATTCGTGAAATCGCCTTGCGTTATCTTATGGTTTTCTCAACAACTTATTTATGCGAACGAGGGTTTTCTGCTTTGTTGGTTATTAAAAACAAGGCCAGGAATCGATTGAAAGAAAGTAATGATTTGCGTGTAGCTTTGAGCAATAATAAGTCCTAGGATTACCCAACTTGTGCAGAAGATGCAAGCTAAAAAATCACTTTAATTCAAGACTTATTTAACTTTCTACTAAAAATGTTGTTTTTTATTAAAATAATACTGTAAATAAATGTTACTATTGAGTTTTGGATTAAAGTTTATTTTCGGATTGATTCATTTTATTTTTCTTGTACAACGCGGTCCCTGCTAACAACAAAAAAATCAAAGTGTTCCCTGGTCAAGAAAAGGTTGGGAACCACTGATTTAAATTGTTTGGAGATATATTTAGTGTATAAATAAAATGGATATAAGTATTTTCTCCTTTATGCATATAGTAATAAAAACAAATATTCAAATAAAAATACCAAACTTTTTTGGATTCTCTAGCCCGGATTAAAGCTGGTAGCAACGATGCGGTGTTCGCATTTCATTAAATTCTGTATATACAGGGTTTATGAATATGGCGACGAGATTATCATTTAATCGCATTATTTGCCTTCATGTTAGCCAGATAAGACATAGAGGGTTTGTATTTTATCAAGCAATCATATTATGTTTTTCAGTACATCTTTAAGATTAAGCCTTAAGACAGAAAAAGATGCTTTAAATTTATTTGATATGAAATTATGGAAATTGATCATTTAATAATTTTTAAAACTAGACTTCGTGCGTAAATATTAATTATCCATTATAGGTAGATGTTCATTTAATTATTTTCGGGAAATATTTCAGAAAATTTATTATAAATTCTATAATTCAATTATTATGAAGAAGTGCGTTCAGATCCAATACATTTTTTACAAATCGTTATGATGTGATGACAATTTTCGTTTAGGACCTGCATGAAAATAAAGTTCAAAACAAAACAATCTAAAAAGTACTCAAAATGCCGTTAAATACTTTTTCAGAAAAATAAATATTGAACTTTGTATTACATTATACAGGTGTTCCTAAAATAGGCTTTCGAATCTCTACAGCGTGTAGTATTCATCAAAGTAGAAATTTGGGCACCTATTTGAAAAACACTCTGTATAACAATCAAATGCAAAAAATAAATCAATGTTGCCTTTTCAAATCCTTGAAGTCATAAAATTATAACTAACTTGTTACAGAACTGTGTTTTTTCTTGTGAAAAAGTGACTGGTTGTTGCTTTTAAAAAAATTCTAAGCAAAATATATAATTATATTAAAAGCAATGAATTTTCAAACCAGAAAAAATAATTATTTCTGCAAACTCTATGATTTCTTTAGAATGTTAATACAGCAAACAAAATTGTTTTTGTGTATTTAAAATATAATAAATCATTAAAATACTTAGGTACGTTCCTACTATAGCAGTGTAATGTGTGACAAATTTCATTATTATAGGAGAAAAAAGGGAAAGCAAACACACATTTAAAAAAGCATTATAATTGAAAGGAAGTGATTATAATCAAGTATGAATGATAGTACTCTCTCAAATGCAGTCAAGGTTACCAACTAAATATCCATTGTTGTAATATTGAAACGGAAATTGTTCGGATTACGCGGAAGTTTGGTTATTTTGTATTTCTTATATTACTATTAGTCTAAGAGCCGAACCTAAATCAACCTTCACCGAGCTGATAATAGAATGAAACATATTTTATCATGTATTTAGTATATTATTACGCTTGTGAATATTAGAAAGTGCTCGGTATGTAAAATTTCTAATATTCAGGGTATCATCACAGCGACTGGGTCCTTTATTATTACACAGTTACTTACCTCGGATCTCTCTGTCACACACTTCCACGCGCGTCAAAATTAAAATCTTTAAAATTCGCAAACCCCTAATAGGACCGAATTTTTCGCAGACAATCCTATATCAACGTGTTCTCAATAAAACAGCGCTTATGATGATATAAAATTTTTTCTATTATCCAATCATGTGAAAGTAACTTGCATCGACATACCTGTTTATACCTGACAACCCAGTAGTTTGCCCAGGTAAATAATAGACAACCCAACGGCTACACGTTGTATACTTCAAGTCAGGACAAAATTTTCTTATTATCTTGATGTTGCAACATTTAATAAAAAATATATTTTTTTTAAATAATTAAAAATAGTCTGTCCAGGATTTTTTTTAGCAAACCCATTTTTAATATATTTTCTAATTTACTAAATTCATGATAAAATATGTTTCATTCTATTATCAGCTCGTTGAAGGTCGATTTAGGTTCGGCTCTTCTACTATATACTTAATCTCGTTGTCACCGATATTTTGATTCATTTTATTAAACGTATTTTTTTAATGTATAACTCGTACTTTTTTATGTACCTTGAGATTCGACTTAGAGATTTTCAGCTATTATATAATTTGTTTTCTAAAAACGATATGAATTGAAATATTATATTTACACTACATTGTGTTAATAAATAGCCTGCGAATCCGTAACCTTTTAAAAGTTTTGTTCAAATCTCCAATCCGTATCTTAATTTTTTTTAAATTCTGTTTAATTTAATGCAGGAGTCGGCAACCTGCGGCTCTTTTGATCTAAAGTTGCGGCTCTCCAGTTCCATACGCAAAAAATAATTATTGTATTATATAAACCCTTAGAAATCGTCCAACCGATCCATAATTGAGTACCATGTCTATCTCTCAGCCATTTCCACTCGCGTCTCACCCGCACCGCCCCCGTCGCGACGTGTCGTCCTTGGATATATATATAAATATTATACCTATACAGATTGTATCAAATCAAAACAGTCCATAGTACATTCTGTGTGTAAGACAGAGACGATATTATATAAAGCTCTAAAGCAGTAAGTAAGAATGAGATAAATGATCGCTAATAGTTACTGTGGTTATACAATCTGATAGTATCGTATTTTTTTTCTACAGTAAAAATCACAATTTTATCAAATGTCAGTATTCACTAGTGAAATTATTGATAAAATGGCTATTTATACTGTTCGGGAAAAAATCCAAATAATTAAATGGTTTTACTTATGGTGGTAATTCAATCGCCAACATAATAAATTTATTTGTAGTTGTTTTAATTGATAAATTGGTAAAAAGATTTACAGTGTACGTAATTATTTATTTAGGTACGTAACCACAGTACCTATATTAGCGATAATTTATCTCATTCTTACTTACTGCTTTAGATCTTTATATATCGTCTCTGTCTTACACACAGAATGTCCTATGGACCGTTTTGATTTGATACAATCTGTATAAGCAAATACTATAATACTGAAACGAAAATGTTTAGTGGCTCTTTAAAAACTGGGAAATTTTGTAAATTGTAACTTTTGGCTCTTCCGTCTCAAAAGGTTGCCGACCCCTGATTTAATGTATCAATATTATTATAATATACCGTCTTTAGTCCGCTCAACATCCCCAGTACGTTTGTGTACGTTCGTAGGACCGTAGTGGGCGTTTGTGGCTCGGATAGCATTCATCGATAGTGATTTCCGTGGCGTCGTCGTGCTTTTTGAAGCATCGGCACCTTTGGATGTTATTGTCGGCCATGCGAATTGCAGACGATATTCAGTACTTATCTTTGATATTGCTTGCTTAAATAGATTACTACTTGAACCGGCTCCTGCTTTTTCACTGCTTATTCCAGCGGCCTGTATAATAATGTTCAGATCAATTCAGATTCATATAGATTTTTTTTATTTTATAAGATTTGGAATCCGAATTTCTGTTTTACTTTTTTACAATTCGTAACCAGTTTATCTTTTTACTCTTTTTTTTGCCAGATTAACATTTTATATTATGTAAGTATATACTAGTGATGTGCCGGATCGTTAAAAATGTATATCTGCGGATACGGATCTAAATACGGATTTTTGGTTTGGATACGGATCTTAACTTTCTTAGAGTAGGTACGCGGCGGTAAATATTGCATATCGACCTTTGGAAAGAGACTATCTGTTATGGGAAAAAGTTATTGACCTCTTTAAAAGTTAACTCTCATAACAGATTTTCTCTTTCCAAAGATCGATGTGCAATATCTCATTATAAAGATAGTTGATTTAGTACCTTTGAGTTATATGCTATTAGTATGGTACTCACTACGATAAATGTTTGCAATATAAAGGTGCCAAATACGATTTAAAAAAATAAGAAATAATCTGAATGGAATTTAACAGGTTTTCATTATTACCTAATCACCTATATACATATATAATATTTCATCTATGAATTGAAAATTAATAAGGTAAAATATCCGTAAAAGATCCGCCAAAAACTAACGGATACGGATACGGATCTTTTTTCTCCCTCGGATATTCGCGGATACGGATACGGATATCCGGCACATCACTAGTACATACATGCAGTTAATTACGTATGTAGAAGCAATTTAACAATTAATGGTGTTTTGTTTAATTTAAACACACAAATATCTTATAAGCTTGGGTTCTGTAACTGCTTCGTTTTCGAGATACAGACTGTTGAAGTTTATTTTTGTGGGAATTCTTGTTCAGAATGGGAAAAATATACGACACACACTGGTTATTTTTGAGACCGCTAGTCAGTCTTTTTTTTGTTGGAATATCTGTTATTATTAATTTAATTTAATTTTCGCACGGTTTTTTAAATGACACATTTACGGATATATTGTATATTATATTTGAAATAAAACTCGGAAAAAGTAAAGCATCTTGTTTCAAATATAATTTAGCTATATACTTAAGTTATTGTAGAAAAAATGTAATTCTTTATTGGCTATCAATTTGACAAAAAAAAATAGATTGTCATCCTTGTTAAGATTTCTGGCACGTTATTTTTGACAGAACCAGCAAGCGCTAAATAACACGTTCTTTCGCAAAATTATTGAAAACATAATATCAGATACTCTGAACAAAAATAATTTCTCGAAATTACTGCGGCAGAACCTCCCCAAACGATGTTCTTAATTTAAAACGCTTATATTTTTACTATCACAATAATTTTGGTAGATTGTGTTAAACGTTACATTAACGCAGTATAGAGTTATTTATTTATCTTAAAGTTCGTAAATCAGAAATTCGACTTAAATCTTGCAACCTAAATCCAGTTCATGTTGAAAAAGAATTCTCCACGAAATGAAACTAATTTAAATAATGTTTCAGAACTAACGATTTTTATATTAAGGCATAATCTATAAAGAAAATTGAAATACAAATAGATTTTCTAAAATTTTCACTCGTTTCTAATTGTTTCAGTACGTTACTGTCTTCGTAGTATGTAACTATAAAAATCACATTAAAGTTTAATATAAATTTTGTAAGGACACGTTGATCTTCAGTTCAGAAAAAAGAAAACGTATCTATCTGATTTCATTTATTTCAAACAGTTTTTTCTATTCAACTTTCATTACAAATTTGACCTTAAAATTAAATCGATAAATTCTGGTTTATAATATTTGTTTTTGTGTGGAGAACTATTATTAAAAATTAAACTCGCACGATATTGTACACAATAATACGTTTTGTAATTAATATTGTAAAAACATCGGTTTTGTTGGACTTAATTAAAATTATTATTCCGTGAATACTATAAAACCAGACTACCTATAGAGGTATAAGAGTTTTGAAACATTTTTATCGTTCAGAGTTTTAAAATATCATAAATTATTTACAGATTATCTGGATTTAAGTTGAATAAAAAATTGGAAAATGAATAATAAAGTTTTTTAATATTGGGAAAGTTTGTGCTTTAAATGCCATTCGGATTTCATTTCTTATGTTTAATATTTATTCGCATTTTTCATATATATAGTACAGTATATAGTAATAAATAAAATTTCGTAACATTTGTGAATTTTGTTTATCTGCTTTGTTTTTATATAATATGTGGTTATTTCCGTTTTGACGGCAGCTGCCTATTTTAAGCACGAAGTTTCCAGACATCTTGTATATGAATTATTTCTCAGATTATCATATAAAGCATAAACTTTTTGCATAAAACAAAAAATTTAGTGCATAATTATTTAAATAACAAAAGTAATTATAATAAAACAATTTTTACAACTACTACGACATGCTCTAAAGATAAACTTAAAATAAACTTTTATACATTATATACAAATTTTATATAATATATAAACTACCTACCACAATATTGAAATATAGTTATGTATTTTGCGATTATGGGTCAGAGATAAAAAAATTGTCAAAAAACGTGCATACTTTTGTGTTAATCCCAGCCCTTAGAAGAATATCTAACAACTAGTGTCTAGTATCGGTTTCCACCATTTTGTTTCAGCAACGAACATCTTTTGTTTTGCAGAAACAAAACACGCATTGGTAATAAATTGTAATCAGTCAGATGGAAATTCGTGCCGAAAATTGTTAATTTGTCACCTATATAGGTACTCGGTAATATTTAGTCAAGTGCCTAAATTAAACTTATTGTTTATATTGTAAAGGCTCGGACTCGGTGTTAGCTTCTTAAATAACAGTCCAGACGTTGGATTATGCATTAGTTTAATGAAAGTGCCAACCGTCATTTTACCGCATTGTCATTTATGATAAGTCCATTTGATAAATGACAATATAAATCTCTTTAAATACTCATCAGAATTCGTGTCATTCATGATATTATATATTGAGTAGAATTTAAACATATTAAAGCTGTGATTTCTAGCACAAAACACGTAAATAATGATAATCATCAATAATTAATTATTCTTTAAATCTTCGGTGAGCGTTCTCCAGTCATACCTTATGCATCAAACCTTATTATGATTGAAATGATTTAATCGATTGAAAACTTTCAGTTACAATTAAATTTGATAGTCGTCTTTTGCTGTTTCTAATTCGATTTTATCAAGTGACGATAATAGAGAATTAAAGGCGATGAAATAAAGATTGACACCTCATATTCTAAAGGATACTGTTATACGTTGCTATTAATTAATTATTAATTTAGGAGTAGGAAATGGTTTTTAAAAGGGGTGATGATTCTGTCATATTAAATTTACCGTATCTTCATAATTATCGTAGTGATCGTAGTGCAGTGTTGGGTAACGATGTTGTCTAAGTGCATTTGGAGGTCCCTCGGACTTGCTTCTTCGAGAGGGCCTCGAATGGTTATTAGCGCGATCTTCTGACTGCAATAAAATGAATACATCTTTCTCTTTTCTCTCTCTTTCTCTCTATCTGTCTCTGCCTTCATTCAACATTCTCCCTCTTACTTACTCTTTCATTCTAATGTCAATTATCATTGTTTCAACTTATCAATAAATACAGAACGATCTATCAATCCTCAATAATATTCATGGTTTCTGAGAATAGGCGTTACCATGAGTACTTACGTCTAATTAATGTCATGCTCTCTTTAATAATTAAGTCTAGATTGAATTATAGTTTCAAAAACCAGCCATTAAAAAATAATTTGCAAAAAGTACACATATCACATTTTTCATTGTAGGTACATCTTCTTAAAATTAAAAAAAAAACGACAAAATAAAAATATTTTGAACATTAATTTATGACTCTTTGTATAATTTCAATTACAAAACATTGTAAGTAATTCAAGAAACACGATCATTAACTTTAAATCATATTCATTTGAACCTTTTAAATCTTGTATAATTTGTTAGAGCTACACAGGCCTGCCTTGAGAATAATTTTTTTAAGTACTCCAAATTTAAAATTACTCTAAATACATAGCATAGCTCCATTATAAAAAAAGGCAATGACAAGACATTTTTTTATTTAATTGCAGAAGAGAAAAATACAGCTGCTCTATAAAGAAAATAAAGATTTAACCAGAATAAATGCTACATTATCACAAGAAATTTATTTGTATATTGTTTATATTAGTATTTTACAATGAATTTCAAATTCACGTATAAAATTATTTCAACTTGAAATATTACTGTAAAATTATGGATCATTCTGTATGTATGCAATGCATTCAACATGTACATTAAAACATAGTTTGATACTCTATCTTCGCTCAGCTTTTTTAAATTATAATCTTTTCACCCGTAAAATAATGAAATTGATAAAATTCCCCACTAATGACGGAAATAGAGAAAAAGGAATACGTTTATTAATTTACATAAATTGTTTATTACAAAGAAATCTCAGTTGAAAAATTTTATCAATTTTATTAAAATTTGTAAAATGCGACATAGTAATAACAATAATTAAATGTTGTTTTAATTTAATTAGCTAAAACGCTAAAGAATTAAATGAAAATTAATAATAAATCAACTCAAATAGTTCGCATGGCTTTAACTTAAAAAATCAATGGTACTGTCATGCTTCTATAAATAATAATTAATAGGTACGCGATTATTATTGGTATTGAAAGTTAACCGTTTTTGTGAGATTTTGATTAAGTTTATATATTAGAAACTCCAGGGCTTTTCCTGAAAATCGATCCACTATATGATCGATTTCCAGGATATTTTTGTGGAGATTGCCTTTGTTGACATTTCAGGAAGCAGACTTTAAATTTCTTAATTCTGAACAACTTGTGAAAATTTTGAAATAATGAGTTAATAAAAATACTTAGCATGTAATTGTAACTTATGTAATAATCAATAATAATTGGAAACTAAAAAAAATCAATTGTTCTTTAATCTCTGTAAAGAGGGACCTATGGCAACCCTATTAATATTAAAATTTCTTATATAACAAGAACTACATTTTATAAGTTATTTGTAAAATATTGTTGGTTTTTCGACATAATGAAGATCGTTGCAATAAATGAAACATTAAAACTAAACGGTTATTATCACTACCAATTTAATCACGCTTTAAAGCCTGGTTTACATATATTTTATGAATGCTTAAGTGATTCAACCTACATGAACAAACATAAAATATACGAAAACGGGGTTTAATAAAGATTCTTGTCTAATAATAATCTAAACTAGTATCTTATGAATTTATTTCAACAAAACTGCTTGGAAATGTGTGGAAGTCTTCGATACGATGTCCGTCGTAAATAAAGGAATGAAAACTCAACAATTTGCTATTAAACGTGCAGATAATGGAAATAGCATTTGTCTCTTTGTCTTTCAATGTAGGTATTCTAAATGTGAAATGCAATCATTATACAAGCACTATGGAAAACTTGCCAACAGCTGTTGACAAAAATGTAATTTACAGGAAAACTCGAAATAAGAGTATTCGTCCCTGCAAACACCCCCTGCACCCTTCATCTCAAATCTTTTCCCCTTGCCTAAAAACGATTCGCGCTCTCCCGACGCTATTTTTAAAGCTAGAGGGTTCTAGTAAACGCCAAATGAAAGACAAAAAATCAGACTACAGATCCTTCAGGCGAATTTTTCGAAAAAAAATTCCTGAAAAAACTTACAACATTTTGAAAAAAATAATAAGTTACGTAATTTTTCACACGTAGGCGAAACTGTTCTTCAAAAAAATCGCCTGAAAGATCTGTAGTCTGATTCTTTGTCTTTCATTTGGCGTTTACCAGAACCCTCTAGCTTTAAAAATAGCGTCGGGAGAGCGCGAACCGTTTTTAGGCGATGGGAAAAGATTTGAGATGAAGGGTGCAGGGAGTGTTTGCAGGGACGAATACTCTCGAAATATTTCTCTGAATACAGTTCTGGAGTGCATATATTGTAATCAAAAGTCATTTCGTAATATGACAATATGTGAACTCACAGTTTCGAATGTATTTAATGCGCTTAAAATTGAATAGAATTTTTATTATAAAATCCAACTGACGATTTCAAATAAAAAGGTTATAGATATTGAAACATTTTCTAATCAGATTATAAAATCATTTCTGTAAGTTTCTTCAACATTTATGTTGTCGAAAGTTTTGAAGACAATTCAGAGGTAACAAAAGTAGACGGTTTTCTCGCAAGAGAACTTTCCAAGAAAGTAAAAAAGAAATTGGAAAAGAGGATGGCATTAACATGAAACAGTAAAATCTCGATTATCCGACACTCTATATCACTCGAATTTTTTATTCACCCGAAATATTGTTTGTTCGTACTGCGATTCTTTCAATTGCACAAATATTTTAAACGTTTTAAGAGACAAGACCAAGGCATGTAAAAGAATGCAAAATTAAGCTGGACATCCGTTTATTTCATTCTCAATTCAACAGTGTCGTATTATTTGGCATTTGCGTTTATCCGACCACATGTCGGTCCCGTTTATGGCGGATAATCTAAACTCTACTGTATGTGATTTGACGGAAATATTTTTTTATTCTGAAATATTTACTGTTATCAATAACATTGTTATGTCTAATATTTTTAATTTTTTGCATACATAATATTATACAGGGTGTCCCATTAAGAATGGGACATAGAACAACCGCAGATTCTCCAATTCAAAATAAAACGATTAAGTGAAATATGCTTAGATAAAATTTTACTCGTTTCCGAAATACGGGGTTGAAGTTGAAAACTGAAAAATTATTAATGTCCATAATTTTTTTAATACACCGTATAATTTTACTCAAATGGGCACACTTGTTAAATATTATAAAATGCACCTAACAATAAAAAAATTAGTTCAGTACGCTCTACCAGTGGCGTACGGCAGGAGTAAGTAATGCTTGTACCCCTTCTAAATGTTACGCCGCTGTCTAAATTTTAATTTTGACTATAATTTTATTTTTTTTGATATTTTCTAAGTCAATAATGTACACTTGTTAGTTTGTTGTAAAGTCATTGGTTTTCGAGATATTCGCAGTTTTTTTAAGATAAAATTGTAAAAATGAATATTATTAATAATAATACAAATAAAAAGTACATGTCTATCTATCTTTAACTGCGAATATCTCGAAAACCAATGACTTTACAACAAACTAACAAGTGTACATTATTGACTTAGAAAATATCAAAAAAATTAAAATTATAGTCAAAATTAAAATTTAGACAGCGGCGTAACATTTAGAAGGGGTACAAGCATTACTTACTCCTGCCGTACGCTACTGGTAGAGCGTACTGAACTAATTTTTTTATTGTTAGGTGCATTTTATGATATTTAACAAGTGTGCCGATTTGAGTAAAATTATACGGTGTATTAAAAAAATTATGGACATTAATAATTTTTCAGTTTTCAACTTCAACCCCGTATTTCGGAAACGAGTAAAATTTTATCTAAGCATATTTCACTTAATCGTTTTATTTTGAATTGGAGAATCTGCGGTTGTTATATGTCCCATTATTGATGGGACACCCTGTATAAACCTCCACGCAGTTTTATTGAAATTGTTTTGATGTATAAATGTGGCATTTGAGTCGAGGCAAGCTGACCCAAAATAACCCATATTTGAGACCACTTAATATGTCGGTTTTCTTTATAGATTCTATATAATATATATATTGTTTAATTCGTGAATATTGTTTTCAATAGAGTTGCTGTATCGCTTTTAGTGGATATATTATACGATTTACTGGCTCCGTTTGCCAAGTTTTGTTCGTGGACTTAAATGTCTTTTCAATATATTTTAATAGGAAATGCTATTTTATGGTTAAAACATTGACGATAATACTAATTTATGTATCCAGTTTTTAATGCATTATTTTATGACCAATTGTGATATTGTGTTAATAATGAACGATTAGCGAGTTTTAACAGTCACATTGGATGGGTAAAATCGCATTACTTTGTTTTATTTTACGCACTAGTGGGAAAAAGAGTCATTTAACTACTACTAAACAGGCATCAAAAGCAACTATTTTTTGTTGGGGTTCGTGTAAGAAATATTTTTCATATTCTCTGTTTCTATCTTGCGGGGAGTGTTTATTTAAAAATTAGGATCTAGATGCGAATTTTTAGTGAAAAAATGTGCTTTTTCTATTATTACAAACTCCGCTTACAATGTGTACCTGCTCGAAGTCAAAAACAATATTTATACGACGGTTTTTTAGGTCAGCGTACAACTCAATTTGTTTTTTCTATTTAAAATGAGTATATTATTGATTAAAACAAATCTATCATATGTCAAGGTGTTTCAGAAAATTCTTACTAAACTTTAAAAAAATGTTCCTTCTGTCAGTTTGAGTCAAAACAAATCTCTAACCGATTCATCATCATACTTATAAGGGCCGTGATCATACCTGACGTTTCGTCTGCGGTAGGCGTTATTAAAGGTGGTGTGACAGCTGGACAAGTGTCCTTCTTGGCGGTTGACAGGTAAGTGTGTCGACTGGTGTTCTCCATTCTTTTATACACAGCGTGTCAGTGTCAGAGCTTTTGTATATATCTCAGCATTGAGACATCAAAACCGCTGAGCGTAACGAACCAGCCACAGTAGAAAAAACTACGAGCGAGAAGAGAACACTTTACACGCTGAGCATAAAAGAATAGAGAACACCAGTTGTCACGGACATACTTGCCTGTGAATCGTCCAGAAGGACACTTCGCGGGCTAATGCACCGCCTTTGATATTGTCCCAGTTGGAAACGAAACATCAATAGATCACGATTTATAAGCCCGAAAAGTAAAATATTTAAAATTATCTGAATGAGAACATTTGTGCTATACTTTGAGCAGACAAGACTCCAAATAACCTATGCTTAATTATTGCGACTCAAATTGATCCAAAGAACATTTTTAAAGCTTACTGTCCACTATGATCAAAGCTGTAATATGCTGCCACTAGCGAACTGTTTGGATAATATTGTGTAGATGCAGTGATTATCTTTGGATGATAGCTAGCGGCGGCTTAGCTCAGCTTTACTCGGAGGGGCGTCAGGCTTTACAGTAAGGCAGGAGCATCCTAATACATTCGGTATTTTGCTAAAAAGCGTTTTAAATTATTTACATATTTAATACAATAAGGTGAACAGTTCTTCTATGCGAAGCATTGAAAAAATTTCTATTTTATTTTTACGCGTATAAAACTGAGCATTAGAAAAAGCATGCCGCAGTGTGTTTTGTTGATCATGCGTTTGTTGCATCCATACTTAATTTTTATAAATAGGTGAAAAAATGTTTGAATTTCCAATTATTGTTAGTACAGACGTATTCATTTTAAGCGTCATTTTGATCAAGTTTGCGTTATTATATTTGCCTCTACAGTGCGATTACAAAAAGAAATAGAAAAAAAAAATACTCTAAATTCTTATTCTTGAATTTATACGTTTAAACTGAGATATCTTTAGATTAAAATTAAATTTATTTAATACTGATATTGTTATTGACACATAGAAATGTTTTTTTTTGTCATTTTTTCTCACATTTCCGATGCAAACTTCTTTTCTAAATAAACCAAATTGGATTGTACTTAGAAATACAGATAGCTCTCAAGTTTACGAGATTCCTAATTCTGACTTGTAAAGCAGCATCTCGTAGTAATTTTGAACATAATTTTGTTAATTGAACGTCAATGCAATTGTAGTTTAAGTATTAATTTAGTTATTCAAAGAATGAAAACATAGCCTTTAAAATCAAGCAATTTATTATATAATAGAAAAATGTTATGTCATACAAATGTTAAAGAATGTTTGAAATTTCACATCGGTGAATGTTCAACATTTTTGTATTTTTGTTTCATATATATTTATTAATAATACCTAAAAAAAATAATATAACAATATTTTAAAAGGCGTGTTTATACATTTGCTAAAATTTAGATCTGAAATCGTTAAGGAAGTACCCTCGATAAATGAATTAACAAACAGAAAATTACGAAAATTTGCAAATATGTCAAAACCTTTTCAAAAATGACTCAGTTAAATTTTTGTGATCTTTGGTTGACTTTGAAAAAAGATATTGATAATTTTATTTCGCTGCACTTAACATGGAGTCTTATGGAAATCTGTGATTTTGACGCACTCCATCATTTATTACGTTGGAATTGACAAACAGATTTTGATAAAATTTTCAGGAAATATAAATGAATATTCTATGAACATTTTTCTTTTTCCAAAACGTATAAAGCTTGCTTATGTTAATAGAAATAACTAAAACAAAGCCGAGCTTTTTAGCAATTCATAAACATGACAACACCGCAATATTATAGTTTGTGGCGCGTCATTTAAAGGTAAGTTACGAAACTGCAGCAGTTTTGATATCGTAAAAACATACGTAGTAAATGCTAAAAGCATAGTATTCCAAAAAAATGATAGTATATTATTATTTCCGAAATGACAGGAATAAAGAAAAGCATTTTCATAAATTAATGCGAATTTGACACCGCATGCTGACTTATGCTGCGTACATAAGCACTTGTAACTATGGCAAGGCATGCGGTGTTGCCAAATTATATACTACGTTACTCAAGTAGAAGACTGAAATTCTTTGACTTACTGCGTACCGAGGGTACTTCCTTAAAGAAACAGTAATCTCAACATTAAATAAACTCGAAACATGTTGATAGGAGACCAAGGAGGTCAGAATCATTATCTGTAAGGTCTTTTTTAATAAGTTTATTAAATAGGTATGTACCGAATAACAAAATTTATTCTTTAAACTGGTAGTCAATATAATTGCCTTGTATAATGTCAACTAACGAATACGGCCATCAAAGACAAAATATGTTTCATAATTTGCGTAACTACTTTTTAATTTCTTATATAATTTATAGAGATAATACGCGTTTGCTTCGAAAATTAACACAATACATAAACTGATAATTTTGAAAGAATTGAAATTTTTTATAGTAAGCAAATATGTCCGTTGTCCGAATTTTTAAATAAATCACTATATTTTGACAAATCTGTTTTTCAGTGACACAATTCATAAAAGGCCAAGCAAGTCAGTAGATGATGTAAAAGTGTTCACGCTAAAATATTATGTTTTACCGTTTTATTCAAAAACATTCTTATTTTAATTAATTTACGAACGAAACGTTTAAATTCAAGAATAAGTTTTAATTTAAATTTTTATGCAAATTTCAATGTTTGTAGTTTATTGGCGTGCATTTTTAAGCGTGTTCCCGAAAATAAAACTGGATTTGTTAAAGCAGGAAAAGCTATTTTTAAAATAAAAATTTTAATTACTATAAATTATATTTTAATAAATTAAATTCATAAAAATCATTTTTTAAATTGAAAGCATTTTAGCTTATTAAAAAAGGTCAATTACTTCTAAACTAAAAATAGCTTTTCTCATTTAATCCAGACGAACCTCTAAGAACCCAGAAATGAAATTGTTATATTTCTTGATAAATATGATTCTTCCATTATGATAAGATACTCATTTAGAGAGTTTGAGACCCAAGTTACCAATATAACTTATGTAACACCAAAATTTATAGGGAAGCCGAAAAAATAGGTTTAAAAATTTTGTGGCAAACCTGTATCTTTTTTTTAATTAACCCCTAGTTATTGAATTGCTGCTAGCAGTGTCTTAATTATTTATAAATTTAGGATACAGTAGAACGTCGATAAAAAAAATTAAAACGAAAACATTAAAAAGTTTGACTTATAGAGTTTTTAACTTAATAAATACGGTAGTGGAAAAAGTTATAAAATCCATAGTGAGATTTTATTTATATGCTTTGTAGATTTGAGGTACAGAGATTAGAATGAAATGCAACTTTTTTAAGGTTTCGTATTTTAAGAAAATGAGGTTTCAGGGTCTGAGGGAACTTTGTTAATTTGCAAAGATTTTTACGTTACCACTTCTTGAATTATCGAAGTTCTACTGTGCTTTAAAAAAGTCCGGTAATGATATATCAGTAATATATCGTGTCAAAATTTTCTTCGTCGTCAACATAAAAAACCTGCTATATATGTATCTATAAAATCTTGATCAATCTTCTAAAATGCCGTAATACTCTTCAGTAAAATGTTCATCGACGGAAAATCACTTTTTATGCTACGAGAAAAACACTTGTTTTTTTATATCAAACTTTTTTTTAAAGAAAAAGTTTAAAAACGATGTATTGTGCAGGAAAATAAAGTGCTTTTTACAGTTTGTCAATGAAAACTGAGAAATCAAAATCCAGTACCTATACATATATCAGCTTAGATCGAACGAGCTTCGCTTAAGAATTAGAAGATCACAATATTTAATTATATCTAATTTTTTTGAGGTTAATTTGGGTTTCATTTTTGCATTTTACGGTTTTTTCTGAAAACACTGAGTAAAAAATATCGCACGGCACTGTAAACGAAGCAAGTTCCATCTGAGTGAGACTTTTTTCAATCAATTTCAATAAGTAACGCATTTCAAAAAGTTTTTTTTTTCATATTTGGTAGTATATTCGCCGTATAAATTGATTGAATAAAGTTCAAGTACTATTTTTTTGTTACTAAAAGTACCCTGCATAACTTCTTAAAAAGTTTTAACGAAGACAAATCAGAAGATATTGGTTTTTATTTTGTTAAATTGTAGACTAATATGGGTTATATTTGAAAATTTTGAAAAGTTGTTTTGAAATTAATTTTGTACCATTAGTGTTTTATAGACTTTTTCAATAAGCATTCAGCAGTCACTAAATTGAATTGAAAGTGCCTTATTGAATTTTTTTTAAGTTTATCATAGAAAACTAAGTGCCTATACCAGCGTAAACCATATACGCGCTTATTTGAACGCAGAGAATAATACTTAGGCACTTTTAACTCAGCTTTGTTAATAACGTAGCGACTTCTCGCTCCCAAGCTTCAGACTGAAGTTTGAAAGAATTAAGTGAAAACATGATCTAAACCCAAAAAACGTAAGTTCAAAAATGTAGTTCAAACTATAGGTACTAGAAATAAAACAGATACATGAGAATAACGTATATCGTTTGACCATGGCTTAATGCCTGTTATAACCTATTTCGCGTATACACAATGCGGAATTTAGCACAGAAGAGAATCTCTAACGAGATTCTCCGATATGATATGCATGCAATCGTCATGTCCTTAGTTGGCACAACTGCCAATTCTGACTCAACTCTCGTCGTGTTATAAATTTAGGGAGGGGCGCTGTTGAAGATTTTAGAGATCAAATTGACGACCAGGGGTGAAGTTATCTTTAGGCTATGTAAGTTCATTTCTTGAATTCTATAGGGCGACCAAAATAATAACTTCACCTCTGGTGCTGAAAGTCGAGTGAATCTGCTGGTATTTGTATATGCCGTGGTTTTTGTCACTCAAAGTAAAAAGAAATATATTTGTTTGATAAATTATTTGTCACGAAACTGTCACTGTAAAAATAAACCGTTGAAACACTAACTGTCTTGGAAAACATGTTTATTCTCTTAAACTTACATTTTTTTTCTTTAGAAGGAAAATCCAATTGTATAATATGTTAGTCGCGTCAATGAATTACGTATAACAGGCAATATCCTATGTCCTCAAGTACAGCTTCGATTTTGATGATTTATTAAATTTTTTTTATATTATTGAAAATCAGAAACCTTTTGGAGGGGAGATGAAAGCATTTATATTGTTAAAACAATATTTTTGCTATTTATCTAAAAATAATTTTTTCATACGGTATTCTTTTCAGAAAATAAAATTTAAAAAAAAAAAAACCCTTTGCACTCCGGGAGTGCCGGCGGAAGTGAAAACTTGAATATTAACGTCTTACGAATTTTCGATCAAAATGGTTTGTATCATAGATTGCATTTTTATGTACGATATTTCAACGCTAGATGTCTAACGTTGTATAAAAAGTATCTGGCAATTACTATCACTTAGAGACTCTCACCCAGTTCTTACTGACCTGACGCGAGTTTAACATTTTTTACCCATTACAAAAAAAGTGTACAACGCCGCTAAAGAAGTTTTCACTTAGTTTGTATCATAGATTGCATTTTTATGTACGATATTTCAACGCTAGATGTCTAACGTTGTATAAAAAGTATCTGGCAATTACTATCACTTAGAGAGTCTCACCCAGTTCTTACTTGTCCTGACGCGAGTTTAACATTTTTTACCCATTACAAAAAAAGTGCACAACGCCGCTAAAGAAGTTTTCACTTCAAAAATCGGGGCTGCTCTTGAGAACTTCAAAATAAAAGGCTTCATTGGCTCGACAATGTCCTCATAATATGCACATATTTACAATTTAAAAATCACTTGAGATGTGACTTCATTATATATCTGACTTATAGTATCATCAAATATCAAAGCTGGGTTATAATTATACGTATATAGCGCTTAAACTAATATACACTTATTTTTAAAAAATAAATTCTGAAAATAAAGAAACACTTGATCATTTTAAAAACATTTAAATCTAGAATACAGCGCCCGTAGTGTAATTTTTTTTCCAGTTGCCAGATGGCAAAGTGGCTATTCATGACCGATTTTTGATAAAATTTATACCGATGTAAGCCGAATGGACACGAGGCATTTAACAAGCAATTGTCGATTTTATTTTGTAGTGGATTCGATTGCATCACACGCCACATGCTTTGAGGCATTTTCTCCTACACGAGCGTTGTGAACAACGCGCCGAACGCAATTCAATCATCAAAGTCACTTTAAAACTCTTTTTAATCTCAAAACGATTCTAATATTTTTTTTATTTTATGCAATGCTAATCAATGATAATCTCATTCAATTGTTTATACGACGCTCAAAGATGTCAAAGTTTTATCAAAAATTGGGCATGTGCCATTTTACCTTACGGTCAGAGATGTATCGTTTAATCATAAAAGTGAGTAACTTTATATATTACGCGCCACGGATCTAAAAGTTTCGGAAGTTAGTCACAAATAGCGTCGCAAAGGCACATTTTAGAGCCGTTGATACTCCCACCACCTTCCAGCTACCTGCACGGAACGTGCACTCGTCGGTGATTGGCCGTGATCGCTCGTTGCCTTTGTCACTTGTCGCTTTCCTGCTTTAAAGTACAGTCGAGTACGCTATTGTCAAGTTGTTATTGCTATGTTAGTTTTGTTGAGTTGCGAGTTTGTAGTTTTTCAACAGACTGTATAAGCGCAAGCCCGCATTCGCATCTTACTTCCGAGCCTTTTAGAGTCGTGGCGCGTACTATGCCTAAAAGTTTGTTTAAAATATATGAAGATATTACCCTTGCACGATCGCTGTGAATCTGGGCAGTATAATTATGAGGATGTCCACTGTAATGATGAGGTCTTGGTGTAATTGAATTGCATGCCATGATCTCGTGCGTTCTATACGCCAGTTCTGGATGCTTTTTTCTTCGAGGCAGTGCTGGTTCAAACTTCGACCCTATATAATGACGGTAAAGTAGAAACAAAACGGTAGCCTCTTATAAATAAAGGTTCCATTATTACAATTTTTCATTTCACGTATTTGAAAATTGTTATACTATAAAAAGAACGCCAAATTTACCATAAGATAAATTAACAAAAAGTCTGATTTAATCGAAAGTAGTTTTTATTAAATCAGCCATAATTAGTACCAAATAAACACAACATTGTGATATTTGACACAATCATGTAGTTTAACGAAGTTTGTATGGCTTTATTATAAATCATGCATTCCTTCGATCATTGCCAAATGAATAAGTTTTGTAATTATTAAAGGCATTTGAATAGATTGTTGATTTGTAGACAAGATAATATATATTTATTAATAAAACTTTAGTGTATTATCTGATGCAATATAGAGGCGCCAGAGGAATTCAAATATTTTCAAGGAGAGATTTTTAACTTCTCGGTATTTATCTCCTCAGGGAAGGTGCAACGAGCGTACCGCGGAGTTTTTGGGTGCCAGAAAGTGTATCCAAATTCCAAGTTCATTAATTAATTTGAGGATGGGTGAGAAGTGAAAACGTTATATTAACTTTCCTCAGGGGATAGTGAAGGAATAAAAACACAGAGAATACCTTTGTATTCTGTTCATGTTATGATAGAACGTTCTAAAAGACCATCCTAAAACCGTGTACAGTAAAAAATCATTGTTTTTGACAGATTCCAGTGATGCCACTTCTCAAATTCAGGTAAAGACTTTTAATAAGAAAACTAAAGAAAAATTGCACTATGGTACTATTTAAATCTGTAAAAAAACGAGTGTGCTTTAGACCACACGACTGAAGTAAAACTTCTTTAGCTCCATCTATATGTATGTATAATATATACATATACATATGTACAAAAAATTGTTCAAGAACGAAATGAAATTACGAAATAATCAAGAAATCACCGCTAGCAAACTTGCAAACGATCTACTGACTGAGATATATATATGTTACGGTTAATACAAGAAAGTAGTTAATTCGCGAATTAATCGGCTAATTACCCGAATTAACCAATCCTTGACGTTGGTTAATTCAGGTATTAGCCGGTTAATTCGCGAATAAACTACTTTCTTGTATTAACCGTAACATATATATATATTTCATGCACTGGCTATGAGAGGAAGAGAGAAAGGAAATGTGCGCGCGAACTGCTCTCTCTTGCTTCTAGAGTGTGATACAGACAATAGCCTTGCACTGTGTCTTAGATATACGAAACGTAACTGATCACATTTTTCGTAACCCTCCGAAACGTAACTGGCTATGATCACACTTCTCGTAAGGCTCTCGTCACGCATTCACCAGCTTACTCCCCAAGTCAAGCGTGTGTTAAGAAGTTTAAGTTTTACTTCAAAAAAAACAATGATTTATTACTCTACATTATTTCAGGGTGGACTATAACTGAAAGAAAGTACGGTATAGTAACTCTACCTTATGGTACATTTTGTACCGTTTATTTTCAGTTGTTTGAACAAAAAACGACAGTATCAACAAAAGCGTGCTCCCGATTCATTGTTCAATTATAGCGGTGCTAACACAACACTTGGTCGGTAAAGATTTTTAGTATCGATGGCATTGAACTATGAATACTAAACACTGGGAACAAAATTCTGTGGAAGTCAATATCAATTATTCAATTTTGGAAACATATTTTATAGATTCTTACGTGGTTAGTATCTATATTTTTTTTCCAAAATTGAATTATTGATATTGACTTCCACAGAATTTTGTTCTCTGTGTTCGGTGTTCATAATTCAGTGTCATAAAAAATCAATAATACATAGTATTACATTTATATACCATTGATATATATTATATTTATATAGTGTAAGATTTTAAAACACCGTCGCAAGTAAGCAATTTTCTTACTAATTAATTCACCGACAAAAAAATCGCTTAACGTCTTGACTACGCTTTCAGTTTTTTTATCAAATTTAAGTTTATATCAACTCAAGAAAGTATTATTGAAAACGAAAAATATTATTTTAACAGAAGGAAACAATAGAGAAAATTGTGCTTGGGAACTATTGAAGATGTTAAACATGGCTTAAGGGGAACGTGTGTATTGTGTGCATTGTCGTTGACATAATATTATAATACGGGGCGTAATGAAAACCGGCATATTAATATACAGACTGTTCGGTTACCGTTTAGATCTTACGGAAACACAAATGCTAGGTAAAAGTCAGAAAATCTTGGTTGAGAATGATGTATTCTAACCATAAATAATCGTTTCTATTGTATAGGCATTATTTAACTTTAATATGTAGCGTAATCAATTACATACAAAAAACAATGTTATGATGTTAAATTTTGAAATGTCCATAAATGTTGTTTCGAAGAGAGGTTTTGTTATTTGCACTATAAAAAATTAAGTTTTTCCTTAGTGTAAATAAATAATGCTTTCTGGTTAGTTAATAGCCATGTGCATCAACCTTGATTAATTTATTTATTATTTATTAACTACTTATTTATTATTGTCAATCATATAACAATTGTAAATAAATAACTCATTTAATGTTAGATATTTCTAAAGAGAGTTACCACTTCATTACTATTTTTAATGACATTTTAAAGGTTCAATCGCTATTTTTATCAATTTTTATATCAGAACATAACTATAGAATTAAACTTGAAAGTTTTAACACGTTTTCAATAACGATTCAAATGTATTTTTTATTACTCATGCGGGAAAAGTGATATCTTTACGCATGCTGTTACGGTTGAAAAGTAGCTATTTTCATTTGCGTGCGGAAACTTTATTTGTCGCACTGAAATTATTGTTTGCCGCACGCAAATTCAGAGAAAAAAACAAAATAATAACGGTGTTAATGTCAACGTAACAAACTGTCATTTGAAGCAGATTTGAGGTTAAAATTTTCGATTATGGACTTTTATTCTTGACAATTTTAACAATTTTAACTGAATTTTCAGTTTTTAAATGATTTAGTTTTAAGTTTTATTACTTCTAATTTCTTTTTTTAATTCGTAATAAAATTTTAATTCTAATTTAATTTAATTCGTAATAAAAAAATAGTATGTGCAACTCGTGCGGCATTGTCGCACTAGTTGCACAATATACTATTAATATAATATAATAAATATATTATTACCGTGAAATTATCTCCAACACAGTCAAGTGTTGATGCAAATGGCATTAAATAGAGTAGCATTTGTGTTGTTTTGATTTAAATAACGATGATGACGCTGTTCTTTTCTTATTTAGAATAACTTCAATTCCTACTCAAGTTCAGGTTATGATTTTCATAAGCATATGCTTCGTTCATCGAACACTCTGTATAAAAATTAGCACGAATAATAAATAATGCTTTACGTACATTCCACGTCATCCGTGTAACATAACATTTACGTTAATACATGAATAACGTATCCACCGTACATTTAACCGGCTGTATGTAATATTACAATCCAGTGAAATCATAGAGTTTGCTGACAGCAAAGTGTAATAGGCGTTAATGAACAAATAACTGTGCTTGGTAAGTATCACATACTTAATAATCCTACATTGCTAGTTCACGTTGTGTCGTCATCCTTTTCCAGACCCTCACTAGCAATATAGGAGTATAAAGTATACGGTACGTATAGTGTTAAGCCGTGAGTATATTTGCAACAGTGTAACATTACAGCGTAATGTAACAAGTATAACCGATGCATTGTAATATAACATCGACGTGTAAAATAACAAACGTCTCACGTAAGGCACTGTGCCATCGCTTGCGGATATTTTGAACAGACATTAAAATATGTTCCGCGTTCGCGTTACGCATTGTTGAATCAACCTAACCACGCTTTGCTTATTCGATATTCGCAACAAAGATTATTTCTTGATAAGATATTTTGGAACGCAACATCTTTGCGTTTTTTGACACAACAGTTTTAAATATTGCGTAACCAATCCACTCTGTAGCAAGATTTTTTTACACTCGTTACAAATGTATTCCCTGCTTTACTATTTGTCGCATTGCAATTTAAAGTAACATAAATCCCATGATCGTGAGGTTTTCCTCTGTGATTATTATTTATCATGACATATTTTATTTAATTCTCTGCCTAAAATAATTGTGAAGCAATAGTATATTGTGCGGCTAGTGAGAGAAGGAGAAGATTCCATGAGCGTGAAATTTGCCGCACGAGCGTAGCGAGTGCGGTAACACGCGAGTGGAATATTCTCCTTCGATCAATGGTCGCACATAATACTGGATTCAACTAGCACGAGTAATATGTACCTAATCGGGGCCCTGATAAAAGAGAGAAAAATAATAAATCACTTCATTGATTGACGTACCCACCGCCCTCGATGCACACAAGATGGCCTTGACTTTCGCTGAATTGCGATGCTGTTTTCATATACCTATACAAATCGCTACCCGCGTTCCTATTGGTCCAGAAACTATGCAGTAATACATTATCGTACAGTTTCGGCTCATTATTAGCACTCTACGCGTCAACATAAAGTAATTTATTATTTCTCCCGAATTTAGCAGGGCCCCGAAATTATATATTACTCACGCGTGTTGAATAAAACACATTGTCCACTTAATTAACATATAAACGATTTAAATCGTTTGATTGATATTGCTGACGATGAGAACATAGCTCCCGAAATGTACATCCACTAATAAAATTGTTGTGGTAAGAAGTAACTATTCTTTATTTTTATTAAAGAAATCCTACCTTCAGGAGGTCCACCATCTTGTTCAGTTCGAATTGGTTGTTCTTTTTCACCTATGTGATCACCTGAAAAAAAAACTATGCATTAATATTTATTTAATTGTTGAGCAGTGAATAATAAAATGTTTATAAAAAAGCGATAAAGTTTCTTCGATTTTAATTTATCAATTTTTTGTATAGATTATCGACGCTTAACAACGTAGGTCATTAGCATCAAGTAACATAATTAAAACAAAACGATATAACAAATTCAATAAATAAAATTATCGACCAATTTTTCAGACAATATTATTTTTTCAATATTTCGATATGAATAACTTTGAACGAATTTTATAAAAAAACTAATTAGAAACTAAATATTAATTATTTTTTATATTTTTTAGATCAGTTCTGAAGAAGATCCAAATCCGGATCGAAACGTTAATGTATTATTGTCTGAAAAATTGATCGATAATTTTATTTATTGAAGAGTTATAATCAGACGTTAATCAAAGATTTGGATATAACAAATTATCCATGAACAGAGATGGAACTCGAACCCACAACAGTTTGATGCAAAGGCAAGCACGCTGACCATTGCACCAAGCTGTTACCTTCTATTTTTAATACTACTGTAGTGGAGTGTTTTGTTAACATTTATGATTTTTTTTTAACAAAAGTTATATGAAACGAAATAAACAAACGATATCAATCATGAAAAAGAAAGAAAAGTCAGAATGACAGATGAGCCATTAGGACGATTGTTCTCTGACATCACAGACACCTTGGTTGGGTATAACCTCGTTCAATCCTGTCAATGAGGGTAAAACAAATGTTACACCAAATCCTAGCCACAAAAACTACTAGGGATGTCCACAGCACATCGATTTTCTGCATTCGACTGTAGATGTTTTCTATTCTTTTCAAAAACAACTTCAGTTTTGTATTATTTATTTTAAATAATTGTATTTTTGTAAGTTATCCAAAAATCCCAGCTCAATACTTTAAATAAAATTCCAACAAAAACGTTTCATGTAGCCAAGTCTCGCGTTGATATCCCAATAAAAACATGCATGTGAAAGAAGGGGCCATATGTATAATATATTTAAGATCTAAATGCACGCTGAGTTTTCACTTTGCTTGTTTTCATGGTTTATATTATAAATAAATGACTTGTGGCTATTAAAAAGAAATATTTTCCACTAAATATCGATGTTTTTGTTTCGATATTTTTTCATCGATTTTTTTATGTAAGCATCGATTTTATAACAGTTTGAACATCCCTAAAAACTATCCGTGTTACAAAATGAACACAGGATTTGTCAGTAAAGAATGTTTTAAAGTATATGTCAGACCTGTTAAAAATGACTTGAAACATAAAGTAAGTTATTGTAGGTTATGTTGAGCCAAGTATTTCATAATAAACATAACTCTTAATTTATACAGTACCTATATCGTATAGATTGAGGGACATTTCTGTATGATTGTTGAAATTGGGGAATAGAAAGGCTCTCTAAATTGCTAACAAAATGACATAATTTTTTTATGAATTGAAAAACATGTTTCGGAGCTATCGAAATCAAGCATGTCCACAGTTTCTAATTCCTTAGAATTTTTGTTGTTAAAAACAGAAACGTTTCTCATAATTTTTTTTAAACAAATTCTTAAATAATGGGAAAGTGGACAAAATGTGCAATATTTTTACTTTTTACACTGAATAATCTTTATACCAAGCAAAAATGACTATACCCGTTACTCACACCATCTGACCCTTGTAAACACACCATTTTCTTTCATAACTTATGCTGTAGTATACAATGTGTTCTTCTGGTTTGGTGTTTTGGTTATATCTATGTGACAATTATCAATCATAATAAATTTCTTTCGAGAATTTTCGAAAAAAACGTCAAATAAGGATTCCCGTCTCTTCCACCATCTAGTTCGTAGAATCACGAATCTACGAACTAGATGGTGGGAGAGACGGGAATCGTTATTTGACGTTTTTCGGTCTTATTTTATTATAATTGGTAGATAGTCATTTAAATTATAGACGCTCGACATCTATAATTTGTAAATGAATTTGAATCACAATATTTTATCATTATTTTGCACTTATATTATATGTTTAATGTTAGTTCAACAGCGAAAATAAACCCTTGAATAAAACAACGTAAAATATTAATAACTGACACAAGGCAACTAACAGTAAAACAATGATAATTATTTAAAACAATGTTGTGTATTATTTTTCACAATTTGAATGTATCATGAATTTACTGTTTGTTGTTTACCTTGTACGAAAAGAAAACTGTTTTATAATATTTCATTAGTAATTGGATTTTAACATCATATTGTTCTAATAATTTCTGGACATAAACCATTGGTTTTTTCCATCTTTATTAAATCCTGCTGTTGTTATAGATCATATACAGGGTGTAATAGGAAGTTATGCGCGAATTTTGAGAGTGGATATATGAGTTCAAAAAGAAATTGTAAACACAATTCTAAAAATATTCAAAAATTTCAATTAAACTTAAAACAACATTAATGCCAATCTAAAATTAGAAACCAGTTCTTACCGATATTTGTTGTAGTGTTGTCCTGCATATGAACCTGATGAGCATTCGGCATCGGCGACCGTCTCACAACTTCCTGATGGCCCCCTGTATATTCGTGCCATCTATACGTACTGCGATACTCTGAATGGAGCTGCAACAAAAACAAACCATTTTTAGCGCCAAATAATTTTAATTAAAAATAATTGCAATACTTTACAAAAGTTCCATTGAAATTGAAATGCATTTTATAAATCCGGAAAATTATTTTATAATAATAATGCTTTATACAAACGACAATTGTATTCTTCAACGCGTTTTTTATCCGGTCGCACTCGGATTGAGATACGAATCTGTGCAAAAATGCGAGTGGAATACTTTATAATTTGCTTGCATAAGCTATCTATTTGTGATTACGAAAAAATCTCATATTAATAATTTAATTATTAAAGTATCGAAAACCGCTTCCGTCATTTGTGCGAGAGAACGTGCAGGCAAAATTTATGTTCACGCGAGCGAAAAATCGGGTTCATGCGAGTCTAATATGTTATCATAATGCCGGCACTTCACATGGCTATTTGTATTTGTGTATTTGGCATATTTGGCAAACAATTACCAAGTGTGAAGAGTCTATTTGACAAAGTGTTGGCCTTATTTGCCTATTTGACAAATAAGGCCAATACCAAATACGCGTTACCGTGCGCTTGTCGGTTTTTCGAGGCACATCAAAGGAGTCAAATAGGCAAATAAACCGTCCACACAATGGCTATATTCAGAAGCGCACGCGTCGTGAACCTGTACGGACGTGCAATATTATTGTGTCTGTGCTGTGAGCGAGAACTGGAACAATTACTATTGAAAATGAATTGGGACAATGAAACAGTGCTAAAATTCGTGGAATTTTGAACCTTGCGTTCTGCTGCCAAATGTTTGTGTGTTTGCTATTTGACTGCAATGTGTGGACGGTCGTATTTGCCTCTATATGCATGTTTGCCTTGAACGTCATATATTTTGCCAAATACAACAAACACCCAATAGCGAACACAAATAGCCTTGCGAAGTGCCACGTTTACAGAAACATAATTGACAGCTAATGCGAAAAAATATTATAATGAAATTCAACGAGGTGTAATACAACGTGAAAAGATCAGAGGCTACTTTGTTGCAGCATTGATATAAAATCGATTTCAATATTAACTTAGAACGTCGAACTATATATTGTGTAATATATGACGTATTGTTCTTTCAAAAGGCGTGACAAAGAGCAGCAAGCGGAAAATCTGTATTGTTTCAAAAATCAAACAGTTTACGGTATGATCAAAAAAACAAAGCGAATTTAGTTTCCTTGTGGGTTTTTCGAGTATTTTGCATACTTGCTTCGCTCGTTTGCTTCAATTTTTAAGCAACGATAGGCTCTGAAAGCGACTATGGATTGTGCAAAGTGTATGTGCGTGTGTTGGTGTGTGTGTGTGTGTCAGTTCCGACGCACGACTGGAGTTTTCTCCTTAGATACGCTGTGTAATGTGTTCCATATCATTCTTTCGCACGTTAAATCGTACAGATTTGTCTCTTTTGAAGCGGACGAGCGTAACGACACACTTGAAGCGGTGTAGCGTAACGCCTCACCAATTGATTTTACTACTCATAAAATTTCCTCTCCGGGCCTCATAACTCAAAATCGTTTCTTAAAGAGTAAACTCCAAAAAAAACTTTTAATCATAGTGCAGTCAAATTTTTATTTGCAGCATTACACAAGAATAGTTTTTTAAGGGGAATTATAAAACGGTCCAATAAAAAAACAAATTTGATGACTGATGATGAGATACTGTTTTAATAACTTGAGATATTAAAATAATAGTTGGGTGACTAAATTACTAAGTGAGCGTCTAGAATGCCTTCGGTAATTTTGAAGCAGATATCATCTTTTATTTTTGAGACTACCTACAACTTAAAACTCACACTTTCATGAAGATTGAAAACCACCGCTTTTTTATAAAGGAATATGCGAATGTCTCGCAGTGAAACGCGATGGGGCAAAGGTGAAGTTTTTAAAAAAATAATTCCGGGGTGAACGATAACGGGGTATGCGAATTAAATAGTTAATTGTTTGAATAGAACTGCGTTTTCTAAAAAATGTATATTTAATTGACAGTCACTTAAATATATATTTTTTAGAAAACGCAGTTCTATTCAAACAATTACCTATTAACAACTTAGTAATTTAGTCGCTCACTTAGTAATTTAGTATTTAGTAATTTATTGTTTTCTCGTCACGCGCAGTCAGTCGCTCACTTAGTAATACAGTAACCCAAATTGATTATTTTTGTCACCCAAAATTGTAATTTACAGTCACTCGTTTAAATACTACCCGTTTTTTAATAGCATTTAGTATAGCACACTAGTCTGATGACGGGTCAACGACCGATTGTTCCTTCTGCCAATATCCGTTACACCGTCTTTAATCTACAGGAAAAGTGCCTACGATCGGTGCAGCAGTCAATTGACTCCACCTGCTTGTGTCCGTTTTATTACTCTGAAGCTACGGCAAGCTCTAAAACGACAATAGTTTGCACACCGCGCAAAAAAGAGTCTCGTAAAGACAGTCAGTATAACACAAATGCCTAGCAATAGTACAACGACCGATTGACCCCTTCTGCCAATACCCACTACTCCCCCTTTCTGCAAAAATATCACTTATCACGTCTTCTTCTATGTACATAACGTCTATATCAGTTTCAGTATTAACATTTTACTGTTATGCCCAAGGCCGTAGGCAGGGGGGGGGGGTGTTTTGGGGGTAAAACCCCTCCCGAAATGTCTTATGTAACCCCCCCGTTTTATATATATACTTCCTGAAATATTTTCAATCTGTGATACGATAATTGGATTCCACGTTCTTCGGAACGAATAAAATCGAAATGTACTGCATTGTTAATATAAATTAATTAAATCATTAAAGTCTTTCGTCGAAATGTAAGTCGGCTGGCTTTTAATTTTTGTATTTATGTATTATAGTACCTATACATATTATGTGTGCTTATTTTATATAAATTTGTTACATATTGTCTCTGGTCCAGAGCTCGACTCCCTCCCAAGTGCTCAAAATTCTTGTCATAAAACTGCCAAGCTAACGGCATATCACGTCTATTATGCTGGCACTTCACATGGCTATTTGTATTTGTGTATTTGGCAAACAATTACCAAGTGTGGACAGTCTATTTGACAAAGTTTTGGCCTTATTTGCCTATTTGACAAATAAGGCCAATACCAAATACGTGTTACTGTGCGCTTGTCGATTTTTCGAGGCACATCAAAGGAATCAAATAGGCAAATACGCAAATAAACCGTCCACACAATGGCCATATTCAAGTGCACGCGCCGTGAACCTGTACGGACGTACAGTATTTTTGTGTCTGTGCTGTGAACGAGAACTGGAACAATTACTATTGAAAATGAATTGGAACAATGAAACAGTGCTAAAATTCCTGAAATTTTGAACCTTGCGTTCTGCTGCCAAATGTTTTTGTGTTTGCTATTTGACTGCCATGTGTGGATGGTCGTATTTGCCTCTATTTGCATGTTTGCCTTGAACGTCATATATTTTGCTAAATACAACAAACACCCAATAGCGAACACAAATAGCCATGTGAAGTGCCACCTTTAGACATATACCAATTTAAAATATGAACGAAGAGATTTTTATTTCGACGCGTTTGACAATTTAATTAAAAGTGTATACAGTGACATCCGCCGAGATGCCAATAAAACGTAAAAAAAATTAAAAACTGACAGCTGTTGAACTATAAAGCAGAGCTCTTCAATAAATAAAATTATCGACCAATTTTTCAGACAAATATATTAACAAAAAATAATAATTAATACTTTAACGTTTCGGTTATTATTTTTTCAATATTTGATCATACGAAACATAAAGCGAATTTTTTCAAAAGCCAATTATAAACTAATTATTAATTATTTTTTATATTTTTTAGATAAGTTCTGATGAAGCTCTAAATCCGGACCGCAACTTTAATGTATTAATTATTATTTTTTGTTAATATAATTTTGTCTGAAAAATTGGTCGATAATTTTATTTATTGAAGAGTTCTAAAGATTTGTATAAGGTTTTAAAAAAAAGAAGCTTTCATAGATGACAAGTGCTCGAGTAAATAGTTCGAAGATATAAGCTCACTTTCTGATATGACTTTCAGCATTGAAATGGGAACTGTTTTCAACTAAATAAAAATCTCCATTTAGTTTCTTAAACATAAATTTAAAACTGAAAATTGTATCAGAAACTGAGCATTCATGTCTTGCATACTAAACATTTATTATATTTTTTACCGGTTTCAAAAAGGGGGAGGTTCTATATTCGACGCGTATGTTTAGCCATAACTTTTCGAGGGGTAAACCGATCTAAAAAATTTCAACGCCGTTTTGTTCAGAAAGTTTGCCGATTGGTACAATAATTTTTTTATAAAAATTGGTTCAGTCGACTGACTTCAAAAAAAGGAGATATTTTTATATACTATGTTGAAAAAACTAAAAAAAAAATGAACCACCTTCAAGGTTCAATTTATTTTTTTAGTTTTTTTAAACATATTTCAATCAGTTTTTTATTGTGTTGAAAAAAGTGATAAATAGTCAAATAAACATCTGCATTAACCTTCTAAATATTTAAATTATTGTAGCCTAAAGTTATGGTCGATGGTGATTTGATTATATGTACTCAAAAAGCAGAAAAAAAATTATAATATTGTTTTGTATTTGCTTGTAAAAATTTCAATGTTTGAGAGTCGGGAATTTTTATAAAATAATTTGGTTTGTAGTTCAAGAAGTTGTTGGTCTTTTTATCTATTAATGAAGGTGTGAAAAAATGTGTTATGGTAAGTAGTTAAGGATATAATCTACATATTTTCTAAATATAAGCGGCAATATATCAACACAACAATTTATTAAATTGTCTTTGGTACATAATCATGGATTATTTTGATACAGTTTACCGTAAAAGTGATTAATAATAATGATGTAAAATATTTATTTAATTGTTCTTAGAACATTGGGTTTGTAACAACTGGCAGTATTCTGTTTGCTTGAATATTTAAGAAATAAATTTTACCTTGATATAATTACACACTTTCTAAGCTAATAAGTGACCTAGGTATATAATTAATTATTATTTAGTTGGATGAAATTTCAAAAAAAATATATACAAATTAGAAATTGTACGAATTGATGATAATAATATATAAATTGAAAAAAATTACCTTGTCTACCGGCATTGATGGACAGGCTCTACAAAGATTCCAAAATGAACCAATCATGAGTAAGTCTTTGAGTACAAAATGCAAAAATTGAATTAACACTCGCACTTAACCACGAAATTTATTTAAATCTAATTTTGAATAGAACTTAAAAACAGTGTAATAAAAAATTAAACTGACAAATTATTTCTTATTAAAAATCAGTTGACAGATATAAAATATCGCAATGGAAAAAGTCGGTGCACCATTCATTGCAGAGGTAAACCAACTCACACTAAACATGTTATTTTATCACTGACAAAGCCTCTTACTAAATTGCAATTGCCATTTTATTATTATGTGTGCATTTACTACAGGAATGTATTTAAATGTAAGTTAGATCGTTATTTGATAGATAGAGCCGATGAATTGATGGCTTCTTTTCTTAAACCAACCGCTGACTTGTACCGCGACGAAAGCGAACCTAAGTTATACAGTGAGAAGGCCGGAACCAGTTCCGGTTTATGTCAGCTTTACGCCCCACCCTCGACTTGACGAATTCTGTTGGACGCCCGACGCCCGATTCCCAACGACGCCGAATGCATTCGATAAAAAATCAATAACGACGCGTCGTTCTCTTAATAAAGCTATAAACCAAGGAGGATGTTCATTGTTCACTTTACGAGGAGTATCTAAATTTTTATTGATAAAATTATACGGGATACAAAGCTAAAATATTAAAACAATTTTTATTATTGGTCAACGTTTTGGCAAAATTTCTTTAGGACCTTATTTTATGTTTTTAATTTTGTGACTTTTCACTAAAGATCTTTAAGGTCTTGAAGAAGACAAGAAATTTTGCCGAAACGTTGACCAATAAATAATGTTCTAGTGAATAAAAATTGTTTTAATATTTTAGCCGTGAATCCCATATTATTTTATCATACCATAATAGCAAGGTGTCTTATTTTATTTTGTTAAATTTTTATTGAAATAGTAACGGCTTAAAATGCTTAAAATTGTAGGTGTCTTAAAAAAACACATCCGAATTGTTATTACGTTTTGTGGTAGACTTTTTGCGGAAATTGGCGAGTAAAATACTCAATTTTTTAATAATTTATGATTTTGACTATCTAATATTTATCTACGCTTATTGTGGAGACCGTGCACTTGAATATTTCCCTTTCGAGTGAAAAAAAAAATAAAATAGGAAGGGTGACGTTCAGATTAAACTTAATGACACAATCGGTCGGGAGCATTCCATAACATTTTACAGAGAGATTCTATATTTCTTAAAATAAATATTATCAAGTCTAGGTAAAAAACATTAATCCAAGTTTTTTTAGTACCTACACGACTAAAAAATCAAAACAAGGTTGCGTACATCATTCACCGATCTTTATTTCTATTATGCAATTCGTTTAAGATATACTAAAATTTTGTTTCAAATGCAAGTAAACATTTATATTTAGCGGGTGTTGTTGTTGGTAATTTTTTAGCTGTGGAGTTACCTACCAGATAGCGTATGCGCTAATCGAGACGCGGCCATTGTTGCATGCAAAGGTTTGTCTATGGAGTATAACCTCTATACTCCATGAGTCTGACCATGGAGTGTAGTCGTCTTCGTTGCAAAATATGCTGTCATAAAGGGTGGTGAGGTAGTTTGTCGAAGACCGACTATGATCAAGGGGCTAGAAATTTTTACTTCGTTGACTATGACCATACAAAATTAAAAGATTGCAGGTACTCGAGAAATAACTGTTGTTAGTTAACGCAGACTGTAAAGCAAAGCCGAATCCATTATTTTTTTTCTTCTTAAAAGGCCATGTCGAGAAATTTATTTTTTTTTTTTCATATAATGATAGTTTGACCAATAGAAACGAGTTTCACCGAACTCACCAACTGGTCACCCCTAGTTTTCGTGATTATAACGCTTACTGTGGAAGGCAGATGGCATTAGACAGAGTTTGAACTGTCAGCTTTGCTGTTATTTAGCAGTTCTCACATGTCAAATTAAGTTTAATTTAATAAATACAGAATAAATTACATTTTTGTATTAAGTACATACATTATCAAGAGTTCATTTGAGTTTTGGACTTCATAAGTTAATAGCGGCCACGTATTTTTAATTCAAAAATCGTTAACGAAAGGCCGGTGGAAAATTCCGAAACAAAACAATTACGTGTACTTTTAAATTTACCAAAATTTGTGCACGTATTAATCGTGTAGATAATTTGCCAAAGGTAATTATTTCAAAGAAAGTAAAACTTGGTAAATTTTTAAGGATAATGGTTATGATGGGTTTTAGATATTATGAAGTATTGCATCTCAGTATTATTTTTCATATTATTAATCCAAATTAAAGCTCAAAGTCAAAAACAAATGATGAAGGAGCCTCCGACAAAAGAGGCTCTCAAAGCTTTTCGATTGCCTCCTTGTAGAGCTTGTAAATTGCTTGTAGAATCATTTGATAGGGTGAGTTTTAAATATAATATCTATTTATTGATTGAATAGGTTAGTTTGATAGAGGATTGGTTTTAGGGCATTAAAAAGACTGCTAGAAACAAATACGACGGTGGCGATGTAGCCTGGGAAGAAGAAAAGTTAGGCTCATATAAGACCAGTGAAGTATGTTTAGATATTAAACTGATATCTTAATTTACAATCGCGAGTGATTATTTTCATCATCAATTTTAAGGTTCGTTTGGTTGAAATACAAGAGCATCTTTGTAGAGATGTTGAAACAAGTGAAGACCAGTGTCATGAATTGGCTGAATCTTATGATGCATTTTTAGAGGAATGGTGGTTTAATCATCAAACTACTGAAACTGGTATTATTTCAAAATAGTTTTTAAGTAAATAATATTAGCGTTCATAGAATTAATGGACGTATATTATTTCCATACATTAGCCATTAACATACCTCAGCTTTATTTGATAAACGTCTGTCGTCTAAAAGTGGCGTTTTAATGACTTTCTGTAGGATAATTTTAACATTCAATGCCAACCTCATCCCGCTATGTTTTAAACAAGTAATTGATTGAATTCATAAAAAATGTGTCTTTTCCATTAAAAAATGACGCGACTAAGTTGTTAAAAAAAAAACAAAATATAGTTAATAAAAATTGGTTGTCTGTAAAGTCGGTTTACGGACGATAGTTTTACGTGATAACGTTTTCCGCTCGAATATCATATTTAATAATACATAACCTAAATTTTAGTAGCTGTCAAACTATATTTTTACCGACTAATAATTTGATCAACCAAAGCAAAATACATATTTTTAAGCAATTATAAAAGACATTTAAAAGAATGTATATATATTATATATTTGTTAACAAACCGTATAATTTATCTGGCCATCTGTCAGATGTAGCTTTCGCTGGAACAGCCGAAAAAAATGTTGAACGCACACTACTCTCTGACGTCACGCGAGAAGAGAGAGACTATCGCTTATATCGCGCTCTCGCTTGCGGAACGTTACTCTTTTTCGTGCGTGCAGCCGGTGTTTCATCAATTTGTAAGACGTTATCACGTCAAAAGAAAAAGTAATAACAATAATTGATTTCGAATCATTTTGTATAAAAAGGTCCAAGTGAGAATGTATTGCCCAAATTGTCACAAATTATTATATTTGCAAAATTTAAACATCGTTTTCTTTGAATAGTTCCTCATTTATATACGACACTAAAAAGTACGCTACATTTGAATTATTTTGTTCAAAATTTCATTTTCTAAATCTTAGAAAATTAACCGTGTAGTTTACACTTTTATAGTCGCATTGGCTATTACAAAGACGAGTATAATTATACGTATTTAATACGCACGAAACATTAAAGATACTCCCGCAGTGATACTATCATCAGGTCTGTTCGTTTACGTGTTTTGTTCCATGTCACTACACAGTCTATTTATAAAAAAAACTTCGAATAAAAGTTTTCTTTACAGAGAATATTTTAATAGCTGTTTCATGAAGGATTTCCATTCTACAGATCTATATAAATGGCTGTGTATTGGAAAAGCTGAAGTATGTTGTCCCGAATTTCATTATGGAAAGAACTGCGATCCTTGCATTGGATATCCAGACGATGTATGTAGTTCGAATGGAAAGTGTAAAGGCGCTGGTACTAGAAAAGGGAATGGAAAATGTGTTTGTAACCCTGGATATACAGGAGATAGTTGTTTCGAGTGTTCCAAAGGAAATTATGCTTCCTACAAAGATGAGAAAAAAATCGTTTGCTCCAATTGTCATCCATCTTGTCTAGAGTCATGTTCTGGACCTGGAAATACAGGTTTCTATTATTTATAGCTTAATTGTTAAATATTAGAAAACTTTAGAATATCATCTAAATTTCGAAATGGTTTCAGCATGCGATGATTGTGCAAATGGTTGGCTAAAATCAGAGAACGATGGTTGCTTGGATATAAACGAATGTGTGAATTCATCTATTTGTCCAAAGAACGCATTTTGCGTGAATTCTGAAGGTTCATATAAATGTTTAGGTAAATAGAATTCTTATTTTATTTATAATTCTGGGATTGAGTTTATAAACATCAGAATTAACAATAAGTACTGGTATTTTCTTAATAACTGTCGACGTTTCATCAACGCAAATGTACTGGTTACATTAATCGCGTTAATCCTGATCAAGGTTATTAGATACAGAGGTGGCATCGTTCCGTTGGATAGTAGTGAAAGGATGGCATCATCCAGCGGACTGTCTACAGCTAATAGTCTTAAAAAAGTAAAGAGCTCCGCTATTGATCCTTTTTTTTTAATTTTAGTCTGTGATAAAGCTTGTGATGGTTGTTCGGGTGACGGGCCAGATATGTGCGTAAAATGTGCAGAAGGGTTTTCACTAGTTGATAACGTTTGCGAAGGTATTTATTATTTCAAAAATAATAAATCTTAATAATGAGTTATTATTAACGCCATGTATTGTTTTAGATGCTTCGGAATTTCATCGTACAGCACACATTAATATAACCAGATATTTAACGTATTTAGGGCTCTGTGTGGCGACTTGCATAATTTTTCAAAGAAGTATGGTTGTCGCTAGCATCATTGGATTAGCAGTTGGTCTTTATATCTCGGTATCAGAATACATGCTTTCAATGCAATCATCGAAACCACATCAGGCAAACCCAGATATTTCAAATCTCTTAGATACTTTAGATCTAAAATAAATTCATTAGTGGTGTTAAATTGTTCATCTATTTATTTTTGTTTAAAACAAATGTTATTTTTTTCTTGGTTAAAATCAAGGAACATTTTTAAGTATATGCAGTATGTAAACACGTAAGGTGCACATAGGGAAGTTAGCATTGGGAAAATTTTATTGAAAAAATACTTGGATCAGAGTTAGCCATGACTGCATCAATTGTTATTTCTCTTGAATTATTGTGGTAATCTTGAGGATTTCTATTTTATTTTGATTTATTTGTATTTTACTTGGCTTTTTTAATAATAAAAAGCTCTTATAAATCATTATTTTAATTTTTTTTGTACAAAAATAAAACAAAAAAACAACTACATCTGTTTGGAAACATTTCATTCAAAAATTATCTAACTGATATGATGTATGCGCATTGGTAAATCAGTGACCCAAATGTCTTTAGGTTCAACACGAATAGGAGATATTTGATCTCGGACCATATTTAAGTATTTTTAGGAATTTAATGTCCCATTAATAAAAAAAATCCGATTATGTTGTAATCATTTGAATATTTTCTTCGGTAGTATACACATTCATTTTGCAAAAGAATAGTATCTGTCAAATTGAAAAACAAGATTTCAAGGCTCACTCTGATCCAGTCATTTTTTCCCAATGTTAATTTCCCTATGTGCACCTTACGTGTTTTCATACTGTATATGAAAATACCATTCAATAAATTAGTCATGGGATTTATATACAACTTTCTGTAGAAATGTAAGCTAATCCAGTGTTGAGTGGTCACCAATTACTATCATTATCTTTTTTACGTAGACCGTCGACTTCAAAGTAAAAATAAGTTTGACACTGTTCTGTACTACAAGCGTTATCTCGTGAGATATTTTGAAAATGTAAATAATTTTCCTCTGTATTGATGAATGTCCATCCTCATAATTGCATCAGGCTAATAAGGCTGCTTGACTTTAACTATTATAAAAAATTGGTTGTCTGTAAAGTCGGTTTACGGACGATAGTTTTACGTGATAACGTCATAAAGAAACATTGATGAACTCTCTGACGTCACGCGAGAAGAGAGAGAAATGCGTACAAGCCGACGTTTGGGCCGATCGTGCCTCTCTATCGCTGATACCACGCTCTCACTTGCACGCTCAGGCTCAGGCGGAACGTGACACTTTTTCGTGCATGCAGCCGGTGTTTCATCAATTTATAAGACGTTATCACATCAAAAACGTTATAAATTAAATATTTTAGCACCGTACAAACAAACAAATTAACAAATTTTCTTCGACTGGCCGTTTCCTAAATGCCTACAGTATGGGGGGAAAATCCGAAAAGGTACAAAAAACGGATTTATAGCAGAGCTAATAATAAAAATTTTGTAGTAGGCCAGCAGAAATGATTCACATGTATCTCACAAGATAAGGCCTACGGTATCAAACGCTACAATATTATAAATAAGATAATAAAATTATTCATTTTAGTACCTATGTAATTCACTTCAGTCAGATATTGTAAGCATTTTATATCATTTAATCTAGATTTAAAGCAAGCGGGTTTGATTTTTTTTTAAGTAAAACTTGACAGGGTGGGGTAAAATTGATTCATGAGATTGAAAATGTAGCAAACGTGTGTACAATACCGGCTGTAGAACATCAACCCAAGGTGGCCGCGTGGTAGAACACTTGCCTCGTAATCTAAAGATGCCATTTTTTACAATTATATCGGTTTTACTTTTGTGATGTGTAGTGAAAAAATACACAGTCTCTTTTTTTGATACTATTTCCCATTTTTTTATTCTTGTTCTCCTTTTTTCGTAATATTATATAAGTCGTCGTAGCACAGTTGTTTGTTTCTTGTATAACAAAACATAAATTTTGTTTCTGGAATTAAAATAAAGGTTGTACAATAAAACAAATGTTTTCCTCGGAACTATTATTTTTTATTTTTTTCCAAAAATGTAATAGGTTTTCGTGAAGCAAATTCGGTATATGAATATATTGAATTTACTCTGAACAAATTATTACAATGCAAAAACAGTAAATTATAATGCTTGCTATCAGTTATTGTTATAATTACTATGAAAGCCCATTGCGAAAAAAACTAATCTCATTTTTATGTTATGCAAATCATTTTTTTAGATCACGTTTCAGCTTTGTTACTATAAAATATATATCTTCCAATTTCTGTAATTTAATTTAAAATGTGATTTAGTAATATTATAGAAACGAAAAAAATTTCAATGAAAATTTTGTAAAGTCGAATTAATAGATATGAATTAACGGTAGACAAATTTTATTAAAGTTTTTTTTTTTGAAAAGATCGTTTGTTGTTTTTCCTTAGACCTACAGTGCATGAAACATTTTCAGGAAAAATCGTTTTCCAAGGATAAATCAGCAACGAAAAGAAAATAAAAAAATATTTCTTTCACATTGAACTGTATATATTTACATATTACGTAAAATTTCAAACATGATAATTAACATTACATTCTAAAGCTTCGTTGACACAAACCCATTTTAAGGGACTTATTTCGTGGAATTTTTTATTTTTACGGCGTCTTTAATAGTTATCAACAATTCGTTAAACGAAATATTATTATGCTTCATTAGTTAATGTTTTATTGCAGTTTTTTTGTCAGGAGCCATGAAAGAATTAATTTATTCCGGTAATTTGATTGATCTCCTATCAATAAGAATTATGTATTTATACAATGTTTTAGTTTTACGGGCATAATATCATATTTACACAATTTGACAACAGTCTTAGTGACAGATTAGTGCTGATATACGAATTATTTAAAAAAATGCCAATCCAAACAAAATACGAATAAATGGTTAGGTGTCAACCAAGCATAAGTACTATTATCGTACTACGCAAATAGTTTTCTACAACTGAAAACTAATGATAATTATTTTGCCAATAAAAAAAAATACTTCCATTTAGTCTCATCTATTTATAAATATAAATTATGATATTATGGTCATATCTTCATGTCTAGTTTGGCAGAGGCATACCATATCTTTCTTTTGGGGGGGCAAAATAAAAAATAATTACAGAAAATTTAATAATATATCTGTATAGTACTAAAATTCGACTAAAACTTTAGGCAAAAGGCAATCCTCACTACACTATAACATACTCGTTTTCTTGGATAACTAATATTGATATTCAGTCGGTATATAAGCTAATTTATATTATTTCAGCGAAGTACGTATATATTATACAAGCTATACAAAAAAAAACGTTGCATGCAGATGCCCTTTTGTTTTGTATTTACACTCGTATTTGTTTTAAAGCAGCTGATATTTGCATCAGTCAATTCACACGCAACTTGCGCAATAGTGGTTTCAATTCAATTGCTCCTGCGCAGAACGTTAATGTTAGATGCTTTTTTTAAATTTATGTTTGCACTCACATTTTTTTTCAAATCTGATACATTTTTCAACTCTCTAACACACTCAATTCAAACACAACGTATGTCATAGTTGCGTCGTCTGTGTTGTAATAACAGAGGAACTTTGTCGCATGTACTCAACATGTGATCGCATTGCTACCAACTCAGTTGACAGTAAAATCAACTTTTTCAATTAAATTCATGCTAAATCTAATTTAAAATCAAGATTCGTACTAGTTTTTTTTCTTGATATCCTGATACCGTATAAATTAATAGTAACTAATGTATTTTTTTTTAACTGTCTGAATAAAAAAGGATATAGATATTCCTTTTCAAATTATAACGATGTTTTTATAAGGTTAAAAATTGGAGTCTTTGAAAATAGTTTCTTTTAAGTATGTCGATTCAATGGTGCCGGAAAAGTGGGGTCATCGGGATTGGGGCACCCACTGAAAGTTTTCAATGGGATCTACGACCCTTCGGAAAAAAATAAAAAAAAAAGTTTTTTTGCATTTCACCAATAGTATTACTTTCTACTTGGATATACAGTATGTAAACGCGTAAGGTGCACATAGGGAAATTAGCATTGGGAAAAAATACTTGGATCAGAGCTAGCCATGACTGCATTAATTGTTATTTCTATTGAATTATCGTGGTAATCTTGAGGATTTCTATTTTATTTTGATTTATTTTTATTTTACTTGGCTTTTTTAATAATAAAAAGCTCTTATAAATCATTATTTTAATTTTTTTGTACAAAAATAAAACAAAAAAACAACTCCATCTGTTTGGAAACATTTCATTCAAAAATTGTCTGACTGGTATGACATATGCGCGTTGGTAAATCAGTGACCCAATGTATTTAGGTTTAACACGAATAGGCGAAGTTATTTGATCTCGCACTATATTTAAGTATTTTTGGGAATTTAATGTCCCCTTAATAAAAAAAGTCCGATTATGTTATAATCATTTAAATATTTTCTTCGGTAGTATACACATTCATTTTGCAAAAGAATATTATCTGTCAAATTGAATAACAAGATTTCAAGGCTCACTCTGATCCAGTCATTTTTTCCCAATGTTAATTTCCCTATGTGCACTTCACGTATTTACATACTGTATAATGAGAAAACAACAATCAGATGTTAATAACTACGTCTTTAGTATTCTGCCCCACTGAAATGTTAAAAACCCGACGCCTATGTGCTGACCACTGGTAGATTCAATAGACACAATCCACTATGCATCGCGAGGGAAAAAAATCGGTCTGCTTGAGCACCAATGTTCTTCGTGTGAAATATTCCATTCCGTATCAATTCTAAAAAAGCTGTTTTAAACTGTGTAAGCTAAATTCTATCATAGTACGTAAATAGAGGTCCGCTATTACTATTTTCCGAATTAACTAAAAGTGTTTTTATAAAATAGTTTTACTTATATAATTAAGGCCATTTTTCTATGAAAATTTATTGTTTATTAAGACTAGATTTCAGTGCAATTTACCGTTTTAAATTTTATAAAAAAATATATATAAAATTTGTAACCTAATGTGCCATGAAGTTTATTAATATTTAACAAGACAATCTTTTATTATTATGTCATAAAAATCCGTAACAAAATACAAAACACAGTTTGGGCTCTCTCAGATTGCAACTAATTAAAATGTTTTAAATTATTTTTTTTTTAGAAAAACGAACAATCCAGGTTTTTTTTAACATATTTTCACTTACAGATCTCTTGCATGTCCTTTCATTCCTTAGTCTTTGACTTCCATAAATTAGTAAAGCAAATTCATACTAAAATTGGATTAATTTTGGCAAAAACATTCTAAAAATAAACACTATAAAATCAACTAATGTGCATATAATTTTTTAAAAATCATAATTATTGAGTACAGGTACAAAAAAATAATATATATTTTAACAGTATGGCGCTATCAGAAATTAAGTTCCTTATAAATAATTTATAGGAATAACCCGTATTTAAAACAAACTTCCCGCGTCCTCAATAAATTAAGCTTTGTGAGGTGATGAGTTTTTAGTGAAAATTAATTTGTCACTAATTAAAAATTGTTTATTTAATAAAACAAAAATAATTTCGTTAATTTTAATGGTAACTATAATCAGTGTATTTTGAAACACTTAACATTTTTGAAAATAAATAGCTCACATTCCTTTAATGATATTAACCAGAATTTACAAAATCCATATTTCGTTAAAAATAACATACAGGCAATTTATAAAGTCACTGACTACAAAATTTCACCTACAAAATAGGATTCTGACAGTCTTCTATGATCAATTAGGCTTCTTTGTCGAGTGTAAGAATTAAATATTAAAGAAATAACAAAATAATATTCCCATAATTTGATCTAAATATATTCTTACAAATTCAGCCTCACAGACTTGCGCTGATGTACGTATAATTGGATATACTGTTATATTTTATAGCAAAAATTCTAATAAATTCTCAGTTATTGTGATATTAAGAAATTGAATTTTTGTAAATGAAATTTATTGAGTATAAAAGTTCATTCTATACTTATCGTTTCTGAAATTATTTTAATAAATTCAATAAACATGATGTTTTGGTTCAAAAGAGCAATAATAAATATTTAATTAGTAAAAAAAAACTTTTTAAAGGGTGACATTCTTATAAGCACCCGTGCGTCAAAACATCTTTATTCTCTGCATTTACGTAAAAGTGAGAATCATTCATTTAAAACAGCTCTTATTTCTTCATCCCAATAGCGAGATGTATTTGCATTTGTCGTTGATGACAATAATACTTCTTATGCCGGCACTTCACATGGCTAATTGTATTTGTGTATTTGGCATATTTGGCAAACAATTACCATGTGTGGACAGTCTATTTGACAGTGTTGGCCTTATTTGCCTATTTGACAAATAAGGCCAATACCAAATACGCGTTACCGTGCGCTTGTCGGTTTTTCGAGGCACATCAAAGGAGTCAAATAGGCAAATACGCAAATAAACCGTCCACACAATGGTCATATTCAGAAGCGTACACGTCGTGAACCTGTACGGACGTGCAGTATTTTTGTGTCTGTGCTGTGAGCGAGAACTGGACGAATTACTATTGAAAATGAATTGGGACAATGAAACAGTGTTAAAATTCCTGGAATTTTAAACCTTGCGTTCTGCTGCCAAATGTTTGTGTGTTTGCTATTTGACTGACATGTCTGGATGGTCGTATTTGCCTCTATTTGCATGTTTGCCTTGAACGTCATATATTTTGCAAAATACAAGAAACACCCAATAGCGAACACAAATAGCCATGTGAAGTGCCACCTTTACAGATAACGCAAACAGAGTTTTACACCGAAAAAATTCTGTTGGTCAAATGCAGAACTATTATTTTTCTTTTCAGCTATTGTTTTGAAACCAATAGTCTCAAAAATAATTTCACGTTAAATATATAGACTGCATTTGAAATATCTAACATTATTTTATCAAAAAATGGTTAAGTTCTGTTTGGTACCTTATCCCAGAACTACTGTAAAAACTGTATCAAATACTACACCGCGACACATGATTACGTTTACGATTTTGCGATCATACCAAACAAACCTTATATTTCTAATAGGTTGTAAAAGAAATTTTCGTGTAAAAAAATGCCAACCTCTGACACGGCAATACTAAAGTGATACTACTTTTAAATAAATTATTATGATGAAGGAAGGTTTTGGCTGAGAATCATAAAATAAGCTTTACCAATGTTTCGCTAGTGGCCAACGTTTCAAAAAATTTATTTTCATCTTCATATATACATATATACCTACATGTTCATAGGCCCTGAAGATGAAAATAAATTTTTCGAAACGCTGGCCACTAGCGAAACATTGGTAAAGCTTATTTTATGATCCTCAACCAAAATCTTCCTTCATCTTAACATTCTATTGGATCAACACAACTTTATAATAAATTATTATCCAATATTGTTACGCACGAGTGTTTAATAGTATCATAAATAAATAATGTTTCACCTCTTTCTTTACAAAACACTGACTCAAAAATAATAACTAGCACACAAACAATATTCTGTATAAAGTCACCTATTCTAGATATAAATAGTAAATTTTGTCTTTTAAACACTACAACCTGTTGACACTTCTTCGTTTGACTGATGGCTCCAGCGGCACTGATGACACGGTTTTCTGTCGGGGGAGTCCCCCCTTCCACTAGATGAATTACATAAACTCTGTTCAAGTTCCAGTAACTGGCCCATGAAGTTTAAATTTGGTGATATGATTGGGCGAACATTTTTAACCAGTTTATAAGCTTCCACCATTGATAGCTGCTTGTACTTCATTATATATGCTATAGCGATTGTGGCACTCCGCGAAACACCGGCTTGACAATGAACCAGTACTCTAGCCCCTCGTTTCCTTGCTTCCTCTGAAACAAAAGAGATACTTACATAGATTTCACGCAAAAAAAATACAAATAAAGTATTTAATTTCAGAATAAGTTCGACTGGAATATTCTCATGGATGAGTTCCGATCAATAAGTAAACCAAGTTTTTGAAAATGATTTATTTTAAATAGTCATTAATTTTATTTCGTGGACTGTTGAATTTGTCATTAATATAACATGTAAAAAATCTGTGACGCTAATGATAACACTTTTTATCCAGAACTTATTTTTAATTAAAAATATAGATATTTTATGTACTATTAATAACTTTGATAAGCCGATCGCGATGGTCTGATTTGTAGAAGAAATGAACTTTTTACGAAACAATTGAACAATAATCAAATATCTTTAAAATTTATTAATATTGTACTAGTTTTTGCCGATGTCTTTGCTCGAATAAGCGGAAATCTATGAAATTTGACCAAACAAAAGTACCACGTACTAAGTTTCGAGTTTAAAGTTGGTACGACACTGATAAATTGATGGATGACTTATTTTTTCATTTCCATTTATTTCAATAAGTTATTTTAAATTTTAAAACGTCTTTAGAATGAATCATCATTCATTATATAACTTGTCTATTCAATTATTAATAAACAATTTGAATTTTGCATATGAAATTACTTATTATATTTTTCCATAAATTGAAAAAGTCACTTGATCGTAAATAGCAAAATGATTTATGTTCTTTTTTTATAAAATAAAAATATAGACAATTCAGTGGACGTGTCACTTGCAACCACCATTATTCATTATTCTTGGCCAGGCAACAATACATGAGGCTCGTGAGCCTGGAATATAATCTGTCCACCAACATTTAAGGGGTGGGGAAGTCCCTCTATCAAAGCATATGATCTAGACTTGTAAAAATAGATTGCGTGATTTGGAGCACGTAAGTTGATATGCAGTTTAATTTTATTCAGATAAACCATTTAAAAAGTTTTCTTTTTCAATAATATTTTGTTTTAGTGTTAACAGCTAAACAATGTTTGAAACTAACGGTAATATCCGTATTTCTTGCTGACTTCAAACCGCATGTTCACATCATGAATCATAATTTATATCATTTACTTTTTATCGTGAATAGAAAAGAATAATGAATAGTAACACTAAAATCGGTACGTATATACTACCTAATAGTCGATTCAATGGATAATAGTTGCTGAATGTTAATCAAATACCTAATGTCGTGCAATGGAATTCATCATTTTACCAACCTAAATGCCCCGATAAAATTAAAGGAATACAGATTATATTATATGATAGAGTATGCCCAACCTTTTAAGCGATTCGTGTAGTATTGAACGAAAGAGCTTTTATTCCTGACCATTGGACAGTGGGATTTCCATTTTATAAAGAGGTACAGTTCCATAAAAGGTCTGAGGCTATATGAAATCTCTATATTTTATATTTGATTTTTTATTTATATTAGTGCATAAATTTGCTAAGCGTTTAGTTTGAAAACTTTTATTTAGAATTAAAAATAATTATTTCATGGAATTACCACCACTGACTACATGAATTTAGTAACAAAAAAAAACAAACGATTTTGTCATCTTCGATTTACCTGGAATAAAGCAAATTCTGTAATGCGTCATATTGTTTATAATGATGATACATCCTTAATGAATAATTATATCCATAGTCTTTAATGCAACAGATTTTCAGACCACCTTTGATTCGTTGTATAATTATGGTTCACACGTTTTTTATAATTTACGTTACAAATATACAGCATGTACTTTAAAACTTTAAAAACATACTCTATATTTTCCTTGAATCGTAGAAAAAAATTGTAAATTTCAAAATGTTTTCAAATCACATAGGTAATTAAAATATCAAGTTATATTTTAAATTTTTTCACTGGCGTGTTAATTAGAAAATATCACTTGAATTTGTAATACCAAATATTTTTTGGAGAGCAAAATCAATGGCATATAATGATTAATTCATTTCTCACTTTTAAAAGACATTGAAATAATCGCAAAATTGGTGGACTTAAAAGTAAGTTTTTAAACTAATTTTGATAAAATAATAAAGGCTCTACATAGGTCATCCATATAACCTCGCGATGTGATTCATGCTGGTTGACTGTTGGAGTAATTATTAATGAGGCTGATTATAAAAATATGTGTCTGTTACTTCAATATTATGTTAATCAATGATACATACAATAACAATTCATTGTATCAGCAATGACAATACTTATATCCTTCTCGAGTACACATAGTTTTTAATTGAATAAATGCATACATGGTCTCTGAATCATTGTACTTATCCAAGATATGCATTTTCTTAACAGCTCTTAATCTAAAAGTATTTAATTGCTGTAAATTAGCTTTACGAAAATTTCAGTCCATAAACCACAAAAATAGTTTTGGATTAAGTGCTGAAATATTGTAGACATAGGTACTATAAAAATAATGTTTCCATCCCTTTAATTTATCACAGAACACCAATTTTGGAACTATTTGAATGTTCAAGTGAAATTATCAACATCTGTAATTATTTTCAAATTATATGACAAAAGATATACTTCAATAATCTTAGGGATTACATGTTTCCAAATTGAACAGATCGTAGGAATTAAATTATAAACTTACCGATAAAGTCGAAAGCTTCTTCGAAGTATTGTTTAAGGTTTTGATGACCCGAATCGGTTGCAGGTATCTGTTTATAGGTAATTCCACATGATTCGTGATAACCAGGAAGTTGTGAAGTAACATTTAAGACACATGTTGTGCCTAGTGATCGGAGGCATTGTAAATCGGCAGCATCTTTTCCATTGCCGAGATAAAGGAACGGTAATACTCGTGAAGCGGGATGGGTGTCTATGTCCGGAAGTGGTTCTGAACCACCTCCTCCACCGCAATCGGTGTTTTTATCCCCAACATCTGCTATTGATGGATTTGCCGTCAAGCAAACTCCTCTATTTGGGGAACCCATCGATCTGCCATTCGTCGACAGTAATGCGTCTTCACAGAATTCTGTATGCTTTCTGTGGAATTCTTTGTGACCACCTGTAACAGTCGAGAAAAATATCATCAAACAATTGAACATCATCTGCCAATAAGATGCCATTACTCGAATTGAAACTACTGCCTAACAGCAATACTTTAATTAATTACTTAATATAAGAGATGCCTTTTCACTTTGGAGAGAAGGTTTTGAGTTCGTTTTAATCTCAAAACAAAAAGGTTTTTCTTTTTTTCGAATTCATTTTTGAAAACTTGTAAGTGAAGATATTTAGTAATAAATTAATTATTGATAGAATAAACTAACAACGAACGTATCGCGGATGTCAGTCGGGATGCGCCTTTAGGTTGTACCGCAGAATAATAAACACAAAAAGAAATAGTGCCAGACTATAGAGTGTCTACAAGAAAGTAGAAATGAGTCATATAGTCACGTGGTATGACCTCTGCCTCACTAGACCTCTAGGTAGTTACCTTCTAAAATATAATTATAGACACGAAGTCGCATAAGATACCGTATGATTCACAAACTAAATATCGCAGAATTCAACTAAAAAATTCTTCTAGTACATATTTTGAGTCGGAGCTTAATTGCTATTTATGTCCTGTTAAAAACACCTTGTAAAATTTTTATACTGTAAACAATTCTTTCTAAAAAATATTTTTATCGTCGATCTATTAGAATGACACCTTCTATATATAAAGAGTTTTTGTTATATATTAAATGTATTTATTGCAATTCATTTGCACAATTAATAACAACATATAAATTTTGTTTAAATAAAAAACGTATTCTCAATGCGCTATTATTTTGCTCCCCGATTTATATTGAAGAAAAAAATGCATCACATGTACGTACTATTGCTTACAATTTTCTATTTTACGTAACTATAAAAAATCACAAAATAAAAAAATCAATATTTCAAAACTCAAAGTAATGAATTTTTTTCTATAAAAAACCGAAATACGTGAATTTGTCAAATTTGTGTCCTGGAACAAGACGATTTGACATCCCCCCTTTCTCTGCACATTTCTCCTGATATTTAAAATATGCCGATTCGACAAGTGCTTTTTTCGTTATATGACAATCTGTCTTTGTTGTAATCAATAACGTAGAGAAAAACTTATTTTCACAATAAGAATTCAACATTAAAATTCTTGTGGCCGTCATGCAAAGCACCAGCCTGTATAACACCTATATAATAATAATAATAATAATAATAATACGTAATATTTATTGATGTGTGTGTGTTGTTTTAATACGCTTAAAGAGACTCTTTTTTTCCTTCATTGACGTAAGATAAAGTAAACAGAAGGTTTGTTTCAGACAAGTGAATACATAAATGCAAAAATTTACGTCAAACATATTTTGATTATAAAAAAAACGGAGCGTAAGTAAAAAGAGATTACGTTGATTGTTTACTGCTCCATTTGTACTATGAATACCAACACACTCATAAAATAGTAATGTAGAGCAATATTTTTCAAAATGTCGCCCAAGACATATTTTCACGGATTTGCAAAACTACAATGCACAAATAAACGAGGTTATACTAGGGGCAGTTTGTTTATAGCTCCGCTTTTGATGTACATCAAGCTTTATTAAAATTTGGTACTAAGGCCTAGCTCACATGAAGAGCGTTCAACGCTCTTCATGTGAGCTATGCCTTATACTGCACGGAGTATGATTCACACTTAGGATGTGGAGTTTCGTTTATAAAACTTTTTTATTTTATTATAATCAAAATAGCATTGTTTTCTCCGCGTTAAATCTAAAATAATCATCACTATTTCATGTGTAATTTAGGCAATACAATAATATTTACATTTCAAATTACGGACAATTATTATGTAAACGATACCATTATAACTTTCCTTTGAAAAAACAATCCATAAAAATTGTCTTTAAACATTCTAAACTAGCATCGATATAATTAGAACCTTTTTTAAGTACGTATATTTAAATATCATATAAAATCGCTTGTTTTTTTATTATTATGGAATATTACGTTAATCTATTGAATATTATTACAGCCAAGCCATATTGATACATGAGTGAATGATTCATATAACCCAGACAATAATATATACTGATTTAATTATCTATTAGTGTTTACTGCTTGCAATCTACTAGCATTGAAAGCAACTATCTTCGATTATAATAACTGTCATCGCGTTAATAAACAATTATCTTATTTAAAAATTAAATAATCAAATAAAAACAAATAATGAACTCATTGTGATGGCTGCATTTATTCCCACCCTAAAGTGACGCATCTGATGAGGTATTTCCCGTCATTCTATTGCAGCTAACCCTTTATCGACATTGTCCCATGCATGGTTCATAAAACTGACTCATCATGTGTTCTGTTAAAACATTGCAATGTTCTTAACAAATAATAATTACATATTACCATTATTTATACGTACTTATGCGTAAAGGTCAAATAGGTATATCTTTGCATTTAAATGTAGACCAGCTGTCTACGACCCCGCAGTTAAAACCATTTCATAATGCGCAATCCTAAATTTCATTGTTTCAAAATATAAATAATAAACCACAAGATTCTTTTGAATCTTTGTTAAAAACAACCAGACTTGGTTTTAAAACCCCGAAGAGTCTGGTCTATATATACGTTAATTTTTTTAAATATATTATGGTAATTAATTGACCACTGCGTCTTCAATCAACAAATTTTACTTTAAGTGCAATACTTTTGAACGAAAGGGGAGAAATGAAAAATTAAACCGTTACATTTTCGATGTTGATAAATCACCCCTCCGTTTGCAATGAAATCAACATGTGGTGTTATACTTATGGCATGACTAATTTCGTCCTTAAATGATTCAGCTTTATGAGAACTTCGTTTATGTTTTGCATATAATGATTATCGACTGACTAATCAAATCCTTATACTCTTTGATAGATCTACATACACTCTTTTTTTTAATGTATTTGCCTACAGAATCGGAAACTTGATTTTATACCATGTAGTGATTTCAATGCCAAAATACATTGATCTGATCGTTTAAAAAATCATGGAACTCTATAAAGACTCTGCTTTTTAAGTAAGATTTGTGTCGACCAATTATAAAATGTAGAGTGGAGATTAAAATGGAATTGAAGTTATAAGTACAACTTTCAAGTAAAAGACGTGTAACCAAGATTAACTTCGTATGCATGTAAAGCAATCTTATACCACGATTTTCACCAACTTCCAAATGTCTAAATGACGTGAAACTTTGCAGTCGTGTGTAGTTTTGATGACAATTCAATATTCTGATAGCTTGGCTATCATAAAATTTGTATAACAAGTCAAAAATGTAAATAGAACTAAAAAGTGGTGGGAGTGACGGTTTTGATGGTGGGAAGACGGATCTCCAGCCGTTTATAATGTAAAATAATTAATTGTTGACTAAAAATTTGATAATGAAATGCATAGTTTCAAACAAATCTAAAAAAAACACGCTTAGATTAACAGACTTAAAAGCAAAAAATACATTTCTTTCACTTCTGTAACGTTTAGAAGCGTGGGGCACTCGATAAATAAAACTAAAAATAGATCTAGTTGCTGCGGACGTTATTACTAATAAAAAACTACGCTAAAGTGAAAGTTTCTTCACCATTCTGATACAGAACTGAAAAAATACACCGCGGTTGAGTAGTGGCCAATTTTCTAGTGTCACCTTGTATTTGCTTCTTTGAGCGGGTATGTACAATATGAGCGTTTAAAAGTAGCCCCTTTGGATTCTGATGCATATATCCGGTGTCTTTTCCTAGATTTAACACGGTTTAAAACAGGAAATGCAGCAAAAACAACTGAATGAAGCAATGTCTGTTAATTATGACAATATGAGAAAGGAATTTGCCATAAAAGGAGTATTGCCTTCAGGTATACATCAACATTGATGATATTGGTTATCATATAATCATGGCTCTTTTTTATCTCAGTTTTATCTCAGCAAAATCGAACATATTCATGTAATGCAGAACAATATTGTGAGTTTTTATCAGTAAGTATTTATAACGCTTTATCAACAATTAAAAATAAATGATTAACACATACCGATATTTTGATCAAATGGCACAAACTGTAAAACTAGACATGGAGCGTTTCTTCTTATCCTCATTTTTTATAAGTCAGTATAATCCAAAATGAACTTATGGCACAATTCACTACAAATAACACTACAATTTTATTAAAAAATAAACAAGATTCACATAATCTGCGTATATGCTTGTATTATTTTTGTTCTATTTTTAAACTATTGAAAAGTTGGAGCACTGTACCTACAATATAAATACTAAATTATTTATTATTATTAAGTAGGTACCTACAACCAACTTGTTCTCGTATTTAATCACTGATCACTACTACAGTACTACTAATTGATCAACAATAACTTTGGAGAGTGGAGTGACACACCACAAACACTAATTCTGACTTGACTATTCGTCCTTACCCCTTCTCATTCCATATTCTGAGCAACAGCTACTCTACATGGATGATTCATACTTGGAACATATACAATGACATTCAACGTTATACATAAATACATATATACCAAACGACCTCTGATTATTCATTCTCATTCTATCTTTGTCTGATACATACTGATGATATTTGGCGCGACAAGGACACAAAAAAGAATACACATACGAACACAATTTATCTTTATCTAATCTACTCGAAATGAGAAGGTACTATACAGGTCTCGCTTCGTCCAGTATGTTCTAGCGCTTTCTTTATTTACTGCTTTCGAAACGATAAAGACAGCTTTAGTCAGACATCTGTTCTAGTACATCTATTTTGTCCTCCTTGTTTATTAAGCGTATAAATACATATGCGTACGACGAAGAAAAACGATGTGCATTCATGTCTGTTGGTTCATTAACGTGACGTCACAAGGAGTTAAGTCAGAATGCTTATAGTCAACCAGATATACGACAATTTAACTTGTTCACTCAGTAACTATATCTAGTACATTGACTTGAAATTTGCATTGGGCAAGGCAAGGTTGAATCATTGGTCACCAAGGCAATGGCTCTCAACCTTCAATCCCCTAACGATTTTTTTTCACGGGCAACAGCTCTATTTAAGAGATGTATAAGTCGTCAAAATAGGTACCATTTAGAGAAATTAAAAATTTGTGATTTTTTTCCGAGAGGAACAATTTTTTTTATTGTGTCACAAAAAAAATATTGGTAAAAAGGTGTACCCATTTTCATTTCTAAAAGTTGCAATACTTATTGTGGAAAGAGCTACCTTTCCATTGTCAATTCCGAATTTGATATGAATTAAATTCGAGGAATAATTAACTTCAAACAATTTCTTCATAGTCTGGTTATTAATCAGATTTCTTTTCCATGGAGTACCTACATGTCTAGTTTACATAAATGTTTTGTGCGTAGTTGACAGATGTTTTGCGCTATCCATATGTATGTATTAGTGTAATAAAATGAATTAAAGTATGTGTACATACTATGGCACAATTTACATACCTATATTTCACGTAATAAACATTACTCAATAGGGTTCATGATTATATTGAAACGGACGCCTGAGACCTATTTGACAAGGATTTCCCTTCCGATCACAACGTAATAATTTGCATTCATTTTCCGTTCTATTACAGTAAATATCGTTCTATGAAATATGGTAACGTCAAATAATAATCATTTTTTTTTTTTTGGACAAAGTAGTTCAACAGTACAAGGAAATACATTTAACCGCAATGTGTATATTTGAAATATCACTTATTCATTCAGTATTCAATAATAACGTCGATCACACCCACACTCCTATGATCTAATTATGTCGTTTCTAAACAACGGTTGTGAAGTGAGCATAAATCGTTATACGAAATCGCATTTTCCGCAGTTGCAATATGTTATTATATGCACTTCCGTTCCTGAAATATCATTTCACATAAAAAACGAACATAAGTTCACATTCATTCAATTATTTTTGTATAATCTTTTTTAAGCTTAACAAAACAGCGTCGAAATTTTTCAAATCGGTAAACCCGTCAAAAAGTTATGGCTGAACAAACACATTTTTTTTTAAATATATAATAGCTCTGTTACCTCTCTGCGATCGGTAGCAGAAGCGTCACAGTCATGCGCAGTAGCTAAACGTGTTCCAAAACCGAGAGTTTCGTTTTTAGCTACTGCACATGACTGTGACGGCTCTATGATCGTTCGCAGAGATGGTGGAACAGAGCTTTTATCTTTTTTTAAGTCGGCTAAAATGAGATAAGTACTGACTCACAGTGAGGCCATAAAAGCAAACGAAGATATTATGCAATACTTGTAATCACTTGCCAAACGTTCTTGAAAAAAAATATCGAATCAATGTCTACAAACCATAAAAAGGGGGCACTGAATCATCACTTATCAGTATCAGGACTGATGAAGTGTACATGGGGTCCCGTTTTAATGTCGATAAATAATAATCGAGAGAAATCTGGCAAAATGAACGGTGACTCATGTTAAACATCCCTCAGTCGACAGTTCAACGGCTCTTTTATATAAATATAAACCCCTCTCCGGTATTGAATAGAAGCCGAAATCTATTGTTTTTAACACGTCATACCATAACAGCAAACGGTCGGGTATGAGTTTGACAGCCACGTGGTGAATGAATCATACTATGCTAGAAATACACCCCTATTTAAATAGTATCATTACGATATATACATATATACAAAGCAAAATTAGGCTATGTTGAACTGTTAGTATGATCAAGAAACCATTGGCGGCATTTAATCCAACAATAAAATCCAGTTCTGGGCTTTCGTAAAAAGCGATCAGATCATTTTCAGGGTGTGTTCGATGACAGAAATCAAAGATTTTAAGAGTCGCAACACAATTCATCCTCATATATTTTTTCATATAGCAAATTATTAATTTTTAAAACAAATGCGTATTTAGTAAATAATTGAAATATCAGATGATTTCATCTGGCTATATCTGTCTCAATGTTGAATGATTATCTGTTATCATTTTATCGAGATAGACGCATTTAATTTGATAGTCATGACGTGATCCAAATCTGTATGGCTATGAGTCATACTGTAAATACATCGTAAGTACCCTTATTTTGAATATGCAATTACAAATTACGGTTCATCCCTTATTTAATGTAAGCGGCATATACAAGGTAATACTTTTGGCACCAGGTTATATTATTAATCATTTACATCTAATGCATACTAGAAATGGGGGTTTTGAAGACAATCCTAACCGGATTTTTTTATACCAATATATGAAACAGAAAACCGAACCCTCATTTCCATATTATTATAATATTAATGCATTTTATTATATAATATCCTGAAACTGGTCTTTCTTGCCTCAATATTTCTACCTAAATATGATAATTTTCTTTGAAGAATTTTAACATTTTACATAGTTTTATGATGATATGTAGATGACTCATGTAATCCTTAAAATATTCATAATTTCGTCACAAAAACTTATTTAAGTTACTTTAAATTTCGTATAAATACGTACCTGTTTTCATCCAGGCAGAAAATGAAACGGTTTTGCCTGCACTTAACCTAAACTAGTAAGTAAATTAAATCAAATTGGGTGAAAATAAGTTTTCGAAAAACGCGGCTATACTCTGTCCCATAAATTTAAATATCAATAAAACTACGTGATTAGTATCTAGATTGATCGGTTGAAACTCAACACAGCAGAACTAGCAATCAGATGTCTGTTGGTCTGAATGACAACAATTTTATTTAAATGAACAACCCCAAACTTTTACCTTATTATTGAAAACAAAATTGGTTGTCTGTAAAGTCAGTTTACGGACGATAGTTTTACGTGATAACGTATTCCGCTCGAATATCATATTTAATAATACATAACCTAAATTTTAGTAGCTGTCAAACTATATTTTTACCGACTAATAATTTGATCAACCAAAGCAAAATACATATTTTTAAGCAATTATAAAAGACATTTAAAAGAATGTATATATATTATATATTTGTTAACAAACCGTATAATTTATCTGGCCATCTGTCAGATGTAGCTTTCGCTGGAACAGCCGAAAAAAATGTTGAACGCACACTACTCTCTGACGTCACGCGAGAAGAGAGAGACTATCGCTTATATCGCGCTCTCGCTTGCGGAACGTTACTCTTTTTCGTGCGTGCAGCCGGTGTTTCATCAATTTATAAGACGTTATCACGTCAAAAAATTGTTAAATTCTACGGGACGATGTTTCGGTTAGTACTTGAGACACAAAATTGTCATTCCTAAATATAATTTCCGTCTACTACACTATCTAGTACTCAGTAGTTAGACGACACGGGCCCTTATATTATTCAACTATATTATTAATCTCATATGTAGCTTGTTCGAAATCAGTTAGTACTTATGTGATTTGTTGTGTTTCTGCAAAACTTAAGTGGTACTGTCAAATTATAATTTATTGTTATACCTATAACCGTAAATATAAAATCCGGATATCTTGTTTCCAATGAAATTGAGTGCATTTTGCCGAAGGTCGAAACAAATGAATTAATTTTATGCAAAATGAAAGATTCTAACCATAAACTATACATGCATATATGCAACGATGAGTCATACTTTTGTCTTCAGATAAACAATATAATATTTAATACTTTATTATCCATGTGAGCAAATGTCATTTATTTTTCTTGAAAATATCTTTGATTTGGGATTTTCCGATGTTTTTCTTTATTGTTTTTTTTTTAATCAGTGTGTTTTTCTTTCATATATGAAGTACGATCTTTATAGGGAAAACCTTGTGATAATGGAAAAAAATTGATTTTTAGTTTTTGATATTAAACCCAAAAAGGTGACTTTTTTTAATCTGTCTTTCGTCTTTCTATGGTCGCATGTAGTGTCCAAACCTCTGGGTCGCTAAAGCTGAAATTTTGTATGCGTGTTTGGGACAATCACACGTCGAGACGAAATCACAAAATCTATTTTAGCTCAAATATCCCCCTAAAAGCCGGTAAAAATACATTTAAACAAATGGCTTTAAGAATTTTCATCTAATTTTCATATCACCGGACACGGTATGACTAGTTCTTTCTATAGGACATACAAGGAGGGAGACTGTGGGGACTTAATAGGACTGCTCATATTTTACAAGAAAGTTAGTGGGGGTTGTCGAATAGCTAGGTTTATTTATAAATATGAAAGAAAATTGATTTTCAAATCTTTGATTAACGTCTGATTAGAATACTTCTATAAATAAAATTATCGACCAATTTTTCAAAAATTATTTAAAAAATTCAATCTTAATTCTATTTGTAAAATAAGTAGATACTTAATTCTTTTTTATACTTTTTAGATTACATATTTCTGAAGAAGATCCAAATCCGGACCGAAACGTCAATGTATTAATTATTATTTTTTGTTAATATATTTGTCTGAAAAATTGGTCGATAATTTAATTTATTGAGGAAATTAATTTTATTAACTTGTACAATTTTCTGAAACGGTGACCGTATTTGAATCAAGGGTTAGTTATGTGTAATCTGACAATGTGTAAAGTTACAGCTGTAATAAAATAATGTTACGTTGTCATCAAATTGCACTCGCGCAGTTTATTAATACGTTTTCCTATTTAGGTACAAAATAAGTACAAATTTAATTATCAATAACATTTATCTTGAAGTTATCTTTACCCAGAGATTTACTAATTTTTTTGCTAATATTAACACATATTGGGAAACTAACAAATATACTGATTGGTATTATATCTTTAGCTGAAGAACAAAGATAAAGATTTTTCTATAATTAATCGTTAGTTCATCTAAATTTGTTTTGCACTTATCAGTAATGAGTATATATTTTGATGATTTCATTAGTATACGCTACGTTATAATATTTTAAAAATTACAGGTGAGTCAAGAGATAGAATTATCAGTTTTTAGATACAATTATTGTTTATATGTAGCACTCATTATTAGTGTAACTAGTCATGATGATTACACATTACTAATATACTTGATAATACTTCTAAAATAAAAAAAAACAACAGTTTTTGTGCTAAATTGATTATTATTAATCGATGATAAGTTGAAAATCAATAATGATAATATCAGGTCCGAACTATTTTTCACACAAATCTATACTAATATATAAAGCTAAAGAGTTTGTTTGTTTGGTTGAACGCGCTAATCTCAGAAACTACTGGTTCGAATTGAAAAAAAATAATTTGTTGGATAGCCCATTTATCGAGGAAGGCTATAGGCTATATAATATCACGCTACGACAAAGTGGAGCGGAAAAAGGTTGCAAGATGTATCTCAAAATTAGTCCGTCCGACAAATATTAGCAGGTGAAATGTCTTAACTAAATATTGCAATATTAGCGCGTGACGGTTACAATCCCGGATAGCTCAGTCGGTAGAGCGTAAGACTCTTAATGCCCGGGTCTTGGGTTCAAGCCCCACGTCGGCGAATATATTTTTATTTATTTTTTACATTGCTTTCTTCTAAGGCTTACATTTCAATTTTTTAAAAATTTTATTACGAATAATTAAAATTAAATAAATCTAATTAATAGCTCATTCGAAAACTGTTACAACTATAGGTACCTATATATAAAAATAATTTTCCTACAGTGTTTTCAATTAAATATTTATTATATTAAAAGAAAATTACTTAAAAAAACTATAAATACTGCTTTTTAACGACAAAAACTTTTGAACGGTAACTCCGATTATTATGAAGTTTGGACACAGCATTCATCTCGGTAAACTAATATGAACGTGCGTACTCATATCCCTTCCTTCCCCATTCCATCTTTTGAACCCGGGTGAAATTGGACGGGACCGCTAGTGAAAAAATAAAAGAAAAGACGCCATGGCACATATTATATAACTAGACCTAGTATTTTTTTTTCTGTGAATTATTTGAAATTTGTTGAAGTTTATATTGGTACAACTTTCTTCCGAATATAGACGATCAATGTTCGGGATTTAAAAAAAAAATTCAATGCCAAGCATTTTGAAGAAATGGTGTGCCCACATTGAATTGCCAATTTATATTCAATAAATCAATATTCAGTAAAATGACTCACCTTTAATATAAATTTTAACACGTTCTAGGATGACGTAGTTTATACAATTATTCAAAATAGTTTTATATGATAAATAATAATGACATTTGGACATATACTTAGTATTTCAGGAATTTTAATATAAATTTTATAAAAATAGAGCGTTTGCATTTTTTTTTATAAATATAAAATATATATATTATCTATACTAATATATAGAGCTGAAGAGTTTGTTTGTTTGGTTAAACGCGCTAATCTCAGGAACTACTGGTTCGAATTGAAAACAATTTTTTTAATCGAGGAAGGCTATAGGCTATACAATATCACGTTACGATCAATAGGAGCGGAGCATCAATGAAAAATGTGGCAAAAACGTTTGAACGGTAACTCCGATCATCATGAAATTTGGACACAACATTCATCTCGGTAAACTAAGATGAATGTGCGTATTCATGTTCCTCTCCCCCCATATTCGTTCTTTTGCACCCGGGTGAGAACGGGCGGGACCGCTAGTATAATATACTTAATGTATTATTTTTTGAGGATACGAATTTCCACGATTTATTTATAATTTATTATCATTATAATGAAAATCCAAATTAAATTCACCAAATCGCGGATGTGACCGTGTGGGAACGAGTTTTTTTAACAGAAGATAATAAAAATCTGAATTGTTCAACAACGTCATCCCTAGGAATTCGGTTATATTCCTGACGCCAAAAAAATACTTTGCATATTTTTATTTTATATTTTTATCTTTTTTTGCATAGTTTTTTACTGCTATGTAGTGAAAACTGTTTCTAGACAAATGTATTATTAAAAATATGTACTTGCAGACAATGAGAACATGAATTCTAAATTTAACTCTCGATACAAAAATTAACGGTGACCTATAAAAACTATTATACGTTGCGACTTTCCTGGGGTTTAGTTATATTGGTACCTACACGTTGATTACATTTGAGTTTTTTGTGCGCCATTTAACGTATTAAGAAATAAATATTTTATAATAAGGATTTAATTAAGTCTTTTTTCGTTGCAACAAAAACAGAGCTATTTTATCTGATGTACCTAAATATAAAAAATGCTACATACTCAACTTTGCCATGCAACTACAGAAATAATCTAATGCGTTTGAGGAAAACGGAAGAAATACCATTTATAAAATACCAAATTTATAAACCACAAATATTTCCATATTTTTTAAATTTTATAATGATGACATTAATAATTTATATAACGTATAGGTAAACGACAATAATTTATTATTAATAAAAAAAACTCAAAAAAAATATTAAATCTCCTTCAAAAAAGGGTGTACTAAAGTGCGTAAAATAATAAAGTTCTGAGGTCGCTACCAAATTAATTACTATCATATTATATATTAATACGCTTAGGTTAAAGATGTTTGCCCCCCTTTTTAGAAAAAACCTCACAATTTCTCCACATAAATTATATATCATTTCACAGATAATTGCTTGCTCTACTGACATCGACAACTAAAAAATTTATCATTGCTTTTGTTTTTGTAAATTAATTAAAATACAGCAACGCTGAACAACGTCTGCCATCTGACGGCTTTAATTTTGAAACAATGTCAACACTTCGATCTGTCATCTGACCTTCATATTGTAATACAACAGACACAATACTGCATACTGCCATCTGACGACTTTAATTTTGAAACAGCGAGCAACGCTGAACAACGTCATAGCAATGCTGCATGATGCCATCTGACGGCTTAGCTCAACGCTTTTGCTACTTGCACCTCTATATGACAATTTTAGTAAAATATTTCTTCGATCTGTCATCTGAGCTTCATATTGTAATACAACAAAAAGAAGAACGTTATAAGCAGTGTGCAAAATTAGAAACGAAATGAATACCTGCAATCATATTTAAAAAATAATTTTGTAAAGTGATAATTATTATACTTATTTAGTGCGAATAATTCGCACAGCTCACTCTAGTAACTTATAGTTTTGAACCTCAAAACTTTATTATTGTAAGCTTGATAGTGGTCTTTTGTTAAGGAGATGCAATTTTTTAAATGTTTTTTAGTGACTGCAATACGTAGTAGATATTCACATGTACCTATATAAAAAATAACAACTATAGGTTTGAATTTTGACATTTAGCTTTATCTCGCATTCCGGTACCGGTAAGTTAGTCATTTATGTAAATCGTCTCATAGAACTTAAAAAAATTACTCATTCTTTGCAAAGTTCAAAGTACCCGTTTCAAATTGGCAGTTAAAATATTTGACTCAACGCTCAAATAGACTCATGAAGCAAGCATGTTACCTATCTATATGTAGAATAGGTAATTTCTGCATCCACAAGTCAGGTGGCGTATGTATAATTTTTTGGTGACGAAATAGAACAGTGATTCAGGTTTTTCATTGTAGCCGAAGTGCCTTCAACACTCCGACAATAGTCATTTGTATTTCTTTTTTTACCGTAGTCAAGAATTTGCGTCTGTCATCCGCCATACTAAATACGTGGTGACGTCATATACCCAATCACTAAGACGAATCGATACACAGCAATTTAGTAGCTACGAAAGAACACAGGTAAGTTATTGTTGAATACTACTCTTTCTTTTTCTCAACCGCGGGTATAATACGCGCCACGGATCCAAAAGGTTCGGAAGTTAGTCACACACAGCGTCGCAAAGGCACATTTTAGAGCCGTTGAGACTCCCACCACCTCCCAGATACCTGCACGGAACGTGCGCTCGTCGGTGATTGGCCGTGATCGCTCGTTGCCATTGTCACTTGTCTGCTTTAAAGTACAGTCGAGTACGCTATTGTCAAGTTGTTATTGTTATTTTAGATTTGTTGAGTTGCGAGTTTGTAGTTTTTCAACAGACTGTACAAGCGCAAGTATAAAATTTTACATAATCCACTTTGTCTTGTGACAATGCCATGAGGTCGGACTGAAAATTAGAATAAACATGCTTTTTTTATTGTACCTACATACGCGGGATTGTAGATATGAGTCACTATTTTGAAAATCGGCCACTCTTGGCACAAACTTCCGTGTTTACCAAGTTTATATACAATATTTTTTAACAAACAAGGCTGGCGTGGACAACCTCTATCCAAATAACACGTTTCGTTGACATTTTCAAAATAAAGTTGATTTAAAAGGGCATATTTTGTGGCCTCGATTTTCTTTTCATTTTTAAGATGCAACGGTAGCAAAACCATTATGTGCGTCAATAATAATTCAGTTTAATGGCTAGTTTACACAGTGCGAGCTAGCGTACGTGTCAGCCTGCCGAGTAGCTGCACTGCAGTAACTCGCACTGTTTGGACGTCACTTACGAGTAACTCGCACGTGCGAGTTAGACAGTAGCTCGCATCCGAGTTACTTCAACATTTTTTGTTTTCACTCGCATGCTCGCCCGCCAGCAACTCGTACATGACAGCAGCTCGGCCGTCGCTCGCATCGCTTGGACGCGTTCGGCAGTAGCTCGCCAATGCGAGCGGGATAGTCTACTGAGCGGAACCCGTGTTTTGTGCTGCGCCTGCGTAGTGTTTAACGAATTCGACATCTGCAACTCGCAAGACTGGACAGCAGCTACTCGTATCGTGTAGACAGCAAAGGCGAGCCGAGCTACTGGCGTACGAGTAGACAAGCCGAGTAGCTGTCTACTGTCTAGTCAGCAGCTCGCACTGTGTAAACTAGCCAGTTTGTAGTTCTGGGCTAATCAAGAGAGAAAGAGATAGATCACAGATTAAATTATTGGCAAATTATAATCAACAGAAATTTACAAATCAGTATTCCTATTTTTGCAAACCTATATCACGTCAGATAAAGAACAATTATTTCGCATGTTTGTTTTAATTTATTTCGCTGCTTTCAATTTCTTAATACAAATTCCAAAATCAAACTTTACGATACTGCCTTCAATAAATAATAATCTATTATGTTGAGATATGGTAGATACTTTCTTTTGTTTCATATATATAAAAAGAAAAAAATCATTTGTTGATAAAATACGTAAAATGCTTATTGTCACTTAGATAAAAAAAATTGCACCGAACTATCGTAAATACGCAGAAAAAACTCAGATAAATATTTTCATCTTAGATTTTTTACAACTATTTCTTCTTGTCTTACTGATTTCACTAGAAACAAATATCAGCAAATATGTATGAATCTTAATTTAAAACTGAACTGAAAACAGTAGTACAAAAAATAGCAACGAAAGAACTGAGAAGAAACTTCAAGTTTGAAAACCACTGTTCATAAATTGTCGAGAGACCTCGTCATTGGACATAAGCGTTGCCAAGATTAGAAATACTGTATAATGTAAATACATTTGTCGCCAAAAAAATACAAATTTGAAAACGGTTAATAAACGGATAACAATTAATAACTATCATTTAAACATACTCGTACAACTTTGGTATTTTTTTTGAAATGACAAACAACTCGACAAATGAGGGATTGACACCTTACTATATAAAAACTTCATAGGGTATACCATATATGCAGAGTAAAGAAATTTTTTTTCGATACTTGAGCAGCAGCTAATCTTAGGCTTAAAACGTATAGAGTAGACTGCCAAGGAAACAGCGAAATAAACGCTATAATGCCTGCCAGAAATAGTCTTTAGGTTGTTGCAGTATGCCATATTAGAATTTTAGTAAAGAGAGAGGGCAACACGTAGCAATTAATGATCCGCACTTATGTTACAAGTTGCAATAATTTATTTATGATAGAATTTTTAACCCTAAATAAGTAATTAAACAACCATTAAAATTCTCTTAACATTTTTTCAAATAAAACACAACCATGGTCATTGGGTAGTGTGTTGTTTCTTATAAAAAATATTTTTAACAAAAAAATTGAACCGACTTCACACTAAAAAGTAAAAAATAATTGCGTATTGAAATGTTTTGGAGTCGGTGTAGTTCTCGGAATAGATTTCATTTTGGCTGACACCGACTCCAAAACATTTCAATACGCAATTATTTTTTACTTTTTAGTGTGAAGTCGGTTCAATTTTTTAGTTAAAAATATTTTATTTTTCTCTTTTTAGTGTTAATCTAACACTAAAAATCGGTGAACATACATAAAAAACATTATGCGTTTCTTTGAAATTTGAGAGTTTCCCTCGATTTCTCCGGATTCCTGCACCATCAGATCCTGACTTGGTTCCGATGGGACCACCTCTGAGGTGCACTCTTTCGAATAAAAAAAAAAAAAATGAAAATCGGTCCATAATTGACGGAGAAATCGGTGAACATACATAAAAAAAAAAAATATACAGACGAACATAGAACCTCCTCCTTTTTGTTGAAGTCGGTTAAAAATACCCAATTCGTCTATCTAAAAAAGGTAAAGTTTGGATGTAGGAGGTAATCTCCGAAACTACTCATCCGATTTCAAAAATGTTTTCACCAATATTTAAAATGGATCTTCAGAGTGGACATAGGCGTTAAAATAAAAGCGCTTTTCATGGAGACCAATTTGGCAACGAATTTTGGAGTTGCTATTGACGCTAAAAGCCAAAACAGTAGATTGCGAAATTTTAATTAAAAAACATGACATTCAAATAAGACTGTATCTAATAAAGCCCAACTTGCATTTGATGTTTTTTTTATGAAAAAAATCGAGTTATCGTTTACTACATAATATATGCATATAGTTTCATTAAAGAACTTGAATAATGGATTTTTTTATATGAAAATTGATTAGTTCATGTATATTCGAATCAATAGTTTCATATTGTAATGCATTCGACTCAGCGTTCCACTGTTTAAACATCGCCATTTTAAAATCAGCTTTGACCAAAAGAGTTTTATGATACAAAGAGATGAGCTCATCAAAGGAGGCCGTGATCTCACAAGCATTTTATATCTCTGCTTCATTACATTTAATAATACAGCAAAATAACGAAGTTCATCAAACTTTTATTTCCAAGAAGGCTATTCATTTTCTTACATCATTGTTGCTGCTTGAACAGGTGCAAAAACAAACCCTTACGAAAATTTTACCTGTAGTCACAATCGACCTTTCTATTGTACGGCATTTAAAGAACTACGTAAGTTACATGCCCTTAAATTGATCACCTGAAATCAATATCTATATTATGTTTTTAGGGAAAAATTATAATCCTTAGAACACTACTGCAAGAAATTTTTTATAGAACACTAGCGGTCCCGTCCGGTTTCAACCGGCTGTAAAAGAACGAATGGGGAAGGGAGGAACATGAGTACACACATTCATGTTACTTTACCGAGATGAATGTTGTGTCCTTTCATGATGATCGGAGCAGTATTTATACTAATTTAAACTAATAATTTTTTTTTAATTGATTAAATAAAATTAAAATAAATTTAAATGTAAGCCTTAGAAGAAAGCAATGTAGAAAATAAAAAAAATAAAAATATATTCGCCCAACGTGGGGCTCGAACCCACGACCCTGATATTGACAGTCGCATGCTCTGCCGATTGAGCCATCCGACGTTGTGTACTCACAACGCTAATGTGAGTATATTTAGTTAGTGCATTTCACCTGAATAGAAGCTTATTTTTGAGATACATTATGCAACATTTTTCATTAATGCTCCGCTCCTAATGGTCGTAGCGTGATATTATATATAGCCTTCCTCGATAAATGCAGATTACAGAGTGTAAAAAGTGGCATATTCGTAAACTTGTATATTTTACCATTTTTATGAAATCTATTTTTATTGTTTACGATAACTATAATACGCGCCACGAATCTAAAAGGCTCGGAAGTTAGATGTGAATGCGGGCTTGCGCTTATACAGTCTGTTCCAACTCAAAAAAACTAAATAACAATAACAAGCCGACAATAGCGTACTCGACTGTACTTTAAAGCAGGAAAGCGACAAGTGACAAAGGCAACGAGCGATCACGGCCAATCACTAACGAGCGCACGTTCCGTGCAGGTAGCTGGGAGGTGGTGGGAGTATCAACGGCTCTAAAATGTGCCTTTGCGACGCTGTTTGTGACTAACTTCCGAACCTTTTAGATTCGTGGCGCGTATTATACGCCTACTTTGCTGTCACTGTTGATTGTAAAATGGAAACTAACAGGTTGATGGAAAGTATTATTAGATTAGTAAAATTGAATTTTACTTTACACACTAGTGCGAAATGGACAGCTTTATACACATGAAAAGCAGCTACTTTATAGAGGGGGGTCGTGCAAAAAAGAATGTATAATGACGATTCAAATAATAATCAAAAACAGTTGTGCAACTTTACTCTACAAAACAAGAAACACTGTTACATCAAAAGAAAGCAATTTGCTTATTTACACCTGGTTTTTAATAGCTTGTTCATTTTGTTTGTATATTTATAAACAAGTTATTTAACTTTTGATTCATTGGTGCAGGTGCTTCCTATTTAATATAATATTTCACTTTCTCAATCTATTTTTAATCAATAAATTAAGATTACATAATCATATTTATTTTGAGTCATTCAATATAAACAACAAATAAATATACCAGGTCTGAACTAATATCGGGAAAAATAGTATCTTTATTATTTCAAAACATTTTGGTTACCTACATTTCCAAAACAAAGAGATGAAACAATGAAGGAAGCTTTTGGTTGAGGATCATAAATAAGCTTTACCAATGTTACGCTATAGTGGCCAACATTTCGAAAAATTTATTTTCATCTTCAGGGCCTCAAGCTGGTCAAAAGGTGGTAAATTGTTCTAACAATATACATGATCATTATATTATGAGTTTGGCCACTAGCGTAACATTGGTAAAGCTTATTTATGATCCTCAACCAAATTCTTCCTTCATCGTAACATTCTATTGGATCAACACTACTTTATGATGAAGATGAAACAATGTTTTTAATTAACATTTACAGCTCTACCGTACGTAAAGAAGTTTCACTTCGAAAATTATTAGCCTATTCTTATTATAATTAATTTCTCATGAGTGATAGATGATTGTTATTCACATTGCAAAATCACGGAATGTTCTGTCGTTTACACATAAATCAAGGCAGGTCAAGAAATTAATTGTTCTTCCTGACAATAAGCTGTTGCATTACACACAATCATAATTGGTTGTGTAATTCCGTAGCGTCATGGAGTATGCAGTTATTACAAATTGACCTTTTCTTCCTACCGTGAGGATTTTAAATGAGAGTGTTATTAATAAATTATTGCAGCACGGTAGTAAATATTGGAATCATACGGAAGTAAGCAACTAGGAACAACAATATTAAATTATTATCAGCATTTACCTTGATCGGTAATATTTCTAAAACAGAGGTCGCAGGTTCAAAGATTGTTATTATTTAAAAGCCAATGTATTTATGTACACATACAATAATTTAATATGTCTTAAGTTGAAAGATAAACTTACTAAATGAACCAGACAAAGACAACGAAACTGGGTGCTGAGTCATGGAGGTCATGAATCAGTATATACTAAGGTCGTCTACTCGTGCTGTCTTTTGATAGAAGTTTTTAATGTTTATATTGTGTTCTTGTATACATACGTTAATTAATATTATAGAATATAGTAATATATCTTAATATTTAAGTAAATTTCTGGCCAAAATCTTGAGGCTAACTAAAAAACCCTCAATACATATACATATAACACTTATTTCATCAAATTATTTAATTGGTATCCAGTGCCGGATTCACTTATAAGCAAAATAAGCAATTGCTTAGGGCATCACGTCTCAGGGGGCACCATGAAGCAACTCAGAAATGAAAAGTACCCCACTAAACCGTGTCAACAATTTTTTTTTTATCATGTTTTCAATATTTGATCTACTGATATGTCTTTAGAAGTAGGTATAGAAATTAAAAATAAATAATTATTTATTTTTGAAAATGAAAACGAAAAAACATTATTTCGTAAGTGTTCAATTTTTTTTTTTATTTTAAAGTTTTGAACCTTTTTTTTATTAATTGTATTAAAATGCCTAAAGTCCGATTTTATAGACAGCCAAATTGTCAATTTGAGCATTTGATTGTGAAATTCAATTTTTTTCCTAAAAATCTATGCTTTTTAACTTTACTCTAACAATTTGATTTTTTTTTATAAACTGAACGTATTAGAGATGGGGGCCCATAAGCAAGAAGTGCTTAGAGCATCAAGAAGTCTTAACCCGGCACTGTTGGTATCGTATCTAGGAGCCCTGGCGAAATGAATATTTGGCGCCCCTTCATGTCAAAATTGACTAAAACTTATGTCAAAACTTGTTACTCTTAATTTTTTATGTCTTTAGTTAAAAAAATAACATGTACTCGTAGAACTAGAAACAGGCCTATATACACTACACTAAGTACTGGTGATACAATGATTGTATTTGCATTCGTATTTGCGATTAATCACATATTTTGTGACTTGCGCATTCGCAAAAATCATACGAATATTAATATCAGAAAAAAACGTTTTTTTTTTAATGTGAAAATAATATTAAATAACAAAAAAAATACTAATTTCCCTGCATCTTTAATAGAAACATTTTTCTTAGTCTTTTTTTAAAATAAATACCTTAGGTTTTTCATTTTTTTTATTCAAGAGATATTGAAACGCCTAAAAATTCCCTTTATGTATGGAAAAGCAAAACCGACTTTCCTTCATGCATTTGATAGTTAAAATCATGATCTACCGTGGCTAAATTTTATTATTTATTTGAATTGGCGAATCGATAAATTAAAAAAAAAATAGCCGTATATATATTATGTCTGTAAAAAATCCGCAGATATTGTAGATTCGTGTTCAGAGAAGTTTTGAATTCACATAACACAAAACCCTATTAGAACAAAAAGAAGCAGGGTACCTATATATATTTGTTAAAAAAGATTACTCTATAATATACAGGTTTGCTTTAATGCCAAGTATTCCTTTTTTAAACTTGTTATTTTTGTAAGTTTATTATTGTATCATTTATCAATTGACTTTATAAGGTAGTCTGCTCTCTTATCCACCTGTTGAATGTTGACATCACAACTTAAAACAGACAAATGACTCACTTAAGTGAATTTAGCCACGTACTATTTAAAAGTGTACTTGAATTTAAAAAATGTCATCGCATAATTTGTTTAAATTCACTAAAATGTTCGATTACTCACCACAATGAGTAGATATTTCATGAAACGAAAACAATGAAATTCCACAGTTAAACAATGTTTCATAATCGAAATAAATAAAATTGAACGTAGGCCGTACTTAATTAATATTTGAAAATAAACTTAAAAAATTTCCACACTAAAATGTTTTGGCAGCTGTCTAGCTGCGGGGGTAATATAATTTTTTATAAAAAAGAAAATGACTTACCGATTAGAAAAGCGGGCTCCCGATTATCTTCGACTAAACTGGACAAAACAATGAAGAGCGGATGAGTAACGGGTAATCTTTCGAAATCCGTTGTGCAATCATCATAAACGATAACTTCCTTGTAATTTCTTTTCTTCAACAATTCTTTGCCATCTCTGCTGGTAGCCAAGTCCGCCAGCGTCGCTTTACCTTGCTGTAAACGTCTTCGATTAAATCTATCAGTACAGTTGACGTTGATCGAGCCGCGAATATGATTGACATTATAAGCAATGAACGGTCTACAGTCCACCATGACAAAGTTCCTAGAAGCTTTGGTCAACATGCCGGAGGCAGAACAGCGTTCCAGTTTACGCATCAATCCATCGGCGTCAAGATGTGCGACCTTCTTCAGAACGAGACTTCGCTGAAGAGTCGCGCCTTCGGCGCATGGACTCGTTGGTAAGCTCACAGACTCCAGCTTGCAGCGTTTCGGCGGACTCAACAGGTGATTGGAACGATGCGTCGTCTGTTGCGGCGACGGAAGATCCGGCGGACCTGGTTCACTAAGGCTTCTATTCAGTGCAAGTTTTAGACCTTCCCGCGGCCTACCGCTGTTGTTGGCTAGTTCAAAGCAAACTAGGGTAGACATATTTGCAAACGGTGCAGTTTACGGCACGCACCGCTACCAAAGGCTACTTCTCTTTTCCTCTCCTCTCTTTCTCTCTCACACACTCTTTCACCTTTCTTGTATATAATATTATTTTAAACTGTACGTGTGCGATGTATGTTGTTTGTGTGCTTATGTCTTTTTGTCTGTATGTGTGTTATAGATGGCACGAGGAAAACTTGACGTCACATCTATATTGGGAACTGAATACCGTGACTTGACTCCCTCTTCTTCGTTTTCGTGTTTCGTCCTTCTGCGACTGCTTCTCCAACGCGAGCTTTCCGCACTGACCGCTCGCTTACTAAGTCCGCTGATGAACGTGTCACATGTAAACAAAGATAGCTTATTTTAATGTTTTGCAGTAATTACTAAAAAAATCGTATTAAGTTGACAAAGATTATTTTTGAATCGACGAATAGATTTTTATCTCTTTGTATTTTCATTTTTTAGTGAGATGAAATACGATTTTACTATTTTACCAGTTCTCCGGTTACAACCTGACAAGTGGGGTGCATATAAATACCTATTTCGATCGATAAATAAAAAATTTTTGGAGCATGTCGATTCTTACAGATATAAACTAGCTTAACACGGCTTCGCACGTATTTGACAGAGGTTATTTAAAAAAAAATAGTTTAAAAAAAACTAAAAGACACGCTTTATATCGAACTAAAAAGTAAAAAATATTTTTTTTAAATAAGCTTAAAACAATAATGAATAAAAAATACTAGTATTATTGTGAAAAAAGCGTGGGGCGCTTTGTTCCACATTTTCGTACATAGAGCGCCCCACGCTTTTTTCACAATAATACTAGTATTTTTTATTCATTATTGTTTTAAGCTTATTTTAAAAAAAATATTTTTTTACTTTTTAGTTCGATATAAAGCGTGTTTTTTAGTTTTTTTTAAACTATATTTATTTTCCACTTTTTAGTTCGATTTATTGTCAAAAATTTGCCTAAAAAAGTCTATTTTTTTTTTCGGCGTGGACGGGATTAGAACCCACGACCCGTGATTCCGAGAGTTGACGTCAGCGAAGACCCGTGCTTTAGACCGCACGGCTAAACACTGTAGTTACATTACTGGAATATTATACTACTGTAATAAACCACTTGCTGTAGTCCAAACGAGTTTACAAACAAACATACATACTTACAAACATACATACTTACATACATACATACAAACTTTCAAGTGAAACTAATATAAAGCGTGTAACAATCCTCTATAATCTATGCAACCGGTGAAATCGGTCCAGCGGTTTTCAAGTTTATCGCGACCATATACAGACAGACATACAGACGCCAAATTTATATAATAGAAGAAAGATACAAGTTGAAAAGTTGATTGATCATGATATCTGTATATAAACCTTATCGAGTTCTAATTTCTGTAATAAAGCCAAAAGACAATAAAACCCCAATTCAATATTAATACTGAAAACACTTCGTAAGTAAAAACAAAATACAAATAATATAATAATAAAACAAGGCCAAAATATAATAAAAAAGTAAACATGTTAAAACAATTCACCTTGAATCGTGATACTTTAAAGAATTTTTTTTATTGATATTGTTTATTATTCGATATTATAAAGTACTGACCTTAAACCATTATAAATGCTAGTGAACTCACAAGATTTTTTTCATATGTAATTTTTATGAATTTTTATTCGTTTAAATTATTGTTAAGAATCCAAAAATATTTAAATTAGAACTTCAGAGTTTAATTAATATTTGTTTTGAAATATTATGTCCAAAAATTGATATGCAAACTGTTAAAATTACTTATATTATAATTTTACGAAAGTCCCACTTGCATACTTGCTTAGCGTGTATATAGAAACAAATGAATAAATTATTAAATAAATTGTTGGCAAAATATATAATACATGCGTGGTATAGTAAATGCTGAGTAAGATGATCGGTAGTCAATTGTTTTAAGTAATAAGTACAAACGTTGTCACTGTTTGTCTTTTGGTTTAGAAGTTATTTGCGTTTATAGTTTTCAGAAAATCATATAAAACCTCCGAATGGCCGGTCACGATAGATACCCTTCTGGCCACGGTGGAATGCGCAAAAAAATATTCATCTATTTTTTGATATTATACTCGCACAACGAATTTATAACCAAACTTGTGTCTAAGCTCTATTGTATTGGTGTTTATTTTTGTACATTATCCATTCATCATATTGTCCTGGAAATCCGTTCATTCATAGCATGTTTAGTATATGCAATTATTTCTTTTAACAAGTTCGGTGGAACACTGTTTGAATTACCTTTGCAAGGCTGAAATCAAACTGCTTTGCTATATAAAAATGTAAAACAAACAGTGCATCATAAACAATTATTGTTTTTTTTTTCATTGAGCAATTTTTATTCCAAGAATGATTCATTGTATTGTGACATATTGTAGATCATACACTTGTCATTTTACAGTTATTATTTTTTTTATTAGGAGAAAGTTGTCTAACAGAGTGGGTTCCGGTTGTGAGATTTAATAAAAACCCCTAACATTTCTAGATTTTTCGGATTTATTGTAGATATTTCCCAGGACTTATTCCACGATCAAAGAATTTTTTATGCGATTAAATACTCCATTGGATACTAAGTCACGATGTCATAAATTTTTTTTTGCATTATACACAGTTTATTTTTGAGGAATTTAAAATTTGAGATAGTCAAAATTTGAGAAGGAAATGTCATTTATATAAAAGTTTTACCGATGTTAAGACGTTATTTTACGATACATATAATATAATTAGCATAAACATTTATTAATGCTTAATTAGAACTATCTTTTTCACAAAAGTTAAACACAACTGCAAAATTACTACAGCAAATAAGATGACGTAATCAGCACATCAGATCACCTATGTACTTATATATTATACAGAGGGTACAATAATTTATTCTCCGTATCATTCACCAAACTCAGTCACATTTGTTCAACGTATTCAAAAAATTCTAATTGATATTGGCCAAGCAATTTATTGGTAACAAATACATAATACTCGCCACGAATCTAAAAGGCTCGGACGTTAGATGCGAATGCGGGCTTGCGCTTGTACAGTCTGTTGAAAAACTACAAACTCGCAACTCAACAAAACTAAAATAGCAATAACAACTTGACAATAGCGTACTCGACTGTACTTTAAAGCAGGAAAGCGACAAGTGACAAAGGCAACGAGCGATCACGGCCAATCACCGACGAGCGCACGTTCCGTGCAGGTAGCTGGGGGGTGGTGGGAGTATCAACGGCTCTAAAATGTGCCTTTGCGACGCTGTTTGTGACTAACTTCCGAACCTTTTAGATCCGTGGCGCGTAATATAACTACATTTTAAATGTTTGTTAAACGGAATAATATTTGTCTTTAAAAGTAAACCGCTTAATTAACAAAATTCGCATCGTTATATCTTTTTACGAGCTATTTATAATTGTAATGTTCAAAAAAACAAAATGAAGAATTTTAAAAAATTTTTAAATCGTCTATAAAATAGCTGCTTTACATGAAGTGACAATTACTCACAAGTGAGCTGTCAAAAATTTTAAAAATGAAGTGAAAATCAGATATGAAGGTTGACTATTCAATAAATAGAGTAACTGTGATCCATTGAAGTTAATGATAAGTATTTGGAAAGAATTCCGTGGCTTAAGGATCTAAAATGAAGCAATACTGAGACTTTTATAAACTTGCATTTAATACTAACGTTTCGATACGTTTTGTATCATCTTCAGAGTGTTCAAATGCTGAAGATGATACAAAACGTATCGAAACATTAGTATTAAATGCAAGTTTAAAAAAGTCTCAGTATTGCTTCATTTTCGATCCTTATGCCACGGAATTCTTTCCAAATACTCATCATGAAAATCAGATATTTTAATAATTAAAAAGAGGAAAATTTCAACACGCAGCGGGTTGGGTCCATTCAAAAACAAAATTGAGAGACAAATATACTGTGCGATCGGCGAAAGAAGACCGGTGGGGAAAGGGCAAGAAGTCGCTGATGTGTTCCCAAATTATCGGAATTCATAGGCGGCGCATAGCATGGCATGCAAACAATGTATAGCTTTAAATTTTAAGGTTTTATTTTGAGCCTCTAACTCGCACATTTTAATTACATTCGCTATGACCTCCCTAGCGCCACTTCTAACTGTTTTTCCCTTTTTACTTTCCATTTTAGTGATATTCAGACAACACCCCTCAACTTAGTTCGTGGACGCACACCTATGTACTGTCTGGTGTATGATTTTTTTGTACTGTTAGCAAGTGTCGCTGTATAGTCGTACAGCTATGGCAATAGTACAATTATCGCGACACGACAATTGCGATACGTTTGGTCGACTGTACTCCCTTATTGCATAGAAGCGGTTCCAGGATCATTACCTTTTACTAATATAAAATACATGTGCGCTCTTCTGCAATAAGGTCATAGGACTACATTCCATTGACCGGTCTTCTTTTAAAAATCCAACAGTAGGTATCCACCTGCTGCACGTTGTGATTTTCTGACTTGTTTTCCTCTTTTTAGTTATTAATTTCATTTTTGTGCATCAGTCTGGTTTCTTGTTTTTGAAACAATTAATTTTTATTACCCGATATAGGTACTAGTAGATAATATTATAAAAATACCTACATGTCAAAAAAATAATTTCGGGCAGCCTGTATGCACTGTACAGTGTACATACTTAATTAATTAACATACATGACGCTCCTATCTGAACTTACATATTGCACTTATGTCATCAACTAAATAAGTACAAGAACAATTTGTGAATATACTATAAATAAAATAAATACAAAATATATTCTTTGTTTTTAGATGTAACTTGTTATCTTTCTTATTTTTATTCAAGTACATTGTTTTGCGATAAAAAAAATAATATAGATCCTAAATAGGTATATGTGATGTCAGTTAACTTTGTAAAAGTGCTTCATTTTTCATTTTGTAATATTGCATTGTTCGAAAAATATCAGAATTTATAGATCTGAAAAAACCTCTGACGTTTGTTTGACATGATCGCGTTTATAGATCAGTATAATACGCGCCACGAATCTAAAAGGCTCGGAAGTTAGATACGAATGCGGGCTTGCGCTTGTACAGTCTGTTGAAAAACTACAAACTCGCAGCACAACAAAACTAAAATAACAATAACAACTTGACAATAGCGTACTCGACTGTACTTTAAAGCAGGAAAGCAACAAGTGACAAAGGCAACGAGCGATCTTGGCCAATCAACGACGAGCACACGTTCCGTGCAGGTAGCTGGGAGGTGGTGGGAGTCACAACGGCTCTAAAATGTGCTTTTGCGACGCTGTTTGTGACTAGCTTCCGAACCTTTTAGATCCGTGGCAAGTGTTATAATACAAGGTTCAATTCTCGATGGTATACTATACTAGCTTACAAAATCAGGAACGATTATTTAAAATCTCAGAGAAAAAGCACATTTGATTAAAAATAGAACAAAATCATTATTTTCACGACTAAAACAAAACTTGAGTTTAATTTTCTGTTGGTCATGGTAGTATATTAAATAGATAAATTGTCTTAACAGAATTTTGTAAGAATAAAGATATATATGAGACTAGCGGTCCCGCCCGATTTCACCCGGGTGCAAAAGAACTAATGGGGGGAGAGAGACATGAGTACGCACGTTCATCTTAGTTTACCGAGATGAATGTTGTGTCCAAATTTCATGATGATCGGAGTGTCCGTTCCAAAGTTTTTGTCGCACGGACAAATTTTGAGTTATATTTTGCAACATTTTTCATTGATGCTCCGCTCCTATTGGTCATAACGTGATATTATATAACCTATAGCCTTCCTCGATAAATGAACTATCCAACATTTTTTTTTCAATTCGAACCAGTAGTTCCTGAGATTAGCGTGTTCAACCAAACAAACAAACAAACTCTTCAGCTTTATATATACAAATATATATGAGATATTCTTATTATAATAGGTAGGTACTCTTAGGAATTTTGATAAGTCTATAGTAAGACTTCCAGAAACTTATTTTTTTCCTTAAAAATTAACTTGTCAATAGCACTTTTAAAGTCTTAAAAAATATTTTTTGTTTTGTTTTATAGCATGAATCATAGACATGTAGAAATCAGAAATCAAATAAACTTATTGATTATAATGTACACAATTGAAGTATCTAATTTTATTAAGTGCAAGTCATAATTATTATTAGTATTAAATACAACTTTGTCCTCTCATCATCTCATGTCATCTATGTATGTTTCTGTCAAAGTGTGATAATGGAAAACTTATTTATTAAAGAAAACGTTTTGATTTTGCTGTAAAACATAATATTATGTCCTTCTAGGCTAGGCTAGCCTAGAAGGACACTTCGCCCGCTACCACATCGCCTTTGATAATGTCTACCGCAGTTGTAGACGAAACTTCAAGTAGTAATACCAATGGACCACGGCATACAAGCCCGGAAACCAAGAAGATTTGAAAAGAAGTTCTTAATAATATACGAAACGAAAACATACGTCATGACAGTTTTTGATAGAATAGTATTAAAACTGGAAGAGGCCAAGGCGTGATCTTATCTGTATAAAAAAAACCGGCAAAGAGCGTGTTTGGCACAAACATGATAGGGTTCCGTAACTATTCTCACAAATATTGAATTTAGTAATTTCAAAATTTTTCAAGACTTGTAACGTGTTTGTTATAATTATCTTTGAAAGATTCAGGAATTATTTTCAGATATTTTGGCAATGATAGTTTAGAAATAACGCTTTGATAACGACAAATGTCACGTGACTGAAGAGTTAAAACAAAAAAGGTTCGAACACATTTTTTGTAACAATTATTTTTCCAAAAATCTCATCATATTATATCTGTTCTTGCGTCATCTTTCTACGTCCGTACACCAAATTTCATGTTAATCGGCATATGGAGGGTTGAGACTTTGCAGACAGATGGACGGACAGATCGAAACTGTGAGGGGTTCTATAGTTTCTACGGAACCCTAAGAAGTATCAGTTAATAGTTGCAAAAAAATTAAAATATAGCTACAGATACTAACATGATAAATTTTAAATCTTAAAATGACAAAAAAAATCAAAACAAAAAATACAGACAATAATTTCAAAACAAACAAAGCCTAGCCATGCTAAACTCGTAGGCAAAAAGCAAAAAGGTTTCCGTTGTTTGGGCTCTAAGTGCAATTATATAAACCGATAAACATTTTTTATCGCTTTTTGAGGTTCACGGCGGCAACTGGAAAAAACTCAAAATTAATTTTGTACAGTCAATAAGCCTTCCCCTATATCTAGGGTAGTTGTCGAGAAGACGCGATGACTGTGAATCCACTGATATTTATTTGTCAAAATTGCACTATATAGAGAAAATATTTTTAGGTTAAAGATACATAGGGGCGGAGGGCTGTTGCTTCTGTCTTGTAAAAATTCAGTTCTTCAATCATGATTATTGAATACTTTGGAAAGATTGTCTAGCATCACTAGTTTAGTGATTAGTTTTATACAGTATGTAAACACGTAAGGTGCGCATAGGGAAATTAACATTGGGAAATAATGACTGGATCAGAGTGAGCCTTGAAATCTTGTTTTTCAATTTGACAGATAATAGTCTTTTGCAAAATGAATGTGTATACTACCGAAGAAAATATTCAAATGATTACAACATAATCGGACTTTTTTTATTAATGGGACATTAAATTCCCAAAAATACTTAAATATGGTGCGAGATCAAATATCTCCGCCTATTCGTATTGAACCTAAAGACATTTGGGTCACTGATTTACCAACGCGCATACGACATGCCAGCCAGACAATTTTTGAATGAAATGTTTCCAAACAGATGTAGTTGTTTTTTTTTGTTTTATTTTTGTACAAAAAAATTAAAACAATGATTTATACGAGCTTTTTATTATTAAAAAAGCCAAGTAAAATAAAAATAAATCAAAATAAAATAGAAATCCTCAAGATTACCACGATAATTCAATAGAAATAACAATTACCTAATGCAGTCATGATTAACTCTGATCCAAGTATTTTTTTTCCCAATGCTAATTTCCCTACGTGCACCTTACGCATTTACATACTATATAACGAACAGTCTGTATAGCATATCAGATAGAATCGAAATATTATAATACTTATATTAAACTCGTAAGCAAGATATAGCAGCAAAATGTAATTTTAACCGCTGATGTAAGCGTCTATCAATAAACAACATACACGATGTTGGAGGTATATTATGTCGATGCATGGACAATATAACACTGCATTGTGGTCTGTGGAAAAGAAACTACCACCCGGGCTTAACAATTTCAGATAAATAAAAAAAAACGGTATAATGGTACAAATTGGATTGAATCGATGAACGAAAAAAACTCACGAAATAGAGATACGCATACCGTTTTCGGATTTCAATGTTTACAATTATTCGCACTAAATAAGTATAATAATTATCACTTTACAAAATTATTTTTTAAATATGATTGCAGGTATTCAATTCGTTTCTAATTTTGCACACTGCTTATAACGTTCTTCTTTTTGTTGTATTACAATATGAAGCTCACATGACAGATCGAAGAAATATTTTACTAAAATTGTCATATAGAGGCGCAAGTAGCAAAAGCGTTGAGCTATGCCGTCAGATGGCATCATGCAGCATTGATGAAAATGATATATAATTTATGTGAAGTAATTGTGAGGTTTTTTCTAAAAAGGGAGGCAAACATCTTTAACCTTAGCGTATTAATATAATATATGATGTATAATAATAAAATAATGCATTTTTCTTGAACTTGCCTGAAGGGTACTCCATAATATCTATATTCTATACTAATATATAAAGCAGAAGAGTTTGTTTGTTTGAACGCGCTAATCTCAGGAACTACTGGTTCGAATTGAAAAATTTTTTTTTGTTGGATAGCCCATTTATCGAGGAAGGCTATAGGCTATATAATATCACGCTAAGACTAATTATTAGAGATACGCATACTGTTTTCGGATTTCGATGTTTACATCGATGTTATTTTTTTCGAACATTTGCGATGTTTTCTTCGATATTTTCTATTATTTTCAATAAAAACTTAAATTTAAAAATGATTTAACATTTTTCTAAATTAAACACTATTTGCCTAATGAATAGGTATACAGAAAAGTAAGAATTCATAATATAAATTGACGTCTAATAGGCCCCACTCACGATCAAACTTCATGCCACAGTTCAGTGTTCAGTGAAGTTGGACAGATTAATCGAAAGACTGACTGGCACCACACACAGTTCATGCAAACTGCTCAGTTTTTTAAATTTTTTGTGTTCAGTTTGGTTCAGTTGTTGGCATACACTCGTCGAGTATAGATACATAAGATATATTATATTATATACACACTATAATATTATACTATAGAGTATAGTTCAATAATAAGAACTAAATGAGTAATTTAAATGGTGAGGATTGGCTGTTCAGAGCTATGGGATTGTATTTAAAACAGAGAAATAAGAAAAAAAAAGAAGAATATGGGTGAAAAATTGGTTAGAAATGCGTGATTCAAGAAGTCATGTTTATTTGATTAATGAATTACATCTTGAGCCGCTTGATTGCAATAATTATTTACGAATGAATGAATTAACTTACAATTATTTACTGGAATTAGTTACCCTATTTATTAAGAACCAGGACACAAATATGTGAAAATCTATTTCTGCACAAGAAAGGCAGCAACATTGAGATTTTTGGCTTCTGGTTGTACAAAACACAGAACTCCAAAAACTGAACTGAAAAACACCCACACACACAACAGTTTACTTGAACACTGAACACTGAAGTCGTTCAAAAATCAAGATGCATTTGATGAGTTCATGCTTGACTTCAGTGTTGGTTTCAGTGTTTATTTGTCCCACACACTATCATGCTTCACTGAACTATAAGTTTGAACACTGAACTGTTGCATGAAGTGTGATCGTGAGTGGGGCCTATAACGATTATAATTTATAAAGATAGTTTTTTTATTAAATGCTGCAATATTTCATATGTCTCGACTTGTTTGATAACACCCTTTATTGTCGTAATATAGGTATGTTATATCATTGAAATATTGCAGCATTTAATAAAAAAAAACTATCTTTATAATATTATTTAATTAGTTAACGTTAGACGTGTCAATTTATATTATGAATTCTTACTTTTCTGTACACCTATTCATTAGGCAAATAGTGTTTCATATTAATGCATAGATTTAATATTGTAAAAGGTATGTTGTCTCTAGTTTGTCGACATATTATTTTTTTTTTTTATATTAATTTACATTTTAAACAGAGCATTGTATCTATGTTTTAGCACTTATAGTCAGACAAACGGCTAAGTTTTGCTCTTTTTATAGTGTTAATATTAAAAAAAATCGCAGGTATGCGGACAACAATATTAGATTTATTTAATGTACAACGTTTCGTCTATAGATTAAGACTTTTTCGAGTACATTTAAATAAATCTAATATTTTTGTTCGCATAATATCACGATGGACACGATAATTAATATTAAAATTAATTGCATTATTTTCAGGTATTGGAAATTATAAACGCTCGACAGCTAAGGTCATCAGAGTCTCCAGTCTGCTGTTTTGAAAAAATATAACCAGTCCTTATCGCATACACCTCCGTCTAGTGACGCCGTAGGTACATTTCTGGGCAAAGTGAGTAAATTATTATGTTTTTTTTTTAGTCATTTTTATAATTATATGATTCTGCATAAGAAAAAAACAGAACATTTATTTAAATACGGTAGAACGACGGTATGTGAAATGTTGCATTAAACCTGAATCATATCAAGTCATCTTTGATCGGGATGAAACTTTGGGCATGTGTTGACTTTGGTGGACATGAAAAACTCCGAAGGGATTTTTGGCGCAAATGTCCCATAACATTTTTATTTATTTTTAAATAAACTTCTCTTATTACTAATATTAATTTTTTATGCAATCAGTACCATACTGAACTCATATTGAAACGTAGGTATATAAGTACTCGTTTTCTATACAGTAGAACCCCGATTATCCGAGGTAACATGGGGAACACCCTACTCGGATAACTGAAAACTCGGATAATCCGGATTTATTTTTTATTCATTAAAAAATGAACACAAATGTACTTTAAACGGTTTATAAACGTTTTGACGTAATAACGTCTTATAAATTGATGAAACACCATGCTGCACGCACGAAAAAGTGTAACGTTCCGAAAAATGTCACGTTCCGCCTGACCCTGTGCGTGCAAGCGAGAGCGCAGTATAAGCGATAGAGAAGCACGATCGGCCCAAGTTTGACAGCTACTAAAATTTAGGTTATGTATTATTAAATATGATATTCGAGCGGAATACGTTATCACGTAAAACTATCGTCCGTAAACCGACTTTACAGACAACCAATTTTTTTTTTTACCATGTAAATATTTTTTAATAAATTATTTTATCGCCCCGACGATGTTAAATGGAAATATGTGCATTAGATACTATATTTTAGAAGCTCGGTTAATACGGATATTAGGTCTTTAGTGGCTCGATTAATCCGGATCATAGACGCGCGTACCTCGCGTTAGATTGGCTCGGTTAATCCAGAGCTCGGATAATCGAGGTTCTACTGTACTTAGAATAATGGGTGTTGAAACTTCAGGTCAATCTCATCAACTGCTGAATTATATTTTTTTTTTTAATTTTCATGCGTGGGAAAAGCTAAAAAAGGGCGCGTTTTTAAAGCTTTTTAACAAAGTATTATTCACTGACCAAGTAAAATTTCACAGACAATTTGTTTCAAAATGGATTCCAGTCTAAAATAAATATATCCGGACCATTGGTGCTTTTAAAAATTAAAATAGAAAACAAAAGATCTTGGGTGAAATATGGAAACATTTTAAAATTTTCATTTTATAAGTACTAGAAATGTTTTTTGCTGCATAGTGCATCTTTTCTCATTTCATGAGTCAGACAAACACGTGCTGCAGACGCAAATACATCTGCAGTCCAATTATTTTAGTTTTTCCTTTAACTGCAAAGGCTGTAGGGGGCATAACATCGGGTCAGCTGTTTTAGAGTCGGCTGGGCTGATTTTTTTTTCTTTAATTATTAGGTACCACTTGTTTCCTGTCAAATTTTCAGCCCTTAATAATTAATCAGACTGCAAACCTAAACATACCTACCCTAGAAAAAAAATCGAATATTTTTTAAACTAATTTTCACTTCTTGCAAAACTATCAAAAATACAAGCCAAAGTATGACACCTAAACTGTCACTTATTTTGAAACCGTACTATATAGTTGATGTCAGCTTAACACTTTGACGGACAAACCGGCTTAGACCGTCATAAACAAAACTTCAAAAGTTTGACACGACGGCTGAAGCCGTCATATACTACGGAACGTTTTATAGCCAAACGGGTATAGCAGTCTATTTTCCAGTGTAGAATACATACCCTGTGTGCTTTGTGTCACCGTACAAATATCTAATAAGGCAATATTTTCACAACGTAATAACTTATAAAAGTAATTCAATTAATATATGAAAAAAGTATAGTGTCAAAATTGGAACAAAACTGAATTTTTAAGTGTCCGTCAAAGTGCTAAGATACTTTACAATGGCACAATAATATGCTGGATAAACATTTTCATAAATAGTTAGTCTGAATAATTTTCTATTTATTTTTTGCCTTTTCAGCGTGTGCCGTGGCATATTTCCTGTGCAATATCCTCTATAGCTATTGTTTGCTCTTATTTCATTCAGTAAAATGTCATCATTCATCAGTCATCATGTTATGTTTAATATGTTTAATATTAGATGCATTTCCACGAATATTCTATAAAATTGTTTTCCTGGTAACTGTTTTAAACGGAACCTAATTTACACCTATTTACATATTATTACTAATAATGAAGCATTAACAAGTTTTTTTCATTTTTTGTTGTTTGATTCAAAAAATTCTTAATGACGTCAAAGCCCACAATATTATCACAATTGCTTTTGTAGTTTGTTCGTTGCTTGTTGAGTTTAAATATTTTCATAGATAAAAAATTGTTTTAAAAATGTAATTAGTCATTGTTTTCAGCGGCCAAAAAGGAACTCAATTAGATATAGAGATGCTAAAGAAATAGGACTCAAATACAGTCTTAGGATTGATCTTCCAATCTTTCCTTTATAGAATAATTTCATCAAGTTAATTCTCCTCTATTAAATTTTTTTAGAGCCTTTGATCGTTTATCATAAAAATACGGAAAAATAAAGAATATTTTTATCTAAAAGACGCTTTGTAAAATTATAATATTGTATTTTAAAAATCTCCGTACCTCAAAAAGAAAAAGTAGCAAAGCCCTTATAAGATCACTCACGTGTCCGTCCGTTCGTGTGTCACAGCCAAGGGTGTAGATAAGGGGGGGGGCGGTTAAAGGGGGTAATTACCCCCCCCAGGATCATAATTATAAAAAAATAAAATTGAAAATAATACGAATACCTGGCTAAAAAAATAAAATTTAGAAACACTTTTTGAAAAAATATTTGTAAACTTGGTTTGGAAATTAATATTTTGCTTGACATCTTCCTTTGTATGAGTATTCTTGTGTGATATTAAAAAAAACTTAGAAAAAATATTGATTTTTTTTGCTTTACCCCCCCCAGAAAAATAAAATATCTACGCCCTTTGTCACAGCCAATTTTCTCAGAAACCTTGTGACGTAAAATTTGGCATAGCGTAATACATCTTATTAATCCACATATTTGGCTTATTCACATGAGAATTAAAGTACGCGAAAAACTTTTTCGGGTTTCAAATAATATCATGTGAGGTATCATTTAAAAGGGCTTGTTATAATAAATACAAAAATATTTCTTTCACAATTTTAAATAATATATTTAAAAAATATTCCAAAAAAAATTCAAAACATAACGGCTTACTTAAATTTTACAGGAAAACTATGAGGAAAATCCTAGAACTCATACATTTTTTGAAATTAGTTTACAAAACAATGCAAAACAAAATTATTTTTATTACATAATTGTTATATAACAGGCCTGGGCAAATGGCGGCCCGCAGCACAATTTTGTCCGGCCCGCGAAGCATTTTATAAATTTTAGAAAAATAGTAAAGAAATAGCAAGGGCGCCAGAACAGACGAAAATCTTTTTTTTTTGAGGACTTTTTTTTGCTCTCTAAATGCGGAAATAGAATGCGAGGACCTTTTTTTTTTGGCCCGCAGTCAAATTTTCATCAGCTATACGGCCCGCGGTCGAATTTTCATCAACTATGTGGCCCGTCGATCAGAAGATTTGCCCGCCCCTGTTATATAACATGAATCGTCTTTTTTATATAAATCCCCTTTGAAATAATATTCTCAACTTCCCATATAAAGTTTGAAAAATATTTTTTTTATTATTAAATTTATTAAAGATATGTAAACATATTAAAAAATATTTTTAATAGGTATATTTTTGGCAGTGACTTATTAAGTACTTGTCGATAAAAATGACGCATCTATATATTCTATATTTTTTATAATACTTTTGATCAAAACCTTTTGATTTTCGGTAATCTCTATATATTATAACAATATTTTTATATCAACTTTGTTTTAAAATACTAAACAATAAGAAAATAGAAAGCAGCAGAAATCTATGAACTTTGACCTAATTATACTCTACTATAGGCATCAGTTAGCTTTAGATATGGCTTTAGAGAGTAATCAATACACCTGAGTTTAGGAAAAATTCAACCAATAGCGTTAAAGGCATCGGGTTTACTATATAAAACAAAAATAGAACATCGTATATTTTATACATATTTTTATGTAACATTTTTATAGACTGAACATTCTTCTATAAATACCAATTTTGAGTTATAATATTGCTATTTTGGAATGTCTCTTATAGGCCCCACTCACGATCACACTTCATGCAACAGTTCAGTGTTCAAACTTATAGTTCAGTGAAGCATGATAGTGTGTGGGACAAATAAACACTGAAACCAACACTGAAGTCAAGCATGAACTCATCAAATGCATCTTGATTTTTGAACGACTTCAGTGTTCAGTGTTCAAGTAAACTGTTGTGTGTGTGGGTGTTTTTCAGTTCAGTTTTTGGAGTTCTGTGTTTTGTACAACCAGAAGCCAAAAATCTCAATGTTGCTGCCTTTCTTGTGCAGAAATAGATTTTCACATATTTGTGTCCTGGTTCTTAATAAATAGGGTAACTAATTCCAGTAAATAATTGTAAGTTAATTCATTCATTCGTAAATAATTATTGCAATCAAGCGGCTCAAGATGTAATTCATTAATCAAATAAACATGACTTCTTGAATCACGCATTTCTAACCAATTTTTCACCCATATTCTTCTTTTTTTTTCTTATTTCTCTGTTTTAAATACAATCCCATAGCTCCGAACAGCCAATCCTCACCATTTAAATTACTCATTTAGTTCTTATTAATGAACTATACTCTATAGTATAATATTATAGTGTGTATATAATATAATATATCTTATGTATCTATACTCGACGAGTGTATGCCAACAACTGAACCAAACTGAACACAAAAAATTTAAAAAACTGAGCAGTTTGCATGAACTGTGTGTGGTGCCAGTCAGTCTTTCGATTAATCTGTCCAACTTCACTGAACACTGAACTGTGGCATGAAGTTTGATCGTGAGTGGGGCCTATTAAATTTTGTATTTTGCTTTAGTCAGTTGAATAAATGAAAATATTGATTACCTATACTTTTAATTAAATATTTTACTATAGACTATGGCCCCTTTTTTAAATGATTTGTTTAAAGTGTGCCTATTTATCATTCCAAAATTCACAATTAATATTCTTAGTTGGTTATCTAAATTTTGATTATTGTGATTACAATAAAAGTATTTTTTTATTGGAAAAAATGACAAAGATAATCCCTGAAAATGTTTTTCATTATGAAAAACAATTTCGCTATTGAATTGTTTTATAGAGATAAAACAGCGAAAACAAAAAGTATACACAGAGATTATTCAAGCAAATGCAAATGGGATGAAATCATTTCTTTAAATAATTTTTAACCGTCTGATGTCGTCGTATATAATTACGACAAATATTATTATTTTGTTAAATAATTTGCAATAAAGCAGACAAGCAATTATTACAATTTATAAAGATATTTCCAATCCTTGGTTAAATACATTTATATATATTATTCAATTGTAAAATAATAAAAATAAGTAACATTACAGTACCTACTATTTACCTGTACAATGGGTAATGTTTTTAGCGGACTACTTTTTAATGAGTATACGATATTATGAGTTTTTTTTATGAATGAATAAAAATCTAGGTATTTTAATTTGCTACATAATTATTAATTAAAGGTATATAATATTTTTATAGCAATTTTTGTGCAAGGGAAACTTACAAAAAACTGCATAATATAATAAAGTACAATCTTTTTAAACGCTTTATATTAGTTTGGGTTGTAACTAACTATGTATGTATGTATGCATGTAACGGAATCTTTGAGCATAATTTTCACCAATTTCCCGAAGTCTGATTAATTTGAAACTTTGCATACGTATCAAGGACCGATGACAATGCAATAATTTGATAACAGTTTCCCATTATCCTTATTAGGACCCCCAGGATTAATAAATTCTTTTATAGATCCTCAAACTAAAAAGTGAAAAATAAATATAGTTTAAAAAAAACTAAAAAACACGCTTTATATCGAACTAAAAAGTAAAAAATAATTTTTTTAAAATAAGCTTAAAAAGCGTTGGGCGCTCGATGTACGAAAATGTGGAACAAAGCGCCCCACGCTTTTTAAGCTTATTTTAAAAAAATTATTTTTTACTTTTTAGTTCGATATAAAGCGTGTTTTTTAGTTTTTTTTAAACTATATTTATTTAGTTAATATAATGAAAGTACTTTCGCATTTCTCTTTTGATTGTTATTTCAATTAATTTTTAACGCGCAAATTGCCTTCTATAATTTATTGACAATGAAAAGAACACGTTTTATTAATTAGAAAAAAAAATAAAATATTACAGTCATTGAGTTATACATTTGAAAAATTCGAATATGGAATATTGCCAAAATGTAAGGAGGAACTATAAATATGGCACTGTTCTTGATTTAATAATTTATTATTATTTTATTTTTAATCTAATTTACTAACTAAATTAATATATATAATTGGAAAAACTATAAATATAGTTCTGCTTGTCTGAAAAAAGTAAGAAATAAAATAAAAACCGTGCCAAAAATCATTATTAGACCACGATGAGTCATACGTTGCAGTGTATATGTGTGTATGCATGTATACAGGTACAAGAGTAAAGGTGTCATTTATGTCATCCCGTTTATGATAATTTAAAGCCAACGAGTTCTTTTACCGGCATATTCATTACTAAAATTAAAAATCCTGTCAATTGGAGAACATACTAAATCACTTCTAATTCACTAAAGGGTGTTATGAGTAAAAATCAAATAGTAGTCTCACCTCTACCCTACAACGTAACAGGTAAATGATGTTTAAAATTTATAGATTGTGCTATGTATATAAGTATGATATCACTGAATATATTAATACTGTATACAAAATTACCTGATAATGGAAATATGTGTATCCAGACGCCATAATTTAAAATATTAAAAAAAAATATATAATATACAAAAAACAAACAAAAAATACACTAAATTAAGTCCACAACACCTTTATCCAGTTCATTCATAACCGAAAACTCATAAAGTTTTTTAAAACGTAAGCTATGACAAAAATAGCCCGTTAAAATCATTGTCAAAAATTAATTTAATTTCCGGGTTTTTTTTTAAATTGCACTGAGATTTAGTTAGTCGGTATAATATATTTTGTAAGACGTTTCGAAAATGATTTTAGTACGTTTGTGGTAGTGAAATAAGCACGTTATTTTGTGTGTGTTGTGTCTGTGTTATACACAACACATCTGTAGTTCAGAATCAGCAAACCCGTCAGTCTATTCTGCCACAGCAACCTTGCAATTTCATAACATAACTAACTAATGACTACCTCAGTTGGATAAAAGAGTATATACGTATACCACCATACAGCATACTATATACAAAGAGCTACGGCAACTGGCAAGGCAGTGATGACTGATGAGTCAGCGGACTGTGCCGTAGTATGTGCTGCTTACTATATTGCCTGCATTCTAGGCGGGTCTTTTGCTGGCCGAACGCGGTCGTCGCGGGACGGGACGCACTTTACTTGTCCTCGGAGGGGTAAGGGACGCGAGGGAACTAGTTAAACATTACATTCTATCATTGGGTAATCACTCTTTGAGATAACAGCTCTTGTCTGCTCGAACGCTATTGATAACAATGATAAACGACTAAATGATAAGTTGGGAATAATAACGAGATCACGGAATTTTGATTACAAAAACACGAATTTTACGTATTACTTTGAAATTTTTTAATTTCAACATTATCTTACATGCCTAAATTTACACCAAAAAATTTAAATATCAGTAAATGTTTATTAAAAAAAGTTAAATATTTCTTATATTTATATTTATGTATTTGAAACCAAAATTTATTAGCCCATTATTAACGAGTTCGAACTTCAGATCGTTTTTTTTTTGTCATTTTATTTCACAGACGCCATGACGAGATAAAAGCACAGTTTCAATGTCTCTGCGAACGGTAACAGAACCGTCACAGTCATGCGCAGTAGCTAAAACGAAACTGTTTGCATCGGTTTTTGGAACACGGATCTGTTACCGTTCTCAGAGAGGTTGAAACAAAGCTAATGTGTGAGGACTAGTGTGACCTGTGCAAATTATTCGCACTAAATAAGTATAATAATTATCACTTTACAAAATTATTTTTTAAATATGATTGCAGGTATTCAATTCGTTTCTAATTTTGCACACTGCTTATAACGTTCTTTTATTTGTTGTATTACAATATGAAGCTCAGATGACAGATCGAAGAAATATTTTACTAAAATTGTCATAGAGAGGCGCAATTAGCAAAAGCGTTGAGCTATGCCGTCAGATGGCATCATGCAGCATTGCTGTGACGTTGTTCAGCGTTGATCGCTGTTTCAAAATTAAAGCCGTCAGATGGCAGTATGCAGTATTGTGTCTGTTGTATTACAATATGAAGGTCAGATGACAGATCGAAGTGTTGACGTTGTTTCAAAATTAAAGCCGTCAGACGGCAGACGTTGTTCAGCGTTGCTGTATTTTAATTTATTTACAAAAACAAAAGCAATAATACATTTTTTAGTTGTCGATGTCAGTATAGCAAGCAATTATCTGTAAAATGATATATAATTTATGTGGAGAAATTGTGAGATTTTTTCTAAAAAGGGAGGCAAACATCTTTAACCTTAGCGTATTAATATAATATATGATGTATAATAATAAAATAATGCATTTTCTTGAACTTGCCTGAAGGGTACTCCATATCTATACTAATATATAAAGCAGAAGAGTTTGTTTGTTTGTTTGTTTGTTTGAACGCGCTAATCTCAGGAACTACTGGTTCGAATTGAAATTTTTTTTGTTGGATAGCCCATTTATCGAGGAAGGCTATAGGCTATATAATATCACGCTACGACTTATAGGAGCGGAAAATCAATGAAAAATGTTGCAGAATGTCAGTCAAAATTTTTCACTGTATCTAAATTATATTCAGGTGAAATTCCCTAACTAAATATCCCAATATTAGCGACACACATAGTAGCTCGATTAGCTCAGTCGGTAGAGCGCTCGACTCTTAATCTCAGGGTCGTGGGTTCGAGCCTCACCTTGGACGAATATGTTTTTAATGTTTTTTCTTTTTTCTACATTGCTTTCTTCTAAGCCTATCATTTAAATTTATTTTAGTTTAATTTACGACTAATTAAAATTAAATAAATCTAAATAATAGCTCATTTGAAAACTCTTACAGTACCTATATATAAAAATAATTTTCCTACAGTGTTTTCAATTAAATATTTATTATATTTTATTAATTATACAGCAATAATTGATTTAAATGAAATAATTATTACTTAAAAAAATACTTTCATCAAAAATGGAGGTTTGAATTTAAAATAAGTAATAAAGCATGGAACTGCCGAAAACTGCAAAGGACCCAACATTCATCTCGGTATCGGTAAACCCCATTCGTTCTTTTGCACCCGGGTGAAACCGGACGGGACCGCTAGTTCATAATAAGATAATATGTAGGGTTCTTGAAACACCCTCGAGTAATTGTCATAAGGTAGCTCGAGCCAGGCATATTTTTCAAATATTATCGAATAAGAGGCAACCAACTACTCGAGTTGAAACGCCTTTTACGAGCGACGAAAAATAACCGATAAATGGTTCGACTTCAATCATCGCATTCAAAAGACCACAGGAATATTAGGCGCCACGTCGTGAGGCAACGCAGTTTGCCTCAATTATACACACAGTTTATAATTACCCGCATGTAAATAAAAGAAAAAAACAATGCTAATCGGCCTTTGTCTTAATTTGAGTTTAAATCAATTTTGTAAATTGCTCAAGATTGATAATGATATGGTTAGAAACGCAAATGAAAATTGGACTTAGCATTTTTGTACTCAAAATAGTACAGTTTTGCCAGCCCTAGCTTAAAATCACATGACTTTGCCATCTATTTTTTTATCATCATTTATTTTGTCTATTAATTTTAAAATCAATGATACTTTTCTATTTTACAGTGTACTGACATCACCAGCTGGATTCCCGTAGTCAGAATTCAGTGATCATAAGACAAAATGGGTTATGTCAAATTTTGTTTATTAAATAAGATTATACTAATAATTAATTATGGTATGCAAATCAATGGTATTTTGAACAAAGGAAGATTCATTAACTGCAATGGAAAAAGCCTACACATCCAAATTCACTCACTAACGAAAATTTAAAATCTAAATAAACTCGTGGAATGTATGCTTGTCGCTTGACGCTAATTACCTTAGTTGTCGATCGTCTATAAGCTACAATAACCAACTCACTCACTTAAGCTGGTGACATATAATCATAAAATTGTATAAACAAATATAATTACGTTATTGACGTGATAACGTCTTATAAATTGATGAAACACCGGCTGCATGCACGAAAAAGTGTAACGTTCCGAAATGTGTCACGTTCCGAAATGTGTCACGTTCCGCCTGACAGCTACTTAAATTTAGGTTATGTATTATTAAATATGATATTCGAGCGGAATACGTTATCACGTAAAACTATCGTCCGTAAACCGACTTTACAGACAACCAATTTTTTTTTAAATTAAATCACATTTCAAAAATTTGCAAAGCAATAACTAAATTTCGGTCCAAACATCTTGATCGATCACAATAAATACTCCCTGCGTGAGTGTAACATTATGTATTAGAATTTATTTAAAGGTCGCTGCACACAAGTCTAGAAACGCTGCTAAATTCCTTGCTATAGCCTACTAGTTTTCTAGCTGTGGTTTTCTTGATTGCTGTTATGTGCTCGTTTCACACAAGACGTCTTTTCAAGCTAGTTTTGTGAATAAATCTGGTGCGTGCGCAGTGACAGTTCAAATATAAACACAGAGCAAAACGTATCTGTTGTCTGACTTTGAGCAGAATGACGCCATGTTGGTTTGTGGGCGTTAGTCGCCCGCGTGACAAGATACTGCTTCCTGATTGGTTCTTACTCATATCTAGCAGCGGACGTAGCAAGGAAAATAGCCCCTGTTCTAATTTTAAAACCTAGCTTGTGAGCTAGCAGGCGAGCCCGCACTAACGTCATTTCCAGCTTCGTACCCAGCCTAACGGCCAGCAGAACTCCAAGCAGTGTTTCTAGCCCCGTGTCCAGCGGCCTTAATACGTTTTTTATGCAGCCTAAATACAAAATGCAGTTTTATCTTTATATACACTATACAGGGTGTCCCATTAAGAATGAGACATAGAACAATCGCAGATTCTCCAATTCAAAATAAAACGATTAAGCGAAATATGCTTAGATAAAATGTTACTCGTTTCCGAAATACGGGGTGTTGAAGTTGAAAACTGAAAAATTATTAATGTCCATAATTTTTTTAATACACCGTATAATTTTACTCAAATCGGCACACTTGTTAAATATCATAAAATGCACCTAACAATAAAAAAAATTGTTCAGTACGCTCTACCAGTGGCGTACGGCAGGAGTAAGTAATGCTTGTACCCCTTCTAAATGTTACGCCGCTGTCTAAATTTTAATTTTGACTATAATTTTAATTTTTTTGATATTTTCTAAGTCAATAATGTACATTTGTTAGTTTGTTGTAAAGTCATTGGTTTTCGAGATATTCGCAGTTAAATATAGATAGACATGTACTTTTTATTTGTATTATTATTAATAATATTCATTTTTACAATTTTGTCTTAAAAAAACTGCGAATATCTCGAAAACCAATGACTTTACAACAAACTAACAAGTGTACATTATTGGCTTAGAAAATATCAAAAAAATTAAAATTATAGTCAAAATTAAAATTTAGACAGCGGCGTAACATTTAGAAGGGGTACAAGCATTACTTACTCCTGCCGTACGCCACTGGTAGAGCGTACTGAACTAATTTTTTTATTGTTAGGTGCATTTTATGATATTTAACAAGTGTGCCGATTTGAGTAAAATTATACGGTGTATTAAAAAAATTATGGACATTAATAATTTTTCGGTTTTCAACTTCAACACCCTGTATTTCGGAAACGAGTAACATTTTATCTAAGCATATTTCGCTTAATCGTTTTATTTTGAATTGGAGAATCTGCGGTTGTTCTATGTCCCATTCTTAATGGGACACCCTGTATATATTTCTTCTGTCCGTGTGTATGTAACTGAACTCCTCCTAAACGGCTGGATCGATTTTGATTAAATTTTTTGTGTGTGTTCAAGGGGATTCGAGAATTGTTTAGATTCACAATTTGGTCTACTGGAAAATGTTTTTTTAATTAATTTTTAGAAAATAAGCTTCTATTCAGGTAAAATGCACTAACTAAATATACTCATATTAGCGTTAAGAGTACACAACGTCGGATGGCACAATCGGTAGAGCGTGCGACTGTCAATATCAGGGTCGTGAGTTCGAGCCCCACGTTGCGCGAAAATATTTTTATTTTATTTTTAATTTTCTACATAGCTTTTTAATTTATTTTAATTCTATTTAATTAATAAAAAAAAAAATTATTAGTTTAAAAAAGTATAAATACTGCTTTTTATCGACAAAAGCTTTTGAACGGTAACTCCGATCATCATGAAATTTGGACACAACATTAATCTCGGTAAACTAAGATGAATGTGTGTACTCATGTTCCTCCCTTCCCCATTCGTTCTTTTACACCCGGGTGAAACTGGACAGGAACTCTATAATTAAATATTTTGTACAAAGTGGCTGAACTATGATGGTGTTTTCGTACGCTTACATATGGCTAAAGTCTTTTTCTGCTGTGTAGATGGGAAGGTCAATACAACATTTCCAGAACAGTTTTTCACCCGGGTGAGACCGGGACGGGCCGCTAGTTTAAATATAAAAATATTAGGCACAAACCACTTTATCTTATGACCATCGAATTACAATAATTTTATAAAAACTGAATATTAATTTGAATAATTAATAATAATCTTGCAAGATCGGTAGCCAGTATAGGTAGTTTTACGTAATTCGAGTAATTAGCTCACACTATCTTTCCCAATTTTTTTCCAATTTAATGTGTTTATAAAACTATATACGCCGAATGAAATGACTAAATCCACATTTTTATTTCTCGTACAGTTTCCAAGCCAATGAAAATACGGAATGTAAGCTTATCGAAATGTAATTTTCGATTATTTTAAACTTTGTATGAAAACATTCTAAGCGGTAAAATAAAAACTGACCAGGTACGTTACTTCATGCGCCGAGGATTCCTATATCATTTCTTATGGAAAATGCATTTAAAAATTGAGTCGTTCGTTCACTGTTGACTAGAGAGAATCGTTCATGACGAACGAATCATTGATGAACGACACAGCACTTCTTCATTATTTTGCGTTAAATCTCAAAAACTGAAGTTTCCTGTAATCTTTGCCAGTTTCTTTGTATGTTATTAACCGCATTCCTCCTTAATATTTTATTACTAAACTACTGAACCGATTTAAGTAAAATTTATGTGACACCATCCTGAAAGTGTGCCCTATTAAATAAACAAATATTTTTTTTAAATATGTTACTAATGATGAATTAAATAACCGTTGTTGTTTTTTGAAGTCAGTTAAAAATAATATATCTGAAGACAGACAACATTACCAATTCGTCTTACGCGGACGCTAATGATGTCAGCTGTCGAGCGTCTACAATCTATAGGAGTTTTTGCCTACTGGTGTAAGGTAGAAATTATTCAACAAATATAATTCTACGTTAGACTTTGACTATGTTAATAATATCTGTAATTGCGAAAATCGCAAAAATATTTCTCACGTAACGAGGCAAGGATGAAACATATATAAATGGACACTATTTCCGTACTTTGTAGCCAAAACTTTTAAAGGTGACTGACCGTGAGCGTTATAAAAAAGTATATGTCTATCTTTAGTCAACCCATATTTCATGCATATAATATATTTATAAATAAAATTAATGCCGTAAGACACTACTTCTGGAATCGTTGGTGATGGTTTAAAGAAGAAATTAGGGCTCAACAACAAAGTGTGTGGTTTGTTTCATAATTGTGTGTCCATGTTTCAATAATTTTGAAGTTTGTTTTATTATAATAAGGCAGGCAACTGTATAAGCACAGTAGCTAAGAAGGCAATCGACCTTGCTTATGTTTGGCGTGGTTAGATAAATCTCTGATGATTTTAATAGTACGAGCACCAAGGCAATTTTAAATAAAAGGCTTGATTTTCTTTATATGAAGTTGGACTAAGTCTAAACCAATTCTGACAATTTTAGGGCGGGTTGCCCGATTATTTGAATAAATAAATGACTTCAAAAGTAGGCATATTTAACATTGGCTTTGTGGTAGATGGATGATATGTTTTCATTGATTTCTCCAAAACTAGTCGGTGGAAATTAAAAAAAAACTATTTAAATTAAAGTTAAATAGTTTTTTTTTTTAATTTCCACCGACTTGTTTTGGAGAAATCAATGAAAACATATCATCCATCTACCGAAATATAAAAAAAATCAAGCCTTTTGTTTAAAATTGCCTTGGTGCTCGTACTACCTTAAACAAATAAATATTTTTAAATGATTTTTCAGTAGATAATTATTTTCATCTCAGTCGTTTGACGTTTCTTTTCCTTTTCGTTCGTTGGGTACAATTTACAATTAAAATATTGTCTACATAATGCATACGTCTCTTCAAGGGAAAGCATTTAACTTCGAAATCGAGTCGTTCGGTTTCGATACGGAAAGTGACATCGTGATGAAAAACTTTAAATATAACAAAATGTTTCTCGATATCATAATCAGCTATCATCCGTTCAAATCTTCTTCACTTTTTTCGATTGTTTACTGTGTGAGGTTGACCTCAAGGGGCGGGTACAGATTTTCATTTCGGGGTGGAGTCAATCACTTTTTCTTATGAGGAAAGCAGAAGTGTTTGAAGATAGATCCGCACAATACAATGTTTTCCAATAATTTAGTCCTAATGTATACAGTGTGTCCCCGAATTGAGTTCACAATAGGTGAGATTGACTAAAAATTTTCGAATTGGAATTTCATATTTTGGGATTCCGCCCTGCTTGGTCTGAAACTTATTTTTGGTTTACTTTCGATTTTTTTAAATCAAGTAGGCCTTTACAGTTGAACAAAACCTCTTTTCGTTTCAGGTAAAGTATCTTTTCCGTTTATAGTACGCAAAAGTGTCACTAAGAAAAGTTGTTTATAATGAAAAGTTAATATGGTGTTATAAAAATCTTCAGAATGATCGGCCTACTTTGATAATAGAAGTAGAAAAATATTTATTATTAACGATTACATGATAAATCTTAGATGAGAAAACAGGATGATTAGAAGTGTTCAAATTAACATTCAAATTTTTAGAGTTTTTCAAAAAAAATAAATTAAACTTCAATTACTCTATTTGGCTTCCTCCACGCGATTGTTTTTCAACAAAACAAAACAAAAGTGGATTTCATCAAAGTAGGCCGATCATTCTGAAAATTTGCATAACGCCATAATTTTTCACAGTGAGCAACTTTTCTTAGTGACACTTTTGCGTACTATAAACGGAAAGGGTACTTTGCCTGAAACGAAAAGAGGTTTTGCTCAACTGTAAAGGCCTACTTGATTTAAAAAAATCGAAAGTAAACTAAAAATAAGTTTCAGACCAATCAGGGCGGAATCCCAAAATATGAAATTCCAATTCGAAAATTTTTGGTCAATCTCACCTATTGTGAACTCAATCCGGGGACACACTGTATATTAACAATGTACAAGAATCTATTAGAGATTCGTCGGCATTTAGCACAGAAGAGAATCTCTAACGAGATTCTCGATACCTACGTAAAGAAAAAACTTTGTATCTCTTTTTAAACACATTGCACGCACGAAGGAGTGTGAGATCTGGCATAGTTGAAATTCATTAGGAGGAGTGGAGAAAGATAAAATTTATGTATAATATTTGTTACAAATACATTAAATTATTTAAATAGAATAAAACATACATTGTAAAAAATTATGAATTGTTTACATTCATACACAGTAAAAAATTGCGGTCGAATTTCAACAAAAGCTTCTAGAGATCTCAAGTGATACCAACATAATAAGATATCTAGGTAAATTATGTATTTATTCAAAATTTCGTAGGAAATCGGACATTATTTTTAAATTCTCCGAATCTAGAGGGGAATCAATCCCTCCTCCTGTATCCACCACTGTTATAATTATTTTTTTTACATAGTTATTCGATTATTTCGAGCTCTAGAATGACCTCACGGCCCACATGGTCTTCAACTTTGATTTTTTTAACCAACCTGTATAGTCAGGGGTGTATTTTATTCAACTTATTTATACAATGAAGAGATTTTAGCTTTCAGATTTATCAGTGATTAATACGAAAAAAATACATTAATTTATTTATATTTTAAATAAGAGATTCGTTTAGTTTTTTGACGATTATTCATAAATAATACTGGATGAAGACCAAGAAATGGTACTGTTATTGTTGGGGAATTCGGTGATTTTTCCGTTAGAAAATAATGGTAAAGTTGATAATGCTGCAGTCGGAGTAACTGCGTCTTGTATGGTTGCTTGAACAAATCTTTTTGAAGGTGTCGACATTTTTATTATATTCGTGCGATTTCGTGTTTTTCTTGGCTTTCTTTTATATCGCAATAAGACATAAATGTAGGGATCAAACATAAAATGTAAAGCCATTAATAAATCAGCAGCTAGGTAAAATGTAGTGATGATCTTTGATTTACTATGCGGCGCCAGCTGTGCCAAAGGAATGGCAATCTGCAAAATAAAAAAAATGCATTAATAAAAACATTTTAAAGAAATTTATTTGAAGAATATAAATGCTATGATTTTTTCAATAAATAAAATTATTGACCAATTTTTCAGACAATATATTAACAAAAATATATAAAAGAAATATTTCGGAAATGTTACATATAAAATCAAATAAAAATTCTCTGAATGCTCAATTAGATACAGAAAATTTAAGTAATATATATAATATTATTTTGAAATAATATTGTGTTTTTAATAATTTTTCTTTCTTTTTAGGTACTCAAAATTATTTCCATGACTACTTAATAAATGATTGTTTGTTATTATTTTTTCACTATTTTCATAATCAGTAATAATTTTGAAAGATTCTAGAAAAAGCGAATTAGATTTTAAATATTAATTATTTTTTATATTTTTTAGATCAATTCTGAAGAAGGTACAAATCTGGATTGAAACGTTAATGTATTAATTATATATTTTTTTGTTAATATATTGTCTGAAAAATTGGTCGATAATTTTATTTATTGAAGAGTTCTAATCAGACGTTAATCAAAGATTTGAATTTTGCTATAATTTTTATTGAATTTTTTTTAATTAATTAGAAAGCACTGATCCTAATATTTAGTGGCATAGATGGGACTCCATTTGCACCTCCGACCCTGAAGTGAGTCAGTGAATGGTGTAGATAAATTTGGCTTGTTAAAAACTACTCCACTGGTAATTCGTACATAATGTTTTATTGTGAATTAGCGATAACGAGTGTCTCTTGCATATTAACAATAGACGTCTGAAAAAGTATATGTTTTCTTATTAAATTGTTATTGTTTATCAATCAATAGGTTAGGGTCTTCAGTTATAAAAAAAAACTCAGTAGCAAATATATTATTTTTCGCTAAGGTTTGACACTGAGTTTTTTTTTTAAACTTTAAAAAAAAATTTTAACCTCTTTCAAAATAAAATTAATAGTAAGAAAACATTTTTAAAAGCAAGCTTTTATTTAAATGCTCTAAAAAGAAGTTAAAAAGTTTTTTATTTTTTTTATTTTTAGTGGTTTTGCAATACATACGTAGTTTGCACGTTATTGATCGCTTTCTTCCGTAATAGTTTATTACTAAACTAGAAAAAAAACTGCTAAACCGATTTAAGTAAGTAAAATTCATATGACACCACCCTGAAGGTATGTCTTCTCAAATAGAAAAAAAAGCAAAATCGGTTTACAGATGCTGGAGATATTAAGTGACATATATATAAAAAATCTTCTTTTTTAAGACCTGTCATAAACGACTAAACCGATTTCAAACGAATTATATGGCACCAATCCGTTAATATTTTGAACGAAATGGGGTCGAATTGTTCTTAAAATCTGTTAGCCCATCGAAAGATTATGTAGCTGAACAAAGACTCGAAAAAATATCAAACAGAGTAATCATATCTGTACTAATATATAAAGCTGAAGAGTTTGTTTGTTTGTTTGAACGCGCTAATCACAGAAACTACTGGTTCAAATTGAAAAAAAAGAAATCTAGTTGGATAGCCCATTTATCGAGGAAGGCTATAGGCTATATAATATTACGCTACAACCATTAGGAGCGGAGCATTAATGAAAAATGTTGCAAAATGTACCTCAAAAATAAGCTTCTATTCAGGTGAAATGCACTAACTAAATATATTCATATTAGCGTTGTGAGTACACAACGTCGGATGGAGCATGCGACTGTCAATATCAGGGTCGTGGGTTCGAGCCCCACGTTGGGCGAAAATATTTTATTTTTTTTTTATTTTCTACGTTGCTTTCTTCTAAGACTTACATTTAAATTTATTTTAGTTTTATTTAATTAATTAAAAAAAATATTTAAAAAAGTATAAATACTGCTTTTTATCGACAAAAGCTTTTGAACGGTAACTCCGATCATCATGAAATTTGGACACAACATTCATCTCGGTAAAGTAAGATGAATGGATGTACTCATGTTCCTCCCTTCCCCATTCGTTCTTTTACACCCGGGTGAAACCGGACGGAACCGCTAGTATTATTTATTATTGAAAACCCCTTGGCGATTATCAGTACAAAGTGCATTGACTATGGTTTATACAATGATGTTTAACAAAACATGTATTGAATAATGAATTACTTATAGGCATATCTAGTTTCATCAGTTAAGAACAGTATATAATATAATGTAACAACAATTCTTGCCAAAAACTATCTACTTTTGATTACTTATAAACAATATATAAAAAAAATACCATCACGTTTAATAAAAATTTTTGGAGCCATGCTTAAGTGTAGTCATGTATACTAATGTATAAAGAGGTAAACTTTGATTTGATTAGAAACTGTAACAATTTAGTCACTTCAATCGCAACAATTTTATTATATTATTAGATGTTCATTTAAAAAATAATGCCGCAAACGGTTTTTTATTATTTTATCCGGGGTTTTCTTATAAACCACTGAACCGATTAATATTATGAAATAATATATATATTATATTTTATTGAAGTTGATGTGCTATTTAAAAAGTAAGTGACGTGTTTGAAAATAAATTATTCTAATAGTAGTGACTCGGTCTGGCTTCGCCCGAGTTTGTAGATTGCCACACCGTTTTTTCGTTTCTTGTTTTGTTTTTCTTTAAGTATTATTTACAGGAGTTGTTGAAATATGTTTTGCTAATTATGTTTTTTGTGTTTGTTGCAGATGCTGACGAAACTCTAGTGCAGAATTTTGGTGAGTGACTTGTTTTTATTTATTTAAACTGTTACAGTGAGCTGGAGTCAACAAAAGCCCTCCCGTATTTATTGTGATTTATCTGAAAAAGTTGACTCTTTTAGGGGTTTTGGACATCCAGAATTGTCAGAAGCACACGTGACAGATAAAGTTATCACTGATAGAAGTTTTATATTTCCAAGAAAACTGTTTGAATGAAATACAAATTAATAGTAATGTTTCGAAAATTCAAAAAAGAATAAATAAAACTTCAATTTTCAGTTATGACTTTTAACATATTTTTTATATTTTAATCGGGATCACATTTTCGCGATCGCGTTGTAACTTTCTTATTATATGTTAAATTAAAATCTTTCAAATATTCTTGCCTTTTAGGGTCTCCTTTTTAAAAATTTTGTTGTTAATGTAAAACACAACGTTTTTTATGTAGTTTTAAAAATTCACTCAGTTTGGAACGTTGTGAGATGCATTTTTTTGTTTATTTGATTTATTTATGTAAATATTTTATGTTACCTGTTTTGTATCGCATTTATGTCTAATTTTAATTTAAATTTCAACAAACAGGATTTGAATTATTTTAGAAAAATTCTAATGTGGTACAAAATGGTCGACTTCATCATACAATGGCCGCTTTCACCAATCGCTGCAGTTCTGACTACGACAATAATATTTACTACAATTCAAATCTTTGATTAACGTCTGAATAGAACTCTTCAAGTAAATAAAATTGTCGATCAATTTATCTCAGACCATAATTTATAATTTATGGTCTGAGATAAATTGGTCGACAATTTTATTTACTTGAAAAATTTACTACAATTGCTTACTTAATTTCAAATAGCTGTGTCACGAAAATCTGTTTTTTTTTTTTTTTTTTTTTTTGTTAATATCATTTTTAAATATCTCACATTTAGTTTAATTTTTCAATGTTTAAAAATCCAAATGTTCAAATATGAACGAATAAATTATCATAAACTGGTTAACGGCTGTTGGTGCAAGTGGCCTCAACGCAACCATTCATAACTTTTCGTTTATTGTTAGCTTTAGGGTTATTGCAGCAGTTTAACTGTAACCTGTAGACTTCGATGAAATGTGTAGGAAGGGCATTTTGATTATTTGCACTGCTGTGTTTAGGATTTCTCTCCACAGAGGTTCCATTTGGGAACGTTAGATGTTAGGGTAGCTGTAGGGCGCCGTTCGGCCAACTTTTGTCCTTACGCGTGCAGGTCGGATAGGACAGCGCGGTTAGTAGACCACCTGCGATGATGTCCGCGGTTGAGATTTTAGGTCTTGGCTCGGTCGAGACTGCCTTAGCTTCCAAGCGAAAGTCAATAGCTGTACCTTCCACCGTAAAAATCGTGTTAACTGTGTTTTCAGTAGTAAAAATCGCACTTGTCGTGTTTTCTATTGTGAAAATCGAAGTGCTGTGTTTTCCGCTGTGAAAATCGTACTTGTCGTGTTTTCTGTTATGAAAATCGAAGTGCCGTGTTTTCCGCTGTGAAAACCGCACTTGTCGTGTTTTCTGTTGTGAAAATCGAAGTGATGTGTTTTCCGCTGTGAAAATCGCACTTGTCGTGTTTTCTGTTGTGAAAATCGAAGTGCTGTATTTTTCTGAGTGAAAATCGGTTGTGTTTTCCATAAGGAAAGGTCGCTGTGCTTTGTTGGGGTTAAGGTCTAGCCTCCATCGCGCCAGGAGCGTTAAGGTGGTCGAATTTACCCAGTGGATTTCTGCCTATCGCGAATTTTAGGGACACACAAACACATGTATATTTTTTGTTATTGGATTTCGGTGTACGGCGTGCCGTCTGTCTTCGCATGCAATGTTGCTAAGACACCAGGTACGTCGTGCACTATCGTTATTTTTTAGCTAGCTGCGCATTCCGCGGTCCCTAGGACCCGAACAGGACATCCGCGTTGGACTGCACCTAGGGTTCTAGTCTCAGGATTACTTGGTTTGTAACGCTACGAAATATAGCCTTACAAAAAAAGTTGTCCGGCAATCTAGTTCGAACAACGGGCCTACGTCCTGTCGCAGCAGTTGTAAGTCTAGTCACATCAATAAATGTACAGCTGTTGAGACCAGAGCGAGGACCGACGCCTGCTGTGAAGGGCGATGGTTGTTTTGCGTCTCCGTGCGTAGGATTTTGTGGATTTAGGCTTTTCACAGACAAAGAGTCTAACTAATTTTTGACTTCACGTCGCTCTGGTGAATATTTATTTTTTCAGATTTATGACGTTGAATTTCAGTCTTTTTCCTATCTAAAACTTTCACAAACACGTTTTTCTTCCACCAAAAGTTTTCCTTTAAAATGTAAAAAAAAATAATTTCGGGAATCATTGTGGGCCAGGTGGTTCTTTCAATACTCGTTATCAAATATTTTTAGATCAAATTTTTTTGAATATTTTTTTTAATATGTTAATTCCATCAGTAATAACACCGAGTTCGTTTATAAACCAATTTACGGTGTTTAAGTTTTATGATTTTGGGTTAAAGGCACGAAACAACGTCCAACGATGGCAGACTTAACCTGCCCAGCGATGGAGAAAACTGACAATCATTTTTTAAGCCCAAAATATTTAGTGAAACAGTAAACTTTCAATTTTTAAAAATTATTTTTAATAACTATTATTTTAAACAAAGTAACTATAATTTTACTGTTTTCTAATATTTGAAATTTGCTTTTTGAAGGTTAAAATTAACTTTAAAAAAATATTACAGAGTAGGTTTTTAAAATTTTTTTGATTTCGTAATTCGTTGATATATAACTTAATTCGTACGTAGCCCATGCCCAAATTTCTTTGCAATGATCCCGACTATTCTATATTTTTGTGGTGATGGTAATTTCTCTCCCAGGTTACAGTTGCCTAATTGTAACTCCTGGGAGCGCAGGACTATAATGCATGCTAGTTTGTAAGCTGAAATAAAATCTATTGACAATTGGAAATGCTATTTTTTATTTTATATATCGCGGTTTGGATCGGTTTATCAATTTTATTGACTGTTTCGTGTTTTCCAAGTGATTTTTTTTTTAAATCAAGGACTGTTAATTTTGTAAGTATTTAATTTTCTCATTTTCATGAAACGTCTATTATATTTGCTTTTACCTAAAAATTCGTTTGTTTTTTAGGGAAAAAAATAATTATTAACGACACTACGCCCGACATAAAAGAAAATTTAAAAACACTTAAATATCAGTGAAAAATAAGGTGATTTTATTATTTTTGACGTTATAGTTTTTACGAAAATATAATTTCGTAAAATCCGTTGGCCAGACCCCATCCAAAAAAAGATCCTAGCTATGTTTTATCTATGTACACCTTTGACTATATAATGTAGGTATCTATATTTATAGTCAAAGGTGTAGACATTTTCAAAAATTGTTATTCGAAGTATAATGTATAGCTTGTATCTTATTGCAACCGGCCTTCCTGATAGGGAATTTTTTAATAAAACTTTTTAACGTATCGTGATGTCGTTCATTTCACAGTTTCACAAAATAAAACTCCGTTTGCATATAGTTTATTAAGTGTGAGGTAAGCTTTAATTGAATTGAATATTAAGCATTGCTGATGATATTTAAAAGAAGACATGAGCTGCATCGACAATTATTTTATTTAAATATGATTCAGTTACGAATATAACATCTTTGCATGGCCTTGGTAGGTAATACGAAGAAACCCTTTGTGTTCTATTGTCTTAATTGCTGAAACTTATTAAAACAGTAGAGGTAACGATAAACAATGCTAAGTAATATTATCTCCAATCAATAATCACCTATTTACCATTTGTTAATTTTAGCTTCCTCAATAACTCTACTCCTTTTCAAAGGATGTCCGGCTTATATAAAAAAAATATATATATTTAAAAAAAGACAACAAAGAAACCGTCATTCAATATTGGAAATTTGTTTTGAACTTTCGTGTTAGCCGTAGTTGGGTTGATATATTTTTTATTGTACAATTTTTAGTTTTTTAAAGGTGAATGTATTGTTATTTAGTGACAAAGTTTTAAATATCTCAAAAACCGTGTGGAATATGCGTTCTATTTGTTTTTTCTTCAAAATTAACATATAAGTACCTAATTTCAATGCCTCATTCGGTCCAGACATTGAGATTCGAGAAGGGAACACGTAAACATAAATAAATCCCCATTAAAGTTGTTAAGATTAATTATTTATTAAAAAAAGCCTTTTCCCAACTAAAATATCTTTAAATAAATGTCAATGTTTTGATAAATTTAAATTCCTAGTTGAAACAACAAAAGATCGGAAAGAACCATTTTTTTATTATTGTTATAATAATTTGAAATTTTAGTAGGTATAGATAATTAAATTCTTACTAGCGGTCCCGCCTGGTTTCACCCGGGTGCAAAAGAACGAATGAGGAATGGAGGGACATGAGTACGCACATTCCTCTTAGTTTACCGAGATGAATGTTGTGTCCAAATTTCATGATGATCGGAGTTACCGTTCAAAAGATTTTGTCGTTAAAAAGCAGTAATTATACTTTTTAGTATAGATACTAGATAGATAGATAAATTTTTATTTACAATTTTATATTTACAAGTATTTACATTTGCTCAGTGTATATTTACAAAATTTTCCAACTGATTTTGTGTTGTGTTCAATTATATTAATTTAAAAATGGTTGTTTTGATTTTAATAATTATAATGCTGTAAAAAAAAGCGGAGAAAAAAAAACAGTACCTTCTTGATAATATTTGCTGTTTAGTTGTCATTAACTATTATGTATTTTAATCTTTTATGCTTGTGTTTTGTTTTGTCGTCATAGTTTGCTATATTTTTGGTAATTATACACTTTCACGGTCACCTGGTTTTTTGGCTCTAGAAAATCGAAAAATAGATGGATTTCAATGATCTCGGTCTCAAAAAGTTCCATTTTACGGCGGATTTATGAAAAAAATTAGTTCACCCCGGAATTACAATTCGCATACCCGTTTATCGTTCACCCCGGAATTGTTTTTTTAAAAACTCCACATTTGCCCCTTCCCGTTTCACTGCGAGACAATTCGCATACCCCTTTATCGTTCACCCCGGAATTACAATTCGCATACCCCTTTATCGTTCACCCCGGAATTACAATTCGCATACCCCTTTATCGTTCACCCCGGAATTACAATTCGCATACCCGTTTATCGTTCACCCCGGAATTGTTTTTTTAAAAACTCCACATTTGCCCCTTCCCGTTTCACTGCGAGACAATTCACATACCCCTTTATCGTTCACTCCGGAATTACAATTCGCATACCCGTTTATCGTTCACCCCGGAATTGACGTCAGAAACAGTTATAAAGAATTATATGGAGAAAGTCAATTTTTTTTTGCATTTAAAGTCATGAAACTGTGAGAAATATTGATTTTTTCAATTTTCGTATTTTTTTCCATAAATCCACCATAAAAAAACGAAGATTTAAAAAAAAAAATCATCGAAATCGGATGATTTTTCGATTTTCTAGAGCCAAAAAACCAGGTGACCGCGAAAGTGTATAATAACCACATTTTTAATTAAAGCGTTTGCATTTTTGTTAATAATGGAATAAAATTTTCTTGAAATATTGCGAATGTGTTCTGTAATGTGTTCTATGCTTAGTGATTTATGTATTTCCGATACTTTCATATACCTGGGAAAATTTCCGACAATACGAAAAGCTTTGTTTTGGGCAATTTGAAGTTTTCTGAGGTTTGTTTTACAAGTATAGCTCCAGGCTGGGCAAGCATAAATAAGTGTGGGTCTAATGACGCACTTGTATATTATCATTTTGTTTTTTAAATTAAGAGTATTCGTCCCTGCAAATACCCCCTGCACCCTTCATCTCAAATTTTTCGCCTCGCCTAAAAACGGTTCGCGCTCTCCCGACGCTATTTATAAAGCTAGAGGGTTCTGGTAAACGCCAAATGAAAGACAAAGAATCAGACTACAGATCCTTCAGGCGAATATTTTGAAAAAAAATTCCTGAAAAAACTTACAACCTTTTGAAAAAAATAATAAGTTACGTATAATGTTTCACACGTAGGCGAAACTGTTTTTCAAAAAATTCGCCTGAAGGATCTGTAGTCTGATTCTTTGTATTTCATTTGGCGTTTACCAGAACCCTCTAGCTTTAAAAATAGCGTCGGGAGAGCGCGAACCGTTTTTAGGTGAGGGGAAAAGATTTGAGATGAAGGGTGCAGGGGGTATTTGCAGGGACGAATACTCTTAAGCGAGGACTGTTTGTTAAACACGGGAAAAAGTTGATATATGGTTGCGTAAGATTTGTTAATGATGTTGTTTATGTGTTTAGTAAAAGTGAGTTTTTTGTCGAGATATAATCCCAGGTATTTGACAGTATCGGAAGTGTGAATTTCTTGATTGTTAAATTTTATTTTTGCATGCTGTGTGTTCGGTCTTCGTTTTGTCAGTATAGATACTAAATTTCTTTTAAATCAATAATTACTGAAATTAATAAAATATAATAAATATTTAATTGAAACCACTGTAGGAAAATTATTTTTATATAGGTCCCTATAGTTATAACAGTTTTCAAATGAGTTATTAATTAGATTTATTTAATTTTAATTAGTCGTAAATAAAATTAAAATAAATTTAAATGTAAGAAAGTAATGGAGAAAATAAAAAAAAAATAAAAATTTATTCACCCAACGTGGACTTGACCCCCGAACCTGATATCAAAAGTCACGTACTCTACCGACTGAGCTATTCGGGCTTCTGATCCGCTAGGCTAATATTGGTATATTTAGTTACGGCATTTCACCTAAATAGAAGCTCATTTTTGAGATACATTTTGCAACATTTTTCATTTATGCTCCACTCGTATTGGTCGTAGCGTGATATTATATAGCCTAGAGCCTTCCTTGATAAATGGCTATCCAACAAAAAAAAATTTCAATTCGAACCAGTAGTTCCTGAGATTAGCGCGTTCAAACAAACAAACTCTTCAGCTTTATATATTAGTATAGTTTAAAATAACGTTGTTGCAACTCATCAATGAATTTATAATACAAGTACGTACAGGTACTGTATTAAAATTAATTCTATCTTCCTAAATATAGTAAACGTGTAGAGATAAATAAATCTTTGTAATTTATATATTGCTTAATATTATTTTGATAGAGCTGAATCAATATAGGTACCTAACGATTAAATTTGGTCATCCCCAGTCATGATAATTATTGAAAATAACTTCGTATTTTAATCACGACTCTTCTACTAGATGATAATGTTAACAATAATTTATTTTTTGTTTGTATGTATGCATATTAATTTTCATTTAAATCAATGGAATATTTTCTGATAGTTTTGGCCGAACATCCAAAATACCTATATGAGGTGTTCTACAATAATTTGCAATAGCCTAAAAAGTTGATAAAAGTGCTGATTTGAATTTTAACTGTAACGGAATTATTGTCGCCCGGTTTCACCCGGCTGCAAAAGAACGAATGAGGGGAGAGGGACATGAGTACGCACATTTATCTTAGTTTACCGAGATGAATGTTGTGTCCAAATTTCATGATGATCGGAGTCACCGTTCAAAAGTTTTTTTCGAACGAACAAATTTTGAGTTACATTTTGCAACATTTTTCATTGATGCTCCGCTACTATGTGTCGTAGCGTGATATTATATAACCTATAGCCTTCCTCAATAAGTGGGCTATCCAAATAAAATTTTTTTTTCAATTCGAATCAGTAGTTCCTGAGATTAGCGCGTTCAACCAAACAAACAAACTTTTCAGCTTTATATATTAGTATAGATTAGGTATGACGCTGTTTATACTTTGTGGTAAATCAAATAAAGAGTTTTATTATTATTATTATTATTATTATTATTATTATTATTATTATTATTATTATTATTATTATTATTACGATAAGTCACTGGTATGAAAAATTTTAATTTAGATAATTAGATGGAAAATAATTGGAGGGTACACGGGAAGAAGGCGATTTGTCAGTAAAAATTCGAAATTAATTTTTTTATGCCATCTTGTAGCCAAAAGTCGTACCTTTCTGTTGGTGTATTCATTTTAGACAAGAATACGTTAGGTCAAAAGTTATAAGCGTTGAAAGAAATGCATCAGCAAGTAAATGGTACGATCTTAAACACTTCAAAATGCTCTCCTGCACAATTTACATTTTTTGACAAACCGCCTTCTTCCCGTGTACCCTTCAATTGAATATTTTTTCTTCTCTCTTATAATTAATAAGAAAATATTATTATTAAATGGATCATGCGGTACCCTGTATATTAATCAATCACTCAAAAAATATGTTTTTTCCATAATTCACATCATTTTATTGATAATCTGTTTTTGTTACACAACCCTTGCTTATCTTATCAAAAAGGCAACTGTGAAATTCTCATACCGATTAATAATTTATTAATGTGTTTTTTGTCCAAAATCAAATATTATGAAAAAATGATTCGTCATAAATAATAGCAAAACATTCAGATGAAGATTCGAATTTTTATTTAAAATTTTTTTTTATAGTTTTGTAACCACTTTCACCTAAAACAGATGATGTTAATAACTAGATATTTTTTCTGCGTGAATTGGCTTCAATATCTGAAGAGAATTTAAATAAAATATAATAGACATGTGAAATAATGTTCTAAGATATTTTTTCAACTCTGATGCAGTACATTGTGAATAATTGACCTTTTGTGAAGGTACATAGATTTATCCGTTCCAAATATATTAACTCTCATACGGAAAAATAGCAGCATCTATGTTTCAATTCGGAAAAAAGGATGAATGCTAATAGCCTAAAAACGTATGACTCCCTTCAAAACGGGAATTACTGAGATTATGAGTAAGCATTTTCTTAAGGATAACACGTGCATGATTGATGAATTATTGATAAAGGAAATGATATGTATTGCTGATCCCAAAATAGAATAATGCAGTAATTAAATAGTTCTTCCGAGAATTAAAACAATCAAAACATATTTACGTACCATTTGTGGCATCCAGCAGAACACGAAAGAAATACATATGACCGCCATATATTTCGAAAATGCGACCTCCTCAGCTGTCGCCGTGTTAAATAATATGTGTCCTTGTTGATCCACAATTCCGTTGCAATGCGATGTACTTGCTGAACGGCTGATTCTTCCTAGACAGTTGTGTTTCCGCCTTCCGAAACGGAGAAGTTCACGAATTACGCCCAAATTGCAGCATACTATGCAAACGCTTAGAAGCGACCCTTGAAAGAATATCATACTGTGCAGTCATTATTTCAGTTGGACAAAAAAGGCTTGCCATATCGGAATTTCGAGATTTGCCAATTCTCGAATTTTGGACTAAATTTTTAAACATATCAATTCCGAAATTGAAGAAACTAATTTCAAAAGTTCGGAATTAATGAAAAGATTGAAAATTAATAAATATTTGCTTCAAACGTGAAATAATTTAGATTTTTTACCAATTAATTATTGATGAACTCTCTTGATCTAGATATAAAATATGAGATTTTGAAATTTCCTAACGAATTATTTGTTGGCAAATGTCTGACCAGAAGCAGCCCCGGATCTGGGGGGGCAAACCGGGGCACCCGCTCCGGGCGGCAGTTTCAGAGGGCGTCAAAATCATAATATCATATGGTTGAAAACCACACCTAATCTGTCCTTTTTCAGATTTACTCAATCTGATTGTTTTCTGACAGTTTTCCGTTCATGAAAAACGCCAACCATTATATATTTGTTAATATTTTTTAGTAGTGTATCTCAAACGCTGGAGAGAGGGGGTTCCATTGTCAAGTTTCTGCCCCGGTTTGAAAAAATCGTAGATCTGGGGCTGATCAGAAGTGTCATTTCGCGTTTTCTATGTCAATATTTAACATGAAGGAAGGTTTTGGTTGAGGATCATAAAATAAGCTTTATCAATGTTTCGCTAGTGGCCAACGTTTCGAAAAATTTATTTTAAATTTTTAAATTTTTCGAAACGTTGGCCACTAGCGAAACATTGGTAAAGCTTATTTTATGATCCTTAACCAAAACCTTCCTTCATCTTAACATTCTATTGAATCAACACTACTTTATACTGAAGACATCAATAATTAAACATATTTTGATTAAAAAAAAAGATTTTTTTCGACATTACAACTTACCAAAAGTGAAAAATAAATAAGCGTATGCAATGTCCTTTGGCAATGTGGCATCTCTATACCGCACACATTCGTTGAGATCTTGATTAAAGTAAAGTCCAAAACCAACAAACGGTAAACATGTCAAAATTGCTGCTCCTCCCCAAAGACAAAATATTGATCGTAGTATTGTGTTATAGGTGACATGCTACATAAAGAAATCATATACGTAACAACATTTTCAAATAAGCACTCAACATTGTAAACGATATAAAAAACAGATTTTTCTAGATTATAACTTCTATATGTATCGATTTGAATATTTTTTGAAGGGTAGTATTTAAACGAGTAAATTACAATTTTGGGTGACAAAAATAATTAATTTGGGTTACTGTATTACTAAGTGAGCGACTGACTGCGCGTGACGAAAAATCAACAGAACAGCAACTTACAAACATCCATTTGAGTTACTTAAAATACAAAATGGGAAGCTTCATAATATTTGAGCGACCTAATATTTGTTTGAGTGTCAACGTTACGTCCTGCATTTTTTCAAAATTTGGCAAATGATTTATTTATTCTGAGCGGCATTTTGTTAATAGTTAATTGTTTGAATAGAACTGCGTTTTCTATAAAATATATATTTAATTGACTGTCAATTAAATATACATTTGTTAGAAAACTCAGTTCTATTCAAACAATTAACTATTTAATTCGCATACCCCGTTATCGTTCACTCCGGAATTGTTTTTTTAAAAACTCTACATTTGCCCCTTCCCGTTTCACTGCGAGACAATTCGCATACCCCTTTATCGTTCACCCCGGAATTACAATTCGCATACCCGTTTATGGTTCACCCCGGAATTGTTTTTTTAAAAACTCTACATTTGCCCCATCGCGTTTCACTGTGAGACAATTCGCATACCCCTTTATCAAAAAAAGCGGTGGTTTCCAATCTTCATGAAAATGTGAGTTTTATGTTGTAGTCTCAAAGTGAAAAAAAAAAATAAAAAGTAAAAACAAAAGAAGATATCTGCTTAAAAATTACCGAAGGCATTCTAGTCGCTCACTTAGTAATTTAGTCGCTCATTTAGTAATTTAGTCACCCAACTATTATTTTAATATCTCAAATGGATTATTCACAACCCAATGTTTGTAAGCCCGTTCTGGATTTTATTATTAACCAATATTTGTCGCTAGTTTAGTTATTTTTTCGCTTACTCTATTTCATACCGCTCAAGTTATTAAAACAGTATCTCATCATCAGTCACCAAGTTTTTTTTTATTCGACCGTTTTATAATTCCCCCTTTTTTAATGTTTGTAAATACTTCAGTCCTATTTATTTCGATGTCAATCGGCTGAGCGTAATTTTTCTAATAATTCCTGAATACTGATTGACACACCGACATAATATTGCCAGAAAATCTTATTTGACAATGACTTTAGATTGTGACGACACATATTTCTCCGTAAAATTTTAATAAATCGATCATGCTCGAAAAATAATCGACCGATTGAAATGTTTTTTTTTTAACTGTGTGATCCTATATGTATTTATCAGTATTTCTGCTTCTGAAGCCTTGATTTAAAACAAAAATACTTTTTTTTGTACACTTTCTACTTCGAAAGAACATTTTTCAACTCATTTAGATCAAAATTTAGTTTGAAAAACAATATTTTTCTGTGTAGATCAATCATTTATATTTTTATACCTAACTAAATAAAAAATAAAAATATATGATAACAATCTAAAGTCATTGCAATAGATGCTGATGAGTTCAGCTCTTTAATGTCTATAATCAACTTTTTCTTCTAAAATCATTGCAACTCTAACATTTGATAATTAATTAAATTATAATATAATCATCTTACCTTTTGATACAGGAAGGGTCTTGTTAAAGCCAACCATCTTTCGATGGCCATAACGATGGCTACACATCCCGACCCAAGCCCAAATAGTCTCCATACAACTCGAAACATACAAAACGCATTTGTTTGTGCCATTTCTTCCGGAAGATACAGTTTTGAATTCATTTGTATCAACATTCCAACAAGAGCTATTAAATCATTTGCTGTTAGACACCTTAACATCAACATATGTTTATAATTCTTCGTTCTAGTTTCTGATCGACAGAGAATTGTTAAAGCGGCAATATTACCGATAATTCCAATCGCGTAAGAAACAGTTAAAATTACTTGACACGCCACTGGTATATGCCTGGCATGTACTGAAGTATTATTAAAATTTGCAATTAAAGTATTGTTTAAAATGGCAAAATTTGAAAAATTCATTGTTATTTATGTTAATTGTTTCAGGGTTTATAAAATGGTATATTAGTATTTTATTCTTTTCCTAGACATCTGTAAACTTTTTGATAGATTGTCGTTATTGTTAATTAGAACCATTAATTGCATTTTTGTCGTTTAAATAATTTACACGAAACTTTTGTACACTTAAAATTTTATTTAAATATTTTTTTATTAAGCTGATACAAACTCGTCAACAAAACAATTTATTATTATTTGCGAGAGATTGTGCTGTTAAACGCTATGTATCAGCAATGTAACTAAATTAAAACAATGTTTGGCTGGTAAATAAATACAGTAGATCGCGTAAGGATCGCGGTTGTGATTGGAATAGTGAGGACCATTATTATAATTTTAAGAGAACTCGATGCGATTTTCACGTAGGTCTACGTCTTGAATACATTCTCGGGCATAAGCCACCGGCCACTTCGACATACGCATATAACCAGGGCCGTAACTAACTTTTTTGGGGCCCTGGGCATATCCTCATCCTTGCCCCCCACCCCTCCCTCCAACACTAAATTTTATGAATTATGTAAAGCTACTTATTTCTCCAAAATAATAGTTTTAACCGGTAGTACTACCAGAAAAACAAATTCTAAACGGCTTCCACTGATTTGGGGCCATTCAAGTAGCACGAATTTTGGTAATTTTTGACCCCCTCTCCCCTTTGTCAGCAAAAGTAAGCAAAGCTCTTACCCCCCCCCCTATGCTTATGTTGTTAGAACAACAGTAGAGGGGGGGGATGAACTACTTATCCTTTGTCGTCTTTGGGTAAAATGATAAAATGTTTGCAAAGGAGTCATTTGCAAGCTAAATAAGTTTCGATGAAAAACTATTTTAAATTTTCAATATGCGTTTATTAGTTTATTTAGTAGGTAATATACATGTTTATAAAATATAAAATATGGAATTTCTTTCGTGCCCAATGATTTATGCGATTTAAATAATTAATTAATAATTAATAATAATTAATTTAATAGTTAATAATTTTGCCCATATTATGTACATATTCTTTTTGGTACGTAACACGGAAATTTCTCGTATTAAAATTATTTTGAACATAAAACTCGTGTACAATTTTTAATAACGATTTTGACAGGAATTTTATCTAAACCCAATGGTAGTAGAGTGTTACCTTAACACCATCAGAAATTATTAGTGAACGAACTGTTTGAAATGTTAATTATTATATAGGTACTTCTTTCTTTTTATAACTTACAGATGTCATCCTAGTATATAATTCGCAACAATAGAATTCTTATTTCATTAAAATAGTCGAATTTGGCCACACTTCATTTTCGTCAAATATTATTTCACAAGCTAATTAATTACAATAAAAATGAAAAATATGTATTTATTGAAACACAGAAGTGATTATTTTTTTGATAAACTTAATTGTATTGAAGCTTTTTCTTATTTCTGACTTTTTGTAAAAGATACGACATGGTACGTACATGTGAAGCGAGTCGGGGAGTCCATCTACTAAAAGAGATATAGTAAACGCCCTAAAAACCAAAAAACACTCTTGAAACGCACAGAAGACCACAAAAATTCTGAAAATGTTCCTAAAACCGTTTCCATCCATTTATTACTGTAATTTTTTAGTGACCTTAATTTTTTTAAGCTAAATTTCGTATTTGGGTATAAAGACATTAAAACGCGTGTGTTCGTAGTGAATATCCATATATGTTAAGAAATGCATGTAACAGATATTTTAAATGCTTTAGTTTTCCGTCTTAATGTCTAAAGTTGTCTCTAAAGCGGAATTTAAGCTGTATTAATGCTACATTAGTCTGTTTTATTCTGCACCAAACAACATGTAATTCCAGAGCTCATCATATGTATTAATACGCTAAGGTTAAAGATGTTTGCCTCCCTTTTTAGAAAAAAACTCACAATTTTTCCACATAAATTATACATCATTTTACAGATAATTGCTTGCTCTACTGACATCGACAACTAAAAAAATTATTATTGCTTTTGTTTTTGTAAATTAATTAAAATACAGCAACGCTGAATAACGTCTGCCATCTGACGGCTTTAATTTTTAAACAACGTCAACACTTCGATCTGTCATCTGACCTTCATATTGTAATACAACAGACACAATACTGCATACTGCTATCTGACGGCTTTAATTTTGAAACAGCGAGCAACGCTGAACAACGACACAGCAATGCTGCATGATGCCATCTAACGGTTTAGCTCAACGCTTTTGCTACTTGCGCCTCTATATGACAATTTTAGTAAAATATTTCTTCGATCTGTCGTCTGAGCTTCATATTGTAATACAACAAAAAGAAGAACGTTATAAGCAGTGTGCAAAATTAGAAACGAATTGAACACCTGCAATCATATTTAAAAAATAATTTTGTAAAGTGATAATTATTGTACTTATTTAGTGCGAATAATTCGCACAGGTCACACTAGTTTTATGGTAATGTGAACTAATAATTTAGTGATAGGTTATATTAATAGACAATTAAGTTTGTCTTCAATATTTTGACAATGGAAAAACACCCGCAATGCCGTATTCAATTGTATTTTAGACAACTTGATTAGCGCCAGTGTAACTTAAGATGCATAAAAAAGAAAAGTGCTTAACTTTTTTTATGAACTCCTTTTTCATATGTTTTTCATTTAAATCTTTGTGCAAATAAACATTTTAATTCAATAATTGATTCCAGTATTGTCACAATTCGGCGAAAATTTGTTTACTTTGTTTTGTAGGTCGTAAAATCTACAAATTATGTTATTATTTATTAGTAGATATATTTTTTTTTAATTGCGTTCTGCTACTCAGCCTTTTTGCACGAGAAGAATAAAATTATATATGTTACGGCTAGAACCCGAAGTGCGGTTACACCTAGTTTTAGCCGGTTAGAACTAGGTGTAGCCACTTACTCTTGGTTAAATCTAGTATTAGCCGATTGTTCACTGGTAAAACTAGGTCTAGCCGGTACCATTCCGGCTAGAACTAGGTCCAACCAAATCCTAGTGGCTGTTACTAGGTCTAGCCGATATCATGCCGGCTAAAACTAGATCCGACCAAACCTATTACTAGGAGTAACCTATAGGTTTGCTACCCTGGGTGAAAATTGTTCTACTAACTCTAGAGAGCCACATATTTCTGGCTTTTAAGATATTAAAAAACACCTAATAATAAGAAACGTAGGGAAAATAAAATTCAACGAATTTATTTTAATAATTGACTTTTACTAAAGTAGGACTACAATTTTAATTTTAACATATAAGAAACAATCAGCAACATTTTTTTAACAACAGAAAATAATTGTATCTTTTATGACTAAGAATATTATTATTATTATCAATCACACTTTTATAAATCAACACAATTAGTTATTTATTTACAAAATCAATCTGAACGAAATCCATATGCAGTATATTATTTCACTGAAATAGTGAAAGCATAATAATATTAAACGAATATATCGTCATAATATTTTTTTAGAAGGCTTATATATAAGAAAAATTTAAATGTCACTGTCGGGACTTGAACCCGAAACAACCAATTTCGCGTTGGCTGAGTTGCATTACTCTACAGTGCCCACGACAGTTAATTCATGATTTCTCTTATATATAACACAATGCACCGCAAAATCCACTACCTGCGAGAGCTAATAATTTTAATAACAACACTACAAGAGTGTTGACTTTCTCTAATTAGCCGGACAAGCTGATGTAACTAATAAACAATGAGAAAGATTTAATAAATACTTGCAATATTATATACAAAATCAATCTGAACGAAATCCATATGCAGTATATTATTTCACTGAAATAGTGAAAGCATAATAATATTAAACGAATATATACTGCATATGGATTTCGTTCAGATTGATTTTGTATATAATATTGCAAGTATTTATTAAATCTTTCTCATTGTTTATTAGTTATTTATTAGAACAATTCAAACTTGAGTGACATTTTGATCTAGTTTTAGCGGCATGATATCGGCTAGACCTAGTATCAGCCACTAGGGTTTGGTTGGACCTAGTTCTAGCCCCGGAATGGTACTGGCTAAACCTAATTTTACCCGAAAACAATCGGCTAATACTAGATTTAACCAAGAGTAAGTGGCTACACCTAGTTCTAACCGGCTTAAACTATAGGCGTAGCCGCACTTCGGGTTCAAGCCGTAACATATACATGTATATCTAAATATATTATAATTAATAAGTTAGTAGATTTTTAAAAAAAAGTATATATTAAGGATGTATGTTGTGTATCCCAAATCATCGAGAAATAAATGAAATTTATTATTTCTTTATGTATATGCGATAAGTACCAAAAATTTCAGAACTGTTTATGAAATTAAAATTAGCTCTTATGAGAAGATCGCGTATTTATATACAAATACCAAATACAATAATCTACGTTTTCTTTGTTGTGAAATTTCTCCAGAAAGTCGTGTTGATTGATTTCGTTTCTGTAAACAGTTTTCAAATTATGTATAAGTAGCAGCTGGTAATGGTAAAAAGAGTTGAAAATTTGCCCCTCCCCCCCTCTAGGTAAAATCGTTGCTACGCCTATGATTTTGTCAATATTTAATAATGTTTTGTTAAATACTCAATAAATCTATTTATAATGAAGTTTTGAACTTTTTTGTTAGTTAAAACTAAACTTCCTTACAATAAAAGTGTAATAGCAGGTATTGTTGTTAGAAAATTCAAATAAACGTATTCTTAGATATTTTGAGACCGGAAATTAATTTCACTTAAAATTTATAGGTTAAATAACATCTGCATTACCTGCATGCTTAGCTGCTAAACCATAAAAAATACAGAGCTGGAAATAACAATATTATGTTTACAGATTTCGACATGCCTTTTTCTGCAAGCATATAGTAACATTTTTAATTTTTTTTCTGAATGACCGGTTAATGTTGTCCAGCATCTTTCTGTGTTCTTTTATAATAATTACGAAGTAAAGCAATTTAATTTACAATTAATAACTCTATCGGTTGGTTTTTAATTGCATACGTTAAATAAAAATTCATTTGAAACGTACAAAATCTATTTTTGTATTCATATACACACATAGCTAAGGTTACAGTTCCGTCTAAAGATAGAATCATAGTTCTAAAAAACACGCGTAGATCACTTTAGAAGTTCATTCTTAACAAAATTTTAATAAAAAACCTGTGAAAAAATTGTTAATATTTACTTATTTGTCAATCATTAACGTATGTACAATATTAATTTAATTTTGCTTTTGCGTTATTAATAAATACATAAATAATTAAGTCTTACACGTGCTTTTTGATTGGCCTAAATGGCGAATTAAAAAATCTTCGTTGACCTATTAATATAAATATAATTTTTATGTTTTGTAAAATAAAAGCAATGCTTGCATTTTTATTTTTTCTTATGGTAAAGAAGACAGTGTTAAATGATTACCCACATATGTGACAAAATACTGCAGTAATAATTCGCTGTTACAATCACTGTCAAGTCAGATTTTCTAACAACGCTTTCTGCACCCGTTGATATTATTAGAAATTATAACGACCAATTAACCAGACTTTAATAAAATTTTGTTAGTTAAGGAGGTTGATCTGTTACAGTCCCAATCAAAAGTAAGTCGAATTGTAAATGGGAACTTTTATAGTTTATAAGTCGATGATACCAATAAATTATTGTCATAAAGGCATAAATAAAATTTTTTTTAATAGGTATTAATTAATCATTTCAGTACTTTATACTTAATGGACTAACTTTTGTATTTTTTGTACAAAGTTAGGTTAAAAAAAATAAATTTATGTAAATATCTGTATTTTACATATTTTTTGCAGTAAATAATTGAAAAAAGAAATTAGAAGTAATAAAAATTTAAATTAAATCATTAAAAAGATGAAAATTCAGTTAAAATTGTTAAATCTGTCAAGAATAAAAGTCCATAATCGAAAAGTGCTAAGGTTTAATAATTTTTTTTATTGATTAAAAGTCTCCTAATGAAATTGGAAAAAATATTAAAATATGCGTTAGACATCGGTGCTTTACATAGATAGTTTTCGGAACTGCTGATATTATTTGGTTATTTGCAAAAAAATAAAATGAACAATTTGCATGCTAGCTCGACATATTTTCCATAAGACTACATGTAAAAGTTTTTTTAAATTTTTAACTTTATAAATCTCCTAATGATTTTGGATTTTTTACAGAAAATTTTGTCATAAAAAAATCTATTAAAAAATCTTTATTTCAGATTTTTTTCATTATCTTCGTAAAACGGCTCAACCTCCTTAAGTATAAAGTTTCAGGCTAAGTGTGGGTTTTATCAAATGCAAAACCTTTTTCGAATTCTAGCAATGAAAAACAATATACTTATAAGTTATATAAATACAATTACTAAAATATCAATAAAACTATTACCTCATAAGTTTAAAAAAATTAAATTGAATTTCAAATGAAAGGATGTACAATTTTATGGATTTTTATACGTACGTTGTTTTTTATTGTTAGAAGTTTTTATGTTCTTGTATCCGAGACTCAAACATATAGGCTGAAATGATTTTTAACGCCTGGTAAAAGTTGATCGTTAATTCCTATTCAATCTGAAATAAGCAAACATATTTTCGAGAACACGGCTTGCAATTAGCTGGCATAGTTCAACTGTAATAATTTGTTCTTTTTGAGGCTTTGTTTATAGATTTCATTATCGTTTTTTAGAAACAGTATTTTCGTACTTTGAATGTAGTTTAAAATTTGCTCACTAGATGAGGTTGCGTTGCTTATTTCATGTTTAAAATCATTGATTCAATTTGTAGATGATATGTTCCGTGCTTGTTACGTGAAAACCCTTTTAATATTACTGCAAAACAGAACACAGGTATATTTTAATATTTTTCTGCACAAAACGTATTAAAAAAAATGTTGTTGCATTATTTTTTTTTAATAAAAATCAAGTACCTAAATACCTCCATATTAGTATTTATCGAAATTAAAATTAGTGCTGTGTAATAATAAGCAATCTCAGTTTTTACATATTTATTTATGCCAAAATACGGTGAACTGTTTCTTAGAATTATACTGTATTTATTTTGTAAAATAAACGCAGGTACTATCTGCCATATGAAAAAAACAGATTGTGCTTACAGAGTTGGCTTGAGTTGTTTTTGCACTACCCCCCCTATAAAATAGCTGCTTTACATGCATGTATTCAGGTATAAAGTGACCCATTACGCACTAGTGAAGTAAAGTAAAACGAAACGGACCGCGCTGTACCAATTCCATAGTAAATCACAGTTTGTCTGTCCGTTGTTTTTTTTTTTTTGTTTTTGTAACGTACTGTTTAGAAGTGATGTTTAAAATAAAGATAAGTAGTTCTCGTGTGTTTATCCGCCACAAAAAAAAATACACACAAGGAACTTTGCTTTATGTATGTCGACACCCGGACGAAACCGGGGTGGACAGTTATTATAGCTCTAAACCTTCCCCAAGAAATAAGTTATCGAATGGTAAAATTCGCAATCAAACTCGTTCCCTAGTTCTGGTATTTTTAGCTAACAAACAGATAAGACACACCGCGGGGAACTTTGCTTATTGTATAATATTATGTGGTGAACATGGATTGTTTTGTGACATAGTAATAGTTTTCTGTCCGTTTGTACAGTGAACAGTTTTACCAACTTTTTTTTATTTGGTACTAAATATTACGATTTTTCCAATCAAATCTGCACCATATAATATATCTACGGTCTGCACGTAATAGAGAAAATGATGTTTATATTATGTATACTCTATTTTCTTTAATACGACACTGGATTAACTGGTAGCACGCTTTTCCTGAATTATAGGCATGCGCATTGAAAAGACGACAGTTTTCAGACCTCAACTAACCTTAAACGATTTTAAACTTTGAATGTTACAGTCTGTTTTTATTGATTTAATTAGATACGAATCGTTTATAAAAAATGAATAGTAAGGAAGTGAACGAGAATTCGGCAAAGTCACGTAAGAGTGAAGAATTGCCTAAAAAAACAAAAATGACTCACGAAGATGAAAAAATATATGAAGAAGTATTTAAAGGCGCCAGAGTAAATACCATTGACGAGAAATTTGAAAAATTGTGTCAGAAATATATTGAAATGTATAAAAACAATAAAAAAACTGAAGCAAAATGTAGTGCTATCGAAAATAAATGCAGTAAAATAAATAATGTTCTTGACCATACTAAAACCGAAAACCAGAAATTATTATTGGCAAAAGGAACACTGGAAAATCTCTGTCGTGAACTCCAAAAACAAAATAAAACTTTAAAGGTATGTTACAGTATTAATGTAAACCCGAAAGGTAAAATAAGAAGAAAATGTTTGAAGTGTGTTATAAAATCAATTATTAGCTCTTATCAAGACTTGTTTAACTTTTAAAGTTCAGATTATAAATACGTTATTTGAATCCACAAATGTACCGTGTGATAGATTATATTTATTGGTTTAAATATACAAATCATTGTTAAAAAATACGTCAGAAAAAATATAGTATATATAATCAGTTAATGTAGTATTTAGGAGCATTAATCGCTTCTAAAAATTCTTTATACGTGTAAAAACATTCTTTACCTAAATATTTAAAAAGCGTTTTTTTTTAAGTTTTAAGGCTCTGATATATATCATAGCAATAATATTATTATTATCTGTGTAAATGAAAGTTTATAATTCAACTTTTTTCACCAAATTTCAGTTTTTATTTTTGTTAAACCTTAGCTGCATTACAAAAACTAGCAAATTTCGAAAAAATCAAAAAGAGAACATGCCCAAGAAAAGGCTTCAGATATTAGACATTTTCATAATTTTTGTTTGATATGATTTTCTTTTTTTCCAAGAGACATTTTGACGAAAGTTGTTAAATTTTATTTGTAGGAAGAACAAGGTCAATTCATAAAAGAAGCCGAACAACGTCACAGACAAGCCCAAACAAAGTTCAATACAACTTTGAATGAACTAACTACAGTTATTGAAAAAAGTAGTGAAAAAACAATGAAATTGCGCGAAGAAAACATTGACATTACGACTAAACTGAAGAATTTATGTGAACAAGTTCACAAACGCGATGAGCAGCTAAATTCAGTTATGAAACATATGGAGTCCGAGAAAAAAGTTCTGGAGAAAACTTTAGAACAAAGGGATTTGAAAATACAAGCACTGCAGGATTTAGCAAAAACTGAAAGAGAAGCGTTATTGATTGACATTGAAATGTATAAAAAACGTTGCACTTCGTTAGAAGAAACAACCCATTCTTTCCGTGGACAAATGGAAGAATACAAATCGAAATATGATGAATTTCATAATGTCGTTAAGCAAAGCAATGAAATATTTGATGCTTTTAACTCAGAAGTCTCAAATTTACTTCAAAAGTTGCAAAAAGTCGAAACAGCTAATTCATTATTGAAACAAAATTTAGATGCATCAAATGCAAAAATAATAGAAATGGTACAAGAAAGACAAGTTATGGAGGCAGATATTAACGAGAAAGATAAGAAAGTTGTTCTGTTGACAGGACTATGTCGTACATTACAAAATGATAGATCTAAACTTCACGAAGAGCTCAAAAAGTATGAAAAATCACCTAAACTCTGTGACGAAATTGTTGATATTAAATTGGACCTAGAGGAATCACGTGTGCCAATAATTCCGCAACATGAAACTAAACCGCTTCAAAATCAATCGTCCACTGTCAATCCTGTAAAAAATCCGACCAACTCAAATGAATCAAAAAAGAATTGCAAAAAGCAGAAACAAAATCCAAATAATCAAAGACAAACATCAGGTCAAAAATGTACATCAAAGAAAAAAGGTGGACTATTAACTAGTAATCATCAGTCAGGAGCAGTTGAGTCATCTGATACTTTCACCTATATCAAAGATAATTTGTCGACTTTACAAAAAAGTCATTTAGATTTATTCAAAAAATATCAAGAGGTCGTCAAAGACCCAGTTGTTGCATTGCAAAATGTTAATGAAACGGTTAAAATAGATCAGGGCTCTAACAATTTACCAGGAGAGAATTTACCAGAAACTAAACAGAATTTAGCAGAAGACCCAAATGGAAATAATACAAAACAACTAGTTAACATTTTGAACAACTTAGAAGCAAGTAATACTACGGTTGAAACACCGAAACGGAATTTGTCTGAAAAGGAAGAAATGTTAAGGAATTCTAAAATTTGTCTTCGAATTTTGGAAGAACAATTAGCAGAAACTTTAGGTATACAGTTGCCTTCAAATGCCACTGATTCAAATGATGACAATGCTGGTAATAATGATGATACACGTTTGACTGACATGTCGCTGACTGAAAAAGAAAAGGCTTTGAAAGCTTCAAAGGAGAGCTTGTTGGCTTTGGAAAAACAGTTATCTCAAGCTTTGAAACTGAATGATACGACTGAACAGAAACAAGCGACGTATGTACAACCCGACGAAGATAAAACCATCCCTGATACCGAGTTGCTAGAAAATATTGAACCAGCATTGTAAAAAATCATTAATATTGTAAACGCATAGAGATGATTAGAAAATCCTGGAATAATGATAATTGAGTTCTTTGAATTATTAAATGTCGGAAAAATTAATTTAGAAATAATTTATAATTCTAAATTTTTTGTAAACAATTGTCGAAGAAATTTTTCCTATCATAAATTCTCAACAACTTCTCATCTCTATATAAATAAAATATATCACTAATCATTCTATTACCTACTCACTCTACAAAAGTGTATGACCGAAAAAAACTAAATTAAGAACTGTGCTTAATTTACTATACAAACTGTATCTGAAGAAGGTTTATTTGACCTAAAAATTTGCCAATTTTAAATAATTCTTAATTTCGTTTTTTTGTCATCCATCACGCATATTTAACATAGAAACACTTCAGATTTCTATGATCTTTTTATGTTTAATATTGTACTTTATAACTGTATTTTGTATTGTACGAATTTTTTTCCAAATATATCAATAGCGTTGACTTTTGACAAGATGCTTTCAGAGATAATTTTTGATTATTATTGACAGGTAATTTATAACTTTTCATCTAACAAGAGAAAGTTATTGGTAAATTTTTTTATAAATCATTTAATACTGTAGTGTCAAACTGCATTTAATAAATATACTTGCATATTATTGCATAACAAATTATCGCAAGATGTATTGTTTATCATGCATTGTATGCATGAAGAACAAATTATTAATTATCATTTTACTTACTAGCTTATGCCCGTGATTTCCCTCCCATTGAAGATCCGCTCACGCCGAAACTATTTCATGATAGACTAGGTAGTTCATATTATTATTGTAGAATAAAATTGTCTCATAACCTTTTCTTCTTTCATCCATAGTAATAGTTGCATCCTAAACTGTACCTAGTGAATTAAAATCATTATAATAAGGCTAAGTAGAGAGTGCATTTATTTATAACGGTACATAATAATGTATGATGTACTTTTATGATAGGTAATATGACGGGTGTCTTGACCAGCTGAGGTAAATATCCACTTGCACAAGCTGAGTACTAGAAATAGGTACCTGTACACTGAATGCAGTGGATCCTGTACTTTATTATTAACATCAGAAGCTTTCAACGATATTTATTTATTAATTGTACTAGTGTGACATGTGCGAATTATTCGCACTAAATAAGTATAATAATTATCACTTTACAAAATTATTTTTGAAATATGATTGCAGGTATTCAATTCGTTTCTAATTTTGCACACTGCTTATAACGTTCTTCTTTTTGTTGTATTACAATATGAAGCTCAGATGACAGATCGAAGAAATATTTTACTAAAATTGTCATATAGAGGCACAAGTAGCAAAAGTGTTGAGCTAAGCCGTCAGATGGTATCATGCAGTATTGCTGTGACGTGTTCAGCGTTGCTCGCTGTTTCAAAATTAAAGCCATCAGATGGCAGCATGCAGTATTGTGTCTGATGTATTACAATATGAAGGTCAGATGACAGATCGAAGTGTTGACGTTGTTTCAAAATTAAAGCCGTCAGATGGCAGACGTTGTTCAGCGTTGCTGTATTTTAATTAATTTACAAAAACAAAAGCAATAATAAATTTTTTAGTTGTCGATGTCAGTAGAGCAAGCAATTATCTATAAAATGATATATAATTTATGTGGAGAAATTGTGAGGTTTTTTCTAAAAAGGGAGGCAAACATCTTTAACCTTAGCGCATTAATATATATGATATTTATCCATATTTGTGTTTGAAATACAGTTTTCAATGTTTTTTTTGCGGTCGTTTAATGACGAATGCAGACCATAGTTATAATACGCGCCACGCATCTAAAACGCTCGGAAGTTAGATGCAAATGCGGGCTTGCGCTTGTACAGTCTGTTGAAAATCTACAAACTCGCAACTCAACAAAACTGAAATAACAATAACAACTTGACAATAGCGTACTCGACTGTACTTTAAAGCAGGAAAGCGACAAGTGACAAAGGCAACGAGCAATCACGGCCAATCACCGACGAGCGCACGTTCCGTGCAGGTAGCTGGGAGGTGGTGGGAGTATCAACGGCTATAAATGTGCGGTTGTAAACGACACTAGTCGAGCCTTCGGATAGGTTCTCTGGGGAAGCTTCGCTTCCCTTTGTGGAGCCTACGTCAACACTGAAAAAAGTTTCAATTTGACAGCACAGACCCTATCCGAAAAAAGTTTCAATTTGACAGCAAAATCCCCATTAACAAAATGATCCGCCATTTATTGAATTCATTTGTTACAAAAAATGTGATAAATGAAGAACCGCTCGACCGATTTTGTGCAAACTTCACATAAACCATCTACTAAATAGTCCGAACAAAGCCTAAACATTTGGTTTGGATAGGTGAGCTCGTTCTTGAGTTATAAAATTACAACGAAAAGTAGCATTGATTTTTATGGACATTTGTTACAAAAAATGTGATAAATGAAGAACCGCTCGACCGATTTTGTGCAAACTTCACATAAACCATCTACTAAATAGTCCGAACAAAGCCTAAACATTTGGTTTGGATAGGTGAGCCCGTTCTTGAGTTATAAAATTACAACGAAAAGTGGCATTGATTTTTATATATATAGATTAAATATATGTATTATACCTATAATGCACTAGCTGGCCAACAATCGACTGGGTGGCGATCATGCCTTAAGGCGCAGAGATCGGATGCGCTGGTCGCTTTTTAGGACAGTGACCTTCTAATATGAACCCGGTCTCAATCATTGTTAAACCTTTCACAAATTATAGCACTCATTCGGGATGGCCAAGTTTCGACGTTCAGAATTATTATAATTTTCTTTTTGTATCCGTTTAAATTCTTTGTTTGAAACACAGAGGCGTAGACAACAAATGCCTTTCGTCGAATCAGATTCCGAATTACGAAAAACGATTTTTTATTCGTGTACGAAATCATAACAGCAGTTTATGTATGTAGTAGCGTAATGGGATTAATTGTTTACGAGACGAGCGTCAGCGAGTGATAATACCAATACGTAAGATATATATGGCATTTTCTCACGCACCTTCTAGAAAATAACTGTTTTTCACTTAATTGTCAGTAATTTAAAGAAATTTAACAGCTCATCTGTAATAGGTAGGAGTGTCTAATCAAAAATTCAAATAATAGGCTTTTATTAAAATGTAATGCTTTTATGCTTAAATGTGACACACGTAAATGAATCATAGTTATTAATTTCGTGAATAGTTTCACTTGATTGTCGATTATTAAGTTAATAATAAATTATTGGAGATCAATAGGCATATTTGCAATAAAATGCACTTTCTTTCGAAGTTTGTAGAAATATTGATTTTGTTATCAATATAGATAAAAATCACATTCAGCCTTCAGAATACGAAAAAAAAATAATTACATTGATAATTTTAACCTAAAAATGATTGAATTTAATATTCCGGAATTTCCTATGAAGGTTTTTCCTTTTTAGGATTTATCAAAGGAATTAAATCAATCATTGATCAGAAATAAAATGTTAAATTAAACATAAGGTATATTGTTGTTTGAACAATAAATATTATCATAAATTGTTGTTATTTATAAAGGTTTTTCATTTTTAAATTTAAATTAAAATTTAAATAAATCATTGCTTAATATTACATTTAACACGCAGTCCAAAATTAACTATGTTTCATACTTATTCATGACTATAGATTGTTGAATTGGTTAAAGAATCTGATTTAAAATCATTGCTTTTTAATAAGAAATAAACTTGCATTCAGGGGACTTTTTTGTTAAGACACATAAATGTAAAGTTTATCAGAGAAATATTATACATCATATTCTTGTGACAGACGAAAAAGTATTTATTTTAGCACAAATCGTGTAAACTGTATGTTTTGGAGAAAAAGTATTTTCTGATTTCATTATTTACCTATATGAGCTAGGACCGATTTCGATTGAGGCATAATCGTCTTGATGTAAAGTTGTAAAGTTGCGGCTCTCCAGTTCCATACGCAAAAAATAATTATTTTATTATATAAACCCTTAAAAATCGTCCAATCGATCCATGATTGAGTACCATATCTATCTCTCAGCCATTTTCACTCGCGTCTCACCCGCACGCCTCCGTCGCGACGGGTCGTCCTCGGATATATATATTATATCTATATAAGCAAATAGTATAATACCGAAACGAAAATGTTTAGTGGATCTTTAAAAACTGGGAAATTTTGTAAATTGTACCTTTTGGCTCTTCCGTCTTAAAAGGTTGCCGACCCCTGGTCTAGCGGTTTGGGCTCTAGGGGCAATTGCAGACAGACGATAGACAAACAGAACGAATTTTTTATTTAAAAACTACACTTTTGGCTATACAAGCAAGTTCAAAACATATAAATTCACCACAAAATCAATATTTTTACTCGATCATAGGACTTTCGCCTGTATAAATCCGTATTTGAGAAAGTGAAAATTATCCTTTAGGTATAACTATAACAGAGAAAGCTACAATTTTGCAAAGTATAGTAATATTAACTATGATATTTATTTATTATGACCAACTCAGTAAGTAATCATATGGACACATACGTTCATTAATTTAAGTTCTCGTGTTTACGGTGTATGCATCAGCGAATTATTATGAAGGCAACTAGATATATGAATCAAAACGGGAAAGTTGCCGAGCTAAAGATCTAAAAACGCAGTCTCTAGAGGGCCTTCATATAGCTCCAGAAACCATATCTTTTGGAGATGTCTTCTAACTTTATCTTAACACTAGCGGTCCCGCTCGGTTTCATCTGGGTGCAAAAGAACGAATGAGGAAGAGAGGGACATGAGTACGCACATTCATCTTAGTTTACCGAGATGAATGTTGTGTCAAAATTTCATGATGATCGGAGTTACCGCTCAAAAGTTTTTGTGGATAAAAAGCAGTATTTACACTTTTTTTAAGTAATAAATTTCTTTTAAATTAATTATTACTGTAATTAATAAAATATAATAAATATTTAATTGAAAACACTGTAGGAAAATTATTTTTATATAGGTACCTATTGTTATAACAGTTTTCAAATGAGCTATTAATTAGATTTATTAAATTTTAATTAGTCGTAAATAAAATTAAATTAATTCAATAAATAAAATTATCGACCAATTTTTCAGACAAATATATTTACAAAAAAAGTTTTGAAAATTAAAATAAATTTAAATGTAAGCCTTAGAATAAAGTAATGTAGAAAATAAAAAAAAAAATAAAAACATATTTGCCCAACGTGGGGCTCGAACCCATGACCCTGATTTAACAGACGCATACTCTACCGACTGAGCCAGCCGGGCTTGTGAGCGTGCAACGCTAATATTGGTATATTTAGTTGGGGCATTTCACCTGAATAGAAGCTTATTTTTGAGATACATCTTGCAACATTTTTCATTGATGCTCCGCTCCTATTAGTCGTAGCGTGATATTATATAGCCTATAGCCTTCCTCAGTAAATGGGCTATCCAACAAAAAAAATTTTTTTTCAATTTGAACCAGTAGTTCCTGAGATTAGCGCGTTCAACCAAACAAACAAACAAAACTCTTCAGCTTTATATATTAGTATAGATGAGAGCGTTTGACAGTTCGTAAGCATTGTTTGTTTATTCACAGCTGTTCGTATCGGCGCATTTGAATTGCTCGGCTACTGCTTTTTTGACCTTTTGATTTTAAGCGACTCAGAATTCTTAATTAATATTTTTTTGACTGAAGCGTTTCTTTTTTATTTAAATGGTATATGAAAAGGCAGCTTTCCCTGTTATTGTATTTACATACATTTTTTTTAATGTTGCGAAAGTAGTGACAAGGTTATTCCAATATTTTTACAAAGGTTATAATTTTATCGTTCGTAAATCATGCATATCCTGCAATTTATAAAAATCAAGATTGTTAAAAATTCGATAGGTAACTACATAATATATTGTTTAAACATGTAGATAAGTATTTTTAAAACATACTAAATCTATTACTTTTTACTTCCAAAGCCTTCAAACAATTGACGTTAAAATAGTAAGTACCGTTTTGTTTAATCAAGAAAAAGGGTGCCATGTCCTCAATTTTATGTTTAAACATCTTTTTTTGCTATCTGATAATTACCCAATTTTTAGTAAAAAATGTATTTAATGTCATGCATATCTGTTCAGTAATTAAATAATTATAAACGCAATTTGAAAACTCCCGTTTTTTAAACACAGGCACCTACTACGTGGGTGGCTCCGTGACCGAGTACCCGTGAGATTTTTGTGTGGGTGCAGAAATTTTCTCTGGCCCAAAGAATGCTTGCTCGCAAATATTCTCTCACTTCCATATTCCTGTATACTGATGAACGCTTACCCTCATTTAACCTCGTAAAAACAATAAGTACAAAATGCAATTTTCGGCTATTTTTAAGATAGTGTGCTTAAGGTAGTGCGAGCACCAAGGCAACTTTAAACAAAAGACTTGATTTTTTTTCTTATATTTCGGTAGATGGATGATATGTTTTCATTGATTTCTCCAAAACTAGTAGGTGGGAATTAAAAAAAAAAAAACTATTGAAATTAAAGTTAAAACTTTAATAAATTATTAAAAACAAAAAAAAAACCGTTTTGCCCGACTAATTAAAATCTTTAAAATCTTTTTAATTAAATATATTTTTAATAAGTCGGGCACAACAGTTTTTTTTTTTGTTTTCAATAATTTATTAAGGTTTTAACTTTAATTTAAATAGTTTTTTTTTAATTTCCACCGGCTAGTTTTGGAGAAATCAATGAAAACATATCATCCATCTACCGTTTTACCATAAAGCCAATGTTAAATATGCCTACTTTTGAAGTCATTTATTCATTTAAATAATCGGGCAAACCCCCTAAAATTTTCTGAATTGGTTTAGACTTAGTCCAACTTCATATAAAAAAAAAATCAAGCCTTTTATTTAAAATTGCCTTGGTGCTCGTACTATCTTAAATATCCTCTTATGACATAAATTTTACATCTAACACGGCAGTGATTGATTTCTTAAATTAAATACAGTAGGGCCTTGGTAATCCGGACTCCCGCTTGTTCGGTGATCACTGTAATCCGACCGGGCAATGGGGTTCGCAAAGTTATGTTTCTCCGTCGACTTAGAGACCGGGCTTTTGAAATGAAGTGCCAAAATTATAAACAAAAGAGTATTACAGAATTTTTCAAGAAAAATTAACTAATGTTTTATTTTAACTTACTGTTTTTCTTACATGGTTGTAATTTTGAACATGTACATTTTTGTCTTTATGCTTTAATTTAAAAATTGATTAAAGAAACTAAGGTTAAACATGTGTTTTATTACCATTAAATATGGCATACTACAATCCGGACGCCTCGACAATCCGGAAAGGGTCTTGTTTTTGCCTCTCCGGATTAACGAGGTCGTACTGTATAGTAGGTATTTAGGTTATAAATAGTTAGAGCAAGGATGAAATCAATAAAAAAAAATTATCTTGTATATATTTAGTTATGTCCTTGATTTTTTCCAAACAGTGTGGTATTACGCGAATGCCCTCAGAACAATTTAGTGACTTCAATGCATGTGTAAGAACGGAAACCCTACGGTAATTATAAATTATGTTATATTAAATAGAATATGTCAAATATTAAACGTATTTATTTTATTTATATAAAAAATGTTACTTTATTTACTATTATTAAAGGCTCCTGATTTAATTAGCCAAACTCATTTTAATTTTACTGTACCAATCTAATATTTTTTTAAGACGTTAGTAATATTTACAATTCGTTTTCAACTCTTCAATGGATTTTTTTTGTATTTACCACATTCGTGAATGTTGAGCCCCTAAAAGTAGAAAAATAAGAACAACCCTGTAAACCGACAAAAAATCTGAACTACACAAAATGCATAAAAACCTGCTGTAGGGAACGAAATAACAATTATAATAATGATTTCGTGGAATCAATATTAACCTTCAGCCCCTAGCCAGTCGATATCTCATTTCGTTTAGAACAGAGGTCCCTAAACTTTTTTGTCTCGTAGGCCACTTGCCATGTTTTTCGGTTTTGGGTAGACCCCCTGCTTATCTGATATTGATTTTTTGCAAATTCATTAATTTCAAATGTATTTTTGACAACCGGTATAGTGCTACTCACTTTGAACGATTTAAATTTATAACGGTAGTGAAATGTAGTGTGAAATGTTTAGTTTTATACATTTATTAATTAGATTCAAATTAAACGAATCAAATTAAAATTTACTTTCTGTTACACAAAATAACTAAGCAAAAAATAAATGCTTTTAGTGTGAGGGATGAGCCTGATGCTTTAATAATAAATTTTCAACATTTGGCATCAATTTAGTTAGATTTAATCTTAAATCTCTTCGGTTAACGATGTTCCAGTTTGTTTCTTTTTTTGTTAGGAGATTCACTATCTTTGACCCCCATTTTCATTTCATGGATCCCCAATTTTTGAAGTGAAAACTTCTTTAGCGGCGATGTACACTTTTTTTGTAATGGGTAAAAAATGTTAAACTAGCGTCAGATCGAAAATTCGTAAGACCTGATCGAAAATTCGTAAGACGAAAACTTTTGTACACTTTTTTGTAATGGGTAGAAAATGTTAAACTCGCGTCAGGACACGTGACCTGATCGAAAATTCGTAAGACCTGATCGAAAATCGTAAGACGAAAACTTTTGTACACTTTTTTTGTAATGGGTAAAAAATGTTAAACTCGCGTCAGGACACGTGACCTGATCGAAAATTCGTAAGACGTTAATATTCAAGTTTTCACTTCTGCAGGCACTCCCGGAGTGCAACCCGTCTTTTTTTTTCCCGCTGACATGGACCCCTTTCAAGTTGTCGTCGACCCCTGGGGGTCGATATAGACCGCTTTGGGAATCACTGGTTTAGAAGTTAGACGGACGGACGAACAACTTTGCCACAACAGTAGGGTTCCGTTACACGATATTAAATCCTACTTCGTTATCACTGCACACGCGCATGATACAATCTCCAATAAAAGAAACATTTTATACGAAGGTGACTCGCTTAAGAGTGAAGTAAAGCCTCCGATATAGTAATTTCGAGGATAAGAATACATAAAGTAATACTGATCGACAATTGCGGCGTATTGAGGTGCAAGTAGCCACGACTATAATTGTGGACCGGACACTTGGAAGGCGCTCAAGTGATGGTGAATGCCTTCAGTGTTGTTTAGTGACTTACGTTAGTGTGATTGTAACTGTCTTGCATTTGTGTTCAGTTTTGACTCAGTTCTTGCACAAATACACACTTGATCATCGAAGTGCTGCTTTACTTGTGTGATGTTAACTTTCCAATGAATATAGATGTTGTGTATGTGTTTTAATATCAACAATCAACTATTCAAAGTGGAGAGTTCAGTTTTTTGTTGTATTGTTACTGTTTAAGTGTTTATTTTTAGTTTATTTTTGTACCAAAGTGGTTTAATTATTTTTTAAAATGAAGTATACTTGGAGCCTTGTTGTTTTTATTTTATTAGGTAAGTTATGAACAAATATTGTAGTATTTAATAACTGCTTTAGTTTTGTTTTGTGTATATATACTATTTTTTTTTGTTTTTATATATTATTATTTTTTTGACTTTTTGACTGCATACAGACTTATTGTATATAAATTTCGTAGCTAGGTACTTTTTATTATTTTGACCTAACCATTTTTTAAAACTAACTTTTTTTATTTATTTTTTGTATTATAGATACTGTTACTTATATATTTTTGTTCGTATTTGGAAACTTGACTCTACATACCTACATTGTACTAACATTTACTTTAACAGTGAAACCTCTAAACTTTGCAATTTTAAAACAATTATTGTTTAACAATCAAATGAAGAATGAGTCTCGTAAAAAAAACAACGGTAATTTGGAACGAGATTTCATATTAATAAAAGATACTTAAATGTTTCATTAATATAATTAAAAATACGTAAAACCTTAATAATAATAATCGATATAATAATTTGTTTAAAATTTTTGAGTGTTCGCTGTACACATTAAAAATTTATAATATCTATCCAACTATTTTTGATAACACATTTTCATAAATAAATATAGGTACTTTCTTAGAAACATAGTTTATAATAAATATTAGTTTTTTTTAACTCTACAGTTAAACTTAAAATAATTAATACAATTTCTCTAATTTGTTCGAATTTTAAAATAAACAATCAATGAAATATGCTGTTATCAATTTAAAACAAAGTTATGTATAACATAAACTATTAAATAATTTTAAAAATACATTAACTGATAGACACATAGGTTATTAAAAAATGATAATTTTTAAAATAAAATAAGACACCTTGGTATTATGGTATGATGAAGTTAACGGGATACAAGGCTAAATTTTAAAACAATATTTATTTAATAGCACTTCATTTAATAGTCAACGTTTCGGCAAACAATTATTGCCTTCTTCAGGACTAATTTATGTTTTTAACTTGTGACTTTTAATAGACATTTTTAAAGTTCTGAAGAAGGCAATAATTGTTTGCCGAAACGTTGACTATTAAATGAAGTGCTATTAAATAAATATTGTTTTAAAATTTAGCCTTGTATCCCGTTAACTTCATCACACGATAATTTTTAAATCATACCGAAATATAATTTTATCAGTGACGAGTGTTGTGATTTTTAAATGTAAAATAATGTTAATTTCTTTCGTAAGTAAAGAACAAGCGATCCAAAAATTAGTTGTAAACAATTTTGTAGGCAACGTATACAGTGGCCAAAGGATCCAGAAAAACGCAATTACAGATATTAAATTTGCATTTATTGACTAAAGTTTCGAAAGATTTACCTTCATGCTCAGAGTACAAATGCCATCTGAGGACGAAGGTAAATCCTTCGAAACGTTAGTCAATAAATGCAAATTTAATATCTGTAATATTGCGTTTTTCTGGATCCTTTGGCCATTGTAGACGTCTACAAAATTGTTATAACAGTTAATTTCTTTGAAAATGTTTTAAGTTATAACACAAAAATGATATGAAGGAAACATTAAAATAGTTTATAGAGAATTAACTCAGAAAACATTAGAACATTTTTTATTTTACTTTAAAAAAGGTCTTCTTATTGTCTAATAATCGCTAAACTAGTAATCTAGATATTATATAAAGAACAAGAAGAGTCAAAATATTATTTGTAGAGGCGTATTTTTACCAGTAACAGGCGAATTTTAGCAAGCGTTAGGCCATGCGCAAGTATTAAAAAATTCACACAAATAGGTAGTGATTTCAACGCATGTATAGAACGGAAACCTTTATAATAATTACCCTTAACAGTGAAAAGAAACAATACCTAAATAATGTTTATTTAAAATGTAAAATATTTATATTTTCTGATATGAATAACATTACTTATGTACTATTATTTTTATTAAAGCTTTGATTGTTGTTTAAGGGCTCCTTATTTAACACAACTTTAATAGTTCAAACAATTTTCACAAATTCGCTAGCAGTCTTTAGGAAAAAAATGATAAAAGTTCGTAACTAAATAATTCCTTTCGCTTACTGCACAGTATAAGAAAAGTAGCAAAATAACATGTCTAAAATTAAAGTTTACGTAAATACTTTTTTAACAAAATACAGATAGTCAAAAAAAAGGTATACATGCTTTCGTAATGTAGCCCATTATATAAAGAGCAAATTAAATCTTAAATATAGCGTGTCACAAGTTTCAAATTTATTTTGAGAAGCCCGTGTTACAACAAGCTCCTAATTCTCTTACAAGGCTTAGGACACTTTTTAAGTTTATTGAAAAAATCATGTGCCAAGTTAAAAAAATTGCATAATGTTTAAAAAATTCAAATTTGTATTTCTTATAGCTTTGGATTTGAATTTGAAGGGTTAAAGAATTTTTGGGTGTAATTTTTTTATTAATTAGAAAAAGATCTAAATTTTTCAAACTTGCTAAAAAAATACAGAAAGTCTTCATAATTTTATATGCTTCACGTATTTACAAGGTGTTCAATAATCTACAATTTTTCTCTTTACGTATTTTTCATTTTTTTTTCTGGAAACTACCCCGTTATCTTTTTTCAAATTTAAAATTCATACCCATAGAAAACGATACAACGATTCGCAGCTGGAGTCGTTGAAAGTGGTTTTTGTTTTGGGATCTGCACTTCCAAAACCGATATAGAATAAATTAAATAGATATTGTAGATTATAGAAGCTCGATAACAGGTGTTAGTAGCGTAGAAATGTATAATTAAAAAGTAGATCGACAAATTCTTTTCTTTGAAAAAATGCGCAAGTGATTTCAATGCACACATAGAACGGAAACCTTTTGGCCAACTATAGGTAAAGATGCTAATCCTGATAAATTATTCTATTGATTTTGTTTATATTGCACTAGCGGTCCCGGGTACCCGGGTGCAAAAGAACGAATGGGTTGAGAGACAAGAGTACGCACATTCATCTTAGTTTACCGAGATGAATGTTGTGTCCAAATTTCATGATGATCGGAGTTACCGTTCTAAAGTTTTGTCGGACGAACAAATTTTGAATTATACATTTTGCAACATTTTTCATTGATGCTCCGCTTCTATTGGTCGTAGCGTGATATTATATAGCCTATAGCCTTCCTCGATAAATGGGCTATCCAACAAATTTTTTTTTTCTATTCAAACCAATAGTTCTTGAGATTAGCGCGTTCAACCAAACAAACTCTACAGCTCTATATATTAGTATAGATTACTATTTTAGTAGGTTTTAGTAATCAAATAACAAATAACAAAGAAGTCGGTTAAATAATAATAATAATAATAATAATATTTATTTAGTGTAGTAGAGACAAAATGTCCATTACAACGTCAAGTGAATACATACAAATGATCAGTGAAAACAAATAAAACTATTTAAAGACATTTAAAAATTCATCCACTGAGTAAAAACAATAATTATAAGAAGTAACTTCATCACGGCCTTTTTAAAATTTTTTGAGTCGAGACACTTAATGTGGATCGGTAAAACATTAAAAAATCTTATTCCAGTGTTCATTGGACTTTTAGAGGCTAATTTGGTCCTACAGAAGGGCTGAATTAAATTGTCATTATGACGCGTAGCGTAGTCATGAACACTGTTTCGTTTTAAAACTTCGCAGGAGTGTATATGAATTAAGAGTATTCGTCCCTGCAAATACCCTCTGCACCCTTCATCTCAAATCTTTTCCCCTCGCCTAAAAACGGTTCGCGCTCTCTCGACGCTATTTTTAAAGGTAGAGGGTTCTGGTAAACGCCAACTGAAAGACAAAGAATCAGACTACAGATCCTTCAGGCGAATTTTTTGAAAAGCAGTTTCGCCTACGTGTGAAATATTACGTAACTTATTATTTTTTTCAAAAGGTTCAAAGTTTTTTCAGGAATTTTTTTTCAAAAAATTCGCCTGAAAGATCTGTAGTCTGATTCTTTGTCTTTCATTTGGCGTTTACCAGAACCCTCTAGCTTTAAAAATAGCGTCGGGAGAGCGCGAACCGTTTTTAGGCGAGGGGAAAAGATTTGAGATGAAGGGTGCAAGGGGTATTTGCAGGGACGAATACTCTTAAAATATAATATAAAAACACACAATAAAACGGTAAAATTCTGTAGGTTTTAAAAAATTCTCTGCAGGAAGAGTTAAAGGAGACATTAAAAATAGTACGCATTATTCTTTTTTGAAGTTTAAAAATAGTATGACTATGAGTAGCTAAGCCCCAAAAAAAGCGTTCAAGCCGCGATCATTGCAAAAATAGATACTTATAGGTAGGTACATAGTCAAATAAAAAAAAAATAAAATTTTTTGATGAAAACGAAAATTGAGGCGCTTTCAAAAAAACGCGACTAGAATAAGAAAAAGAATTAAATTTTGAGATCGGCACCAATTTATTTACTAAAACGTTTTATATAATACTTTCATGACCTCAAAATTTAATTCTTTTTCTTTTTTTAGTGACTTTTTTTGGAGATGGTTTGATTTTTAATTTTTTTGACAATTTAGAGAAGATGTATTGACCACTCAGTGGATTTATCAAAGATCTTGATCAGTATAGTGTAGCCAGTTCTGTTAGGCGTCAGGGCAGTGGGCACGGAACTCGGAAATGTATGTCACTGGGTCTTAACACATAAGCATCGTCTTACACAAATAAACAAATGCACCTCAGTCTCATTAACGGACATCGATGCCTCTACTAATGGACAATACGACTTACATTGCTCTACTACTATATGTATAAACCTTTTCACCTGATGCCTTCCAAACAAAACAAGTTTGTTTTTCATATTATTTGTTCCTATTTTTAACGACATTTTTTTTAACAAATCGCGGTTTCTTCTTGTTTACTTTCTGTTATAAATGATGCTGTCCTCAATTTTTTATCTCTTTATAATATAATTATGTTTTATTTCCTTCTTTTTTATAATTTGAGTTTGCCAGTGTAGGTCTTGACTCATTTTAGAAATGTGAAATTATTATTACAAAATTTTTGGTTATTCAATTTTTACATAATTATATTTTTTTTTTATTTTTTGTTGAAATTACATGTGTATTAATGCTAGTAAAGTTAAAACACCAAAAAGAAAAAACAGTTTGAATACTGAGAATTTTTGGAGTAATGGATAACTCTTCCAGTGTGTTTTTCGGGTCCGTATCTCGATAGCGAATTACTATTTTTTTTTGACGTGATAACGTCTTATAAATTGATGAAACACCAATTTTATAAATTGATGAAACACCGGCTGCATGTACGAAAAAGTGTCACGTTCCGAAATGTGTCACGTTCCGCCTGACCCTGTGCGTGCAAGCGAGAGCGCAGTATAAGCGATAGAGAAGCACGATCGGCCCAAGTTTGACAGCTACAAAAATCTATTTATTAAAGATCACAAGACACAAACTTCCAATAGACTGACACAGTTCGCTCGTATATATACTTACAGGGAGTGAAAAATCCACTCCACCCGACCGTCCGTTAATTAAAGCTTCGTGTATTTTGAAAACGGTTCATTATATTTAAAAACCGTTTCTACAGTTGGTTAGAACTCTAATTTTACTATTTAAATATGTAAAAATAAATGTTTGGAAACGTATACGTATAATGTGAAAAATAAAAAAAGTTATTTTTCAACACTTTACGAGTATGGTTCAATGTTTCTTTATGACGTTATCACGTAAAACTATCGTCCGTAAACCGACTTTACAGACAACCAATTTTTTTTGTTGACTCTTGTAATCTATTGCATTTTTCATGTTATTAATAAATGAATGCTGAGTGCTAACCAAATTTTTTAGAGAAGTAAATAAATGTTTTTGCTTAGAAAAAAATATTGTTAGGACATCAAATATTAAGAAAACTGTTAATAAATAAAAAAGGGTATGTGGCATCATTCGAATACTGAACAAGTACCTATTGTTAATAATTCAAAGTGCCGTTGTTAATGTAATCAAATGTTTTATGATCGTTGTTAACAATAAATATATATGCAAAGCGACGATTATAAACATATGGGTAATAAAATAAAATTCTTCTCTTCTGTGCTCAATAGCAATTACTTACTACTTTTATAGATGCAGAGGAACAAAAAATTATTAAGACGTCGCTTCCTGATTTGTATTTTAAACTGTTGTATTTTTAACATTAGCATGTCGCTGAAATCAAAATACAGAGGTGTCCCAAAAATAACAGTCAGTTTTAGAACGAACCTGGGTTTTTTCTCCGAAATGTGACTACTAAGTTATTAATTTATTAAAATTAAAAAAATCGTAAATAATAACAAATAAATCTTTGATGTTTATAGAAATTAGGAGTTTATCTCGTTGAAATTTGATTATAATCGTAAAATCAGAATCTTTCACAATAAGTTTTCACGCAAAACTGTATATGGATTCATAACATTGAATTACATAATTAATTGGGTATTTTTGCAACAAATAAGAAATCTTCATACTTTCATTATATAAAGAAGATATATTGTCGCTTACGCCCACAAAATTTGAATTTGTTAAAAGTTGTTTTGTCTTATTTTTATTCTTAAGTGGGAGCTTACATTCTTGGTTCTTTGCTATTCTATGGTATCTGGGGATTGGAAAAAGTTTTTAGACTCAAAAATACCAAGAACATTCTCAAAATCGTTTCAAAATTGACACTGCGACCCGAGTTTTTTTCGTTTAATTTTTGGCATTAACATTTAGCTAAATTTGTTACTAAGCTACTTAGCTACTGACTTTTTATCGCACTGAAAAAACTCAAGTGTAATGAGTCCACGACTGCAATGTTCAAGTAGCACAAAACATTATTCAAACATCAAGGATTTCTTTGATATATATCAGTATTTACTACAAAAAAGAATTAAAAGTTTTCTACAACTTTTACTATTAATGTTCATTGGCAATTTATAAAACACAATATAATCTCATAATGTGCGCTTGACCCTGCAGTGATCGCGAGAATCAAACTCAATCTAAAAATTATGAAACGTCTTATATAAAACCTTTCATTAACCACCTAGGTCAGAGGCTCCCAAACTTTTTTGTCTCGTAGACCACTTGCCATGTTTTTCGGACCCCCTGCTTATCTGATATTGATTTTTTGCAAATTCATTAATTTCAAATGTATTTTTGTTAACCGGTATAGTGCTACTCACTTTGAACGATTTAAATTTATAACGGTAGTAAAATGTTTACTTTTATATATTTATTAATTAGATTCAAATTAAACGAATCAAATTAAAATTTACTTTCTGTTACATAAAATAACTAAGCAAAAAATAAATGATTTTAGTGTGAGGGATGATCTTGATGCTTTAATAATAAATTTTCAACGTTTGGCATCAATTTAGTTAGATTTAATATTAAATCTCTTCGGTTAACGATGTCCAGTTTGTTTCTTTTTTGTTAGGAGATTCACTATCATTGACCCCCATTTTCATTTCACGGACCCCCAATTTTTTTCCCGCTGACATGGACCCCTTGCAAGTTGTCGTCGACCCCTGGGGGTCGATATAGACCACTTTGGGAATCACTGGCCTAGATCATCCACTAATCAATTTTTCATTCCAGTGGAAACATTGATTGTTATAATCTTTCTTCCCATCGCATGAACATTGTGATGGCGTCGTCAAACAAATAAATTTCTTTAGATTTAATTCGCTTAATCCACGCATCAACAAACGGGTTAATAATTACATACATTTTACATAGTTAATTATAACTTCATAACAGCTGATAATATGAGTCATTTTAATGAAATATGGAAAATGCACACAAGGCTGACATTTTTTTGTGCCTAGCCATTTTGTTCAGTATTCGTTTAGTCCGGCCTGCTTTTTTGATAAAATGAAAGATTTTATTTTATGCTTTTAGAATTATGTAATTATTTTTATTTTTATGTAACTGTAAATTTCTTTTATGATAATTTTAAATAAAATATCAGTTTTTGTTTAACTTCAACACGACTTAAAACTACGTCGTATTTATTTTCCTTTCTTTGTGTTAATTATATCAAAATTCTACACCATTCTGGTACATTTTTGGTCCTTCGAGCCGGATTAATTAAAAAATCAACGCAAAAATAAGAATAATAACTACGCTTTCAAATACAACGATTGCAAATAATCAAGCTTTTCTATATACTTTACAAGTATAAAACTACTATTTTTCACTTATTTCCATGTTATATAATTCTGTTTATCGAAACCAACATCAATATGATACTTTTGATTTTGATTGTCGAGCGTCTAGAATCTACAATAAATAAAACTAAGTAAATCAAGTGAACAAACAAGAAAGGTGTTGATGAATGTAGCGAACAAACGTCTCCACCCTACTTAAGACATAAATTAAATAATGTTACTTGCCTATTTTGCAACTTTTTACATGTGGGTATAAAAAACCAACATTAATATTATTTGCTCGTCGTAGAGATTTAGCAATAGGTTAAAATTATACACATATACATATTATATTCTATTTGAAATTGAACACAAATTTGCTATTTATATAACACAAATCTATAATAAACGATAATATATTCTACAAATATAATTTTAATACTTAATATTATTATTCATGATAAATTCACTATACTTGATCAACCATGGTTAGTGTCTATCCACACATGGATTGTTTTCGGTTGAACCGACAATCGCAGCACTCCAAGTCACCCATTTTGTTAGGTTCATATACATATAGACATTATTTATGCAGGATGTAAAATCAGTTTTACTACATAGATAAACACGGGATTTGTTTTGTAAATACCACATCGAAAAAGTTTAAGAACTCAACGAATATAAGTTTGCTAAGTTAATATGTAAATATATATAATAATATCTTTTGGTAAAATAAAAAGCCATTTAAAATGAATGTGTATTTAAAAAAGTTTAAATAAATTTGAAAGGTACAAATAACCATAAAAAATATTATTGTTAATAACAGTGTTGTGCTAATAATAATATACTTATAAACAGTATTTTCTTTAAAATTTAATCACATTATAACTTTTAAAAAGTCAAAACAATATAAACAGATGAAATGTCATATTCTCGATGATTGACATTGACATTTAGACATAAATAATTAACTATTCGACATAAAATTGGACATATTTTCAGTTCAAATAAAAGAAAAAACACATCGTCATCATAAAATTTTCGAAAACATATAAAATATTGTTTACATTGGGTTGGTAAAATCAATCAATTAACCGTTAATTTTTTACTTGTCCGAAAATTAAATACCTACGGAATCAAAATTTTATTTAAAAAATTGCTTTAATGGTTCATAATATAAGATTAAAAATAATAGTTGTACATTTTCATACATATAGGTACAATGGCTTAGCGATTTCGTGGGTAATAGCAACATCTAAATTGGGAATAAGATAGACAGTGCTCTTTATTCTGACCGTTGACTTTGTTTGTAAAATATCTCCATTTAATTTATATTGAATTGTAGTTATTTACAGTAATAGCGCTCTGCAGTGCACAAAAACCATGGCAATTAATCTTGAATATTATTATTGTCTTTAAACAACTTTAAAATTGTTACCATGATTTCAGTACATTTCAGATTTAGTCGACTCTTTGACCCAATTTGAATCCAATGTTAATCAAATGGAGATATTTTGCGTGTCAAGTCAAAATGCCGGTCAGAATCAATCAGCCTGTTAATTATATTCTATTGTGTATAATACAGTGTGATTCCAAAGTTGACGTTATCCTTTCACCAGCAAATAGGGCTTCAACAAATAAGATTTTTTTTCCTTTGGCGCATTTTCGAAATATCAACATCAACGGAGATACAGGGTGTGAAAGTTTTATTTAAAAAATTAAAATTTATTAATAACTGCCAAACCGCTCGAGATATTAAAGAAAAATTTTGTAGGTGTCAATAGCTACGTGGTAGTAGAATTCTTCAATAAATAAAATATTTTTCGGTGGAAAAAAGTTGTTTAATGTTTTTAAGAAGAAAAATGGTACGCCAATGATTTTTCTAAAAATAAAATTTGCTATTGAATTCCCTGTTCAATTCTAAAAAGAAAAGCTCTTTTATTATTTTTTGGTACGGCGCACCGTTTTCGAGTAAAAAAATAAAAACTTCAACACTCTGTATCTCCGTTGATGTTGATATTTCGAAAAAGCGCCAAAGAAAAAAAAATCTTATTTGTTGAAGCCTTATTCGCTGGTGAAAGGATAACGTCAACTTTGGAATCACCCTGTATAAATGAAGAAGCCTTAATCAATTGATTTTGTATCAGTCAAAATTAAAACGTTATTGAAAATTATAGTTTGGGTAGGTAATAAGTAAGAAATTGATTTATTGATAAAGCTTTTCAACGGTCAATTGACCGATTAGAACGCACCAACCCTAAATGTAAAATGACTTGAGCTTTTCTGGAAGCTCAAGTGAATCAATATTAAAGACATGATGGCCGATTATTGGTTGCAGGGAACTCGCAGAGATACCGCTTCGTAGATGCCACATGCGTTTTGTCGTCCGATTTTGGTTTTACACTCAACTGTGCTTTTAAGAAATCAGGATTGTTCCGAGTCAGAAATCTAGGCGGTGTCAAAGCTCATGTAGGCTTAGGTAAAGAAAAAAAACAAACACGAAATATTAAAAATATTTTACTTAATATTGTGTCAATAACAAAATAAAACATATTAATAAAATATATTCATTTATATAAATTGCACCGACTTTGTTATGCTTAAAAATCACATGCATATAAAAAAAAATAATTATCACTTCATTTTTAAATGTTGTCATTAATTAATCACTTTTATTTTCATGGTGTTGGAAATCTGATGAATGATTTGCATGCGTAATTGAATAAATATTATTCCACATGTCATTAAATATTCGAACAATCCGGACACATCCGAGCTGGAAAATAAGTCAAGCTTGTAATAATACAGTAATTCCATGATAATTGTCACTTTAACATTTATAATACTCGCCACGGATCTAAAAGGTTCGGAGGCTAGTCACAAACAGCGTCACAAAGGCACATTTTAGAGCCGTTGTGACTCCTACCACCTCCCAGCTACCTGCACGGAACGTGCGCTCGTCGGTGATTGGCCGCGATCGCTCGTCGCCTTTGTCACTTGTCGCTTTCCTGCTTTAAAGTACAGTCGAGTACGCTATTGTCAAGTTGTTATTGTTATTTCAGTTTCGTTGAGTTGCGAGTTTGTAGTTTTTCAACAGACTGTACAAGCGCAAGTCCGCATTCGCATCTAACTTCCGAGCCTTTTAGATTCGTGGCGCGTACTATACAATAATATTTAACAATTGTGTTCTTTTTCCACCTCTTTTCCTTTATTTAATTCATTTACGCCGCTATGTTTACATCCTGATAAATGATTGCTTTCGCAATCCGTCGATAATTTGAGTAGACCTGTGTACCCACCTCATCCTGTACATCTTCATTATGCGAGCGTAATTTGATTAGTCCGTTGATATCAAATAGGATGTCAACTTGTCAATCTTTATGTCTTTTATTTATATTAAAAACGCATGCTAATAAACGGTGACCTGTATCTTTGCGTATTTCACATATAATTTGCATTATTTGCTCATCTTATTTTCACTATACCTAGTTTGTATTCTTCATTGCATGTTCAATTTAAATAAAGTAATTCACATTAACTCTAAGATTATAATATTTTTTTTCAAGCAGAATTGTATCAATTTCGAATAAATAGTTCTTTATTAATGCAAAACTATTATATATTAGTAAACTTTTGAAAATAAAGTCGTTTATCGCATTTTAAAACAACGAAAGGAGAAATTTGTGCTGTCGGAATTTCAAGATCAAATTTAGAACAATGATAAAAGTGAATGACTGAATCAGTAGTCAAAATAAAATATTTCAATAATTAATTATTAGAATAAAAATTGAAACACTTTCTACAATGAATATTTTTCCATAAAATATACAATTTAATAATAGTAATTAACTGTAAATATGAAAAATAGAGCGTTTTGTTACGATGTCGAATAATTGATTCAAATTTCAATACGTCTGAATGAATTCACTGCATTTATTAATTAATAAATAAGTATTAAACCTAACCTGCACATATTTTAGGTTTCACAGTTGGCGATGAGCTTGGTTTTGCTGAGTCGCTATCAAATGTTGAAGCTTATAAGCGAAGATCAGCTTCAGCTAGGATTCCACCGGCTAATCCTAGCCAAAAAGTAAGAATCAATTATAGTTCACCTTACTTTTTTTAGAAAGATAATGCATATTTATGTAGAAATAGGCAAATGAAAAGTAGAAAAATAACAGGGACAAGAGATATTATCGTCTTTATTTACACAAAAACGCAACAACTGACCGATGAAATACGTATAGCATACTTTTCTGAAAAAAAACACTATCGCGGCGGAACAAGTTGATATATGCAGACAGTCAATCTTTCTCATATTTAAAGCATATTTGTAATCGTTCTCTCACCTCATGCGAGAGCTAATTTACTAATTTTGTATTTAATTTGTTTAGACAGCGAATCAATTTAAAAAGCGAATTTGTCAACTAAACACTTAACAAAGCATAATATGTGTGTAAATGATTATTTTCCGCCGTAGCAAAATGCAATTTTTGTAAAGAAAAATAACCATGTAATTATCTATTTTACATGTAATTACGTAGTTAAATCTTACGTTATACTTCTGAATATTATCTTTTTATTTCTTACAAAACTTCTTCCTTGTAACTATTATAACACTTATTATACAGCAGTCTCGAAATGATGGGTCAAGTCCACATAAAATTAAAACACCCACCAGATATTTTTTTTTTATTTCTTGTTAGCGTTGTGCGTTTTCCGTTGTTAAGTTTGGTACACAAAAAAAATATTTCAAAACGAATTATAAAATAATTTATTTCGAAAAGTGTTGACAAAAATATAGCCGACCATACATTATTAAAATAATCATAAACAGAAAATTCTTGATTGATCAACATTCTAAAAATCTTAATTTTGAATTTACCAAATTATGCTAAGTAAAAATATAAGAGCGAACTATAACGTGGTGTATCGCTTGTTCTAAAACCTAAAATGTTTGAAGCCTCTGGTATATACGTCATATCATAAGTAATAATAATAATAACAAACGTCAAAAAATCTCGAGCTAGATTGACGTGTGTATAAATTATATTCGCATCGAAATATACCGTTATTCAACATGGAATTAATTTTTTTCAAGAAAAAAAATGCATTTTGCAATATGCATGTTGGCTTAATAAAGTTGTCTGAGTCAGTGATTATTTTGAAATCGTTCCAGGTAATCGAATATTAAAATAGAATCTCTGATAGAAATACCGATTTAATTAAAAATAACAATGATCATCTCTTCGGGTTTAACCCAAAATCTGCAGATCTTAATAAATTACCTCCGGTTTTTGCATTCAATTTTTCGGTTCACTCCAATTTTTACCAATAAATGAGTACAAATATTAAGAGCACTGTGGTTGAAACAAAAGTAAAGAATAGTTACTTCGGACCACTACAGTTTTATTAGCGGATGTACGGGAGCTATGCTCTCATCTTCAGTAAACACAGTGTTTGCTGAAGATAAGAGCATAGCTCCCGAAATGTACATTACATAATACCCGAATTAACCAACGTCAAGGATTGGTTAATTCGGGTAATTAGCCGATTAATTCGCGAATTAACTACTTTCTTGTATTAACCGTAACATATATACTTACAGGGAGTGAAAAATCCACACCACCCGACCGTCCGTTTATTAAAACTGCGTGTATTTTGAAAACGGTTCATTATATTTAAAAACCGTTTCTACAGTTGGTTAGAACTCTAATTTTACTATATAAATATGTAAAAATAAATGTTTGGAAACGTATACGTATAATGTGAAAAATAAAAAAAGTTATTTTTCAACACTTTACGAGTATGGTTCAATGTTTCTTTATGACGTTATCACGTAAAACTATCGTCCGTAAACCGACTTTACAGACAACCAATTTTTTTTTATTTAATTTTAGATTTTATACCGGAGTTTGAGGTAGGAAAGTCGCTAGAGAGGAATCAAATTTTGCTTATTCAATTTATACCACTTATTACGTATAAATTGAAAGTTTTAACCGGCGTATTATAAACGGACATTAAATGATGTAAATAACTAATTTGATAAACAATAGATAATTTTATATTATGTGTGTTATTTTGTTTAAAAAAAAAACAAGCAGAAAAGCCGTGTTGGTATTTTTATTGTTAATGCACCTAATATATCTGATTTTATTGGAAACGTTCGCATAATAATATGTAGGTCATGAAAGGCCGTTAAGTGACTTCATTAGAGTATTCACTATGCGCGACTTAACATAGGTGCGTTTAAGACTTAGTCAGGTAACACCTCGTGGTCAATACCTACTCGACAGCGCAGTATCAACACCGGTGAAGCGTAGGAACAAAAAAAATAATAGATAAATATACCTACATGATGTCTTATCTCTATTATTACCAGTGCCGGATTAAGACTCCTTGATGCTCTAAGCATTTCTTGCCTATTGGGTCCCATCTCTTATATGTTCAGTTTAAAAAAAAATAAAATTGATGGAAAAAAGTTATAAAGCATAGATTTTTAAGAAAAAAATTGAAATAATATTATTTTTCAGAGGATAATAGATCAATAAAGATATATGCTGTTAAGCTATATTTTTAATCGCAACGTTTCGTTTTAATTATTTAAACTTCCTCAGGCTCTACAAAGAGCCTGAGGAAGTTTTAATAATTTGTAGAGCCTGAGGAAGTTTAAATAATTAAAACGAAACGTTGCGATTAAAAATATAGCTTAACAGCAGATTATATCTTTATTGATCTATTATCCTCTGAAAAATAATATTATAAAATTAATAGATCTGAAACACATATCAAAAAAATTGAATTTTACAATAAACGCTCCCATTGAAAATTTGGCTGTCTATAAATTCGGACTTAGGCATTTTTATACAATTAATACAAAAAAGTTTCAAAACTTTCAAAGTAGAAAAATTGAACTGATTGAAAATTTCTTTTTTCGTTTTCATTTTCAAAAATAAATTATTATTTATTTTTAACTTGTATACTTCTAAAGACAGTTTTATATCAGTAAATAAAATTTTTGAGAACATGACAAAAAGAAAAACAAATTGTTGACACGGTTTAGTGAGACACTTTTCATTTCTGAGTGGTGCTTCTTGGTGCCCCCTGAGATATGATGCCCTAAGCAATTGCTTAATTTGCTTATAGGTTAATCCGGCACTGATTGTTACATATTTCAAAATTAAAATCTTTGATTAACGTCTGAATAGAACTCTTCAAATAAATACATTGGTCGACAATTTTATTTATTACATATTTCATTTATGGCGGTATTCTTTATGATCAATCTTAAAATTTACAGCGCTGTGAAATTTTTGTCTAACTTAAACTTATGTGATGTTAAATTTGTTAGAAAGCGACAAGAAAATTAACAGCACTGTAAATTCTCAGACCATGCCGAATAGCACCATTTTTTTTCATACCGATTGATTTATTTGACTGACGTTAACAAGGGCCACTTGCAGAAAACGATGAAATATTTGGTATTATTTGTTAGTTTAAAATGTAACTTCCAAACGTCAACCTTACAAGAACTTGACGCTATAAGAATGATTGAAAATGGACCTGATCGGCTTTTGGGATTGCATTGGCACCACGAGAATATTAAGGCCGTTCCAGCCTGTGTGTCTATCCGATCAGCTTTTGTTGAAAAAACATTGAAAAAAAAGACTTATGAAATTTTTTTTGGTCAACTTGTATACTGCAAATTATCAGTTGAGAAATACTGTCATCTTGTATATAATAAGTTATTCATTGAAGAAATTTTTTTCTCATATTAATTTAATAGTTGCGAACGATTATTTATGTATCTTTTTGACGCGGTATACAAGGTGTTTGTTATTGAGAAAAAAAAATTGGTTGTCTGTAAAGTCGGTTTACGGACGATAGTTTTACGTAATAACGTCATAAAGAAACATTGTTGAACTCTCTGACGTCACGCGAGAAGAGAGAGAAATGCGTACAAGCCGACGCTTGGGCCGATCGTGCCTCTCTATAGCTTATACCGCGCTCTCGCTTGCACGCTCAGGCTCAGGCGGAACGTGACACTTTTTCGTGCGTGCAGCCGGTGTTTCATCAATTTATAAGACGTTATCACGTCAAAAATTGATAGAAAATAGGATGAAGCAAAAAATTAATACGTGTCATTTTCAATAAGCGTACAGAATTCTGAAAAAATCTAGGAGACTTAATAAAAATGCTTGAGTGTGGTTTTGTCTTTTTTTCAATTTTTTGAGAAACCTCGTATCTTTCCCAAACTGTAAGTGGACGAACGTAGACTATAAAAATGACTTCGAATTCGCGAAGCACGCTCAAAATTCTGTGTTTGTGTCGGTTTGAAAAATAAACCCAAAAATTGTTTTTAACTTGTAGAAACTGAGTTTGAAAACGATCGAAGAGATTATCCAAAAAATGGTTTTTGACAAAATGTATCGATAGATAAAGCGCGTTTTTTGTAAGCACGATAATGTCTCTTTGACGGTTAACCGGACATTTTTGACAACTTGATTGAACTCTCTGTATGCAAATATTAAAATATGTAAACCACTTTAAAGGTCACTTGATCAATAAAAATTAAGAAATTGTTGAGTAAAATTTGTTTTAAAAATTCCGCACGAAAATGGAAAATTTAATATGTCCGTCATAAGATTGTCTTGTGTGAAATTTAGGATCGTTGAAAAGTGAAAAAATAGGCTGCTATGCATCAATTTTTATTTAATTTTTTTAGACTACAAATTCTCGAATATGTAAATGTACATAATTACTAATTAGTTACTTGTCATTTGCTAATACAAGTGTTTCTCAACATTTTGTGATCAGATTTGTCAAGGTTCTTATCAATGAGCTCGTATAATCACCATTGAACAAGTACTATTCCTATTTTACTTTTTATGCAGTGATTTTTTAAGTTTTACTTAAAATTCTGTTCCACCCTGAAAAAAATATTCAGCCTTTCAACGTTTATTGATTTTTTTAGATGTACATTATTTGCTTTTTGATATCAGTTTTTTATAGTAAGTGGAACGTATAATTTCCTAATTATTATTACAGTTTGTTGAATAAATGATTATTAATATTATTATAGACGTTTAAAATTTTAATTTTAATTACACTTTTTTCTAAATAATCCTTTTAGGAAATGTTTTAAAAAATTATTCATTTTGATCTGAGCCTTGTGAATTTTGATTACATATTTCGCAATGTGAACAAATTAAGGTTATAAACCAACATGAATATTATGTAATAGGTTATTCCGTGATAATAAATAATTACAAAACTCAGCTTTTTAACCACAATTTTGTAGCCAAAAATTGACTCAATTTGTTGAATTAACGCGCAGGAAATTGTTGTTTTATATTAGGTACATACAAAATAAGAAAGTTAAAAATCATAATTGGGAATTTTGTTCTGCTGATATTACAAATACTTTCAAATCCTGGTAAATAACGTTGACTAACCACTGACCACAAGTTAAATATACTTATACGATGTGTGCATAAAAATATACATATATGTATATTATTTATACAGACTGTACCAAAATACACGTAATTATTAAAATATTAACACTGAAAACATTTCAATTAAGCACTTTAAAATTTAAAAAAGAAATATTTGTATTTCTTTCATTTATTACATCACCCGATGAACTTAATAATATTTCTTTTTATTTTCTAATTTGCCCCTCAAAATTAACCCTTAAAATCTGAATTTGTTTATTTACACCGTGATTGAGGCACCTAACTCTGTGTATACCTACGTACCAAATTTCAGCTTTTTTCGTCAAGTAGAATCGAAGAAAATATTAAATAAACAAAAAATATCAATCTCTTAGCATTTTTATTAGAAACATGTTGCATTATAGTTTTCAAGATACCGACAAATAATGTGAACAAAGTTTTGACACATTAAATATATAAAATTGTGATACTAACATATTATACGCGATGATGAGTGTGTAGGTATACTTCATACTAGAAGTATTACAGTTACTAAATTGCTATGTAGAATGCTTAAATATTTTAACTGAAATTTCTAAAACCTTGAAAAAGAACTGGTCACTATTTGAATCTTTTCATGAAATAACATTATTATATTTCATATATCTCAACACCAAAAATTTTGATGACGATAGAAACAGTTTCGTTATTCTAGTTTATTATCTGATTTAATGCGAATACACCCATTTTGTATGCTGTATATATATTTATTCAAATGTCAAGACAGTACAAATCTGAAAATTAGGAAACGATGCATAGAGTATTTCCACAGACACTTTTAAAATGAGACGGCAGTACGTATTTTTAGAGTTCTGAAATTTGATTGATGTTTCTTTTATAAAAAAGAGCTATGCTACGACTTAGAAAATCCTTCGCTTTGCTTAACATTTTTTTTATATGAATGGTATTGAAACAAATTAAAAAGGATAGTTCATAATTTATCATTATTTTTTCAGGATAATAGGATAATTGTTAGAAATCCTCCAGCTCGAAGAGCATCAAGTCAAGTAGTGGTACCTGCAGCAATATCGGCATCGGGACTTGCTACAGGAGTCCTAGGTTCGGTGGCGGCAGTCGATCCACTCTCAATGCAAGTTGTTACCCCATTACCCACCGTACCCCCTTTTAAGCCTATTCCCAATGATCTTCCACAACCGACATATATTCAAAAAATAGCTTATACCCAAAATTTGACCAGACTGAATCAAATCGATAATTCCATTCCCGACTTCCAATCGCTTCCTTCGTCAATATCCAAAATCTACGCTGCCAACGCTCCAACGGTAGATGATAAGTCATTCGTTAAACCAGCAGTTATGGCTGTAGTTGTTCCCGCTTCAACAATGCTGACACAAAACCATATTCAAACCCAAAGATACGGACAAATTTCTCCAAATAATTTGTCTCAAAGAGTAATGACTGCTCAACCAAATAATTTATCAGCTGTTGAAGCTAGTATTCTTCTAAGGCAACAGCAGTTAAAACAGAAAATTCTTGCTCAAGCAACGTCGACAACAACCACTACAACCAGCACAACAATGAAGCCATTAGCATCGTTGCCTTCATCGCCTGTTAGGCAAACAGCACCCGTTAAGAAATATCATTTAACGGGATCAAGTAAAGTTATGAATGCACCAAAGGAATATTATCCTGTCGGTTATGATAAAAACTTTGATGATAATTTTGCCTCGCGAGTCGAATTACCAGAAACTTCTTTCTACTGCGGTGATCAAAAACATTTTCCTGGTTTATATGCAGATGAAGATTTAGGATGCATGGTATGTTGATTAATTATTTCTTATTGCATTTTTTTATAATAAACTGCATATTCTTCCAATCCTTTTTTCTAGAACAAGCATTTCTATGCTATTTCTTTAGGTAACAAAGTAAGATAAACACCTGTATACTTTATCTGATGGTTCTTAAACAATACATTGTATAGATACTATAAAATTATGTAAGCATCTATTTTGCAATAAATTATGGTACCATGCACAAAGTACAAAGATAATAATATTATGTATCGTTCTAAACCTGTCATTTAAATATTATATATGTTAAAGCTATAAATATTTTTATGCAATATAACTATTAAATGATTTTATATTGTTTGAACTTTGTGTCAACGTTTTGTCATTCGAATTTAAATAATGATTATAAAAAGTTTAAAACGCCTTAGCAGATACTGCCTCAACCACTATTCATTATTGTCTTGTCAACAATCATCTGTATCTAAAGGTGGCACTTCACATGGCTATTTGTGTTCGCTATTGGGTGTTTGTTGTATTTGGCAAAATATATGACGTTCAAGACAAACATGCAAATAGAGGCAAATACGACCATCCACACATGGCAGTCAAATAGCAAACACACAAACATTTGGTAGCAGAACGCAGGTTCAAAATTCCAGGAATTTTAGCACTGTTTCATTGTCCCAATTCATTTTCAATAGTAATTGTTCCAGTTCTCGCTCACAGCACAGACACAAAAATACCGCTCGTCCGTACAGGTTCACGGCGCGTGCGCTTCTGAATATGGCCATTGTGTGGACGGTTTATTTGCCGTATTTGCCTATTTGACTCCTTTGATGTGCCTCGAAAAACCGACAAGCGCGTATTTGGTATTGGCCTTATTTGTCAAATAGGCAAATAAGGCCAACACTTTGTCAAATAGACCCTCCACACTTGGTAATTGTTTGCCAAATATGCCAAATACACAAATACAAATAGCCATGTGAAGTGCCGGCCTAAAAAGATTTCATGTCGGTACATCAAAACTCGAGAACCACTAAATCGATTTTGTATTGAGTCGAAGCTGAACCGGGCTAATCTAGTACCCATGCATTAAAGAAATGTTCATTCTCAAACTGGTTGGTTTATTAGATTACAACATTTCTAGTCACCTCTATACAAAAATATAGTTTCAAAGATGACTTTTTTTCTGTAATAATGCCTTCAATTTAAAAATTAATCGATACTATTGCAAGAGTGCGTGCCGTCGTTTACTAGGTTATTCGTGTGGGAATGGTAACCTCAAAGTAGGTCTGACTATGGCCATCGCATCGAACCCAAACACGTAGATAATATATACATTATACATATTGAAATTTGTTAGTGTGCAAGTCTTATGGTCTTTGACCCAAGGTAGTTAGGCTAGTTACTAGTTAATAGTCATTTGAAGTGTACAGTGCGTTCAAATATATAAACATTAAAACAAGGTTTTGTGCTCAGAAAGGGGTGCGCGAAAATATTCTAATGGGGCGCCGATTTTGTCGCGTTTTCAATAAACAAGAGTATTTTTTAATGTATTTTTACCGTTTAGAACCTTTTCGAATATTTTGTACGATGATACCTCGACGAGAAAAACAGATTTTTTGAAGTGAAAACTTCTTTAGCAGCGTTGTACAGTTTTTTTGTAATGGGTAAAAAATGTTAAACTCGCGTCAGATCGAAAATTCGTAAGACCTGATCGAAAATGCGTAAGACCTGATCGAAAATTCGTAAGACGAAAACTTTTTTACACTTTTTTTTTGTAATGGGTAAAAAATGTTAAACTCGCGTCAGGACACGTGACCTGATCGAAAATTCGTAAGACCTGATCGAAAATTCGTAAGACGAAAACTTTTGTACACTTTTTTTGTAATGAGTAAAAAATGTTAAACTCGCGTCAGGACACGTGACCTGATCGAAAATTCGTAAGACGTTAATATTCAAGTTTTCACTTCTGCCGGCACTCCCGGAGTGTAACCCATCTTTTTTTTTATTTAACTGTCTGTCTATATCTGCTACAATATCACTCGATATATAATACTCAATTTCGATGAAACTTTTACTGTCACTTGGTTCCCAAACATTTTCTATCGATATTGTAAATTTTATAAAGATCCAAAGATCGACGCACACATGCTACTTTTTGTATAGAAAACGCCCGATTTGGCAATTGCATCGCGTTGAACGACTACCAGCTCCTCGAAATTTCTCGTTTTATCGTTGAGACTTAATTGCATCTAGCAATCGATATAGTTTCGAATTTGCGCAGAATTGCGCGAATACGCTATTTGTTTTTGACAATCGCACGTTCGTGATACATCAGTTGTGGATTTCAACGAATAACGTGCGACCTTCTGTTGTTGAAAGCTGCATCTGACGATCTTCTTCCAAAATATATTTTATACTGCTACTTCAATACGCATTTGACGCACTGTAAATAAATTACCAAATCATAGATTCGTAGTTTGACCCAAAAAAAAAAAATCAACTGCATCGACAATCTATTAGCATTGCATTCCGTACTATCATCAAACTAACACAGTTAATAATCTAAGCTAAACTATTCTTAATGAAATATTGACAGTTCATTTATAAATACTGGCAATTGATTATTTCTTACGAAAGTTCAAATTATATTAGCTTGATTGACGCTTGCACATAATGTATTTGTCATAGTCATTATTAGATTTCGTATTATTTAAATTAAAGATCTTCCCTTTCACATTTGTTTAAATAATTAAGGTCGTTTTTACACGTCATTAATTTAATTATATCAAAGAGACTGGACAATATGTGATAATTGGTTGAACAAGTGTCTTTTATCAATAACTATCCGCGACTCAAGACAGTAGTGATGTGTCCACATGACTCTTTATTGAGAGCTGGCCCGTGCGCTCCGCTCACTTAAAAGAGTCGTTCAAAGGAGCGACACTAGACAGTACGTACTACACAAGAGTGCAGATTGCAGAGGTGTTAACTGTCATCATGCATGCTCAGGAGTCACGAAGCATTCTACAGCACAATACACTCAGCTCTGAGCTCATTTTAATATGATTCTGATCTTATATTATTCGCATTTCGGATACAAGTATAATAAAAACTTAGCAATAACAATGTTTATTGTTACAGTATTATATCTTTGTCAACGACGTCAATGTGAATGGTTTTAAGTCACTGTAAGCTTAGTACTATTACACTTGCAGTGTGTCATTCAACATTAAATGACTCAGCAAAGATGACTCCGTACGTGCAAAATTCACTAGTGCCTCTGTGGTCTGCGCTGTGTGCGCTCTGTAAATGTGCGAATGCAACAGTACAGAACAGCTCAGCACAGAGCAATGGCGCTCAGAGTAAAGTCATACACAAAAAAGAGCGACTTGCTCCACTTCGAGGAAGGAGTAGTTCATTATGAACGGCTCGCTCAGGAGCGACACATCACTACAAGACAGACAAAAATTAATTCTTGATGGTACATCTTGAGAGACATTCCGTTAAGTCTTCGATGACCCCATTCCTTTAGTATTTTTAACACCTAACGACTTCATTAGCCATCTGCTATTTGACGTCTTTCATAATTTTATAATCATTTTTATCATATTTTTTACAATCAAATACATTTGAGTCTTTGTTTTAAAAATTATTATATTCTGTAAAGAGGAAAACGTGTATTTTTGTTGGTTTTCAATATTTGAACATTTTTCAAAAGAACAATGTGCCCTACCTATCAAAACTATCAGAAAATATTTAAAGGATTCTATTTTAAAAATGTCGCTTTATATTTTGAAATATATACCTTGTAAACGCAGCTCTCTAAACATCGGAAAGTTTTATCATGACAACAACCTAATTTTATTTATTTGTTAATTTTCCGTCTTTCAATAATTGCGGATAAAACAACATCAAAATTAAATTTCAGCTCATTAATTAAGAATTATTAAAATTTTAATGATTTTGAATTTACCGGTTTTGTCTGAGTTGAGAAATATTGAAAGTCTAATTAAAGAAATTGACAAGAATTTTATTTTTTGAGTTTCACTGCTTTATAGATTGTTGAAATTTCACGGACGACAATATTTCTAACGTACAGTAGAACGCTGATTAACCGAATCGCCAATTATCCGAATCGGTCCTAAGCGTAATACCTATAAAAAATTAAAACCAAGTAATTTTTCAATAAAAACAAGTTTTTTGGGGATGCAAGAATACAAAAATGCGGTACCCCGTCAAAATAGCCTCGACAAAACAGCCCCGACAAAATAGCTCGTGACAAAATAGCCCCGACAAAATTTATTTGTTCATATTTGTTATATGATATTGAAAACCGTTAAAGGGTTTTTAGAAAATACATTTTATAATAATTTTAATGATTTTTTAAATAATACCTATTATTTCAATTTAATTTAGTTTATACCTGACTTGTATTTAACCATATTTGGTGTAACCAATACAAATAATAAGTAGAAATTAGAAATAGATATATTAGAAATATTTATTTATTTGTTCCCAAACATTCAACAAAAAATACATTAATTCTGTACATTTAAAGTGGGAACTATAGGTGCATCCCAATTATTTATTATTATTATAGCCTAATTACATTTCAAGGTTATGTGAAATGCCACGTAGAAAGTCCATATGTTCCATATTTAGAAAATAATTTACCTGAACTCAATTCTTTATTCGATATTTCTACCTGTTTATATAAATTTTAAATGTAATTCGGGGCTATTTTGTCGCGGGCTATTTTGACGGGTTCACGCAAAAGTGCGAGTGACAATTGCCGTGTAGACGCTACAATGGTATCGAAGTTGGAACTCGCTGGAGTCCAGATATATTTCAACTGTATGGTTGAAAGCTGGAGGCAAGACACTACATGTCCGATTATTATCCGAATTTTCGATTATCCGAATCGACCCCGGTCCCAATTAATTCGGATAATCGGCGTTCTACTGTATATCATTTTACATTTAGCAGGTTTAGTTATCAATTCATACATAGATCTGTCAATTAAGGTTCAACAAAAAGGAGTTGAAGTTGTTTGACCTTCAATTTAAAAAATAAACAATGTTTTACAATCATTCTAATTATGTAGCATTACACATATTATAGAGAAAGTTGTAAAGGTTTTGCCTCAATCTGTTTATTTACAGAGCCATGTTGCCCGTTAAACAAGAATATTATTACGATGTATTTTATTCATACAACGATAATTTTGTTTGATTTTTTTCAATTCAAATTTGTTCATTAAACTTTAATTTGCACTATAATAATACATTTTTTAAAAGGGCAAAAAGTTGGCAATTGCAACCGAGGGCGTGTGTAATCGTCACTTTCGCCCGAATAACATGCAATACATTTTGTAATAAATGCATTAAAAGAACAACATTAAATAAAAAAAATTCCAGCCAATTGGGCGACAGGACCATTCCAACTTCAAAAATGTTGGCATATGAATAAAAAAAATAAAATTTCTGATATCGTGTGAGGTGACACGGGTAATGGCTAGTATTCAATATGATATTTGCTATTCGTTGCCATGGTTACCTACATAATATGTTCCACGTCATGTAAAAATTAATTAAAGCATGCCGAACTAGTTTATTTCTGACAGATCCATAAAACAAAAGACCGGCTGATTTTTTTTTAATTTCAAAATAATTCCGAAACTATAAAGTTTAGAAAAAAAATGTTTTAACGAAACTTTCTTGAAAAAATAAATAGAATAATAAGCCGTTATAAGTATACCATTATTATATAAAAAACACCGTTAAAGCTTATATCTCTTCTGCGCATACGCTGATTTTCCCGAAAAACAATAGGGCTCTTCATATTTGCATACCAAACATCCTCCCAAAATTTGGTTTCAATCCGCTCATCCGTTTGACCTGTATCGTGTTCAGACTAACAGACGCACAGAGTTTTTTCAAAAATACCATTTCCCACTTGTGGGTTGGAATGGTAAAATATGATAAAGGCTTCAACAATGTGTTATTCCATTCCTCGACTTACCTTGCATTTTTTGGCCCTTTCCCCGAGATGTTTACTGTACTGCTCTAAATACTATAAAAAATTACATTCATCTGTTTCATTACAAATATAAACATAAAAAAAGGTAAAGAAGCTATTTTTCAAGGTTGTATTCAGACACTATAAAATTAAATAATAATTATAATTATATGCGGTGTCTATTGTAATAAACCGAAAAAATTGTAATCCGGGCCATTGTTACCCTTTATTCATTTCGAACGACAATTTTACTTCCAGCTACCAATTTTCTACAAATCGGTTTCTTAGAAACTTTCAGAATTGTCATAATTACCAAAAAAATTTAGTTTAGAGCTCTTGGTCGCTCGAAATTAAAAAAGGATCAATTAAAAAAGTTTCGTAATAGCGAAAAAAGTCGTATTCGTTGTTTCGACTGATTTGACGCAGATATATTTCCTACAATCAAAAACGAGTTTTAAATGTCCGTACGTCCATTTGTCTGACACACAACCATTAAACCGTGCGAAACCGAATTTAAAATTCACGATTTTTGGGAAATAATAATAATAATAATAATAATAATAATAATAAATGTTTATTGCTCTAAATGTACAAATTTAGGCAATAGGGACAGGATCAAACTAGAGTTTGATCTTCCTCCTGCCCCTGTACATAAAACTTTATAAAATCATATTTCTCATATTCCTCCGACATTATTTATTTCTCCCTTACTTTTCCTAAATAAGGGCAGTTTACTGGTGAGCAAAAATTCGCGGTCAAAAAGCAAAAAAGCTAGTTCGGTAAAGCCATATCATTTATTTTATATAGTGTTTTCTCAAGAGAAACAATTTTGTGTACTCAGTACTACCCTGTAATATCATTAAAATCGATCGAGCCGTTCTCGAATTATGTTTGTACAAACAGACAAAACTAATGCCGGCTCTTCACATGGCTATTTGTATTTGTGTATTTGGCATATTTGGCAAACAATTACCATGTGTGGACAGTCTATTTGACAAAGTGTTATTATTTGTATTATTTGCCTATTTGACAAATAAGGCCAATACCAAATACGCGTTACCGTGCGCTTGTCGGTTTTTCGAGGTACATCAAAGGAGTCAAATAGGCAAATACGCAAATAAACCGTCCACACAATGGCCATATTTAGAAGCGCACGCGCCGTGAACCTGTACGGACGCGCAGTATTTTTGTGTCTGTGCTGTGAGCGAGAACTAGAACAATTACTAGGTATTGAAAATGAATTGGGACAATGAAACAGTGCTAAAATTCCTGGAATTTTGAACCTTGCGTTCTGCTGCCAAATGTTTGTGTGTTTGTTATTTGACTGCAATGTGTAGATTGTCGTATTTGCCTCTATTTGCATGTTTGCCTTGAACGTCATATATTTTGCCAAATACAAAAAGCCATGTGAAGTGCTACCATTATAAAACATGCTTTTGCATCTTATCATACTGAATAACCAAAAATCTCGCAAGAAAACGACAGGTGTCACTTTTCACTTATTAATATTGATAAAATGTTTTTTGTCAACAGGTATTCCACGTGTGTGCATTAACAGATGATGGCTTGATAATGAAGAGTTTTTTGTGTCCGGAATCAACACTTTTTGATCAAACAATATTGAAATGCAATTGGTGGTTCTATGTTGATTGTAAAAATTCAAAGAATCTTTATGATTCAAACATTCCAATATCAAAAAGTTATCAATTAATGAAAGCGTTAACATTTTTCTCATCTTTCAAGAAAGAAGCGGAGAAATCATCTAAAATCAGTGATAAAGATACGAGATAAAAATTATAGTCAAATAGGATTTGATGGACTAAATCTATTATTATTTTTAAATTATGTGTCCTTTTCTCAATTGTTGTTATTTTTTAATTGTACAGGTCATTTAAAAACTAAAGAAAATGGTATTATACTAACAATAAGCTTCGAAACAGAACATTTACAACGGTAAATATATTTATTTAATAGATTTTCTTTGTTGATATTGAAACGTGTTGCTTTAGAACTTTACCCATTTTACAAAGGGATTTTCCCCACAATTGAAGTATATTTCAATGTGTTTCTAATGTTGTCTGTTGCAAAAGAACTATGGTACCAACTTTGAAAATCCGTCTCGAGATTTGATGTTCGTGTTTCAACAGTAGTAATAGACTGTAAGCTAAGATATAATTTATTTAATTGCTTTACCCACTTATATAACATCAATGTTGATGAAGCGCTATATTTCTGTTCCTGTAGGATAAGTAGTTTTAATGAAATAGAAAAAAGGACTTCGAGTTTCCCTCGCCTTAAGTCTGGGCAGCATTTGAACCAAAATCTGACAACAATCTTTGTTGAGTTTGTTTTATTGCTTTTCTTTTTCAATCACGCACGCTGATGATTCTAGCCATCGAGCGTCTATAATTCACAATAATTTTCAGTGAAATTCACCTTTTTATGTTCATGTCGTAGAAAATATTCTAAATTAGCTTATTGTTGTAAATTAACATCATTTTCTTTACTGTATTTTTCGTGAACCTGTATTCATATACAGGGTGTCCCTAAAAGGTCTTTACAAAAGCCTACCACATATTCTTCAGGCCAAAACAACTCGATACAAGCAAACTTACCTCAGTACAAAGTTGCTTAGTTTGGGCGCTAGACGGCTCTTAAGTTACAATTTTCAAATCGTTTTTGCTTTATAAATTTGAAACGGCTCATGAGATTTTACTCAAATTTGGTACGTTGGCATAGCTTTATTGGGCAATAAAACCCATATCATTGATTGATTTTTTCGATAATTAAACATCTAAAACTTCTACGCCAATGGAAAAAATCAGTTTGAGTATTAAATCTGGATCACGCGACTCATTTACTACAAAAAAGGTACTCTTGATAAAATTCTATTACTCTCATAGTTTCGACAAAATTTTAATTTGAGTAATTTAGAGCATAATTTGAAAATAATTGTAACTTAAGAGCCGTCTAGTGCCCAAACTAAGCAACTTTGTACTGAGGTAAGTTTGCTTGTATCGAGTTGTTTTGGCTTGAAGAATATGTGGTAGGCTTTTGTAAAGACCTTTTAGGGACACCCTGTACATATAATTCGGTTGTTATATTGTTGAATGTGTTGAATGATTTTATGCGTGCTTTTCCAGATTTTTTTGAGAGGATCCTAGCTGTTATTATTGTGTCATTTTGAATCAGCTCGAACAAATGTTTAAGTATTATGAAACATTTTTTTGTGAAACTGTTATTTTTGCATTTAGATTTATAATAGGAATGTTTTATTGTGAAATAGTTAAATATAAATTTATATGTAGAATCGGTGTTTCAAATTTCGGAAATTGTAGACAGCGACTAATACTTAGTTACTAAGGCGGCTCTCACACTGAGGCAACAAGCAACTAGCAACTGTCAATAAGCAATACGCAATATTATTTTGGTTCTCTCTCACATTGAAACAACAGTATTGCCAGAAACATCTGATCATCATGTCATCCGACGACTCCGATGGCATGATATTAACATGGCGGCATTTAAAAAAAAAACGACAAACGAAAAGGAGATATTGGGTGCACCCAGCTTTTACTCAATTAATAAATCATGGGGGAAACATCTGCGCAAGGAAACTCAGAGCCTATCCTACCCGATTTCAAAACTGTTACCGAATGAGCCCAAAAACTTTTTTGAAATTCTTTTAAATCTAGTTGAACCATTTTGTATTAAAAACTGGATTGTCCGACATATTTTTCGAACAGTTTTTAATAATAAAAAAAATAGTAAAACTTAGCACAAACTTCGTACGTCACGACTCGCAAAACTGCAATAATTATCGCTTTTCAACATGCATGGTGTATCGCTAGAAATAATATCGCCGAAACCAGCAACATTTTTTTTTGTCGAGTTGTATGTGAGACCCCAATTTAATTATATGTAAAATACTTGTTAGCAATCTTATTGTGTGTTGTGTATTGCCAGTTGCTTATTGCTTGTTACCTCAGTGTAAGAACCGCTTAACAAACTTAATGGGGCGGTAAAGCAATAAAACATTGTTAAGTATAGCGTTCCAAGATTTTCTCAAAAACTGAAACTTATACAGGGAGTTCTACAAGCTCTATGACAAACTTTGACAGATGGTAGGTCACTTGATTTTAAACATATTTTTGACGTGATAACGTTTTATAAATTGATGAAACACCGGCTGCATGCACGAAAAAGTGTAACGTTCCGAAAAGTGTCACGTTCCGCCTGACCCTGTGCGTGCAAGCGAGAGCGCAGTATAAGCGATAGAGAGTCGGTAAAAATATAGTTTGACAGCTACTAAAATTTAGATTATGTATTATTAAATATGATATTCGAGCGGAATACGTTATCACGTAAAACTATCGTCCGTAAACCGAATTTACAGACAACCAATTTTTTTTAATAAACATGGGTCCGATTCGTTTTTGTTTATAAGTTACAAGCATTTAAAGAATCAAAAACGTAGGCTGATAAATAGAAATATCGGTTGTTATGACAATAATTATTGTTAGTGTCGTTTAATGGATAGGTCAAGGAGGTCCAATATCATGGCCACCTCGTTCACCCGATCTGAATCCTCTGGATTTTTATTTATGGGGACACATGAAACAGCTGGTCTACCATGTTGAAATCGCTAGCAGTTACTTGAAAGAATTCAAGATGCAGCTAGCCAAATAAGAAATGATCCAAATCTTATTCTTCGAGTGACCGAATCTTTAGTTCGTCGATATGAGGCTTGCATTCAAGCTGAGGGTGGACATTTCGAACAATTTTTATAGTCTTGAGTTTTGTGATTATCATTTAAATTAAATTTTTATTGTTAATTGTTAATAAAGGTTAAATGCTTGTAACTTCTAAACAAAAACGAATCGGACACATGTTTATTAAAAAAATATGTTTAAAATCAAGCAGCCTACCATCTGTCAAAGTTTGTCATAGAGCTTGTAGAACACCTGTATAACATTGTGAAACAAAGTACTAGCCTGCCTACAATTTTCGAATATTAGTTTGATTTTTAATTTATTTTTACGACAATAGACTGACATAGAGGAATATTTTAAGCATCGATACTTGAGAAGTTCGATTTCTCTACTTTTGTGTTTAAAAAAAAAATGACGTGTAAACAACATAATTCAGCTTTTGACTTTTGCTTTTGAACACGCCATGAAATAATATTTTTGCCAAAAATACAACTAATTTTCTCTTTTTTATAGTTTCTTCTGAAGTTATAGTTGAACAAAACATTATTAGTTTTTGAAATTTAATATATTTCAAACAAAACTAAAAATCCATGTTTGTTTCACTGCTAGATTTCAGGCCTGCGGTGGCGCTGGTATGTTTTGTATACGTCTTGGTTTCACACGATGTGCATTCTGAAACAGATTTTTTTTTCGAATGTCAACAAGAATTTGTTCGTCACAGACGAACCGCAATTATTGCGTTTTTATTATTTATTAACTACAGAAACTGTCACAAATGACAAAACTGTACGCTATGACGTCAATGTTTGTTAATGACGTTTCCGATTGGTTGTTCTCCAAAGCCAGCAGAGAATCAAGCACAAAAATAACTCCGATTATACTGCCCTAAAAAGGCAAAGGGCAGTAAGTGACATTTGTTGACAAAATGAGTTCATACCTGAAGCCAAAGATAGCAGTAAGTGCTGCAGCAATAATTTTATTGTCTTTAGAAAATGTTTCCCCCATGTTTTGGTTTCCATAATCTAAAATTCTGGACGGTCAAGACATTTTTAGTAAATCTTGATTTACTCAAATTCATAAGTTGGTCACTTACTCTTTTGCCTTTTTACGGCAGTATAATATTCTCAAATCTAGTCTGTGACCAAACAACGAAACCCGCAGTGATGTCATTTCGATCCTTGCCGGCATAAATTCCAGCACAACGGCGTAGATATTTTTTTTCTGAAGGGGGGGGGGTTAAAGCAAAAAAATCAATATTTTTAAAAAAGATTTATTATCCACGAATGACCTTTTTCTTGACAACCTAACTTACAAAATTTTGTCGTGTGCACAATTGGAGAGCAAAAAAAAAAGGTTCTGCAACAAAAGTCTTTTTTCGTTTGTTATGGCTGGGTGCCTGCGGTCCTGATTCGTTTGTTGTGGTGGGTACCTGCGGTCCTGATGAATCCTGGGGGGTAATTACCCCCTGTACCCTTCCATATCTACGCCATTGTTCCAGTAGCTAATCCAACAACAAAACTAGCGTCGTGGGCAGCGGCCTTTATTCTCGGGGATATAGAGTTATACAGGGTGTCTGATGTTAAGCGTGCACCGTTGCTAATTCTGTTTAATTAATTTATGAGTACAATGAAATGAGTTTTTACTGTATCGTCAATTAGATATCGTGGCTCCAATTATTAAAGCAAGCAATTGTAGCGCATACCTGACGTCAGATATCCTCTATACAGTAGAGCCTCGATAATCCGAACTACCAAAAAACAACCCCTGTTCGGACTGGCGGGGCGTTCGGATTATAGTATGTTATGTTATAGTATGCACACTTTTCAGCTATAGTTAAAGTTTTATGTTTGCGTTTCGGTGTAGGAACCATTTTTATAACCTCTAAAACACGTGGCGCGCGAGTTTAGCACAGAGTAACGTGAACACGCGAGGTGACTCATTCGCAACTAAAAACAAAACATAAGATCAGCGGCCACGATAAGAGAGAGAGGGGGGCAGTCGGCAGTTCGGATTACAGCGGCGTTCGGATTAGCCTGAGTACGGATTATCGAGGCTCTACTGTATTATTAAAATAATTTTATTTAAGAATCATTATTTCCAATTTTGTTGAACATTTAAGAGGATTAAATATTTTGTATTTCAAGAGCAGTAGAGGAATATCTTTTGAAAATAACAATATACCCCCTTAAATTTTAATTGGAATAATCATAATAAAATGTCTTTCAGTGTTTTATTATATTGCTAGTTATTCGAAACTCATTGATATAGACGTAACTAACGAGTTTAGGGACCCCGACATTTATAGGTATATAAACTAATCTAATAAGCAAATTAATTGTTGTTTTATGTTTAAAACAAATAAGTCCGTAAAAATTAAATACAGTTGAATCAAAATATTTGAAATTTTTAATTCACTAGGTATTATGATGTAATTTTAAATTCACGGCATTATCTTGGAAAGTAGTATTTTTTAATTTCAGATTAAAATATATATTTACTTTTAAAATATTGATCTAGACGGGGTGGGATTCCAAATAATCTTTATAAGACTCTGCTGGTAGTACAATCAAGAAAAAAAAATTTCAAAATCGTCTTTTTATCCTTTCTGATATGGAAGTTATTAAAAAGAGCTATACTTTTCAAAAATTTACTAAAACCGCTTAGGTAATTGAGATTTTTACTTATTATTTAAAAGAAATATCTTTTAAGGAAAACTGTATAAGTAATTAATGTATTCATAATTGACTTTTAATTAAAAGCAAATACTAATAACACTTAAGAGTATTCGTCCCTGCAAACACCCCCTGCACCCTTCATCTCAAATCTTTTCCCCTCGCCTAAAAACGGTTTGCGCTCTCCCGACGCTATTTTTAATGCTAGAGGGTTCTGGTAAACGCCAAATGAAAGACAAAGAATTAGACTACAGATCCTTCAGGCGAATTTTTTGAAAAAAAGTTTCGTCTACGTGTGAAATATTACGTAACTTATTATTTTTTTCAAAAGGTTGTAAGTTTTTTCAGAAATTTTTTTTCAAAAAATTCGCCTGAAGGATCTGTAGTCTGATTCTTTGTCTTTCATTTGGCGTTTACCAGAACCCTCTTGCTTTAAAAATAGCGTCGGGAGAGCGCGAACCGTTTATAGGCGAGGGGAAAAGATTTGAGATGAAGGGTGCAGGAGGTATTTGCAGGGACGAATACCTACTCTTAATAAACGCATTTCTACTGAAATCAAAAAACACCATGGACTCGGATTGTCAGTGGTATAACAACAATTTTAGCGTACGTTGCCAATTTTAAAGCGAAATTGCACGTATTTAAAATTCTGTAGAATAATATAATAATTAATTATTTGTCGAGAAATTATCAAATTTCATCTTGGTTGTTCCACCAGGTTTTATAATGTTTTTTAGTTACATCTATAAGTATTTATTTTTATTGAACTGTTGGTATACATCAGTCTCTAAAAAATATTTAATATTGTGTAGTTTTCATGAAACTATTTATACAGCTCACACATTTGCTCATTACTACTACTGTACATTAATATTATTTTTAATTGTTTACAGTGTTATGAATATTTTTGAACTTGCACAATATTTGTATTTTCAGTTATTTATTGTATTGTTTTGGATTAAATAAAATATATATTTAGTTTTTGCGCATAATTATCATATTCCCACGTCCAAATCGTCCAAATATTTTTAATTGATTTTAATATTTTTAAAGTGTGTTTGCCATTACTTTTATGCCGGCACTTCACATGGTTATTTGTATTTGTGTATTTGCCAAACAATTACCAAGTGTGGACAGTCTATTTGACAAAGTGTTGGCCTTATTTGCCTATTTGACAAATAAGGCCAATACTAAATACGCGTTACCGTGCGCTTGTCGGTTTTTCGAGGCACATCAAAGGAGTCAAATAGGCAAATACGCAAATAAACCGTCCACATAATGGCCATATTCAGAAGCGCACGCGCCGTGAACCTGTACGGACGTGCAGTATGTTTGTGTCTGTGCTGTGAGCCAGAACTGGAACAATTACTATTGAAAATGAATTGGGACAATGGAATAGTGCTAAAATTCCTGGAATTTTGAACCTTGCGTTCTGCTGCCAAATGTTTGTGTGTATGTTATTTGACGGCTATGTGTGGATGGTCGTATTTGCCTCTATTTGCATGTTTGTCTTGAACGTCATATATTTTGCCAAATACAACAAACACTCAATAGCGAACACAAATAGCCATGTGAAGTGCCACCTTTAGAAACAACCCAAATTGCTTATAACGTATTTTTTAACACAGTATTAGAAACACGTATTTTTAAGAATATAATGTATACCTTGTGTAAAAATCGGTTCTACTATTTGGATATAGCATTGTTAGAGTAAATGATATTCCTAAACCCCACCTATTGCAAAAATGGAAGTTTTGTATTTGAATCCCGACCGCGACGGTACGATATTGTTTGAAAGTATTTTTGTTCTAATAGATATAAGTTACTACCTTATATGTAATACATTTCATACAGATTTTTCAAATTAATTGACGATCCGGGGCGGCAGCGTAATGGCGAATACCTACCTATTAAAGAAAATTCGTTATTTAAGTAGGCAGGTTCTACCTATATACCTACAGTCTTCCAGAAAAATATGTAAGATATCATTTTAACAAATAATGAAAATATACTCCTATACTTATATTGATTGCAAATTAATAATACGGATATAATAATAAAAATGAAAACGTTGAGTGTTAAATTGTCTTTTTTTCACCCTTAAACGACCGAACGGATTTCATTGAAGTTTTAAATATAAGTACATAACATACACTGGACTGTGTACACAACACAGCCAATATAATGTCCGTAGTTCCCAAACTAAAAGAGATACAAACGTTTGCTTACGCTCATAGAATTCAACGTATTGTTTGCTGTAAGCATTCTCAATTTCAAAAGTATATTAAAGAATTCGATTTTTGCAATTTTTTCAAGGGATACCCCTTTAAAAAATGCGATTTCTGACAAAAACCGAAATCTTTCGGAACTTTGGCAAAATCATCGTGTTTATAGAAAAAAAGACGCTGAATCCAATGAGCACAAACAAACGTCTGTATATCTTTTGATTTAGAAGCCATATTTGCGTTTATAGTTTTCAGAAAATCATAATATAAAGCCTCCGAATGGCCGTAGTTTCCAAACTAAATGAGATACAAACGTTTGCGTACGCTCATTGAATTCAGCGTATTGTTTTCTGTAAGCATTCTCAATTTCAAAAGTATATTAAATAATTCGATTTTTGCAATTTTTTCAAGGCATACCCCTTTAAAAAATTCGATTTTTGACGAAAACCGAAATCTTACGGAACTTTGGTAAAATCATCATGCTTATAGAAAAAAACACGCCGGTCGTAAAACGTCGTGTGTCTTCCAAAAAATGTATCGAACTAAAAGAAAATAGTATTTATAACCATCCACCCTCTCCCTTTACAAGTAACGCCACTGACTTAGTGGTACACGAGCTTGTACTAAAAAAAAATTAACAAAATTAGACCCACTTCTCAAAAACGTTCACCATCACTGCCATAGACCATAATAACTGGCCCACCCGGCTTCGTCCGGATGAAAATCGTATTGTGCTTCGCTATTAAGCTATATAAATATAAAATACTAGTGTGACCTGTGCGAATTATTCGCACTAAATAAATATAATAATTATTACTTTACAAAATTATTTTTTAAATATGATTGCAGGTATACAATTCGTTTCTAATTTTGCACACTGCTTATAACGTTCTTCTTTTTGTTGTATTACAATATGAAGCTCAGATGACAGATCGAAGAAATATTTTACTAAAATTGTCATATAGAGGCGCAAGTAGCAAAAGCGTTGAGCTAAGCTGTCAGATGGCATCATGCAGCATTGCTGTGACGTTGTTCAGCGTTGCTCGCTGTTTCAAAATTAAAGCCGTCAGATGGAAGTATGCAGTATTGTGTCAAGTATTACAATATGAAGGTGAGATGACAGATCGAAGTGTTGACGTTGTTTCAAAATTAAAGCCGTCAGATGGCAGACGTTGTTCAGCGTTGCTGTATTTTAATTAATTTACAAAAACAAAAGCAATAATAAATTTTTTAGTTGTCGATGTCAGTAGAGCAAGCAATTATCTGTAAAATGATATATAATGTATGTGGAGAAATTGTGAGATTTTTTCTAAAAAGGGAGGCAAACATCTTTAACCTTAGCGTATTAATATATATGATTCGTAATTACAGGTAGGTACTATATCTACCTGAGCCTTTCAGAAAAAAATTTAAAATCATTTTATATACCTACATCTTTTCTTTTGATTTAATAATGTCCACAAATTCAATAACAATAGGTCCCTAAATAATCAGTTAGGTAGTTATAGCCTTTTTTGTCACATTATTTTTCTTAAAATATATATTTTTATATTTCAATATTATTCTAACTTCTGGGAACTAGATCAATTATAAACATATTTATTTTTAATCGAATAACTAGTGAAAGTTTGAATATTTTCAACTTATACCAATTTAGCTAACATTTTTTCGTGAACTTCAAAAAACTGTTGTAGTAGGTAAATAGTGCATTTACTGTTGTGTCGTTACTACACAATTATAATTATTAAACAATGACAATGTAGGTACGTTGAACTAAGTTTTTTTTACAAAATTTATAAGTGTTCCGGAAGTAAATAATTTTTTTGTTTTTTAGTTTATTGATTGATTGACTGATTTGAAATGAACAGTGGCTGGCTTGTGCTGCACTTTTCGTCTTTTTAGATAAAGTTGTTAGCAATACCTTCCTAGATTTAATTAAAGAATATGCATTTTACTATTTTTACTGCACCTTTATAGCGATAGATAATTTTTTTTTGCAACGAAAACAATAAATCTCTGGCAGGTGGATGGAACTTTTAGTTTTAATTAGTGATGTGCCGGATATCCGTATCCGCGGATATCAGAGGGAGAAGAAAGATCCGTATCCGTTAGTTTTTGGCGGATCTTTTACCTTATTAATTTTCAATTCATAGATGAAATTTTATATATTGGGTGATTAGGTAATAATGAAAAACTGTTAAATTCCATTCAGATTATATTTTATTTTTTAAAATCGTATTTGACACCTTTATATTGCAAACATTTATCGTACTGAGTACCATACCAATAGTACATAACTCAAAGGTACTAAAAAACTATCTTTATAGTGAGATATTGCACATCGATCTTTGGAAAGAGACAATCTGTTATGAGAGTTAACTCTTAAAGAGGTCAATAACTTTTTCCCATAACAGATAGTCTCTTTCTAAAGGTCGATATGCAATATTTACCGCCGCGTATTTTAAGAAAGTTAAGATCCGTATCCATATCCGCGGAACTTGAAACCAAATATCCGTATTCAGATCCTTATCCGCGGATATATATATTTTTAACGATCCGGCATATCACTAGTTTTAATAAAGGTATTTCCAACAAGAACGTATTATTGATAAAACTGTAATGATGAAACAAACAAATTCTATAAATATTATATAAGTAATAAAATGGCTAGCTGCTGCATCAATTTTTTTCTAAATATCAATGACATATTTGTAGACAAACAAAATTAGCTTGGCGGTCCACCAAAAATTTTCTATTCCTGGCAGACCCAAAAAAAAAGATCGACTAGCGGCACATCCAGGCTGGGTTCCATCCGACCCTGGTCCAATATTTTTTTTCTTGTGGTAGGTTCAGTAACGCTGGTTTAAAGCCATTATATGAGCTACATTTGTCTCAGCTTTGTCGCACTCTTTACCCTACTTTTATGATATATACCCTTATCAATTGCAACATTGAATTAATGTCAGCATGCGGTGAATTGTAATACTTTAATATTCCATTCACTGATTAATATGCAATGTTCTAACAAAAATATTTTAGATCAGACACTATTGACCTACAATGTGCGTAATTTTGCGTGAAACATTGTGTAAAGTATATATTTTTATGTCACTTTATTTTGAAACTTTAAAACACACAAATTATTCAAGCGAAATAAAAAATATATCTGGGGAACCAAATGTATATATTCTAATTATTATTATTATCTATATATAATAATATACTAATTTATTAAGAGGTAAAGTTTGGAGGTAATCTCCAAAACTACTCATTCGATTTCAAAAAAAATTTCACCAATATTTAAAACTGACCTTCAGGGTGAACATATAGGATATATTATATTATCGTAAGCGCTTTTCGTAGAGACTAATTTTGCAACTGTAAGTCGACGTAAAACATTAAATTCGGCCTAACCAAACCGGGCCGCAAGTCACTATGAAACAACAGGCCTAGTATATCCTAACGGATTAGTAGATACACGAGCATGCGGTGAGCGACAAAGCGAACAAAATTCACCAATATACATTTTTAACATAAATACAATCGCAGAGTCTCTTTAGACGATCGATATTTATATTTTATTCAGCGCTCATAAAATATGCTCTAAGATAATATATATTAGATATCGTGTCCATCGAGATAATAATTAATAAGAAAAATCACAGGATTGTGGACAAAAAATTAGATTTATTAAAAAGTCCAAATCTATAGACGTCGTACATTAATAAATTTATCCTTTGTCCGCAATCCTGCGATTTTTCTTATTAATTACTTTAAGAATTAAGATAATATTTCGGCAGACGCAGTGCAACAGCACTGTCTCTTTCGATTGGAAATGCATATTTTATTTAACTGGAATATAAATATTATTGTATCAAAAATATGACATTAACCAATTTGCCGTGTATAACAGATATTTTACTAATATTTGCATTCTATCAAGTACCATACCTATAATGGAGCATGACAAAATTCTTATTCAAGTGTGAAAAAGTAAACTATTTAAATGAGAGTGATATGTATTAAAAAATCTATTTTGTAATACTTTCATTATTGAGTAATTTATTAAATATTATTAGGCATAACCTATAGCGAAATAACATAATGTTGTGGCATTAAAATAAGTACGATTTTTTTATCTTAATTTCAATCATTCCTAAATATTTCGTCACCTTATCAAAATATTTCGACTTACTTGTAAAAAGCCTTGAATAATTATCTTGTTAATAAATTCATTCAAAACTTTTGATTTATGAAAACATATTTTTGGCGTTATTCTGTATGGCCAATGTTAAATTTTTCTCTCACTTCGTATGTGATTTTAAATTTGTTAAAAAGAGACAAAAAAACATTTTAGAAAATAATTTAGTCGTTTATTAACCCCAAGAATTTGCATTTCGCGAGATTTGAGGACTATATTCTCCAATAAGAGTGCATCGTCATGTTTTTTTATAATTTCTGACCACAGTAGGTACACCTAATATTCTTTGTATTAATTATTCCTATATATTATAATTTTATATAGGTATATAGATAGTCTTTGTGGAATAGATCGTGAACCTCTAAAGAATAAAAAAGGAAGTGTAATATATTGGTCGAAATATATAAAAATGTATTTGCAGTTTAATATAAACAAATTTATTTATCAAAACAATATAACTTAATTAAATTACAAACAAAATATTTAAGCATATTTGTCACTACATTATTCGAGAAAATAATATTCATTGTACTGTATTTTGGCGGAACCTGCGCCGTTGGAATGTCCTTGTCCGCCTCCGCTTGCGCCCCCCGCCTGAGCTCCACCGCCGCCAGCTTGTCCGCCTCCTTGACTTTTTCCGCCGCCTCCCGCCTGTCCACCCCCGGCCTGTCCGCCACCTTGATTGTGTCCGGCCTGGGCAGCGGCAGCAGCAGCAGCAGCTGCGGCCGCTGCCGCATTGGCCTGCGCCGCCTGTGCTGCGGCCATCGCTTTCTGGGCAGCCTGTTGCGTAGCAATGAAATCAATTCGAACGCCGTGCAGCTGTTCGTTGATGGCGTTAAGCCTTTGTTTGGCGGCGCCGACCATCGCCGTCTGGGCACCCAATTCGCCGGCTGCCTCTGACGCCGCTTGAGACGCTTGTTCGCTTGTCGCTTGAGCTGCATTCAAGGCTGCCTGAATTACATTTACCTGTTGCATAGCTTGTTGGGCAGCCATCTGAGCCGCTGTAGCTGAGCGTTGAGCTTGCATCAATTGCATGTTCTCACCGTCG